>OX104059.1:12391367-12497376 GCA_944474145.2 Dicrocoelium dendriticum
TGCCAACTAATTTTCTTTACTTTATTATTATCTACCTATGTTGTAGGATCCGGAGTTAGCGACTTCAGCAGAAGTAAGTTAGGTCATTTGAATAAGGCGTACGTCGCAATGGTTGTATGCAGCATAGGTTATATATCCGTTCCAATTTTCGCATAATTTCATGCAACCATTCCACAACCACTTAAACTGCTTTGGCATTTATCACATTGATCTCAATTTCGAATGCGGTTAGACGACGGAATACTTAACTAGTGAGAATTGTCAACGCCAATGTATTACAAATCACTACCGCTGACTATCGCTGGGATCGTTGTTGCCCATTTGAGAGTTTTAACTGGCGTGATATAACAATGATCGCAAAAGTGGACATCAGAAAAGCAAAACGGTCCTTGTGACAATGAGTGTACCAAACAGCAAAAAGTACTCTTCATAGTATTAAGGAACGACATTTTTGTAATACAATGTGTCTTACCTGAAGACCACGAAAGATTCACCAGTATAAATAAAAGCGCAAATACCCAACGCTGTTGTCAAAAACATAAAAGATAACGTATTTAAGGATGCCACAGCTTCGTTTGAAATTGTAATACTTCCATATGTCGAGGATGACATTTTTCAATGTGAAGAAGATATTGAAGATATTTCCAGCCATTAAACTGAAAAATTCGCTAGGTTAGTGTGTTCCATTATCAGCATCCTTCCGAGGCAGACGAATATTCACATTATGTTGTTTAGTAGTGCATAAAGTAAGCATATATCTGTATTATCTTGGGTAATGCACCGGGATTACAGCATGCCCTTTAAAATGTTGTCGATATATATATTCAGTGCGCAAAACTGCTACATTGGAATATCAGCTTGCTATTTGGTTTCACTCTGGAGACGTTGTAATTTAGACTTTAGCTAAAAAGTATGTTATGCGTAATGCGATAACTCCGAGCATAATTATGCTGGATTTATAAAGTGCCTGAGCCACTGATCTTTGTGAATGTTGCTGCTTACTTTTGTATTTGCTTCACCGCCCATTTCCTATTATTTAAACTGTTGCTGCTGGCGTACATGCATAGCGAATTCTTGCAAGGTCATATTCTCGACTCGAATGCAAATGATTATAGCTCGTCCAGTGGCTTTTTGAAAGGTAGTTTAAAGTATTACCTTCATTTGAATCAGCTCAATCTCTGTATTATCTTCCCGGTTTCAACGCGGATTATTTAAAACGGCGAGCTAACCTATCGTCCTTAATAGGGATCAATGTATGAAGAATATTGTGATTGAAAATCAAATTGGCAGACGCGTCGAAACATTGGAAATACAGAATGCTCCGCTTCAAAAACAGTGGTTGCTAAACCTAACTTATGTTTGGCTGATTTCTATCTGGCTGCGTTGTTTGGTAAGCAGAAGCACCATTAAATGAGGATGGTGGATGGAAAGCGCTTTCATACAGAAGCGCACGTAAATTGACGGTACTAGTATGTTCGTTGGATTGATACTGGCGATTGAGCCATCGCTTGTAATCTTGGGTAGTGACCTGCGCAGCCGATTCATATCAAAGGCTGAAAATGAGCTTTCGTTAGAAAAAATGTTTAAAGAGTTCGAAGAGCATTATGCTTGTAGTAATGACTTCAGACGTCGTTGGTATTCGTTGTCCAAGTCATTATTTGTGGCGGTCCGTCGCAACATAGAAAACGTTGAATTGGTTTCTGGTAGTAGGTTGATGCCCACTTAGAACAAACTGTTACCGGATGGAGCTGGTAATAATTCGAAGCTTATCTTTCCACAATGCAACTGGTTAATTCCAATTTATACATTACACAAAGAGACTGATCCAGAAGCCGGAGATTGCAGTACAAATGGGAGTAAATTGTTTTAGTATAACGGATTAGTAAAAGATCGGCAGTCTACCCTAGGGACGCAAGGCAAGATAGAGGCAATTATAATCGCAACTTGTAAGAAAGCACAGTTTTTGCAACCTGCCTTGAACAGCAATATTTATATTGTACGAGTACTTTGAACTCACATACATCTGAAGCACGTTGCAACAGCTGTGTTTCAATGCGAGATTCTTTAGAAATGTTCGGCTTGCGTCCGCCAGTTAAATGAAGCCAAGTAAAACTGGGGCACGCATTTGGATGACAAAGTATAGGCTCCATCGAAATTGCTCTGCAGGGCTATGTGATCTTCCATTGTCTAGATCTATTGACAGATATTTACATAATGTAAAATCGCAAAACTTCGACTACAATACACAAACCATTTTGTTACTAAAGGCTTAGTATGTACGTGGCTCGCACACCGGCCACTGAGGCACACAACGCTGGAGGTCCATAGGGATAGAAATCTGGCACCTGACTCCCAGATGCAGCTAGGGATGAATGTGGAAGTTGCTTCTTCAAGTCAACAAAGGGTCACCTATACCAGAGTATCAAAACCCCTGAAGGAGAATACAGTGGTTCAGGCGATCGAACGCGTTGTACAATTCCATGTAAATGATGTCGAAGCGCATCTTGCGTAAATGACTCTGTCCAGCTTCCTCTAGCTAGAAGCACGTTTGTAGTGCAAGATGGATTTCGGCGAAATCCTTACTCCTGTGACACAATGATGTTATTGCTCTTAAATTATCGCATGAACTCATCTGCGCAAATTCCTTCTATTCGTTTGGATAACACAAGAAAGAGAGTGGAAGGTAGTTTGAGTGATCCACACGAGTCCCACTTTTTAAAATATGATAAATATTCCTTGTTTCTGCATTGTGCCTACATGCATTTCACCAAGATATCTTTGGAATAACCGAGCTACTGGTTGCTGCTCTTTATGGTGGCTGCCTTCGTAATCGGTCTGATGTCATCTACGCCAAGAGATCTGTGCAAGTGCAGGAACAATATTCCACTCACCACATTGGCTGCGGTGCAGAACTTGGGGTTCAAACCTGGTGGCTGAAGGAGCTGTGTGAATAGCGAGTGAGATGATGATTCACACTGGAAGGCGTGGATGCAATTTTGGCGAAGCGCGTTGATAGCATAGTGTGCAGTTTGGGCGAAACAATCTGGTGCATGTAACAATCTGATCGCGCACTGCACTCTGCGGAGATTTTTGGCGTGTCTGCATAGCAACCGAGGATCATTGTGTAATTTCTGTACTAAGTTCTGTTCGTGCTGGACTTTGTCATGGCGGATCAGCTTCGCGTAGTGTTTTCTTTAAGGTGTGTTTGCATCCCAAGAACTGATTACAATGAAAGTCCTTGTAAGCGCGCCAAGCTAACTCAACTTAGGTCATGCATTTTATAGTAGGCTCTTTGGGAATGACTACATTTGCCTTGAGCGAAAGACCTTGCATGCAGGCGCATTAGGTACTAGCCTGGTGAACTGGTTGGAAACATCGTCCAGGCCTCATCGGGATGCTGTTTGTAAAGATGTAATTAGTCGGTATTTTAGACGGGGTCCATCCTCTGCACAGCTCGTAAATAACACAGCAGTGATAGATGACCTGTGCTGCATCACAGACAGCCCCAGATATTGCGGATTCTTTGCCGACAGGCATGTGTAGTGACGCCAGTCGCTGATAATCTGAAACCAATTGGTCTAAATCCGGTAAAGTGCCGAGGAATGCGCACCATTAACTAGACCTAGAATGTTGAAACTGCGCTGTCTGGTGGTTTTATAGACTGCAAAATCCTCTTGGTTGGTAGTGGACTGTAAGCAAGTAAGTTGAAAGACAAACTGTCTAAGAAAGAAACATCGGGTGTGGTTTACAAAATTTCCTGCATGAAATGAGAGAAGTACTATGTAGGCCAGACTGGAAGAAAACTTGGCACAAGACTGCACGAGCATAGTCTGGCCATACGCTGCCACGATGAGAAATCCTTAATGTCGGTACACATGAATGCCGAGAACCAGCAGTTCGATCTGGAGAACGTTGAAATACTTGGAAGAGCAAGAAACCGCAGAGCGCGTGAGTTCCTCGATGCCTGGCATTCTGGCCGGAAATCAATCAACAAACACCTGGAGCTGGAGGGTTTCTACGAAGCTCTGCAGGGTAAGCCAGCATTAGGCACCAGATCGACAAGGAGAAGAGGTGCCCACATGACGGACACGTGAACCGATCGGAGGCTGACATTCGGAGCAGGCAACAATCAATAGTCATTCAGATCTGGCATTTGTTTGCGAGACCCCGCGAATCAGCACTAAATAGCTGCACTGAAGATGTTACCTAGTTTGGTAACGAAACGTCTGCAACAGAAATGCCCAGCTCGGAGAACAGGACAATCGAACTGCGTATTTGCGTCACTGGTTTTATTGAATAATTTATTAGAGTTTAGAGCTGCAAAGGTTGCAATTAAGGTCTGGTTTCAGGTATTAGACTGTCACTTTAAAGGAGAGAGTTTACATAATGAAACAATTTCAGTGTTTCTCAATTATTAAATTTTGCTTACATTTTTTCGCTTTTATTAGTGATTTAATGCACAATCATGACCAATGCGCAGAATCGTAGATAATCTGGTCTGCAATCGACGCCTCCCAGGACAGTGATAGAGTGTTTGACCGTATATTGTATTCAACGTGATTGTTGGCCGGTTCGTTAGTACAGTATATACGGCGGAGCACCAAGTTAGCACGTGCACGGTAGTTCGCTATGCGTCACAGAGTATTGTGTATCAGATCTAAACGACAGAGTCGTGGAAAGAGAAGTTGATTTCATGTTAAATAAAATGACTGAGAAATATAGCACACAAGTACTTCCATAGTAGTTGACAGCTGCAGTAGATGGATTCCCTTGTAGGCTTCGAAATTCGCTTTCTTTTGAAATCTAATCATTACTGCACGGCTTGTGTTTAAAAAAATTACACGGTTGTGTTTCTGCAATGTGCATGCACAAGCGGTTGTGTCGGAGAAAGAGCATCTGATTAATTTAGATCAGAATAGTGCAGTGCAGCAATTAGCTAACTTAAACTATGCTGAACAAACGTAGACACGTTTTACACTGCAACATTTTGGGGCGCATCCATCCTGAGTAAGACAACAAGGTGACTGTGACCTCACGGAGGTGGAACACAATTCGAAATAGCTTCTAAGCCGGTTAAATGCCAAATATTGTTGTCCAACAAAATTGTACCCAACTGAGCATAGCATTACTAAAAATATAAATTTGAATGTAAACCTTTATTGACAAACAATAGTAGCGAAATATATCACTGCTAATTCTTTGAGAATGTGTAAAATATGTTCCAGAAACCAAGCCGTTTACATAAGCCTCAATAGTTTATTTATTCGTTGTAAGGGATCAATGTAAAGGTAGTAAATATGGAGTAATCGAAGAGCATATTATCATGCTTTTATTTACGAGATGAAAATGACGGTAATTCTAATTTTATTTCAAAGTTTTCAGTAAACCGCTAGACATGATCGGGCAGCATACAGCATGTGTCAATTTGTCAAGAGACTAAAAATATAACCACAAAACAACAGTCACACTGTGAAGGAAATAAGGTGCTCTTATCGTAAAACAAGCAGAGCTGAGCAAAAGGAACTAGTTTCGCTGGTGATTTACAAGTGAACCATAGCGAACAAACCATGGCCCATTCAGCGTCGACACTTGGCTAATCTAGCAAACGGTGAAACCGCTTGCGTTGTGTTATACATGTATGGAAGGGTGCGACAATAAATTTCTGCGGAGTAATTGCACGCTGTGTTCAGTTAGCCGGGGGATCGATAGACACAAAAATAAGCGCAAGGTGCTTCGCCATCGCGTGTAGGTGTTGACTACATAAACTATTACAACGTAGTTCAGGTAAACGGAACTTTCCTTTGCGGTCAGTACTGTTGATAGACAGGTAGACACAATGTTTCATCCAGCACGCCAAAATATATTTGGTTCAACTTCCTAGTAGATTTTGGAATGATACTCGTATTTCGCAGCTTGGTGAACTGTTTGCTCAATATATCGGTTCATTTGAATTTAACCGATTAATGCGAAGTCCACTTGTTTTGTTAGCTACATGCGTCGATCATTGAAAAGACTTCTAAATATTACTCGTGCACTTCTGGTTTGCACCAAACTAAACTCAAAAACAGATACTAAGAAATACACTACGTCTTCGGTGGTAGGGGTAATGCAATTTCTCGACCAGAGTCTGAAGAATTTTCCGAGGCAAATTTGAGGAGGCAGATCCAGTACAGTGTCGCAATTCATGGTACTTTTAGTGATATCAAACGTATGTGTCTTTTGACTGGGATCCATTGCCGGCAGCTAAAGATGGACCGATTTTCGTGCAGATCGCTTGGGTGCGAGGAATCACGTCCGCAAAGAAATGCAAGCATTTTGTAGTACGGATGTTTAGGAGACTTTCGATGAATTGTGAGACGAAGAAGTGTAGCACTGTAGTATGAATGGTTGTAAGTAAATTACTGACATTATTGTCTACAATATTTGGATATGAATTAAGCAGTTGTGGTTGCTTAACCTGCGGATAGATATTTCAAATCCATCATGAAACAGAATACATACCGACAATTTACGAGGCCAGAATAACGTCACAAAACTTGCACTGCTTTCGCTTGGCTTACTGCGTGACGTAATTATCATGCAGCGACTCAGCATGTGCTAGTGTCAATCGAGCCTTCTCCAGTAAACATTCGGCAAGTGACACGGAAACGACTGAGCTTTGCTCAGACACTGATGCACTTGATGCGCAAGCTACCATGACCCGAATGAACTCTTCTCGTGCCACTACAGTCTTTATCGTGTCCTGCTGCAGTGAAGCACCTGGGCTCCGCAGTTGCTGCGGCAGTTAAACGCACAAACTTATGAGGACACTAAATGAGATTCCCTCAGGATACTGTTACTGGGCGACAACATATGTGCCTTCCGAAAATCCATCTTTTGCTATGGTATATGCACCACCATTAAGCAATACACATAATCGTGTATAATAAAAATTTCGCTTTGTCTGATTCAGTAAACGTACCCATGTTATCGGCCAGTATTTCTTTCTCGTTCAGGTCTTAATACAGTAATGCTGGTTTACGCTTAATGGATCCCCAGTCTTAGCTCGCGTGCACGTCGGGCGTCTAGTTTTCAAATTCGATTAGCTACCCTGTACGCTTGCGCTACTGTGGTTTAGACAAATTGGCCGTAATCTAAATGGGCCGATTTATACTCAGAGCCAAAAACGACACAATAGTAATGAAGCTGCAAGAAAGCACAGAAAAATCTTCTACTCGGTAACACGCTAATTTCGAAATTCAGAGTAAGGATAGAAAAGTACAAGATGGTTCATGCATATGCACTATAGAAACAAACTGTACCAACTCTAGTCTGTTCAGGGTAAGATGCGAAACAACCAGGATAGATTATAACAAAACTAAAATATATTACCAATAATTAAATTGATTGAATTATCTCTCCGTATTTCAAGCATTCGTTCACTATATTGGCGTGCGAATACTACTACGTTCAAAACGCAAAGTAATTCAGTCACCCGACATAAACAACGGAAAATAGTGAATATGCAACATATATATGTTGTATGTTACAAGGTGTTTTACGGCGCACAATGAATGTTCCCACAATGTAAATGGCTATCCGAGCGAAAGACTAAGTCTTGTGACATTATTTGTGTAAGATTTACGCATACATGATTATGCCTATCTGAGGCGATAGAACTGAATGCGAATACGCGTGGATTATGCCATTTGCACTAAGCAATTCTGTTAATCTCACGCAAGAAGTTGACTCATTTGTTCAAAGTACCATGGAATACACATTTATATCTAGATTACATGGAACCAAAGCACGGCAATGTGGAATAATTCGGTGAACTACCATATGATTACAGGATTTTTCCATGAACATGACTTCACGGCACTCCACGTTAGGAATATAACGAAGGCCAAATGAAAAATGTAGCAATTCTGTTCCTCCTTTAGATCCGTAATATACAAAATGGAAAGTAATTGTTTCTGCTTTAGTTAGACATTGCTTCGACGTGCTGATTTTGGCTACACTGTTGAGTGTGGGAAAGTTTTCCTAACCCAAAATGGTTTATTATCTGACCTCTCGTAAGCTCTGTTCTCTTGGTTTCGCGGTGAATTACCCCGATGGAGTCCAATGCGCAGTAATCCAAATATTGATGACTATACTTAAGAAATATGCAACGTTTTACACCTCGGTTTTGTTCATGATACACCTGCATTGTGGGGCATAAACCTATGTACAAATTACACTGAAATTAGCATTAGCTTACTCGAGCTAGACAACGTTAAAAATTACTGGGCTCTGAGAGTGCAGAATAGTCATTCCGCCCTGTCATACCCAGATGTAATCGGTTTGAAGAAT
This sequence comes from Dicrocoelium dendriticum, assembly GCA_944474145.2. Lineage (NCBI taxonomy): Eukaryota > Metazoa > Platyhelminthes > Trematoda > Plagiorchiida > Dicrocoeliidae > Dicrocoelium > Dicrocoelium dendriticum. The sequence goes on from OX104059.1 coordinate 12,399,699, forward strand.
TTTGCTTAAACGATTCATACATAAATAAAGGTACCAGCATATCAGCTGCCAACTAATTTTCTTTACTTTATTATTATCTACCTATGTTGTAGGATCCGGAGTTAGCGACTTCAGCAGAAGTAAGTTAGGTCATTTGAATAATGCGTACGTCGCAATGGTTGTATGCAGCATAGGTTATATATCCGTTCCAATTTTCGCATAATTTCATGCAACCATTCCACAACCACTTAAACTGCTTTGGCATTTATCACATTGATCTCAATTTCGAATGCGGTTAGACGACGGAATACTTAACTAGTGAGAATTGTCAACGCCAATGTATTACAAATCACTACCGCTGACTATCGCTGGGATCGTTGTTGCCCATTTGAGAGTTTTAACTGGCGTGATATAACAATGATCGCAAAAGTGGACATCAGAAAAGCAAAACGGTCCTTGTGACAATGAGTGTACCAAACAGCAAAAAGTACTCTTCATAGTATCAAGGAACGACATTTTTGTAATACAATGTGTCTTACCTGAAGACAACGAAAGATTCACCAGTATAAATAAAAGCGCAAATACCCAACGCTGTTGTCAAAAACATAAAAGATAACGTATTTAAGGATGCCACAGCTTCGTTTGAAATTGTAATACTTCCATATGTCGAGGATGACATTTTTCAATGTGAAGAAGATATTGAAGATATTTCCAGCCATTAAACTGAAAAATTCGCTAGGTTAGTGTGTTCCATTATCAGCATCCTTCCGAGGCAGACGAATATTCACATTATGTTGTTTAGTAGTGCATAAAGTAAGCATATATCTGTATTATCTTGGGTAATGCACCGGGATTACAGCATGCCCTTTAAAATGTTGTCGATATATATATTCAGTGCGCAAAACTGCTACATTGGAATATCAGCTTGCCATTCGATTTCAATCTCAAGACGATGTGATTTAGACTTCAGCTAAAAATATGTTATGCGTAATGCGATAATTCCGAGCATAATTATGCTGAATTTATAAAGTGCCTGAGCCACTGATCTTTGTGAATGTTGCTGCTTACTTTTGTATTTGCTTCACCGCCCATTTCCTATTATTTAAACTGTTGCTGCTGGCGTACATGCATAGCGAATTCTTGCAAGGTCATATTCTCGACTCGAATGCAAATGATTATAGCTCGTCCAGTGGCTTTTTGAAAGGTAGTTTAAAGTATTACCTTCATTTGAATCAGCTCAGTCTCTGTATTATCTTCCCGGTTTCAACGCGGAGTATTTAAAACGGCGAGCTAACCTATCGTCCTTAATAGGGATCAATGTATGAAGAATATTGTGATTGAAAATCAAATTGGCAGACGCGTCGAAGCATTGGAAATACAGAATGCTCCGCTTCAAAAACAGTGGTTGCTAAACCTAACTTATGTTTGGCTGATTTCTATCTGGCTGCGTTGTTTGGTAAGCAGAAGCACCATTAAATGAGGGTGGTGGATGGAAAGCGCTTTCATACAGAAGCGCACGTAAATTGACGGTACTAGTATGTTCGTTGGATTGATACTGGCGATTGAGCCATCGCTTGTAATCTTGGGTAGTGACCTGCGCAGCCGATTCATATCAAAGGCTGAAAATGAGCTTTCGTTAGAAAAAATGTTTAAAGAGTTCGAAGAGCATTATGCTTGTAGTAATGACTTCAGCCGTCGTTGGTATTCGTTGTCCGAGTCATTATTTGTGGCGGTCCGTCGCAACATAGAAAACGTTGAATTGGTCTCTGGTAGTAGGTTGATGCCCACTTAGAACAAACTGTTACCGGATGGAGCTGGTAATAATTCGAAGCTTATCTTTCCACAATGCAACTGGTTAATTCCAATTTATACATTACACAAAGAGACTGATCCAGAAGCCGGAGATTGCAGTACAAATGGGAGTAAATTGTTTTAGTATAACGGATTAGTAAAAGATCGGCAGTCTACCCTAGGGACGCAAGGCAAGATAGAGGCAATTATAATCGCAACTTGTAAGAAAGCACAGTTTTTGCAACCTGCCTTGAACAGCAATATTTATATTGTACGAGTACTTTGAACTCACATACATCTGAAGCACGTTGCAACAGCTGTGTTTCAATGCGAGATTCTTTAGAAATGTTCGGCTTGCGTCCGCCAGTTAAATGAAGCCAAGTAAAACTGGGGCACGCATTTGGATGACAAAGTATAGGCTCCATCGAAATTGCTCTGCAGGGCTATGTGATCTTCCATTGTCTAGATCTATTGACAGATATTTACATAATGTAAAATCGCAAAACTTCGACTACAATACACAAACCATTTTGTTACTAAAGGCTTAGTATGTACGTGGCTCGCACACCGGCCACTGAGGCACACAACGCTGGAGGTCCATAGGGATAGAAATCTGGCACCTGACTCCCAGATGCAGCTAGGGATGAATGTGGAAGTTGCTTCTTCAAGTCAACAAAGGGTCACCTATACCAGAGGATCAAAACCCCTGAAGGAGAATACAGTGGTTCAGGCGATCGAACGCGTTGTACAATTCCATGTAAATGATGTCGAAGCGCATCTTGCGTAAATGACTCTGTCCAGCTTCCTCTAGCTAGAAGCACGTTTGTAGTGCAAGATGGATTTCGGCGAAATCCTTACTCCTGTGACACAATGATGTTATTGCTCTTAAATTATCGCATGAACTCATCTGCGCAAATTCCTTCTATTCGTTTGGATAACACAAGAAAGAGAGTGGAAGGTAGTTTGAGTGATCCACACGAGTCCCACTTTTTAAAATATGATAAATATTCCTTGTTTCTGCATTGTGCCTACATGCATTTCACCAAGATATCTTTGGAATAACCGAGCTAATGGTTGCTGCTCTTTATGGTGGCTGCCTTCGTAATCGGTCTGATGTCATCGACGCCAAGAGATCTGTGCAAGTGCAGGAACAATATTCCACTCACCACATTGGCTGCGGTGCAGAACTTGGGGTTCAAACCTGGTGGCTGAAGGAGCTGTGTGAATAGCGAGTGAGATGATGATTCACACTGGAAGGCGTGGATGCAATTTTGGCGAAGCGCGTTGATAGCATAGTGTGCAGTTTGGGCGAAACAATCTGGTGCATGTAACAATCTGATCGCGCACTGCACTCTGCGGAGATTTTTGGCGTGTCTGCATAGCAACCGAGGATCATTGTGTAATTTCTGTACTAAGTTCTGTTCGTGCTGGAATTTGTCATGGCGGATCAGCTTCGCGTAGTGTTTTCTTTAAGGTGTGTTTGCATCCCAAGAACTGATTACACTGAAAGTCCTTGTAAGCGCGCCAAGCTAACTCAACTTAGGTCATGCATTTTATAGTAGGCTCTTTGGGAATGACTACATTTGCCTTGAGCGAAAGACCTTGCATGCAGGCGCATTAGGTACTAGCCTGGTGAACTGGTTGGAAACATCGTCCAGGCCTCATCGGGATGCTGTTTGTAAAGATGTAATTAGTCGGTATTTTAGACGGGGTCCATCCTCTGCACAGCTCGTAAATAACACAGCAGTGATAGATGACCTGTGCTGCATCACAGACAGCCCCAGATATTGCGGATTCTTTGCCGACAGGCATGTGTAGTGACGCCAGTCGCTGATAATCCGAAACCAATTGGTCTAAATCCGGTAAAGTGCCGAGGAATGCGCACCATTAACGAGACCTAGAATGTTGAAACTGCGCTGTCTGGTGGTTTTATAGACTGCAAAATCCTCTTGGTTGGTAGTGGACTGTAAGCAAGTAACTTGGCCAGAAGGATATCGCTTTTCATATTGTTGTACTCCACCCAGCCGATATAATGAAATAGCATAAGTGCGTGATCGCTGCGACCAAGTGGTGCAATCATGTTGACGACGGACCATTTGTTCTTTATTGGTAAACAGAAGGTCTAAAACTTATGCTGCGTCCGCTGTTCTAGATCGCGTGTTTGCTGTGATATTGTACAGAGGTACATCGATGATTAACACCTGCACGTCAGCCTTGATTTGTTCGCTGAGCAATGCTGGGAATTGAACTGCCGGGGGGCTGAATTTCCACACCAGAAAATGTGACTGTGTGGTCATGACAGGTTTCGCTTCATTTCAGAAGATAATCGGTGATCCATTTACAAGATGCATATTAGAAAGCGGTAAAATATTGCTAGAAAACATGCACTACTATGAATTACATGCAAAAGACACTAAAGGGAATCGACAATTTGTGTTTCTGGATAGTTGATGAAATCGACATACAGGTCCAATCATTAATACAAGAGCACTCTGTCTCCTCTCTTTGGTCGATCAATCTGTATGGAGGTCATGCCGTGTAGAACAATCACATCATCGGCGATAACCGTAACCAGCCACATTTCGGTGAACATATATAAGTTCCAAGGCGCGGAGATCTAACAAATACTAACCTTGAGTAGCTTCGTAGGTTGGAAGCGGGTTAGTGAATGCTGATTTCCGGTAAGGTTCTTTGCTCCCAGTCGTGCGGTCAGCCGTCGCTTTTTTCTGAAGCACCAACGACGCAGACCCATATGAGAACTCGGGTTGTTGTGTAGGGTACGATGCATCAGAAAGAGAATGACCACCCTGATGCTTTCAGCTGCCTGCGTATTTTAACACTGTCGCTGTGATCAGCTGGTTGTTGATGAGGTTGTTCGGATGAACTAATTGCACGGGGGAATCTTGTATAATACTGGCCGCGTGTCCATCTCATTTATAAATATTTCTATTGGCAGCATGTTGCACAAAGTGTGATGCATTAGGATCATACGTTCTACCTTCGGTTTGGATTGCAATGCTGCATTCTCCGTTTTGTGTATTTAAGTAATGTAATTTATCTTGATGTTGCTTTAGGGATAACGAAGAATACGCCAGGAATCCCAGTGCGGAGCTCGGGGACCCGGTGCTTTTATGTTTTCTTTTACCGAGATCATCTAGCGGTTTTTACTTCTCTGAATTTTTCTTCAAGGAACATGCGGGCAGATTTGATCGGTGTATGAGGTGGCAAGGAGGTGGTGGCCGACAGCAGAACAGCCTTTGCGTCAGTACCTGACTGATGTGTTACGTCGTCGTAACGTACGCAGTTTTCATGAAGGACGAGGAGCACCATACTGGCTGGCTTAGATTGGAACCCTAGTTGTTAACACACATAATTCCCAATTCCCTTTCGTCTAGTAGCTTATCATTCATGGAGTTGGGACGGAATTCAGTCACTTTGGAACTTATGACAGTTTGGACATGGTATTGCTTCATGTTCCCCTGTTTAGAGGGATGTATGGCTGCGTTCTTTGGTTTGACAAATGAAGAGGTCTTACATCGCGTGGTGGTATCAGTAGTACTAATGAAGCAAAGTTTGACGGCGGTCTGGGTTAAGATGGTAGGTGCTTTCGACATGTGGCTAGTAACAACGGACAGGTAACTTGTCAGTAATTTAACACTGTTTGATGTGGCGAGTAAATCAAATGAAGAAAAATTGGCGCATGCATCTTTGGGATCGATGTCAAGTATATGGGTGGGTACATGGGGATGGTTGCACTTATGTTCGATCTGGCCACCCTGATTTAAACTAGTTCGAAGGAATCAGCACATTGATCATTCCATCGAATGACTATGATTGTAAACTAGCTCAAATTAGTAACCAAACATAGTAGCACCAATGGAAGATAAGCTTTCTGCAAACGCATCTATAATAAAAGTATTAATCTGTTTTCCTCACAAACGGACACGAAACTCGTAATTGTATAAGCAGTGTACCACTAAACATGAGCGCATAAAACGTCACACTTAGTTTGCTTTATTTTGGGTAAATGAGCAATATTTGTCTTAACATTTAACATATTTTTCCTGAGGAAGTGTTTTCAACCCGAGATTCCGATGTTTGCCAAAAAGCACAAACATTCTTTCCTCAAGTTAATAAGTTCCCCGAGCATTCTCTAAATTTTGGTGCAAAAATCTTGATGGTATAACTTTTGCAACAACCGAAACTACACTGTTATTGTTATACTGATATATGGAAAGGCTACCATGCTACGAAATGAAAAGTTCCCATCTGATGCACACTTGTAATGCACCAACATTACATGCGCGGTCGCTCATTCAGTTTGAGCTACATGAATTATCAGCAGCTTTAAAATCGCCGCCCAAATTACCATGAACAATTTGTGCATACTTATAAAAATATGCATCTCACAGAATCTAATGAAAACAGCTTTTATATATATACTGTTAAATGATAACATTTGAAGCGCTTGTGTACCAATGATGAAGGTCTTCACAGCAAATTCCCCTTTCCTCGTACTCGCAATGATTTCCGTCCTTGGGATATTGGCGTGTAAATTGTTACACGGCTGATACTGAGAAAATTGATAATGCTAATTTGCCATCGTACGCCAGCAATGCACCAAAGACAGTTTATTTTGAGAACCGACAGCCTCCGAACGTTCTGTTTATAAACAGGTGAGGACCTGCACTCACAGAGAAGGACCACACTAACTGCATCTTTGTCGACTCATGTATTAGGGGGAACTCAAATGGCGTTGACGCCAGATATGACAAAATTAGTATAAGGAAGTTGAACGTTAGATCGTATAGAGACACTGTTTGGTACAAGCGTTAATTTTAAGCTTCTCAAACCGCAGTGTATGCAAGTGAAAGCTTGTTAAAAGCGAGGTTGTTTCGTATTGATGAGAATGTAAACGTCTGTTGATGCTTTGGTGGGCCTGCATTAAAAGTACATTCTCGATATTTGGCTAATTTTATAAACTTAAATATAGATGCTAAAATATTAGATGTTCGTTAGAGACGGATGAGTTGAAATTTCCAGATGTCACTATTTGTTCTAGTTTTGTCTAGGTTATTGAGTCCATAATCAGGACGCAATAGATTCTGCAATCTGTTCAGATGTAGCTGTTGTCAGCAGGGATGATGTAATATTTATTTTCTGTTCACCAACTCACTTGACACGCCTGGGAAAAATTTATGTTGGATAACGCATGCGTCTTCCTTTTGTTTCCCAAATGTTTGATGGGACCTAGGCCAATGCAGCGGTAAGTGCGTAGATTTTCAAATCACCATGTGCCACATTTGGGTAAACTAGTACATGACAAACAACCACGCGTATAATACACTCGCTGTAAAGACGGCGTCAATTATTTTTTTTGTGATACCAAAGTCTGAATGTCAAAGTCATCAAATATTTGCATAAGCTAGTGTGAAGAATAATTTCTTGCAGCCTCCCGTGTGATAACGGATGTGGTGAACAAATAACTACGCCTGCGGAATTATGGAATATTTTTGTGGATTTTGCGTGAATGCGTGATTTTTCCTTATTACCTATCCTGAATTTGCAGCCAGCAGTCGAAACACCCAATTTAGTTTATTCGCAAAAGCTCTTATTATTCCTTGTCAAAAATGTGCCTATTAGTTAGCAGATAGTACAAAATCTTGTTTACTTCATTTTCTTAAGAATGCTCCATAAATTCAGCTTGGTATGATAATGTCCTTGATTGAAATACAAGAGCCAGGGTAATTGCGATAGACGTCCCGATATCTTGAGCAAGTTTTCAATTATGGGCAAAAGTTTACGTTGCGCAGCTTATGTAACGCGTGCTACGTAAGCTATATCAACACTTGTTAATATTGGAAGGTGTTAGTTATACGACCGAGCTTGATGAATAGATAATTCAGCGAATCAGTTGAATGTATTTCCAAAGCATCCTAACAATTCGAGGTAAAATGTCAAATAAACCGAAAAATTTCATTTTGTAACTTCCATTATATAATCTGCATCGTAGCGCGTGTAACATTGCGCGAACACTGTTTATCATAACTTGTGAATGGAATCGTAAAACAAACAAAAGCGGCTGGAAAGATAATTTGCACATTTGGCATTAAAGTATAACTGAAATAATCGCAACGTATATTAAAACTATGTGACAGTATATATAAATATAGACAACTAGATTACCGGGTAATCTCAGTTGCTCACGGTATTTATTAGACAAATGCTGTAGATTTTAATCCGAGGGATGCGCAGAGTAATAGCGCGAAATACTTTGTGTTGTATATATAAAACGTGCTTTAGTAACCCAATGATATAAGCAGATGTTAATAAGTTATTACGGTCTATAATCCTTTATTTGCATTATTAAATGGCAACTTTGGTATTCAGATTTGTTTTGATCTCCGCGGTTGCAAGATTTCTTTGCATATTTCTATCATTTACAAATATTTCATATTATGGAGAAATAATATATTTGTATCGTAGACGTATATGCTAAACAGTATATTCTCCGTGGCTTCCAAAAAAAAAGATTTTATATGTTATGTCTGTAGTTATCTCCGTGTGAATGGATTGCGACACGCAACCCATATTCCGATTTTGGTTCACTTAGTATTAGACCTTAGTCAGTACGATCACACGGACCGTATCGGAGTTTTAGCTGAACCGGTTTTGCGCCTTTCAACACTGACAACCCTAACGGGATTCGTCCGCTTGTTATTCATCGGATTGAGGTATCCATATCTGAGGTAGAACTCGGGGTCTAGAGTTTAAACGTTGATGCATTATTCAATATGGCTCTAAGATCCGTGAGCAACATATGTTTTCAAACGCTAATAGCTATAACATAATGCAGAATTAGTCGGCTGGCGTAAATATTCTGCAGACGGAGGGTCATCATATTCTTAAATGACCAAGTCATTTGTTTGAAAGTGTTTCTGGAAAACCTGAAAACAGACACCTTCCTTATGGCTAGCAATCCTGCTATAGTATCACCAGATTCTATCTTTCTAAACCATTCAAATAAAGTCAATTAAAGCGGCTTTTATTCTGGTTGTTACCAATTCGAAACATAGCACTTAGTGACATTAATCGTAATTATATATACTTATTTGAAGACGGTACACGAAGAACCGAGTAGCCTAAAATTCCGATCTTGCAGTGAGGTGATGTGGGTGAGGCTAAGTTGTCGCAAGTTTGTGGTAACTGCATGCACTCGAGATAACACAATACAGGGAGAAAGCCGCACCAGTGAATAGTTAAATGCATAGCCTTAAAAGCACAGGGAGAAGATTTACCTAATCGTCTCGGGTAGCTGTGTTCTGCGCGTAAGAGATCAAGTCAGTTGATCCAGTGGGGAGAAACGTGTCATTGAAGTTTATACTGCAATCACTAATATATCTGTTCTAATATACATAAACAACAAATGACACTAATACCGTTAAGAGAGTCACACATACCACTGAAAGTGTACTTTCCAAAAAACTTTGATATTTACTTGCAAATTGACTCTGGTATTGTACCACATGTTCGTGACAGTAAAGCGATTAATTAACACACGCCCCTTATTTGGATTCGATTCTACCTTGCATCTCGTTCATCGTAACCAGAACAATATTTATACCTGAAATGTTTAAAGCGATATTTTGTGGTAGCCAATAAAGTATCATGCATTCTCATCAACAGCAAACAATATTAAAGACTTGTTAAATATTCAGCTTGGCGCTTTTGAGTAAACATGAATACGCCGAAATATGCATACTTAATTGGTGATAATTAAATAATCAACAAAAGGAAAGTTTTGTTTTACGACAGTATTGTCAATAGAATTTAGATGTTGGGACACCTCACACAGACATTATGAAAAGGAATATACACCAAAAACTATAAGTGGTTATTGGGCAAAAATAACGTAATGGCATAAAACGGTCGCGGGTTTAGGGTACTATTTATTAAATTAGTCCTAAATATTTTACTTCAAAAATATCTCGCTATAACTATGGCACTTACGTAACATATACTTTTTTTGCATCGGATAAAATCTGAAATACACAAATTCTTCCTGGATTTTAAACTTTGCTCATTATGCTTGTCTGCTTACTTTCTGAATTCATGGCTCAACATTGCAACCACACCTAGTTGATCCCACGAATGGCTGTATAATTTTTAAGTGATAAAAGCGTTCTGCCGTCGACGTGATGTCCTAATTTTCAAATGTACTTTTTGCGGAGTTTATAATCCTTAATTGTCTGGCCGTCGTTAACTTGTCTCAACTCTTGCGCAAGGCATCCTCAATTTGAAATAGAGCCGAAACCACGATATTAATTTATTAGTTTACATCGTTTTTACATATCTGTGCATTTTGTTCCAAGCTGATGCTTGCGTGGATATCGCACTTTTTGATTCGATTCAATTTATGGCCTTCACATTTTTATATATTTGACCTTAAAAATTACCATCAGCTATTCCCATCCTATTCTCTAAGGGTTGCGCTAGTGTGGAAACGCACTAGTTCTTAATTCCTCTTGTATGTGCATATAACATCCGAACAAACAATCGGCGAACCTTACGTAAAACAACGTTTTGATATCAAGCCCCAACTACTGGGTTTTCAGGTATCCTGTGAGTTTGGTTGGTTAAGGTTTGTGTGAATTGTTCGCGATCCGCAATCACAATATAGATTTCCATTCTCATTGATGGAGGCCTTGGTCAAATTGATCTCCTTGAATGCGACTGATGAAGCAAGTGGATATTCTCCATTATTCACCCGAGAAAATCAAACGTCGTGCAAAGCGTCACCTATCTTGAACCGGTGGCATAATAGTAGCGGTAAAAACTAGCTTTCTGTGGTCCCGGATTCGATGTCCCTTATCTCTGTCTGGTGAGATCAAATAAGGTGAACACGTGTCAAGTGGATTTGGTTCCTACACGTAACCCTTGATATCACACTATTTGTGGGAATCATAGTGAGGACGAATCTTTGTATACCTATTAATTCGCAGCAGAATTGTAACTCGCATGTTGCTCATCCGCTAACTTAAGTACAATTAAACATGATGCCAGTGTGTACGAATGCCAATGCGACAAGGAAAGACTCATTAAAACTTTCACACACTCGGCTCAAAAGGTGTTGTGCAAAAATCATCAAAGATTCGGCTTACTTTACATAGAATTCAAATTGCATACAGCTGTTATTCCTGGATGATTTTTTGGTACTCGAGCGAAACCGAAAAAGCAAAATCAGTCTGGCTTTTACTCTAAACGCCGTTGCGTCGTGCACAATTGTACTTCAAGTCTAATGTTCGAACAGTGACACATATTCAGGCGATTGAATCCAAACATTTCTATCGACCTGAATACCGACCCTGACCCCCGTGGTTTTGCTAGCTCGGTACACTGCATATTCGTCGGGGTAGGAAAATACTGCCCTGACGTCTTGCGACCGTGTCACCCGAGGCCGGGTGACCTCCACAAGAACCTGTCTAAAGAATTCATTTAAACAAGTTGGGTTGGCCAGGGTTGACCTAAATATACTTTTCCGTAAAAATTGAGAATTTAAGTCAATAATAAAGATTGCAAGCAGAGGGCTTGTACATACACGTCTCTTTTTATAATTTAAAACATGTTGTCCAAGTCGTACGCAATTCTGATGTGCTGCAAAATCTCAATCGGTTGCGATGCATTCGAGAAAGATGCAAATCTGTAAGTGAGCGAGTAGAAATGTCTTAAATTTCTCCCAGTTGGACTCAAATTACATCTTGATCAAATTTGCCCAATAGTTCACTAAGCAACACATGAAACAATAGTGTTTACTAGCCGCTATATTTTCTATACGGCAGAATACTAATTGGTCGCACAAGTTCTGGTTGATATGCCAAAATGCACCAGCAAGGCAGAGCATGAATTAATCATCCACCGCTGTCTTTTACCAAGTGGCTTTTAACCAAATTGAGATCGCTTGTGTTTTCGACCAAACTTGTTTTCAATCTGACGCGGTGGCTATGCAAACACTGCTTGATTGTCTGAAGCTCAGACCAGCGCACCATCAAATAGAAAGGTAATATTGCAGGAATGGGCCGACACCTCACCCGATGAAAATCATCAGCCAGCGGTCACTTGAATTGGATGGTCTGTTAAAGCACCCGAGTAACTTTTACACGTCCGTTGGTTACATCACTGATGAAGTTAGTCCACCTATCAGCAGGGCACGTGTGGAGTTTATGGAGCTTCCATTCTGCTACTAGCGTATTTAAGTCTAACCGCATTTAATTATCATTCTTCATTTTTGCCACACTGGCGACGCGATTCCTTGTAAATGCCTCCACAGCACTTTGGTGCCCAGATCAAGATTCATTAATCGCACTAAACTAAACTGACACAAACGGCTAAACTTTAAGTATCGTGGGTTATTTAGGAAAGAGTAGTTTCAGAAAGAACTTGGCTCACTTAACAGTAAGGCAAAAAAAATACCAAGCCGTTATCATTCCTGATGTGAAACGTCTGGTGGAACGAGGCGCTTTTCCTTACAGTGCTTCTTTGGAAGCTATTTTTCACTCTACCGGCATGCCCACCGCAACTTCGTTTTAACCTTACCTTTGATACAAAATAGGGCACATCGAACACTTTGTGTACCTCAGTCTGTCTAGTTTAATGGGAACATAGCTGCGATGAAATAGCGGCATTGTTGCACCGGGTGTACTTTCGTCTGCCAATGCCAGGTCACCTTTTAACACAGCAGACCCAGTACGTAATGGTAACTTCAGTGCTACAGCAAAGCCTGTTTCAGTATACAGACTACAGGCATCCAGTGTTCTCTGACACATTTGGTCCTCAAGTACTGACCAGCATGTATACATCGTTCAAGTGTCGATAATCTGCGCCTCGTCGAGTGAAGCGCTTTGCATGTTTCGGTACGCAGACGCCGCACTTGTGTGCCTAGTGCATCGTGTGAGATCCGATTGCAGTTAGCATTCCCCGGAGATTTCTCAGGGCGCGCAGTGTGCGGAAACTTACTGTGCGTCCATGACAATCGGTAGACACATTCCGGCCTCTCCATGGTAGGAAGGCATTATACTTCCATGCAGCGAATTTCATCCTTAGTTGGGCGACCGTCGTATCCTGACTACACTGAACGGTTTTGGAGATTTATGCATAATGGCATATTAGTGCGATGTCGTCTGCAGGTTTTAAATCACGAAGTATCATGGCGTAAAATCGACGTTCGCAGTTTTCATGAGTGCTCACTAGTCGATATTTCATTGAAAGGAATTGTGCTTATATATTCTTAAAATTTAAACGACTATGTCTTATCAGACTTAGGTGAACGAACGATAAGTTTCAAGCGTTATTTGTTGGCTTAATAAACTACTTTGGATAGACGTGAAATATTTTTGGATTCACTATGTATAATCAATGATGAAAAATGGAAAGTTTGGAGATGATACCGTGCATGAACAATTCCGGGACACATTCGATCTTGGATAAAAATCGTAAAGTACCGTATATTTTTTTGACAAATCGGATATTCGTGATGGAAAGATGCTTTTAAGTTACATATTAACCAAATTTATGTTTCAGTTCCTCTATCGAAATACCAATCTGCCCTCAATTGATTCGTGGAATTGTCCTAATTTAGGTGGTATGCAAATATGATGAAATACTGCTTTTCTAATTAATAAAATTCTTGATAAACTGAGGGGACTTATCGAAATTATGTCAAATAACTCATAATGTTTTTTCGCTTACCAATGTTTATTTGCATCTAGCTCCTTGATGTAGTAAGTGTGTTGTTCTTTCAAATGACTATGTGCCACATCTAGTACATAATGATATAACAGCGATAAAAATCCTCTATATGTTACACATGCATTTCGTTGCCATCGCCTCTTTATTTGGGCTATGATGGCCTGTATGTCAACCAAACAAATATGTTATCCACATGTTGCATCTTATCACTTGCTGCAAGTCGGAAACTTGCACTTAATCTTTTCCGCATGATTCCAAAAACAATAAAAGTAAAGTGTACGGACGACCCTGCACAAAATTGCTAGTTAACCGCAGTCACACAGGAGTTATACATAGCCGATTTATCATGGTCAGAGTTATAGATCGCCTCATGACTTTGACTGTTAGACGCTGCAGGTCAGACAACAAGGTTACGTGTTCCCCAATGAATTGACCGATCTTCAGGAAGGTTACTAACCAAGTGTTAGCCTTAGAATATTCTGAAATGTACGCACTTGATGCGATAATCGTTATTAATTGATTTCCTGGGAATTCCTATTTTTGCCAACACCCCATCAGAGATGGGATCTAAGGTGTAAGTAGCAATCCTGGGATTGTCTGGCAGCCTCCTGGACGATGTTTGACTTATATCAGTCTATCGCCTCCGCATAAGTACCGGAGAAACTGGTCCCGGTGTCCTTCGTACATTATCTTTCCTGAACTAACACCCATCATCCGTAAGCTTTTTCGGAAGGTTGTAGCTATTTGCTCAAAATTTAAACAGAAGCTCGGCAAGCTTTGCTTTCTCTGGTTGGTAAAACCTTAGCAGTAGCTTGTTTGTGTTGCGAACCCAGGCTGGCTTCCCCAAGATCACTTCATACACCACATTACTGCGTTTGCCCTTCATCCCACGAGGTGTCCAGCATGCATTACCTGATTGATTTTCCCGCACTAGCACTGTTTAAATCCATATTGCCAATTAAAATATCATTCCATACTGTGGTTCCTTTTGCCAGCAGAGAACAGCAGACTCGGTTGAATAGCACCAAATGGCAAACGCACCTTTTGTTCACCATGGCCTGTGCTGGCGAGATTACAACCGACACTTGTAGGTTTGGTTTGGATCAGTATAGGAAGAGAAATCGGCCAATTACCTCCTCTATTCGTCTTTCCCCCTTCACTTTGAGGAGAGCTTGCTTTAGTCTATACGAGTCTTTCCGCCTAGCCATTCGATTGTTGTTGAAACGGCCGTAAGCGTATGTGCCTGACGGTGCATTGCCTACAAGACACCGTGAAAAAGGTTAAGGTGAACGGTGTGTTGTTATCAATTAGAAGAGGTTTTGGACAACGGAATCTGGCAACAATTGGCCGTACTTTTATTACGGTTGCTTAGGTCGTTGTGGTGTATTTCAGGAACACTTCAGGCTCCTTTCCGCAAGAGGCGACTGCAATGAGGAAGCTTTGGCTGTTGATTGGTCCTGCAAAATCGGCGTGGTCTCGATCATTAATGCAGTTCCGGCTTTACAGGTGCTATTGTTGCCGCAGCGCACCTGTGAAAACTTGAACTCTTTTTCTTTCGGTTACCTGTCTATTAATGGCCAATACACAAAGCCTTGTGAAGGCGCCTTCCTCCGTTTGATCGTAGGATGTCCAGCATGGAACTGCCCATGTGCGAGCTTTCGTATTGCCTATAGAATGACTACCCTCTCCGAGAAGATTATGCAGCTGTCCACAATGGAGTTTGCATGCCTCATTTAGTAGTGCTGCTGCATTTCCGCTGCTGAACATGTGCTTGGCCAACTGGTCCTGTTGAATTCTAGGACCATCTTAAATACTGGGTCACGAGGCATTTCTGCTTCTACAGCTTCTGCAGTCACTTTTAGGTCACACAATACATCGATCACAATAAATATGACTTCTGGTTCAAAATCAACTGCCGTTATGATATTGCCTTCCTCGTCTTGCTAATGGGAGACTACGAGGCGTGCAAGTGCGTTCTCATAGCTTATAGAAGCGGAAGCAAATCTCAAACTCATAGCTAAGCAAAGTGAGTGCCCAGCTTTGGAGCCGGTTAGCCGTGTAGGCAGGGATGCTCTTCTTTGAGCCGCAGATGGCCAGCAGTGGTTTGTGACCAGTACGTCGTTTGGATCCATCAAAATATAACATCATATATAATTTGTTCACTCAAGAGATTATGACTAATGCCTACTTTTTGAGCTGGCTTTAGTTTGTCTCGACTTTTGTCAAAGTCCTTTCTGCGTGAAAGATGGCTTTCTAAGGTACATTAGGGCACAAATGCGACAATACCGCTCAGATCCCTAGATTTGATGTATATGTTGCGAGAGTACTCTTCTGCGTTGGGTCGTGATAAGTCAACAAAAATTATGAGGATAGTCATGTTTTGATTCGTTTAAAGTTACGCTGGCCCTTTCAAGTCAGGTTCCGGTCAGTGTTTTTCGGCAGAATGCTGTTAAGCGGGGCGCGCAGGCGTTGCAACGCAGGCAGAAATCAGTTGTATTGCTTGATAAGACAACAAAAGGACCTTAGCTTTCGAACATCTGCTGGTAGAGTCATCTTTCTTATGGTTTCGATTTTTTCCGTATCTTTTCTAGGGCCGTTCTGTTCAAGGATAAAACCAAGGTATTTGATGGTTAAAAGGGTGAAAGGATATATTTCTTTACGAATCCTGAAGACATTATACTAGGAACGAATTTACCTCCTTCAAGCGGTCAAAGTCCTCCGCTGTTTGACCTATTGTGATGATGTCCTCCGGGTATGCGGTGGCTCCCGGTACTCCCGTCAATATGGTATCCATCTGACGTTGTAAAATTACTGGGTCCGAGTTTACCCTAAAAGGCAAGCGGTTGTACTGTTACGGCCCGTGGTGGGCATTGGTCGTCTTAGAACTTTAGATTTCTCGGCAACGTCTACTTGAATGTAGGCTCCAGAAAGGACAAGCTAGGAAAATGAACCGCCGCTATTCAATTTCGTGGAGATGTCTTCCTGTAAGTAAAATAAGCATTGGTAGTCGTCGAGCGCAACTTTAAGACCGGTTGAGAAACGCGCGCCGGCGTGTGATTTACCATTCAATTTTTTACTGCAACAATGAGTGCGGCCCATAATGCATAGTTTACAAGTGTGATTACGCCAGTTCGTTCTATTCACTGCAGATTTTGCATAACAATAGACATTGCTGCATAAAGAACCGGCCGTTTAGCTTTTACAAATTGCTTAATTTTGATCACAGGGAGAGCGTGGCTGTGAATTTGGTGCGATGACCTAGGCCATCTTGAAATACAGGGTCAAGTTTTTGTTTCAGTAGACGTGTCATCGCTTCTAACCACACGGTTGATAGGTCCGGTTGTGCTTAAATTCGGTTGCAGATCGTCTTTAATGGCGCTTGGAGCAGTAGCAGCATTTCAATCTATTCTTGTCCAAGATTGAGATTTCGTCCATCTGACATGTAAACCGTCCCACTAACCTCCACCACGTTGGACGTATTTTGCAGTTAATTCCAGCGAATAGGTTGAGCACATCTCCGGGTGCGCTTATGGCTATTCTGTAAGACTTGTTCATTCTTGGCCTCTTTATATATTCCCAAGCGTTCCTGGAAATGATTACGATGTCTAGAACGTTGTCAGATTTCAGACTCGTTTGGCTACCGTGGATTAACCCGGTGCTGATTCTTCCTCTTGACTTAGGTTTACTTTGAAATACAACGATTACCGAAAGCGATTCTGCACCATGCTTGTTAGATTACTTGAAGTGTGAAATTTCCTGTTTTTCAACCGGGCCTGACAGCAGTATTCTTTTTTATGTCCATGCTTACGGCAATTTTGGCAGACGTGAGGTTTAAAAAGGCTTAGGTAATTAAATTCCAATTGCCGTACGACTAGCAGGCTGAAGGTGACTACTTAGGGGCTATCAGGAACTGTTTGTTTCGGCCTAGATTTCTGGGATTTTCACAGTGTGGAGAACATCGAATCTTGCAGTGCGACACCGTTCTATCTGTGTGGTGTCGTGCTGCAAATTAAACAATCGCTTGCACTCGCCAATAAGAGTCTTTAGTGTCAAATCTGAATCTTGATTCACATTAGCGAGAAGCTTCAAGCGGACCTCAGCAACACAAAGCGAATGTGGAGCACTGAGGACAGTGAGACCTCCAAACTGGTCGTCTGTCAAAGATCGTAGCCCGAAACCCTTACACTTGCGGTTAACCACGTCAACTAACGCTTCATAAACGTCTTTTCTTAGTTTAACAATCTTTAGGCATTGAAGAGCAAGACTAAACGGAAAAGCTAACGCATCAAATATTTTCCTGCGCTGTGACACTGCTTCGTCGAACATCAGGTCCTCTGGTGGTTTGGAAGAAGTTGGTGGCTTCATCTTAAATCTTTGCTCGTGCCGAGATTGCAAAACAACAAAGAAAATTTCCATTAAGAATCCCGACGACTTAAGTCCGTCCGGAACATATCATCGCAGCGTTTGAACGATGCTTCAAATGTGCTTCAGGAACCTGCATCATTAATAAATTCACTGCTCGCAATAGCGAGAAGAGCAAAAACATCTTCATGCGTGTCCCGTGCTGCTGCTCCAGCAGAATGCAACCTTAAGCGAATTTTACTGTTTTACTCTTTTTTATTAGATCCAACATTTAAGGTTAGTGTTGCAAAAGCATCTTCTGGAACGGTTCAACGGAAAATTCGTATTTCCAGGTTCCTCCGTCTCATTTCTTAACTCGTCTTATTTACCGCAATTCCGAAACGCTTTACTCGATTCTGCATGACGGTAGCCCAAACGAAGAAAACGTCCGAACGACCGTGCCTTAAATAACGTGTTAAACTTAGTCAAACAGGAGCAGTACAAAGGTGACACGGTCATATTTGCAGGTCGCCTCATGACCTACGACTCCTATACGTTGAAGATCAGACAACAAGGTTACTTGTTCTCCATTGATTTGGTCGAACTACCGGAAGATTTTTAGATACTTGTTGGTCTCCGAACATTCCAGAAAGTTGGAAATTGTTGCAGTGATCGTTGACAATCGATTATCGCTGAAATAATTAATTGCACTGAGAATTATTGCATTCTGCCAGGCGCAAGTCGTTAGAACGAATAATTTTGTAATGACTCCTATATGATAACAGATGTGCTGAGAAAGTAAAGGCGTGCGCAGTTATGGAAAATATTTATGTCTGTGTATGGATGTGCGCGTTCTCTTTTTCTCATGGCGCTTTCCGATTGTGCAGTCAAAATTCACAAATGAGAGCACTAGAATGCCCTGTTTGCGCCTTGTATAAAATGTGCATTTTGCTATTAGAGTGTAGAAAATCCTGCCAAGTTCATTCCGTGTACAATGCCGCGTGGTGTGAACAAGTTCATGAAGGTGCCCATAATTAAACCATATGACGATTAATTTTGTTAAATTTTTGTACTCTGTTAGATCTTTTGCCTAAATTTTCAGAATTTATGTTATTCAAGATATGCTAGCTTTTCTAAGCTGACACGCAATAAACATTAACTTACGCAAAGCTAGGCGTACTATACATCCAATCTTGATGAACATATCATGTGGCGCTTCAGCAAATGTGATGTAATATGCAACTTCAAAGCAGCCTAAGAGTTACAAATTTTCGTTGGAATATGTAAATTACACTGAGAATAATTTGTAACTGCTGCTACACAATCTGTATATTAGTGCATGCAATATGCGCCAACATTTATTCCCATAACTTGTGGCTGGAATTGTAAAACAAAAAAGAACCACGAAATATGTTCTTAGCATTCGGCAGTATTGAACAACCGAACTAATCGTTAGCTCCTTTTCAGTATCCCATATATGGCTACTTTATTTGAACTAGCATAGCGCTGTAAAACCTGAACTTATTTTGTCGGCCTTACTTGGGACATGTAATTTACAAGCAGCGACTCAATGGGGGCTAGTAGCAATCACGTCTTTCACAGTAAACATATGGCAGGTAACAGGGAACCAACTGAGCTCTACTCAGGAGACTAATGTATTTAAGGGGCAAGCTCGTGACGCAACTGATGATAATACATTACCCATCGTGTCCTACGCAGTGAAGTACCTAAGCTCCTCATCTGCTGCAGCAGTCACTTCACAAACTCATAAGGACACTAGTTGACTATCTCAGGATACTCTCACTGTGCGAATACACATGTGCCTTATCAACAACCATCTTTCGCTATGGCTTATGCTCCACTATTAAGTTATACACACAATGGTGTAGAATGAATAGTTCGCTTTGTCTGATTCGGTAAAAGTATACTTGCTGTCGGCTAGCATCAATTTCTCGTCCGGGTCTCAATGCAAAAATGCTGGTTTATGCTTGATTGATCATCAGTCGCAGCTCGCGTGCATGTCTGGCGGCCAGGTTTTGAGACCCCGCTAGGTTAGGTAATCGATTGGCTACCCAGAACGCATGCGGTACTGTGGTATTATACAAATTTCCGTAATCTAAATACGTTAAACTTGAACCCAGAGCTAACAACGACGCTGTAGTAATAACGCTGAAAGATAGCACAGAGAAAGCGTAAGCAGTGAATTTGGAATTACACTGATTTCTTCGGCAAAGCAAAACGAGAAGGGCGCCATATATTTATACATATTCACTACACGTACTAACTGTGAAGAACGTTTGCCCATTCGATTTTTTGATCTAAATAACTAGGAGACGATATCGCAAACTAAAATCTACTAAACTTCAATAAATTTGATTGCATCATCTCTCCAGTTTAAGACATATTACTCTGTCTACTAAGTTGGCGTGCAAATCGCTTGAACTATCTTACTGCGTCACAATGTGAAACAAATAATCCTCTACCTGTTAGTAACGGAATAAAACGTATATGCTCAAAATTCATGCTGTACTTTGCACGGCGTTCTACAGAGCCCAATGAATGTGCCCTCAAGCAATTGTAAATATCAATGTAACTGGCTAGCTGAGCTAATGTCTAAGTAGTGCGCTGCTCTTTCAGTAGGAGTTGCGCTACAAGTTTGCGCCAAGCTGGCTACATTAGCTGGACCAGAATCTTTCTCAAGCTGATAGATCCCGCAAGGAGAGCTGAATAAGAACATGGACTTGGATCGACATGCGTATGAATTGTGTTCTATATACGAAGCATTGATGGTTATTTTAATCATGTGTTTCCATCACTTGTTTTATTTTTGTTTGGATATGCGTTTATTTATTAAGTATATAGACACAAAACACGGCAAAGAGGAATAATTATGTTTACTATCCACCCAAATACATGTTATTCCGCTGACAATTCGGATAAGTCAACTACCTATCCGGAAAAGCACCAGACGGCCGTTTCGCCCTATTGGGGCTCGTCAGTGGTGCGCATCCTTCGGTCCTCTAGTGAGGATCGAACCCATGACTGCTAGTGGCTTGTGCCAACTAGCCCGCTGCTTATGCAACTGAGCCATGGAGGACGGTAGCCGACCACCACGGCTCAGTTGCATAAGCAGCGGGCTAGTTGGCACAAGCCACTAGCAGTCATGGGTTCGATCCTCACTAGAGGACCGAAGGATGCGCACCACTGACGAGCCCCAATAGGGCGAAACGGCCGTCTGGTGCTTTTCCGGATAGGTAGTTGACTTATCCGAATTGTCAGCTGACTGCGACGAACAAAAATACTCGCTAAAATCCTTCTACTCATAAGTAACCATGTTATTCCCTTTGTTATATCTGCTCTGCACATCACTTAAGGAAAAAATATGACGGTTTACATAATCAACAAGTCGGACATTGATTCCTTTCTTAGATCAATGATGAATAAAAAGAAAAATCATTGTTCCTTCTTTAGTTATTCATTGCTTCGCTGTATTGAGTTTGGCTACACTGCTGGGTATGGGGAAGGTCAAATAACTCAACTAATACTTTTTTATCTGTCCAACGATAATCATTATTCGCTTGGTTTTGCGTTGTGCAAATACGTAGTAATCCAAAAGTTATCAGCAATGTCTAAACAAATTTTACCAGTTTACAGCTTATTTCGTTTTAAACAGCACCTGTATTTTGTGGGTCAAACCCGCGATTAAGTCGCACCGAATTCAGCATCAGCTTACTCGAACTACGCAATCTTAAAATTACTAGACTTTAATCGTGCTGAATGGTCTTTCCGCCCTTCACCACGCTGATGGCATTTGGTTGAAAAATGGTGGCAGTAAGGATTATTCGTAGAATAAATTATTTGAACCTACTCAACAGCACCAAACTACACTATTGAGGTTGTTTATTTTCTACCTCTGACACAGGGTCCTGAGTTCATGACTCCAGCAGAAGTAAGTTCGATGGTTTGAAGAAGGCGTGCATCTCACAGTTGGATGCATATTATGTTATATCCCGGTTCCATTTTCTGTATGGTATCACGCACCCATTCCTCGTCCAAGTCCATTTATTTGACAAATAAGAAATCCATCTCAAAGTGTACACGGAAGAGTTAACCTGTGAATTTTTAAATATGGTGGTCTACGAGAGCTACCGCTGATTTTCTGTGGTATTTTGTTGTTAATCGGAATGTCCTACTTTGGATGTATATCACAGTAATTGCGCAGGTGAATATTAGCCAATCAGGACGGCCCCTCTGACAATGAATGTAAAAATCAGAGGAAAAAGCAAATCTTGCAAGTATCATCGAATGGCTTCTCTGTAATAAAATTTGCCTTAACAGACGACCATGAAAGCTTCGACAGTGTAGATGTGAGTGCAAAGACCCAACACGGATATAAGAAAGGCAAAAAGTATCGTATTTACGGCTGTTACAGCATCGTTACAAAGTGCAATCACTTCATAAATAAATGATATTTTTTCAGTGTGAACAGGAAAATGAAGATATTTTTATCTGACAAAATCTCAAGTAATTCACTGGGTTATAGTGTTCATTAAGTTGCAACCTTGCGTTACAGACGAATATACGCAACTTGTTTTTTTCCAATTAATTACAATAAGCATACGTCTGCATTTGCTTGAATAATCCACCGGAATTACACCACACTCAGTAAAATGGTGTTGGAATGTATTCAAACAAATATGCCGATATATTCAGTGCGCGAAAACTACCACATTGGAATAGCAGCTTGTTAGTTGGTTTCACTCTGGGAACGGTGTAATTTTGACTTACGTTAGAGACATGGTAACCACAATGCGATGAGTGTGAGCATAAGTATGTTGGATTCATGAGATGCCTGAAACAATTATCTTTGTGAATTTTTCTGCTTACTGTTTGCGTGTGATGATAACTGCCTCCCGGCACTATTGCTATGATTTAAACTGTTGCTACCAACCTAGATATATAACTACCTCTCGCTCAGTCCATATTCTGTATTTTCGTGCAGAGGTTTAGAATTTACTCAATGGCTTTTTAAAACATTTCCGAACATATTACATACGTTTCAACCAGCTTCCTCTGTCTATTTTCCTGCCGGTTTTAAGGCGGAAAATGCATAACAGCGAGCTGGGATAACCTTCTAGGTAACAAGTACCGTATCCTAAATGTTGTGATTGAAAAAGTCGCATGCTTTCCATGTCAGAATATCGGCAGACAGTGAACGGCTTCAACATCCATGGTCAATAAACCTAAGCTATTTTTGTTTGATTTCTATCCAGCTGCATTGTTCAGCAAGCCGACTCTTCATTAGCTGGCTATAGTCGCTGACAAACGTATGCACACAAAACTGCACACAATTTACACGAAAAGTTGTCCGTTCAATTAGAGGATTCTGGCGACTCTGTCACCGTCTTTAATCGTGATTGGTAATCTGCACAGCCGATTCAGGTACATAGTCTAAAGATGAGGCTGCTTTAGCGTAATATGATGGAATAGTTGGAGGTGCACTATGCTAAGAGTGCTTTTTTAGCATTTGTTTTTATTTGTTTCTGAGGCCTTTTCGTGTTCACTCGTCTCAAGGTAGAAAATATGTTATGGGTCCGTTCTCGTACTTTGTTTTCCACTCTGAACTAACGGTTTCAGAGTAGTTGCGTTTAGATTTCGAATCACGTCTTCCCCAGTGTTACTGGTTATTACCAGTAAATCAATTTCACTAAACTTGTGGTGGTGAAGCCCAAGTATTTCATTACGACTACAAGTAAATTGATGTAGTATAACTATATAGGTATGAACCGGCAGTCTACCTTGGATTCGCAAGGCAAGAAGGAGTCATTCCGGGGAAAAACACGTGGGAAAACACTGTTTTGTCAACCCGTCTCGAAGAACGAAGATTATCTTGCACGATCAGTTTGGAATGGCATTCCTCGGAAGTATGCTGGAGCAGTTGAGTTTTGATGCGAAATTATTTGGTAAGTGTCGGCGTATGCTCACAACTCTCCACTACGTCGAGTTAAACGAGAGCCGGTTTTCGGATGACTACTTTTATTCTGTGTCGAGGTCGCTCAGCAATGCCATGTGATCGCCCACAGTCTGAACGTCATATCAGATATTGACTTCTGCAAATAACAAAATGTTCGTCTGCAATTCACTACCAAAATCTTAATAAACATTTTGAATATGCGTAGCCCATTTACCGATCACTGGGGCACACCACAGTGAATGTCAATTGGGTCGGAAATGGGGCCGCAAACTCTCATATGCAGGAGAAACTGAATAAGCAAGTTGCTTATTTCGCCCGACACAGGGTCACCGATCCCGTAGATTTATATCTCTTAAATGAGAATGCAATGGTCCAGGGGTTGGAAAGCTTTAGAGAATTTCTGGTAGAGGACATGGAGTTCTATCTTTTATCATTGATTCTGTCTAGCATCCTCAGGCTAGAAGCACATTTGTAGGCAAGATGTATTTCGGCAAAAGCCTTATTGCTAGGGCAATAAGATGCGATTGCTCTCAAAATATCCCATGAGGTCAACTGCGAATATTCCTTCTATTACTTTGGATAACCCCGAAAAGAGCTATGATGGTAGTTTGACTGCTTTATACCATTCCCACTCTTGAAACGATGAGTAACTTGTTGCTACATTGTGTGTACGTGCATTTCATCAAGAAAGCATCAAAAGAACCGTATTATTATCATGGCGGCTGTCCTCAAAGTCTTCTGTCTGATGTCTTCGACACCAGATCTGTGCAAGTGCGTTGACCATATTCCTTTCACCAGATTGGCTGCGGTGGAATACCTGTGGTTCAAACCTGATGGTTGCAGGAACTGTGTCAATAGTGGGTGAGATGACGATTCACACTGGAAGGTGTGGATGCAATTTTGGCGAAGCGCTTTGACTGCATATTGTGTAGTTTGGTCCAAACACTCTGGTGCACTGCACTCTGTGGAGATTGTTGACTTGTCAGCATAGCAACTTAGGATCAGTAAGGAATTTCTCTACTAACTTCTGTTCGTACTGGAGATAGCTTTTGCGGACCAAGTAGATTCAGTGGTTTTGTTCAGTTATGTATTCATGACAAGTATATTAAAACGGAGAGGATTTGTTAGTACGCCAGTCTGAGTCATTTAAGGCCGTGAAATTTTTAATGTGGCTACCATGGTTGGACTTAAGTTGACTTGTGCAAAATAGCTTGCACTAAGACGCATAAATTATTAGCCTGCTGAATTCTTTGACAACCTCCCTCCAGGTAACATCGGGCGTCTGCTCAGTTAGGATGGAGCTGCCAGATATTTGGACGGTGTCTGACAGGATATCTAGATAGTTGCTATCCTCTGCACAGTTCGTAACTGGCCTACAGGTGGTAGCCCACCTCTGCTGTATTATTGTCTGCACTCAGTTATGCAGGTTCGCGAGCGACAACCATGGTTTACTCGAACAGGTTAACTGCATCCGGAATTAATCGGATCTGAGTACGTCGGGTATTCGAGGAAAGCGCACCACTAACGAGAAACAGAATGTGGAAACATCGCTGTCTGGAGCTTTTTCAGATTGCGTAATTCTGCTGAATGATAGTCGGCTGTGAATCATAAACTCTGACTACACATAATTCCGTTGTACTTACTGAAATAATCCACAAAGCATATATAGCGATAGAGCAATCTAGCGTGATCGCTACGGCGCATTGGTGCATCTATTGTCGCGATATCTACCAGCTTTTCCTCGTTGGTGACCAAAAGGTCCAAAATAGATAGTGCGCCGCCTGATCAGTTCACGTGTGAGTGTTCACTTTAGTGTACAGCTATACTTCGACGATTAACATACGCTAGTCAGCCTTTATTTCTTCGCTGAGCGCTGCTGGGATTTCGACTGTCGGACTTGCTTCATGGAAGAATATCAGCGCGGATCTGTTTCCTAAGTCTACATTGAATGGCGAAAAACTATTATTAAGAAAAAAGCATATATATGACTTAGGTGCAAATGACACCAAAGAGGATCAAAATTAGTTTTCTAAAGCATCGATGATATAACCACGCAGCCCGTGTCGTTAGTAAAAAGAGCACTCCGTCTCCTATCTTAGGTCGATCGCCCTATATGGAGGTCATGCCACGAAGAAAAATAACAGCATAGGCTTTCACCGTATTTAACCATATTGCAGTGACCTTAACTAGGTTCCAAGTCGTGGAGACCTGAAAATAGCAATTTCGATAAGCTTTCTGAAAAGACCTTTTGCATGGTCTAGTAGCAAGTCAGGGTTTTGGATGTTAGCAGCGCGTTATGGAACTTTGATATTCGGTAGGCGTCTATGCCCATCATCGGTGGGTCTGCCGTCTGTTATTTTTCGTAGGTCCGCCGTCGCAGGCCCTTGTGAGATTCCGGGTTCTTGAGTTGAGCACTAAATGTCAGGAAGAGGATGGCCACGCTGATTGTTTTCAATTTTGAAACTGTCCCTGTTTTCAGTCGCTTGTTGACAGCGTTTTCCAAGTAGACTGATTGCGCGGGGTTACCTTGTAAGTCAGTGGATGGGCGTCTATCTCACTGACATGTATTTCTCGTCGCAGCGTTTTATTTAATTAGTGCTACATTTGGACTACATTTTCCACCTTCCGTATGGATTGTAATGTTACTTTTTCATACTTTTTAGTTCGGTGATTGCGGTAAACTTGCTATCGAATAATTGTTTTCCTTTCGGAAATCAGTACTCCAAACTAAAACGTCATTTAGTCCAGCCTTGCGTTTTGTCCTCTATCTAGCTCAATGTCTGGAGCTCGGGAACAATGAGAGATTTTAGGTATTTCATTTTACGAAGATCATCTATATTATTTCTGCTTTGTTGATATAATTGTTTTAACGGACCTCTGATACAATGAAAAGTGGATCAATGGTTTTATATGGGTAGTATTGCTGTGGCATAATAGGTCCCACAGGATGATTAAATGGAAAATTCCAAGTGCAAGCGAAGTTTTCAGCAAATTTAGGTTCGCAACGGTGGGCTCATCGTGATATTCCTAAGTATAAAGACACTTTAAACCATGCTCAATTACACACATGCATATCCGTTTACACTGAGAACTGAGAACTGAGAACTGGTGGGAAGCAGCGAGTAGAGGTTGCTCTGGTAGCTGCATCATTCGTCGTTTTCGGACATGAACGCTTTATTCATCGTTTCGCTCTCTGTACTTTGCCTTTGCAAATTGTTGGTCTAGTAGCATCTTGAATTTAGACACGGTGTTCCCTTCTACTATATGCTGAGGCAGGTCGTTCCAGACATTCACCACTCTGCGTTCGAAACAGAGTTGATGGGCGACCCGCTTCAAATCCGGGACGATAAGTTTATACCGGTGTCCTCGCGTGCAGCTTTGTGTGCGCAGATGAAGTAGTTGTCTCAACATGGGGTAATCACCCAGATGTAATATCCGGTGCGTCATGATGAGGTCAACCCTCAGCCGACGATAAGATAGGGTGTATAACCCTAGTTTCTTACATCGGTCTTCGCATGACATGCCTCGTAAGTTAAGAATCAGCCTGGTGGCAACATGCTGCACCCGCTCAAGCTTTTTTACTTCTCCCCGGGTGATGGGACAGTACGCGGGAGTGCCGTACTCCAGCATTGGTCGTATTATCGAGACGAAGAGGCGAGTGGCAATCTCTTCGGACCAAGTGCTAAAGCTGCGCCGGAGAGCCCAAAGCATCCGAAGGCTGTTTTGGTACAGCCTATTCGTGTTATCAATGGACTTTAGGTCGCATTGTGAGAGTACACCGAGGTCGCGCACGAAAGGAGCGGGATGCAGTGATTGTCCAGCCACTGTGTACGTTCGGCCGTGAAAAACATGTTGGTAGTCGTTGAGACCAACCCACCGGCCGGCAGATCGGCTGATGCGACACCGATTCTCAATCTACCCACCAACATTCACATCAGTATGTGTAAACATCACATGTTGACACCAATTTCCTGAGGGCTAGATTGCAGAATATTGCCTTATTCCTGTTGTCACTAAGTGATTGAAACTTAATTTAGGTGACGCAGGTGTTACAAGGCATGGTATACTCGTTACATAAAATCAGGTATCAATGGCTTCTAAATGCCAAAGTCGAAATAGCGTTCCAGGGGTAATAAATCCGAAGAGAAAATTAGTTCAGGCGGCATTTCAGTCGACTGTATTGCGTTGTCATTCTCAGATGGTGACCACACATTTTTGTGTTGCGGCTTAACTTCAGGATGTGTCGGCAAGCGAGATTTGGTTTCTCAAGTTTTGGAACGCCAGAATCTTCTTGCCCCGTAGGCTCCGATATCTTCCGCTTTACAGTCCTAAAGTTTTCAGCCGCAGATGAAACGGCAGGTGGAGTATGCCCTTAACATTATTGGTTACCCTTTGCTGTGCGATATTTAGTGTAAACAGCTCGCGTTGTAGCCAGCGTTGCCAAGTCTGAATCTCGTACTCCAAATGGGGCCTCACACAAGCATTAAGCACTTAAGGGAGGATGGATAGGTTGGAACTCCTGAAAGCCCTCCTAATTAGACCAACACGTTGGTTCGCGGTGTCGGACCCCTTCAAGTACTGCGCCGAACAGCCTAGGTCGTCTTGTAATATCACGTCAAGACCAGGCTCTTGTGAGGCGGATTTACAATGTGGTCTCCAAGCTTGCATACGTAAGTGGGCTTGTGGCTTACATGTACAGGCTTGAACTTGTCCGCGTTAAACGGCAGTAGATTTGTCTTTGATCATTCAAAGGCACTCTCTAAGTCTTTATGAAGCACCTCATTATCGTCCTGACAAACAATATCCAACTATACTTGGATGTCATCGGCAAAAAGCAGGACGGTCGACTCAATTACACGTGCCAGGTCGTTGATGAAGACCAAAAATAGGCGCCACCCCAAAACAGATACACTTTGGACACCGAAGTTCATGTCGATAGGATCAGCAAATGAACCTTTAACCTGAACCTGGAGCCGCCGCAGAATCTGGAACTTTATTATCCATACAAGGACCGGGTCCCCAATTCCGTACGTATATGAGCTTTTGTAAAAGCAATGGAAGGCTTCGGAATAGTTAAGGTAGATTACGTCAGGATCGGACACACAGTCGGCTATTTCAGTCCAAATGCAGCGCGCAATTAGCAGATTCGTAGTACATGACTGATGACATCGGAATCTGTGTTATTCCTGTGCTTTGCTGTTAGACCTTTCAATGTAGCTCATTAGAGCCTCAGCTATGCTTGATTCCATTAACTTTAAGAGCACCGGGAGAAGACCCGATGGGCGATAGTTGGCTGGCTCTGGACAGTTGCCACCCGTGAAATTCGGGGTGGTGATGCCTTAACTCCACATGTTGAGTACCTGCTTTTCATCTAGGCCCCTTGGGCAAAATCGAGCTAATTACTCAGCTATCCTCGTATCTGCCACTTTAATTGCTTTCGGGAGAAAGTTGTCAAAACCGGGGGAACTATGGGTGCACAACGAAATCAGCTTCCTCAAAACGGTTGCTGAAATAAACGTAACGTGTGCGAATATTGCCGTCTGGGGGAATGGGACAAATTTGTAACATACGTTGGAGGCGCTTCGATGTTTTGATGCAGATTTCCGCAGTATAACTTAGGCTGCATCCTTGACAGTTTGAGGACATCCATTTGCTAAGCTAATTGGGGGAAACCAAGGTTCCTACTCAGGAGGCTGTTCACATGTCCGTACAGAAGCCTGTAGTTTGCAAACGTCTTTTCTTCTAGGCTTTGCTGGTGACCTAGTTGGTCCACGTATACAAGTGGTGTACAGTGATTACGATGCATTACACAAAAGCTCTAGTTTTCAAGGTTAGGTTCCGCACCATACACATGCCAAACTGCGTCTCTTAACATCATGCGTTTTTGGGTTCTGCTCTTCCTGATTGATGGTATTCTTGTAGAAGGAATGTGTCTGTTTACAGATACGGAGTTTAGCAGATCGCAAACACCTTTCGCAAACCCCGTCCATGTAGCAGTTGTCCCAAAACTCCCAAATGCCATCCACCACAATGTTTGCCAGTATGGCATAATGTGGTTGTTCGAAGCAACTCTCTATGTACTTGAGGATATTCTGCATAACACACACAGTTATGAAGGCATGTAGCGTGATCACTCCGGCCCAGAGGGCTCTCTAGCTATGTTTTCCGATCATGAGCTCTTGGTTCGTTAGCGCTATATCAATGAGAGCTGGCTTATTTCCCGATTGGAATAGGGTGTGTGAACTGACATGGCTGAAGAGCGCAACGCTTGCAATCTACCCTTGTAGCTTTGTCTTAAATTGTTCAACAGGCAAAGCCGGAACTTACAAACAGTGAACATCGAAGTCGCCGAAGATGAGAACATGGTTGTATTGTTGTCGACGTTCCCACCCGAACACGAATGTCAGGCAAAAGTCCTTTTAAGGGGTAGAAAATGGAAGACAACAAGCGAATGCCAAAATGCAGGCGCCGTTGCTCCTTAGTAGTAGAATGCACCAGAGCGCGTCCCTGAGCAGCGTATTTAGATCGTCCATCTTTTCGCACAGCATGACGTTGCGGTCGTATAAAGTTAACCACCGTCATTACAGGGGCGTTGGTTTTGAATGACGGACACGCCATTCATCTGCACTTCGGTGTCGGTGATGACTGAAAGCAGCCATGTATCCACTATAAATAAGAGATCCCAGGCGTATGATGCATGACGTAACCGCAGTTCGACAAGCTTGCTCGGTAACGCTTTTGCAGTGGTGTACATGCGAACAAGCTTCTCTGTTTTTCGCATTGAGTCTTGGCAGGTGCGTTTTGTGTTTACTTGTCCCTGCCGATGAAATAACGGCAAATGATCGATTTTCGGAAGGAGTGATAAAGAACCTATCTGTTTCAGTTCCAACAATCCCTCCATTACATTAATTTACTTATCTTTATATATAGTGTGTGGGGTGTGTTTGCCAGTTGCTTCGAATAGCTGAGTGCAGTGATCCGAACTTTATACCGGGGTGGTCCGACTAAGTGGCTGCTTTCGCGTGTTTACTTAGGGAGAGCTGCTTTGATAAGGAGCACAATTGGGAGGCTGCTACCGCTTGCATACCAACTTTCTAACACCCTAGATGATATTTTGCTGAATTACGCCATCAGTTTCACACTAACTGGCAATTTCATTTGCAATTTGGCCACATGTATAGCCACGGGATCCACTGCGATGTGAACCTTTCCAGGGCCAGATCGTAACAGACAAAGCACAGCAAAGCATTATCAATGGAACAGTCGGAGAAAACTCCAGTTGGCATTCCACACAAGTTCCGCTAGTATGTCGTAGTGTGATTTTGTTCCAAGCAATTTCGTATAATGTTGTGGATAAACCGCATTACGCACGAAGCCGTAAATTATGGTTACGGGTTCGCTCCACCCCAAAGGGCTCTCCAGTCTTGATTTCTCAACCAAGAGCTCTACCTTCGTGAGCAATTAATCAAGCACGTTTTATTTCTGGCTCTGAATCGGAGGTGTGAACTGACATGGTTAAAGAGCGGGACCTTTTCAGCAAGCCCTTGCTAGTCGACATTAAACAGTTCGCTGGGCGTTGCCGGAACCTCCAAGTCATGGATATTGAAGTCACCAAGGTAAGAACATGAGAGTATCATCCTCGTAGAACCATTCTCAAGGATAATGCCAGGCGCATGCCCATCTCTGAGATGTAAATTTAGGGACGATAAGCAACTTCCAAATGACAGGGGTCCTTGGGTCTCAGTCGCAGTCCGCACCAGAGTGATTAAATGGTCTAGGTTTCCAGATAAGCCACCGGTACTCTATGCAGGTCGTTGCTAGGTCGATCGTTTTGGAGATGGGATTTGAATTTATTGCAATCTCAGCGTCGCTACTTTCGGAGTGCAACCATGTAACAGTAACGAATATGAAGCCCCAGGTATATGACGCTTGACGTAACCGCAGTTCGGCACGATCTTTCTGAAGAACTTGTGCATTGGTATATATGCATGAAAGTTTCACCGTTTATGGCAAGGAATCGTGGGATGCGCGTTTTTGATAAAATGTTGCGCCGACAGGAGAAAGGTCATATACTTAAATTTTTGATTGCGGGGACAACGACATCTGTCTGATTCCGTTATCCTACCCTTCCCTCTTTGTTTCACACTTTGTAGTTAACGCATTAGGTGCGTATGCTAGTTTCATTGATATGTTGATGGAAGTTAGCAGACATCTTCTCAGTAAATTGTATGACTAAATGTCCGCTGTCGTGTGTGTGCGTGCTTAGCCGATACTGCTTTCATCCGGAGTTCAAAAAGAAGGCTGTTTCGGATCGTATAACACACCCCACTAAAATTGCTAATATTTATCTAGATCCCACATCAATTTCACAATTCCCTGGCCACATCCCTTGTAGTTTAGTGATCAGCGCAGCCTCGGGAGTATTCATTCCGCAAGCAGAGTTATTTGACAGGTTATTTGGTATATCGTTATAGATCTGAATAGAGAGAATTCCAAATCCGTAGATGATGAAACTGGGTGACTACGCTCCGAAGAGGACTCAATATTAGATATTCGGTATTGTCAAATTCAAAGATTGAGTTCCACAGTCGAGGATACTCTAGAGCATTTCTACATATGCATGCCCTTCGACACCCGTCTGCGACGTGCCAAATCACAACATGTGCACTTTACACAACGTACCATTTGAGATATGTCGTGCTTACTTATTTTATTTTAAAAATATTGGATTTCTTTCACAAGATTGGTGTATTGGTTTGGATAAGAGTCCGAAGATTGGCGGAGACCAATAAGTTTATATTTTTAAGCTAAATGACTGAGCGAATATTTTATACAGCTTATCGTTCACACATAAAGTGTCGCCCCATAAACGCGAGCAACTTTCTAGATGTTTGCAACGAGTACAATTATGCTTCATTTATCCTAATCTACCCTCATACTACTCTGCATTATGCGGCGCGCATTAGGTGGAAAAAGCCCACCTAAACATCAGAGAGAAGCATGCGCCTGATTTGTAAGCTAAAGTATACAAAGGAACATTTCGCACTTATTTAAGTTTATTCAGCCGAAATAAAGAACATTCCTTTACATGGACAAAGATTTGACAACTGGTATTGCAAATAAATGGTAGGATTTCGAAAATAATCGGCAGAACGCATTCTTCGGCCCGTAGCGCATGTAAGTAGAACACGTCAATTCCAGAGATATACAGCTTGTATTGTTTTGCCACAACTACAACACTTCCTATTATTTCAGGCAGTCTACTCAGTGGTTAGCTGGCTTTAACGGACGCACACTGACTATGGTGGGTCCAACCAATAGGAACATTTTAATCGATGACTGGCTAGTGTTGGACTGACAGTGCGCAGATGCCACATTTCTCCTACCTTTAGTCGGAACTATTCCAGTTGGCCTGGTATCGATCAACTGATCAGGATACTCAGCCTGAGAGGCGAGATCGCGCAGTCTGCGATTGCTTACTAATCAGCACCTCTTCAAACTCAGTGCTTGGGCTTGTCGATGTGTCGGCTGGAGTGTAAAATTGCATGTTCGAGAGTATAGTCATGCAGTGTGATCGCTTTTCCGCAAGGATTGTTGTCATACCCTTGCTGGTATCCATCGTGCGTTCTAGTAAATCTTGCGGCGCAAGTCATGTAATCTAAGATGCTTAGAGTGACAGTCGTGCCCACGTAATTTTGGTCAAATTCGTTTCCACCGGACTGAGGCGGGCACGAAAGTCTCACGACGTGTTATACGCTCAGTACGCATTTGAAGTTACCGAAGTATCTGCAGTAAAATTATGCGGCTAAGCGGTCGACAAATTCTTTTTGATCCAAAAGCCTTTAGACCAACATTCGCATTGCTAAATTCAGTATGCTACCGCACATCATCAATGCCCACTGCTTGGGAATACCTTTAAAAAATGTTGTTGAGGGCATATCCTAGCCAGTCTAATAGAAAGACATTACATGTCGATGGGCGGATATCACACCAAATAAGGCAACAGAAAACTTCTGAGTGTGGTCAGTATAGATGGGCTACGCTGATTGACAAATTAGGGCGATATTGTCTGCTTACCATAAATCGCGAAGCAGTAAGCACCGCTGCGTCCGGGATATCGTCCATAGCGAATTATTACGTTAAGCCTTAACATATTCTGAGACTATCCCAGAGTACATTCGTGTGAACAAACTGTTTGGTTCAATCATTACTTTGAATATTTTAAATTAATGTGTTAATACATGAAAGATGTCGGAACTAGTGAGTGTTTAGCTTTAATGAAAATGTTTCGAGATATTCGATTGCGTATGCACTAACAGTATCGAAACAATCTTGGGCTAATTTGTACCTTACTTATTGCATATAACATATTGGTTATTCATGATAGATAAATGGGGTAAAGTATAAAGTTGTCACGAATGTTGGAGTTTTGCAATTAATATTGATTAAATAAGCAAGGCTAAATGGATTTGGCGAGTGGTCCAGATTTAAATGGTGTGTGCAGCAATGATTGAATATCAATTTTCTATTCACCAACAGCCTCGACACGTAAGAGAAGATTGCTGCCCTTGTGCTGAATAACGCATTTATTTTACATTTTCTTCCAAATTTTCAATGGAATCCAGGCCAATGCAGCAGTAAGTGTGTAGATTATATGAATCCCCATGTGCCACATTTCTGGTAAAATTTACAAAATAAACAACAATTACTTGTGTACCATAAACCCACCAAAGTTACCATCACTTATTTTATTGTGCTATTAAACATGAATGCGAACACAACCAAATATTGGCATCAGTCCATTAGGAGGAAGAATTGCTTACGGACTACCTTGTGATAACGGATGTGGTGATAAATTACTCGGCTTGCGCAATTATTGAAACTGCGTATGGCTAGTTTTATGGATGCATGCGTTCCGTTTATCCTGATCTCCCAGTGTGACTGCGCATTGTCTGCCACCAAGACACCCAAAGGAGAACAAACTCGAAAGCCTTGACTACATCTTGTCAAAAATGTGCCCATCGGCTGGCATATATTTCAAATTCGTTTTAACTCTATTTCCTTCAGAATGTCACGTACTTTCAGCCAAGTATGAAATCCTAACTAATCAAAATACAAAAGTCCTTAAATTGGTGAAATACATTGAAATATGTGGTTCAGGATTCAACTAGGTGGAAATGCTAAGCACGGGATGCTAAATGTTGGGAAAATACCAAAAAGATTCATTTGTTTGAACTGAAACTGCACGATCTGTATTTTAATGCATGCAACACGTACAAACATTGAAAACATACATTGAGACTGGATTGCTAATATAAACAAAAGCGGCTGGTCAGATAATTTGCGCATGCAGCAATAAAGTACCATCAAAATGATCGTAAAATCCGTTATCGTTGTGTAACGCCATCTGTATTTGGAGATGGTGGGATTAACAGATAATCGAAAATAGCATGGCAAATCATTAGACGAACGTCGCGAAGTTTTAATTCGTGACAACTGCAAAATGCCCTACATGAAATACTTTATGTTGTAATTATAAATTCTAATTTGTAAATCAAATTACTTAAGTAGATATGAAAAACTTACGAGAATTCATAATCTTTCATGCCCTATTCAAACGAGACTTTTAGTGGGCAGGTTTTGTTGTGTTCCAAGATATTGAACTTCGCATTCCCGTCTTTCTGTCACTTACACATATTTTGCATTAATGAGAAAGTCAATTTCTTCGTCTGAGAGCCATATAAGATTAGCAGCATAATGTCCATAGCTTTCAAATTAAAGCGTAGGTTTCGAAGTCAGATTTGGTGTAAGCGCCAGTTTGTTGTATTGCAACAATAATTCCTTGACGTTTTCCGTGTAGGTTTGTCGCAGTTAGACACAGACAGGCAACCAACACACATCCAGTAAAGAGCTAGACGGCCGTTCCGTCCTATTGGGTTCGTCAGTAACGCGCACCCTGTCCTCTGTAAATTCATAACATGCAAGACAGTGGAGAATGAGCCGAGCTATATCGCAGTTAGATAGCAGTCATGGCGGTCCGTTGGCATCGCCCATGGCTCAGTGACATAAGTCATTGACTCACTAGAGTGAGGTAGTTGGTTCGAATCCGGCAGGATTCGGTGTGTGCGCCCTACTGGCGGGTCCCAATAGAACGAAACCGCCGTCTAGCGCTTTTCTGTATGTGTGGTGGCCGTCTGCCTGTGTCTAACTGCGATGAAAACACACGAAAACCTTATAAATCCCCCTACTACCTACAAAAGATCCTTGAAGTAAAACTCGGTCATCACGATCACTATGACTGTATCAGCACTGGAGGTGATCCGTTGTTGCTACTCCCAACAATGACACCCCATAACCGGTTTTGTCCTCGTTTGGACTCAGCAGATTCAGATAGCCTGAGCTGAGGTAGAACTCGGGGCCTAGTGGTTAAACGCTGATGCATTCATCTATATGAATCTGAGAACCGTGAGCAACTTAGGTTACCAAACGCTAATGTCTTCAACAAAATGAAAAATGAGACGGAGGATAGAAATGTTCTGTAAACCGACAATTACTTACCGTAACCTAAATAAATTAGTTGAATTGCAGATGATAAACCTGCAAACCGGCACCTTTTTGTGGCGTTAAATACTGCTATAGAATTCCCAGATTCTCATTTCCCAACCAATCAAGTAGGATTAAGTAATAGCACATAGTGAAATTTTTCGCAATTCTATACACTTTAGTAGCATTCAATACACTTAGAATGGAGCGGCCTATAATCCCGAATTTTTAGCGACATGATGTTTGTAGAATTAAATGGTTGCAGCTCGGTGGATCTGGTTGTGTTGTGATCAGCATTGTTTTATCACACCGGGACTGTATTAAATAGTAATTCTCCACACAACGATTGCAGCAATGTGCTGGTGTGGACGCAGAATACCGAGTGAAATTACCGCAAGCTTTGACACAAACCCAACTGTCAATGTAAGAGTAAACAATTTAAAGTATTTGATATAAGAATATCCCAATGTATTCTGTGTAGATTAGGACGTCTTTGAATGAAATTAACCTTAGTCTGTGTAGAACAAAGCAAATAGTACACCAACTGCAATCTTATAGTATTTCTTGACAAATATTCCAGGTCCCGCGAAATGCACCACGCGTAAGTCCATCTACAATGCGCAATGAACTATATACATTTTGTCCTAACACATATTTTGAACATTCACTAAAAGTCTAGCAACGATATATTACACCCGTTTGTGTTTCAATGAGGTTTAACAAACCCATTAGTTCATATCCTTATGTCACCGGTTTGAAACAATGGGAAACCGCTTGATCTGTTGATGAACCTAATCCTTTTCATCTAGTTTGTATCCGGTGGGCGCAGCTGAAATTGGAATGCTCAAAACGCATGCATGAATGGTTGTATCCTACTCTTCTGGAAGTCACGTTATGCTACGACTAATTAACAGCAGTTCACTCAGAAGATTAAGGAGAAATCAGCAAGAAATATGATGCAACAGTCCATGAATGATACTCCGAAATCGACAAGCAATAGACTCTGAAGCAATAAGCTCAAATGCTTTTATGAAAATTCCAAAGTGTTCGGATGTATTTTATCGTTTTATACGCTATCTATCAGAGAATTAGGTGGTCATGATAAAGTGAGCGCAGGGGCTAATTTCCTGTGCACTCGTTGTTCACGGTCATGAAGCCGAATGGTGTTCACGTCGGCCAACGCTGACCCACGTCATTTAACCAAACATGTGTAGCATGGAATGTCCTTGGGAACATATATCTGCTAGTTCGGATTAACCTTAGTACAGAGAATGCGCTTTAATTTTTATAAACCACATTAAGCTAACAAGCTGGACAATGTTCAGATGATTTCAAACATACACACTTGGCACCGCTTTCGGCTAGTTTGTTTAAAGAGAAATATTATTAGTGCACACTTTCTCTCTAATACAGTTGAAATGAGAACACTGTACTGAATTTTCTGTTTCGAAGATAGACCCTAATAAAGCTTAGTCGCAAACCAGCTTTACCTGTGATTATAAATAAATCTATACAAAAATCCTCTAACTAAGAGGTGTTCGACTGATCAATGCAGAGCCGTTACATGGAAAGAAGAAATGCCTGGAATCCCGCTTATTTTGTGGTGTGATGTCGGTTTGCAATAAATGTCGTAAATCGGTGGATCTGCTTGCTTCCAAATCTCTATCAATGTTGTGATAGATCCAGCGAATGCACTGCCTGTTGCAACTGCTTTTAACTCTCACAGCTGTGTCTAAAAGTTGACATAGTATATGGGATGAAATCCTCGAGAACTACACGAATGTCATATTGAGAGACAGGATGACATGATAAGAAATCAGAACTTAAAGTTTTGCAATATGGAATACGTTTAAACAGTTTGCATCCGAGCTTGCTACGTATGTTGTGTATAATACCAAGACCCTGCAAAGTGTATCCGATTGCTTTGATAGAACAGAGCTACTACAAGAATGACGGCAAAATCCGAAGAGCCTGAAGTTCCTTTATATTTGAATATTCCAGCTCGTGCCATCTGCACCACCCGTAAGTTCATCTATGCTGCACAACACATTACATTATGCCGTAATTCAACGTTTGACGTTTCCGTGATAATGAAGCCGCACTATAATAGTTCAGTGTAACTCATACCGAAGAGTCAATTACTGCAGGTATGTCTGGATTCAAGCAGACTTCATAGCATACTTAGAATTATGAATAATTAAGGAATATTATTTAAATAAATTCAATGAATTAATTACTTTGTTTAACGGTATGATGATCTGGTTGTGCACGTTTAGTTCTATGGTTAGTGATTGGAAACTACAAAAATTGTTTGCAGACAAGACCATTAAACAGTTTTAATAACAGTGGAAGTTTAATGAAAATTTACGACGTTAACCTGTACGGGTATATTTACACAAAATCGAAAAAACGCTTGTTACTTCTTCATTAAGCTGCCATCATCAAAGTTACAACGGGGAAAGTGGAATATTTTGACCCCATGATAACTCAAGAACACCTTATCGAAGGCGAAAACATTGAGCTGCTTTTATAATTGCAACCAACTAATCTCAAGTTGGTAGATTTCTCTGGAATATTGCTTAAAGAGTCAACCACTGATACGAGATATAATACAAAAAGTTAAAGTAACATTATCCTTTGTTTGGACATAACTAAGGGATCCAAATAAATAAATCTGATCATACCTTAACAAATACGCACATTTAAACTGCAAGTATTACGGTTTAAAAAATGACTGATTTAAAGGTACCAAAAGTATTGGTGCGTTTAATCGGGTAATGAAAATGTTCAAGCAAATATTTAATCTATCATCGCAGCTCATCCAACCATGTGGTCATTGAGCGATGTTGGGCGCACGTTATTAACAATCGCTTAGGGTTATCTTATAGATAAACGGTAATCCGTCTAAAATTATTACCCAGATTGCTGGCTATCTGTATCAATTAATTATACTAGAAGTAAGTTTGATACTTTCCCTGGCGTTACTTGATTTATGGCTGAGGGAATGCAATGACCGCGTCTGAGCACGGACACGATTTCAGAAACAGGATCACTGTAATGGTAAGGTATATTAGGTTTGATGCCAATTGTTGATAACAACATTGCGAGCGCCACCGACGAAGCTGGAAAGAGAACTAATATGTGCTTGCTGCGAATAGCAGTTTCACTGTTATATGTAGGATTGTCAAGGATATATAATTAATACTCAAAGCATCACACACATGTTTGTATTCAAAACTGATATAAGTAGAACCAAAAGGGATACGAATCCGTAAGGTAAATTCCGACATTTTCAACAGTAAACAAGATTGGTGACGCAAGAGCAATCTAGCATTGGCATTTCCGCTTGGATTTCGATTTAATGGCCTCTCTCTTCCGTAATGTCTGTGGCCTGTAAGGCAACACGACACAAGCAAACCAAAGGAATTGCATGCGAAAAGCTTAAATTAGACTTGACCAATGGGGTTTTTTAATTTGCAGCTAATTATTACTGTGTGCAGGATAAATTTGCTCCCCAACCACAGATGCCAACAGTAACAGATTGTTCACGGTGGTGCGTAATCCAACGCATCACAGTACAAATTAAACGGCAAAGCTAAACTGGGGACAGGGGCACATGAAAGATATAATTATAGTTCGGAGAGCTAACTGGTGCAGAGATAGGTTCAGTGTGCTATCATACAGGCTAATTGTTATAAAGGAGTTATTATGTGGCAAATTATCTTAACTATCAGTTATAAGATTTGCATGCGGAATAAACCTTCGTATTTTCCACCAACAAGGTTTGATAACACCATATGCGTCAATGGGCTAAAAATGTTGTGTTTCAAAAGGTTTGTTGTTCCGAGGAGCAGCACGAGACTGAAGAATTGATAGCATGATCAACATAATCCCGATTTTATCGCAGTGGACCAGTATATTACAATGCAGCTGCATGCAAGTACTTTTATAAATAGATTTACAGAAACCGGCACATATGTAACTATTACAGAGAACAGGGCAAATTGCGAGTCTACATTACGTGCAATGCTGAACACTCGAACACAGAGTTAAATCCGAACTCTTTCTACCTCCAACTTGTGTAACAAACTCTTGCGGAAACGGACGCAGAGTGCACTGTTGTAAATATTTATGATCTGCATTTGTCTCCGATGCATCTGCATTGGCCGAAGTGAATGGTGATTAGAACTTTAAAGCGTGCTCAGCAATTCGATCACACACAGTCGCATTTTGGACATTCTATAGCCACCTAGATACGAATGCATGCGAACATGTAATTAATTAACCGACATCCGCTAAAACTTAGCGCCCGTGTATGCTTCCGTCTAATGATGCACTGCACTCATTCACTTCGCAGTTAATGCAAGGATCGGACTCGAGAATTTTACTACACCGTGCGCGTTAATTCCACATCAACATTCTAAGAGTAGTTTTAAGGTTATCTCCGGTTAATGGGTTTACGAAAACCGACGAGGCGTCGCACTTCCACTAAATCAGCGGATTTATGTCTGACGTACATTTGCTTGCAACAGTAAGAATACTACCAAGCCCAATGTACAGTTGTTAAAACCTACGGTGGTCGCATCCGAACACTCGCAGGTATCCAGTATGATCTCAAACAGCAAAATAATATCACTTCGCGGACGACCGTAATGACTACCGAATGCTCTTAAGGTCTCTGCTTTATGCTGGTAAGTGATATGAGTCAGGCTGTTGAGTTGTTGAGTTGTTCTTCTTTGTGGAGAGCAACAAGGTCATACTTTTGCCAGTGTGGTACTCCAGTGCATGGCGTTATCAGCGGGTAACTTCATGTTTGTGTGGACTAGCTGTGCATAGATGCTGATATCAAACTGGATAATCTGTCGAGAGGAGACCAAAGTATTGATTGTTCTTCTTTCTTATTTGTTTGGCCTGCTTTGATCAACAGAGACCGGAAATCAAAAGTACTCCAAGATCGTGTTCATAGGAAACGTGTCGCAATGTATATACTCCAAGCTGGAGAGCCAAGTGTTCTGGTGGCAAACGCTCAGTACTCGACTTTTCTCGGCGATGTGCTCCAGTAGAGCCTGAATTGACCAATAATGAGCCTTGTCGAAATCACCTATTAGTGTCACGCAGTCTTTCACCGTTCTCATATTCAGCGTAATTTTAAAATCGTCCGCAAGGGGTAAAAAGTGAATCGATCACTCACATGAGGCTATTAATGAAGACGAGGAGAGGCATTGGTCCTAAAACCGGGCCTTTATGTGACACTACAGAGTACATCTGTCGGGTCAGATAAGACGACGGTAAAGTAGGATTTCACATATACAACCTAGGATTGGGTCATCGATTCCACAGCTCTGAAGATTGCTAGGGCAATGCTGTGGTCAAGATGATCAAGCACTCCAGGGTGATGGACGTACCTAGCATCAACTCCTCTAGAGCATTAACTGATTTCATATAGCTGGGACGGACAAAAAAGGGGTACGTGATAAAAGAGCAGCTTCGAGGATAACCGTGTTGCAACGATACGATGATATGGCATTTTCCCAAGTAATCCAAGTAGGACTTTGCACTAGCGGATTCCGTGATTAGAAAGAACTGGGGAAGAATTATCTGGCGGTAATTTGCAGGTTCAGCGTGGATACAACCCTTGTAACTTGGAATGACTAATGACTACTTCCATATGTCCAGTATTTGCATGTTATCAAGACGGTATTGGCAAACACCGGGACATCGGTTCAGCTAGGCTGTTAACCGCCACTTTCAATTCCCTTCGGTGTAAGTTGTCTGCTCGAGGACAAATGTGCGCACACAGTAATAGCAGTTGCCTCAGTTGGTACGCAGCAGTAAATGAGTGGTTACTACACTGGTAGTAGATTGATCGGTGTCATAATTTTAGATAGTAATAGCTAGTTCCGAAAATAAAATCTGTAGTTGTCTAGGTACATTGGCCGCGTCTTTCTCGGTTTGCGCTTGCCCATATTCATTTAGGAAATAGAGGATAACACGCTATAGTTTACGGGATTGGTAGACATGCCTGTAAACTAACTAGGGGTTTAAACAGAACCCATCCGAAAAGGATGATTCCCTTACGATTCCCTTTCGCCGATCAGGTAGACAAAATACTTACACTCGGTTTTATATGTCTTCCAGTTCTCCGCTTTCTGACTCTTTTTGTATGCTTGCCAAGATAAATCATTCAGAGATATACGCGGTTACCTCTGCCTCATCAGAAAGGAGTTTACATTTTTAAACTGCATTTCTTAGTCTCTTATCTTTT
Organism: Dicrocoelium dendriticum; assembly: GCA_944474145.2. Taxonomy (NCBI): domain Eukaryota; kingdom Metazoa; phylum Platyhelminthes; class Trematoda; order Plagiorchiida; family Dicrocoeliidae; genus Dicrocoelium; species Dicrocoelium dendriticum. The sequence goes on from OX104059.1 coordinate 12,442,337, forward strand.
GTCTACAGCGTGCTGAACAGGATAACATAATTCACCCAACTGACCTCAGTACCTTGTCAGGTTGAATTGACCAATCATTGATCTTGATGAAGTAGGATAGCAATTCATAGCACGTTACGATGTAAATTGTATCGTCGTCCCCGTTGGAGTGCTCCGCTAACAAAAGTATTTGAAAAGCAGTGTGGAATTATCCCTGCATCCCAATGGGTTGCTCAGTAGTACTGTATAGATGACGAATTCCGCACAATGCCTACAATAAAAATTACAAGATAAAATCACTGTCGAGTAGAGGACACGTAGGCTGCGTGACCCGCAAATTGGCTTGCAGTAACACAGCTTTGAGCATTCCTCCTGAAGTTTAATTTGGTTCCGATCCAGTACAATGTTTGTTCTACACTAATGCCATCATTCCATGGTCCTGTGCAATATCCCGTTGTACAAACGTGTCACTGTGTCATGAGGTCATTATTTCTAATCGTACAGCGTAACAATGGAAAATTGTGCAAGGAGGGATTTCCTGGTGATAAAAATTAATGAGAAAGACAATTGGCTGTTATTCAAATCCGCTGTATTACCTGCCTAATGCAACTAATATCCTCCATGAGATGTAATATTTTTGAGTCGCCAACTATTGCAATAAGTGTGGTAAAGTTATTTTAGGATATTTTACACGGATCGGAGAACGCTAAGACGACACTAATAACGTCCGCTCTAACTAAATTGTGTTTTCAAGTAAAACGTAGGTCAAATTTGTCGCCAAGCTTTTTACGTACATTAATGTTTATCTCACACGGAACCTAAGGACACTGTTCAGCATATTGCTTTTATATCAGTGATAAATTCAGGCTTGATTTATTTCGTTATAGAGTCTTCTGCATGGTTTGTTAGGTCATGTGCAATGAATCCTAGACTCATTTTCGCCCTGCATTGTGTGCTGCCGAGGGCGGTGAGATGGAGTTACTGCCAGGGTTGCTACACTTGGTTATCTTGTTTCATTTGTGATCTGACATAGTTGCTAGGTAAATGCGGCATGATGAAATTGTCTAAACCTGCTATCCTCCAATACTGCAGGCGAGGTACCCATTTGCATGATTTTATGCTATGTCTGTCCGCATCAAGTAGCTTGGTTCCTCTTGCACGTGCACATTGAGGACGCTATCAAAGGGAGCGCACTGCCGAAATTGTGGCCATAGGCAGTAATTTTGCTTGCTTTACTACCGTATTCTCAAAAGCTCGCTAATTACCGCGCTGAATTGAAATAGGTTCTCGGTGGGCCATGCTTGAGATTTATCATTTTCACTTGATGGGGCGAACTGATTCGTCATTCAGTTGGAAGCAAGCAATATCTTCCGGCCATCAGTAAACAGTCGAATGGGTGAACAGAGCACTCAGCGATGTTATTTGTGAAGATCAAAATTTGGCGTGATCAAGGTGCCGGGTATTTTACCTCATTAACAATGCAACCGAAAACTATGAATTCCTGAGCGGTGGCGGAAACAAAACGCTTTCTACTATAACATTATTCTGCCATCGTATGTGTTTAATCAATAGCTATTTATTACTTATACCAATTATTTTCACAAAGTTGCTTAACCCATGACAACTTATCAGATAAACGACGCTAATGATTACACTTATAGATAGCTGGGCAACAAGAATACTTGTTTCCATGCCAGCTGGTTTCACACCGTGAGACATTTACCGAAATATTAACGTTTAACCATCTATCGATTTACACCACCCTACTTACAGCCGTATTTTGCATCCGGTGCAACGTCATGAGATGAGCAATAGGAATTTATGCCGCAATATATCCCAACACGGAAGTATCCAAAACTAGAACTGTCATTCCCCTGCAAAATTTGTAAACGGAAACCCGAATTCACCTGTATGGGTTGGACAGGCTGTGGCGTGCTAATTTAAATCAGACAGCTTAGCATTGCCATAAAAGAAACCTATAAGATTGCAATAATACAGCTGTAGCGCGGGCGTAATAAAAAGATTAAGATCAATATAAGCATTATAACCATGTGATATATTTACTCCAAATAAAATCATCCATCGATTGACATGCTGGCCTTGTTTGCTGAAAGAATATCCACTGGCGTGCATAATGTCGGGGCTTAAGGAGATTATTAACCTTTTTTCATTAGGCGCAAGAGATGGAAGACTCACCATGGGTAAGGAGATTCATAACGGTATATGCAATGTTTCATTTACATAGCTAAATTAGTCCGAATGCAACGTTCAACGCATTAAAGTAAATAAAACCGCGTAAAATAGCAAATTACAATATGAGATGTGGAGAAGATTTGCTGGCGGATGGCACCTTTCAGATTCAAAATCAATCCACAGTGTTTCAGCAAACTTTTAATACCAGTGGTTATGAAGTGAAGGTATTATCTGCTTGGAATCTATCCAGTGTGATCCTCGGCATGAAAAGATGCCCATGTGATCAATATCTAAAGCACAGCATGAATTACTCGTTAGCTTTTCATGTCCACACTAAACACCGATTCCGCAAATGACCTCTAATTACTTGTTTGGAGGGACACTATATGTACCCATTGTATGCTTTGATTAAACTGCAAGCTATCAAAGTGGACCGTGGTTCGCATTCGAATCGCGTAGTGTAAGGCAGTATTTTGTATGCACGCGGCACGCAAATTCCAGACAACTAAGTGAATTTGGGTCAAATATTTCAAGTAAAATTGTTTAAAGGTAGACCACCGGCGTCGTAATGCATGAGTTAATTGAAAGGAAAACACCCAAAGGTAAAAGATAACGGTACAATTTTCTTGCGCAGAAATATATAACGTGAATCTGCGTTCTGCAGTTCCCAGGCTGTTTGACTCAAATGACGCCACGCGAAACCCACACACACAAATCGTTGTACAATATTGGATACGTGACGTGAAGATAAAACCATGGAATTTCTGAATCTCTTCAGACGCGCCAGTGGCTCTTAACAACGACTGGGCGAAATCTACTGCTTCATGGAACGAATATTGCCTGAGCCGTAAAATGGACGGCGTTATAGGCGCAGGACAATTAAGTATTGAAAGTTTATTTAGACGTTATAAATATGTGTTTGGCCCAATTGGACTAACAAACGTATCCAATTTCTAGTGGCTTTTCAATTATTTAACATCTGAAATTACTAAGATTCTTGTGAATAAGTTAAGCAATATGAGCCTAACTGTTCACAAGATATTTCAAACAAAATGAACTTAATTAGCTCACCTTACCCAGCAGCAGAAAATAATACGCCCAAACCGGTAGCCAAGATTTCTCCAAAAGTTTCTTGTATAATGCATCTATTGGCCAGCCATTATGGCATTTAATAACAATGTGGTACCTTGTATCTCCGCTATAAGGCCAATGAGGTATTGGGTAAATACGATATCAACAGAACGTATCAATATGTTTGATAATAATCCGTGATAACTATTCCAGCAACAGCAATATGCAGCAACCGTAAGTCCGTTTACAATGCGCTACGCACATCATATTTTTTGCCTCGTACACCAAGTTAACAGTTAATGAGTATGTAGCAACATTCTACTACTACCCTTTGTATCACACTTGTGTTTATTCAACATATTTTGTTCGCATGCGTATGTGACTAGTTTGATACATAGGAAACCTGCCTGATATGTTGATGACTGGAATGCCATTTCCAATATCATGTTTTTTTTTACCTCGAGTTTTTCACATACTGGCTATGCTTGCATTTTCGCTGAGCATGATTTTGCGTAACGGCAAGATCAAACCTTGGTGCACTGTTGCTGATTGGAGCGCAACTATCCGCACCATCACCTAATCCATTGAACATGAACGGGTGCAATTTGGCCAGTGTGTCGCCAACGAGAGATCGCATAGGAAACTGCTCTCATTATTCACATATTTACATCTCTGCCATTTCATCTAACACAGTCAGCATACACTAGTTCCGACTGGATTAACTCCTCGTGTTCAGTTGGCATATTCTTACGGAATAATTTTATGCAGAAAGTGATGTGTGCCACCTAAGTTGTTTTAGCTCACTTCGAGCAGCAACCCAAAAGCGCCACCATGTTATTCTTAACAATTTTCTCTGTTGCGACAGTGAAATAGACTAAAGATCCTCCACACTACCTGGTGGGATTAAAACTAAATCCAAAAGATGATTTCTAACGAAGCTACGACTTAATATGTGTTTTCAATTGCATTCTTTCATGGCCGGCACTTCTCGCAGACATCACCCTACTACCTGCCAATTACAAAGGCTTTGTCGTACAGGAAACATGGAAGCATTTCGTTAACAGGAATATACATGCACTGCTTGTGTTAAGGCTGTGCAGAAAACTAGTTTTAGGAAAGAGTTTAATGTTTTAAAAATTTCCCATTGGAACTAAAAGTGCAAATAAATAGTTATTCCGGGTGCGCCAACAGTCATACCGGCGCACACGAATTGGTCAAGCGCATTAAGCATGTGGGTTGTACATTTGAAAAGACGCGTTTCACCCAATTAGAAATGACCTGCACCGTTGCTTCTCAAGATATTGCTTTGCGAAACATGGTAAAAAACACATACAGAAATTTCGCAGCTTAACGTTTTTGGGTGATGGCTTTACTGGTCAGCTTACAGCTTGGCAACTGTAATACTGAATTCCATGTGTGCAAAATCTGCACCACGAAATTTCAGATTATGCACCTCACTACAGCAACAGCAGGTCGTATGAAGCGACCGAAACAGATGCTCTATTGGGGATTAACCTCACAATGTTAACTCGCACAAAGTCGCCCGCATATTTTACTTTACATGCATTCCACTCTTAGCTTATGCGTCTAAATATTTGATAATGCACTAATTTATATTGTGGTTAACAAAAAATTCTCAAAGGATACCTAGGGGACAAATGCTAATTACTTGTGGAATGCTCAGAAAATCCTTTAGCAGTTTTTACACAATAACCCATAGACCACTCGGGTTACCAGAATATGGACTGTTTTCTAAATGACTGCATGTTGCAACTGCATTCTGCCCTACTACAAAAACATTCCATCTATCGAATTCGAGACTACTATTTTGTAACAGTAGGTTCTAGCTCTAAACGTAGCGAGTTTACCACTTTTGTTTGCTTCCTGTCAGCACCTTTTGTACCCATAATACTAGCATGGTAATTTGGCACAACTCAAGGAACTCGTATTTGTAGCGAAAGAAAAGATTTGTTAACCGTTTGCAGAAGGCAGAGCCTAATTTTGTGCCAAGGCAAACTACTTCGATAATCATGAAATGGCCTCGAAAGTAATGCACATTAATTGCAAAAATCGTTGTGTAGTTAACAATTGAGGCTAATTTGGTATATATATATATAATAAGGTTATATCAAGTACCAAAGTGTACAGTGGAGTTACTTAGCCATCTGATAACGTCTACGGAATGGGCTGCAAATTAAGAGCGACATTTCAGACCCCTTTTTATTTCATTATCTATTCTTCAGTCAGCAGACTAAGAATTTCAATCAATAGCAAGAAAATTCCTGTCAAGTTAAAAAAGTTTATAAGTTTTTATGAACTTGGATGGCTTTTTAAATTAAGTATGGAAGCGCAATGCAGGTAAATTTGTAAAATATTTCAGATCATCTAATGAAGCGACCGACTAGTGAGCAAAGGACGTTCACCTGCGTTGTATGCTATTGCATGTAGCATTCTATAGAAAGTTTAATGCTAGTAACTGAAATATACTACCATTTTAACAGAAATATTCCTAGATGCTGCGCTACAACAGTGGTAATTATCTCTGAGTATTGTCAAGAAGTGCAACCTCAACTGAAATTTCAGAAGCCACATACAACCCAAAAATTATACAAATGAAAGTTGCGGTAATAAATGTAGTCACATTATGAGTAAACAATTTGCAGACGTTTGGATGTGCTGAATAAATAAAGGTGCCTTCAGGACAAATAAGTCCTTTTGTTAATTCCAATCGGTCTCAAAACTTGCATGATGATGAGTATGTGAAAACTGCCAGATGGGCTGCATTTTATTCGTAATCCGTGAAACCAATGGGAACGAATCGAGAATTCATGCGGGTATTGAAGGTATCTTATTATGCATAAGGGTAAAGCACTTTCACTTGAGTGATTAGCTGGGTCACAATTCAAAGAAAGGTACAACCATTTATAAGCCTTGGTTGAATTAATGGATCTACAAAATAGTTGCCTACGTCTATCTCCGCCTTGAGGTGGCGGATAAAGAGAGCTTCCACAATAGAGAGGAGTTGCCTCCAGTATCAGCGCCATAAACGCTCAGGAAGTGTTAATGACTCTTCTGTCGTTTTCCGTTTCTGCGTTACTGAAATTTAAGAAGTGCGACATGGTCAAGTTATTACAAGACCTCGCTTTGACTCCGTAAAATCACATCGAAATGTGTTCGCAAATCCTATGAGACAGGAGTCTCTTGGGAAAACCCATGGTTCGTGCAGCACAAAAGCAACAGTACTGATAAACAAGCATTGATGAAGTCAACGGAGAATGCCAGCCTTTCAAGCGTTTTGCAAGAATAGACATGTTTTAATATATTATGCATTGGGTGCCACTAAAATAGTCTTTCTAAAAGCGTTTATTCAGACTTTAGACAGCGCATTCGCCGAAATGCAATCTCTGAAAAGAAGTGCAAAATGAGTTCTTTCTTGTGTACACTCATCTTTGTTGGCTTTATTTTGCGTGCTTTTAAATATTTTGGTGCTTAATTGTTCTGGATACATATTTCAAAATTAGGTTATTGATTATATGCACTTTTTGATGACGGTGTCCAGTGTACAGTTTCTGTGTATGGTGAAGGAAGAGTCTGGACTAGATTTCGTTTGTAATGTAGTGGTACCAAAATATAGCATTTTGTGTACCGTCCAATCCAATTTGGTTTTCTATCCACTGCTCTGTTGCACTATTCGTGGGTGTTTCTGATGAAACCATTGTCCAGGAACGGTTTTCGGTTGCCAGACACGTGCCCACAGGTCAAGTGTCATCATCATCATTGTGCACCTTAGCTAGAGATGGGAAACACCTCAGCTACTGTGCCGCAATAATTACAAGAAAAGGAAAATCAATACAACAGTTGCATGGCATCTGAGCTACCAGCAACGGATGCGCATTGCTCCGGCAGGATAACAGCCGGCTACAGGGCAACAAGAAAATTTTTTACGTAAAATTATATTACGCTACGAAATGAGATCGTGGTTGGAGGAGGATTCTAAAACGGATGCGGAGGGACAAAGTAATTCACAGCAGGAACGCAACTTAGGTCGGCGCTTTGCTATGTCAGCAATTGCGTCTATACAAACGTCTTCCTCGTCCTTTGGATCCCAACCAGGGAGCCTTGACGCTCCAACCGAGGCCAGCTCCGAAGTTAGGGCCTTCATTCATCTGGACCAAGTCCTCTTTCGGCCATTTCTCCTCTTTTTCATCCGCATCCCCGGTGAGCAAACAACGCACGTCGTGGAAGTCGGCGCGCAGGCATGCGCAACACAAGGCTGAGCTAACGTAGCCAGGTACAGTAAATTTTATATGTTGATGCGCGACATTATAAGCTTCCAAAACTTCCCTGCTAGCGTTTTCGATTTGCAGCGGATGTATGTGACGTATACTTAATATATATATATATACATATATATATATTCGCGTCATTGATGTGTGCTTTTAATACGTTATGCATCAACTGTGTCGTAAGGACATCTATTAGAAAGGGTCCGAATGATGATCTCATGGCAACGCATCAATCTGAAGGTACATCTTTCCTTTGAATGTAACTGCACGTTTGCTGTGCTTCTGTGTTACAATTTTGTCAGCAGGTTTTCCGTGAGCCTTATAGGTACATTCAGTTGCCATACTTATTTGCGGACAAATTTCACAGTTTCCGGTAACGAAATATTAATAAAAAGGGACTGGGCATTAAGTGATGAAATCCATATATTGCAAAAGTTTACCACCCTTAACTTTTCAATAAACTCGAAAGTGTCTTTTACCTAGTAGGAAGGGGTAGATTTTTCAGCGGTGCGAGTTACAGTCCAACTACTTGGACTGAACATATGGTACAATTTGATCCCAAGGTGCATATGTTAACTTAGCCTTCTGTAAGAGTACCAAAAACAGGGGTATGCTGTGATTAATGGAGTGACATAAGTGATAAAAAAGGTAATTTTGAAAGCTGGATGAAACTGTTTATTGAAACAGCACAATATAATTACTACGTTTATCCGAGGAAATGAGTCAGGGAACCGGCTTAAATGCGGGTTATTCCCCAAATGTCTTCATCCGCAATTCCACATTATGTTTGTTTTCCCTTTGCTGTAGCATAACAGTAAGCTATCCAACACCACACTAGTTCTTTTTATGACCCTTCACCTATATACTGAGATATTGGCTCGCAAAGATAAGTGTGCGCTCAGCTTTTGCGTTCTTTAATATTCCTTGGGCATATTTAGCACATTTAGGTTTCCGATTATTTTAAGTCTGATACTTTTCGAGTTTACAATTTTATACCAATGTGCCCAGTGCAAGCGTATATTTTCTCGCCAACAGGTCCGTGAGAATTCGCCACAAGAGTGTGTATTAAATTATCCGAAAGCTTAAGTCCATCAAATAGGGAGTTCCGCGTATTTGTAGTCAAAGACGAAACAATAGGTATTGTTGTTAAAAAAATATAAATAAGGATAAAGTAATAGTAATTTTAGACAAGTTCTCCTTCAGGTTGTAAATAGGTAATAAACAGAACAACGTAAGGAGAAACGGATATTTGAAAGAGGCTGGCCCTTTGCAGAAGAAGTGCAGAGAACAACACCAGCTATTGTACTCGATTTCTGTTGATTTCATCAAGGCATTTGCTACAGTGCACCGCGATGTATTGTGGCTGGTTTTGGCTAAGTTTGGTTGCTCACGTAAGTTTGCAAGTTTAATTGAATATCTGCACAGTGGTAGGCGGGCGAGGGTGCATCTGATTGGGGAGACCTAGAATGACCTTGCAGTCATCTCTAGTGTGAAGCAAGGCCGTGTCTTAGCTCCTACCCTGTTTAATATATATTTTCATGCAATGATGTCTTGTGCTTCCGAATCGGACTGTGCATACGGTGTTCGTGCGGAGCACCGTATGGATGGTGGGTTGTTGAACATCAGTCGTTTCGGTGCGAGAACTCTAGTTTGTGAGATAACTATCCGTAGGTTGCTGTTTGCTGACGGCTGTGCGTTGTTTGCACATAGCGCGGACGAGTTGCAGCACATGGCTTCGACAGCGGCCAAATTCGGGATCACCATCAACACAGGCAAGATGGTCTGACTTTTCAGCCTTCACCGGAAGCGCAATCTTCAATATTACTGCGAATCATTTTTGGTGCTTGAGTACTGGAAACCAATTCCCGCCTCTGCCACCTTGGGAATGTGATGTCGACGGATCAGCAGCTACACAGTGAACTTCGTATCCGCGTATACAAGGCAGTGGCCGCATTCGCGATGCTTGAGTACAGAGTGTGGAACAGCCATCAGCTTACCATTGGCACGAAGCTGATGGTGTAAATATCCGTGGTGCCGTCCGTTCTTCTATACGGCAGTGAAACTTGGACGATGTACTGGCGGGATGTGCGATGTCTCGACCAGTTCCATCAGCCGTGTTTACGACGGATTTTGTGCATCGGTTGGGGCGAGAGAGTTGTTGACACGGAAATGTTGCGACAGAGTGTGGTGTATACAGTGGACTCCATACTTTTGCTGAGACATCTGAGGTGGTTCGGTCATGTGAGCTGTATGGACTCGACGAGGATACCGAAACAAATCTTATATGGTCAGCTGAGTATTGTGAAGCGGCATGTGGGGAAACAAATATTACGTTACCAGGACATGATCAAAGTGAGCCTCTCACGTTCGAATCTTGATTGCAGGTCATGGAACTCGAAGGTGATTGGTCGGCGTGCATGCCGCGATCTAATCACAATAGGCAGTTGCGAAGTGCGGGAGAAAGACCTTAAAGATGCAGAGAAGAAGCGGCAAGTGCGGAAGCGGCAAGCACCGATGGATTGTACTCCATCGACATCGAGCGCATGATGCTGTAGCACATGCGGTCGTGAGTGCATGAGTCAGGCAGATATCGTAAGCAGAACCGGCGCAGCGTTTGCAGGTACGCTGCATTCGATGTATTAACTGCGTGCTTGCATGCTACATCTATTTATTTCAGAACGTGGGTTTGCCATTTTATCTTAATGCTTTTCTTTCTCAAATGGACGTCTAGCTGTACTCTCTTCTTTATAAACTTACACACGTCGCTTAAGCCAATTGTAGTTAGTGTCGAAATATTTCTTGTTTATGGCATTTCCATAAAATATACTTTCCGACCTCGTGAACTTATCTCGGATTCTTTTGTAAACAACTTATTACATTTGCCCAATAATTTAACATTTATGCCATCGTTTCCTTATGAATTAACCGATTTAGTTTCTTTGTTCTCTTTCTCTCAAATGATTGGTTGTTGCGTGATATCTCCGGCTGGCTGCGCTTGATGTGCATTTTGAAATGGTGCCTTCCTGTCTATCACCCACTAACTCGTCCATACTGGCTCCAGAAGACAGTTGGCCGTTTCTGGAAGGGACGGGGTGGACGGTCCTTGTGGCCGTGTTGGGATCAACTAGTGGTTTCATGCACCCCGTTTGAGCGGACTACGGTCCAACCACTGCCTTGTGTGCACTTGAAATCCCAAATACAATGTGCTTGTGTTGCAAGTGAAGGATTATGAGCCGGCTTCGTTGATGAAACGTGTCTCTCATCCAAATGCCTCCCGGTCATATTTCTTTCGGTTTACCCTCTATATGCGGTGTGTGCATGGAGCAGTGAGTGGTGCAGCGCAAGCCACACATATTCCCTCTGTACGCGCAGGCGTTCTGTGCCTGGCCACAGTGAAAGACAAATCGGACACCGGATGCCGCCAACCACACATATGCTGCGAGTTTAACGCTCAGTGAGTATATAAAGTCACTGACGTTTGAGCGGTGAAATTATGCTGCTAAGCAGTCGATAAATCCCGGTTTACTTGAAGTTCCTCAGAAGAACTTTCCCACTGATAATGTATTTATGCTGTCGCACATCATCAATGTTCCGAAGGCAGCGATGACCAAAAACGGACAGACTCCGGATCTTTATGGTCTAATTAGACGAGTTCTTTCAATCATACAGCAGGACCGTCATTACCGCGGCGTTGTAGACTCCGATTTTCATAGTGACTCAGTTGGTGTAGACTCCAGCGATTGCAAGCTTAGAAAATTAACCCTGAAATTAGAGAAGTACAAAGAACCATAATCCATTAACCAGTTCGAGCAGATGAAGCAACTGATATAAATGAGTTTACGTACCACTGCTAGGAGATATACTAAAACCATCATTGGTGAAAAAGCTTCACAGCTAGTCTAACAGGAATGCATTGTATGTCGATGTGGCGAATAGCACATAAATTAAGGTGCCAGAAACTTTTGACGAAGTTGCGCATTTTAATCGGCCTGTGCTGAGTCGTGAATTAGGGCGATATTGTCTTCTTACTGTAAATTGTGAAGCAGCAAAACGCAACTGCCTTCGCAGTTTTCTAGAGCACTCTCCGGGATATAATCCATACCGATAGATTCTTCAAGCATCAATATATTATGCGACAATCCGTGAAAACGTTGGTATGAATAAATAATTTGGTTCAATCATTACTTTGGCTATTGCAAATTATTGTGTTAGTATTTGAAATATGTCTGAAACGGTGAGTGCTTAGCTTTGATGAAAATGTTGCGTTATATCTGCACTAACATTACAGAATCAATATTAGGCTAAATGTATACTTTGCCTAATATACGCAAAATGTTGCATATCCTTATGGGATGGATTAGATGAAGTATCCAGACTTCAAAATTTCTGCATTTTATATTAAGGATGTATATATAATTAAGGATAAATGGATTCGGCGATTTGCCCAGATTTAAATGATGTGTGATATGGTGACTGTATTTTTCTAATCACTAACACTCTCGACACACATAAGAGGAGATTGTTGCACTTATGCTGATAAAATTATGCAATGTACATTTGTCTTCCAAATTTTCAATGGAATCTAGGCCAATGCAGCAGTAAGTGTTTAGTTTATGCAAATACCCATGTGCCACATTTACGGCAAAATTGTACAAAATAAACATGAATTATTCGTGTGTCATACACCCATCATTGAGTCGCCCACTTAATTTATTGTTATACCATAACATGAATGAGAACACAATCAAGTCACTGCGTTAGCCCATTACGAAGAATAATTAATTACCTACTCCCTTTGATAACACCATGGTTAAAAATTACTAGGCGAGCGCAATCATGGAAACTCTTTATAGTTAGTTGTATTAATGCGCGCGTTCCGTTTTTCCTGATCGCCCAGTATGACTGATCATCGTCTGCAGCTAAAACACCCAAACGAGAACACACACGAAAGCTTTCATTACGCCTTGTCAAAAATGTGCCAGATGCTGGCGCACTGTGTAAATTAGTGCCAAATTCATTTAGTTCAGTATGCGGCGTAATCGCAGTCATGTATGAAACCGTACCTATTTGAAGTACAAAGTCCTTAAATAGGTAAACTACATTTCCATATTTTGTGCTGGTTTAGCAAGCTGAAAATGTCTAGCATTGAATGTAAAAATGCTAGCCAAATACCAAAATGATTCATGTTTTGTAACTATCACTGTACCGTCTGTATTGTACTGCATGCCACATACACAAACATAGATAACATAACTTGAAACTGCATTCATAAAACAAATAAAGTCGGCTAGACTGATGATTTGCGCATTGGGCATTAAGGAACTAAAAAGCTGATCACAAAATCCATTATTGTACCGTAACACCATCTGCATTTGGAGATGAATAGTTAACTTGATAATCGCAGATTTTCATGGCAACCATAGGATGAACATTGTGGCTTTAATCAGAAACACTCGCGAAATGCTCTAAGTAACAAAATTTGGGTTATACATATAAATTCCGCCTTAGTAATTAAAATATATAAACAGAGGTTAAAACCTTAAGACAATTTATACTCATATTTACTCTATTCAAACCATAATTTTGATACGCACGTTTTGTTAGGATCCCAGATATTGAAATGTGCATTCGCGTATTTCCGTTAGTTATTCATAGTTCGCATTATAGACAAACATAGTCGCTTTGTCTGGTAGCTGTATACGTTTAGCAACAAATCGTTTGGAGCTTTCAAACAGTGAACTAGGTTTCCAAGTAACATTTGGAGTAACCGCTGTGTCGTTGTATTGTGACAGGCAATCTCTATTCAGATCTTGGTTCACTCTGAAGTATAATTTGGTCAGTACGATCACTATGACTGTATCCGAATTGGGGCTGATGCGATGTTACTACTCCGAACACTGACACTCCATTACCAGTTACGTCCGCGCTTGAACTCAGCAGATTGTGATAGCCTGAGCTGAGGTAGAACTCGGGACCTCGTGGTCAAACGCTGACGCGTTCTTATATATGTATCTGTGAAACTGATTCCCAAATGATAATAAGTTCAACAATTTGCAAAACGGGACCGCTGGTATAACGTTTCTGTAAACGGACTATTACTTATCGTAATTCTATATGAGCTGGTCACGTAATTGAAAGTGTCCCTAGTAAGCATGAAAACAGACATTTTGTTTATGGAGGGGAATACTAATATAGTATTCCCAGATTCTCATTTCATAACCAATGTAATACGGTTAATTAATGACACACTGTGACATTTTTCGCAATTATATTCACTTTATTTTCGACCCGTGTTCATAATTGTGTGTGGCCTAAACTTCCCAACTACTAGCGAGGTGTTGTTGATAGACCTAAATTGTCGTAGCTTGGTCGATCTGGTTGCGTTGTGATCCACGTTGTGTTAGCACACCGGGATTAAATCTAATAGTAATGCTCAACGCAAGGTTTTCGGGTGTGGACGCAGCATGCCGATTGGAAAAACCGCAAGATTTGACACTAATCCTAGCTGTCAGTGTAAGAGTGAACAAGTTAAACGTATTTGATGCAAGAATATCCCCATGTATTCTGTGTAGATTAAGAAGTCATTTAATACCATAAACCGTAGCATCTATTGAACAGATTACATAATTTCTGATATTACTCCTTAACAACTATTTTAGGCCTCGCGAAATGCACCAGGAGTAAGTCCATTTAAAGTGTGCAATGAACTTTATACTATTTGTCTTAACACACATTTTGAACAAGTATTGAAAACATAGCAACCATATAATACACCACCTTATTTATCATTGGGGCTTAGTAAACACATTAGTTTATATGCGCATGCCGTCGGTTTAGAAATTTTGGAAACCACCTGATCTGTTGGTGAACATAAACGATTTCAACTAGCTTGTATTCGGTGGGCATTGCTGAACCAGGAATCATCAAAATGCATGCATGGGTCTGGAAGTTACGTTATAGTTCGATCACATAGCAACATTTCACTTAGAAGATTATTGATAAAGCAGCAATATGGATGATGCAACAATCCATGAATGATACTCCGAAATCAACAAACAAATATCCCTAAAGTTTATATGCTCAACGACATTCATGAAAAATCCAAAGCCTTCAGATGCAATTTGTCGTTTTTGTGCACTATCTGTCATGGAATCAGGTGGTCATGATAGCATGAGTGCTAGAGCTAATTTCCTTTGCATTCGTTGTTCATGGTCATGAAGCCGAATAGTAGTCACTTCGTCATCCAACCAAACGTGTGTGACATGGAACGCTTTTGCGAACCTTTATCCGCTAGTTCGAATTAAGCGTAGTACAGATAATGCGCTTTTAGGTGTTAGTAACCCGGCTAAGCTAAGAAGCTGGAAAATGTTCAGGGGCTTCCCGGCGTACACACTGGCGCTGGTATACACATAGCTTGATCAAAGAGAAATATTAAAATTGTAGAGCACATATATTTACAACTATAGTAAAGATGATATCGTTCTTAAGGTTCTGTTTCAAAGATTGACAGAAATAAATCTAACTCTGAAAACTGCTCCACACAAGATTGTAAATAAATCGGTACAAAACCTATCTAGCTAAGAATTGTTCAACCGATCAAAACAAGCACTACGTGCAAAAAGAAACGCCTGGAATTCCGCTCATTCTTCTCTGTGACTTCAGTTTGTCTTAATTGTTGCGTCTTGGTGGATCTGGTTGCTTGTAGATTTTCGCCAATTTTGTGATAGATCCATTCAACTGCACTGCCTATAGTAATTTAATTTAAATCTCCCTGCCGTTCGAATGAAATATTCCAGGAATGCATTAGCATGGTAATGAGAGGCGGGATGACATGACAAGAATCCAGACATAGTATTTGCAATATCAATTTACTTGCAATAGTTTGTATCCGAGAGCACCGTGTATGTTGTGAAGATTTTAACGAAGTTGCAAATATGTAGCCAATGGCATGGATAGAATGGAACGAATACAAAAACACGACAAATTCCTATGCGCCTAAAGTTTCTTTTAGTTGTGAATATTCCAGCTCGTTCCATTTGCATTAAATGCATGTCCAAATGCGCTGCACAACATACATTACATTATTTGCCGTAATTCAACGCTTGACGTTTAGTTAAGCAGCAATGCAATGGTTAATTACAACTCTCACGGGAGAATCAGGCTAATTCGAATATATCTGAATTTAAGCAGGCATTTAGCTTGATTACGTACTTGGAACTTCTAACATTTCAGGAGGTATATCTACATAAACCACGTCGAATGATTACATTCGCGAAGAAACAGCATCAGTTCTCTGTTGCTTGATTTATTCAATAAAATGACGATCAGGTTGGATGCGATTAGTTTTAGGTCTGGTGATTGGAAACTGCGAATACTTTTTTACAGGCGAAGACATTAATCTGTGTTATAACAGTGAAAATGTAATAAAATTCCACGACCTAAACATTTATGGGCTTATTTGCAGAAAATCAACAAAATGCTTACTAATTCTTTATTAACCCGCGTTTGTCAAAGGTAAGACAACGAACGTGGAATATTTTGACCCAGTGGTAAGACAAGTAAATACATGGGGTCATTTCTGGTATGCCAATAGTCATACCGGCACCCACGATTTGGTCAATTGCACTAAGCGAGTGAAAAGTACTTTTGAAAATACACGTTTCTGTCTATTGGGAATGACCTACACCGTAGCTTCCCTACACATTGTTGCGTGAAACATGGCATAAAACGCATTCAGTAATGTCGTGGTCTAACGTCTTTGAGTGATGTTTTTATTGGTAAGTTAATGGCTTGTCGAATGTGAATTGGAATTAAATGTGTTTAAAATCGAGGTCGAGAATTTGCAGGTTAGCCAGGCCACTACAGCAATGGCAGTTAGTATGTAGCCACTGAACCAACTGCTGTATTGGTGTTTGACCCAACAATATCAAGTCTCACCAATTCGCCCGAATATTTTAACGTTACATGCATTCCACTCCTAGCTTATGCAGCTATAAATGTGATAATGCACTTTAATTTATTTTGTGGTAACAAACAAATATTCGCAAACTATGACTAAGTGGAAAATACTAATCACTTCTGAAAGAATTAGCCACTGCTTCATCAACACCTTAAACAACAACCCATCGATCACAAGTTACCAGAATATGGACTGCCAAGTGGTTGCATGTCTCAGCTCCATTCAACCCTACTACAACGACAATCCATCAATAGATTTCAAGATGGGTCCATCTCAAAAATGCTACATTCTGGCTCTAAATGGCGGCGACATTACCACTTTTATTTGCTTCCTGTCATTCCATTTTGTACCCGTAGCAGTAGCAAAGTAATGTAGAGAAATTCAAGAAAATTCCTATTTGTAGCGGAACACACGATAATTTAACCGTTGCAGTGAGCAGCGCCTCAGTTCGTGCTAAAAAACCGCTTGGATAATCACGAATTAGCCTTAAAAGCAGTCTTCCTTAATTACAGAAATGCATGTTTATATACCAATTGAAGCTAATTTGGTGGGTGCGCATTAAAGTTTTATCAAGCATCAATGCATACGGTTGATTTAAGTAGCTATCTGACAAGGTCTACTGAATGGGGACAAAATTACGAGCGAATATTACGAAGCATTCATAGTTTGATTATTTCTTCTTCATTCAGCGGACTCAGACGTTTACATAATAGCAAAAAGATATGTTAACTTTATAACCATTTTAATTATTTATGAAGTTGGATAAATTTTCAAGTTAAGGGTGGAAGCGCAATGCAGTTAAAATAGTAAAATTTGGCATATCCCGTGATAAAACGACCGATTAATGCGAAATGGACGTTCGCCGGAGTATTATTCTATTGCACGTGGTATTCCATTGAAAGTTTAATGCTAGGGACTGAAATATACAACGAGTTTAACAGAAATATTTCAGTATACTACACTACTACCGTTGAAATTATAAAAGAGCATTGCCAAGACGCGCCACAACAAATCCCATTGCAGCACCTACATACCACATCCAAAATTATCCAAATAAAATTTGCGGAATTAAATGTAGTCACCTTATTTAGTAAGCCATTTGCAGACTATTTAAAATGCATAACTGAAAACAGATTCAGAGCAACGAATTCTTTCCCTAATTCACAAAAGTCTAAAACTTTGCAAGCTGTTGAGTATGTGCAAAGCATGCCAGATAGGGTTGCATATTAATCTGGATTTTTAAATCTAACTGGAATGAATCAATAATTCCGGCGGCTTTGGAATGGTTTTATTATGAATAGGGGCAAAGCACTTGCACAAAAGCGAGTAGCTAGGTCATAGTTCAAAGGAACGCACAACAAACGTTGTAAGCCACGGTAGAAGTAAAGAACTTACAAAAGATGCTTATCTACTCGCAAATCCGGTTTTAGGTGGCAGATAATGGTTGCTCCTACAATAGTTAGGAGATGCTTCCAGAATACACGCGAGAAACGGTCAGGAATAATGTTGATTACGCTGAAGTCATTTTCCGTTTTTGTCTTACTGCACTTTAAGATGCGCGATATGATGGAGTTATTACGAGACCACGCTTTGCCTCTGTAAAACCACTTCGGAATTTGTTCGCAAATCGTATGAGACAGGTGCCTTTTAATAAAACCCATGTTTCGTGCGTCACAAGAGCATGAAGGATGATAAACAAGCATTGATCGAGTCGACGGAGGAAGCCAGCCTTTCAAACATTTTGCGAGAATACACTTGATTTATATCTTATGTGTAGTGGTGCCGCTAAAAGAGTCTGTGAATCAGCGTTCATTAGGAGTATGGAAAGCGCATCAGCTGCACTGTCCTCTATGAAAAAAATGTAATGTGTTCTTTCTTTTGTAACCCATACTTAGTGGTTTTATTGTAACTTCTTTCAAATAACTGGGGCTTAATTTATCTGCGTACCCATTCCCAAATTAGAACGTCATTGATTCTCTGCAATTCCTAGATGCCAGTGTCCGGTGTACAAATTATGTGTACGCGGAAGGCAACAGTGTGGACTAGATTTCGTTTGTATTGTGGTGGTACAAATAGAGAATTTGGTGTACTGTCCTGTCCAAGTTGGTTTTCTATCCACTGCACTGTTGCACGATTCATCGGTGTTTCTGATGATACCAACGTCCAGGAAGTTTAGTCAGTTTCCAGACTCCTGTCCACAGACGAACTTTGGATGCTGATGCATGGCTGTATATGCAACCGAAGCTTAACTGCCCGAGTTTTGATTGGCAACAGATGAATGTGTCGTCCATATAACGTATAAACATATCGACTTTGTTGATATGCGTTTTGAATGCGTTCTGCTCGAATTTTGTCAGAAGGAGACATATTAGAAAGTGTCTTAATGATGATCTCAAAGCAACTCAATCAAGTTGTGTTTGCATCCTCCTTTGAAGGCGAACTACACGTTTACTGTGCTTCTGAGTATCAATTCCTTTCCGTGGGGTGTATAGGTACATCCAGTTATCATTATTATTTGCGAAAATATTTCACTGTTTACAATAAGCAAATGTTTATAAACAACAAATGGGCCTTAAATGAGGTGATCAAACTATTGTTAAAAGTCACTTCTCTTTTCTTCACAATAAACTAAAGTGTCTTTTATCCAGTAAGAGGGGGTATTTTTTCCACTGTGCGAGTTGCAGTCCAACCACTTAAACTGACCATATGATACCACTTGATCTCAAAGTGCAAATGTTATTTCAGCTTTACGTAAGAGTACCGAAATCAGGTGTATGGAGAATATAAATAATATCCCAGATAAAAGGAAGGCAATTTTGAAAGCAGGATGAAAGTGCGTAATGAAACAACACCACAGAAGTAACGCAGTTATCCGTGGATCTAGCTCCGGGTGACCTGCTTACATGCGGGTTATTCCCTCGTAAATCTTCATCCGCAATTCCACATTATATTTCGCTTCCTTTCTGTGTGGCATAATAAGCAAGCCGTCACAATGTTAGCACTACAACTATTATGTTAAAATATCTACGGGGTGTCATTTTCATCGTTTATCCCGTAGATATGCAACTGTATAATAGTAATGTAAGTGACAAAGTAATGCCAACGACGCGGCAACATTTATGAAGTTGACTTTGATCTACTCCGTGAGGAAAGTAAAAACAAGAATACTCACTTCTGTACCGCCTGCTCAGGTTTATGTAAAATATTAACCTGGCTTGCAAATATCAATTATATTTTCTTATGTATCACAGTTTGTACATTGAAGTGATGGGTCCAAGAGCAAAATCCAATAGTTTATTTTTAAAGTTCCAAGGAAGACGAGGAAACAACGAAGGTTAGGAGTGAGTTCCAAGATGGGCAAGCCAGAAGAGAAAAATAGTTCCGCCGACATCCCAAGCGGCCAAACTTTTACTCAAATCCAGAACGTTAGGTTGATATTGGTGTTAGGGCTGGGATTCAACAACTGAAGGCATACGTGACTGGGGTCAAACAATATTTGGTTTTCTAATATAAAATCCCCACGCAGCCTTCGGTAGCGGAGAGTGAAAACTCTCAGTGAATTCGGCCATCGTTGTTAGGAAATATGTCTTAGACCCTTGACATTATTTGTGGCACCACACTGTACTGAATCTAGCACTTCTAAGTATCGCCACCATCAGTGGTGGCAAGCTTGGGTGGCGTATCTAACTTGTTTGCGCACGACAAAGTTCTGCAACATGGGGAGTATGGCTAAACGATCCTTCCGAATGCTCTCCGCAGCAAGACGAGTTGCTAGTTGCCTCTGATCGCAGCTCTCTCTGACTGCTTTGATCAGTTAAGTTCATGTTACATAAGCCCACCAAGATTGAATTCCTAGGAATTCGTTTGTACTAGATATGACCCAAGCCAATATACTTAGTCCTGCCTACAGCGCAATTGAACAGCATGTCATTTTCCACCTTGTACAGATGTGTATGCAGTACCGACTTGTTCGAAATCATGATGTCACCTTGGAAATATTCGTGGTCCTTCGGACCCCTGCTCGCCCGCCATAAATGTATCGCATCAGGGAAAATAAGAAATCATAAGTTATTACTCTCTCCAGACATTTTATGAAAATCAGGAATAGAAGGCGTAGTAGCACCGATCGTTTTTATATTATGCACTCGAACTCGAACGCGTCGGACATGGATTGTCCTACTATCACCTCCGTCCAAACTTCGTGTGGGAAATTGCCTATCCAACGCAGCAATTGCTCGTTAAATTCTAAGGGTTTATTTTTTTGGAGGCGAATTCCGTGGTCTAAAAGATCAAACGCTTTGAGAAGTTCATATAAGTGACAAGGATTCCTGCTCTACCATCAATTGCTTACTTCCAGCATGAGCTTCTTTGCTGGAACCCACGGTGCGCTGGAGATATCATGATGCATCAATGCATCCGAGATAAAGACTTTATAAGCTTTGAAAGCACAGAGAGCGACGTTATTCGACAGTCATTGGTTGGGTCGACGCGACTACCCCTCTTATGAATAGGACTTGTGACTTATCGATTCCATATTGAGTGCAGTTGGTTCTCCCCTAGATAGCGCTGATAGAATATAGCCAGAGGTTCCGATAGATAACCGGCTGCTGCCTGTAAACCATTTGGTGGCAAGTTATTGACACAGAGATAATTGCGGATACGCAGGATCAGCCATTTCTTTGACACGCTTTCTGCATGAAAAGTAATATTGTATAAATCTGACGGAGAGAAATTTGTAACATGAAGAACCTATGGGCCAGTTACGCTCCTGACGGTATTCAATTAATGGAGCAATAAGAGATGGGCTGCGTCCGTTGCTGCTCGCGTGCGCCAGTCGGTCGCAACAAATGTGTGAAGCCGCTTTTCATTGATCAATTTTCATTAATGTGCTTGTATAAGAGTTGTCGGTTCCTTCAAGTTCGCTTCATTAACATCGGCTGATGCATCATCATGTCTTCGCGGATGAAGCTCAAATTAAAGTTATGCAGTGCCGCGTAGGCAGTTCAACTTGCTAAATGTAGAGGTCTGTCTGAATGTCATGGCTATCTGATGTCGCTTTTTGTGCTAAGAATGGTTAGATTTTTCGTCGAACTAAATCAGTCAGTTGATTTTCTATCGCTTCTACACCATCACTTTCAACGGTTAGCTTCTGAAACATACTTCCACCACTAAATATATGTTGCTTGCGCCGGACATAATCAACCCTATCGCGTAGCACTGAACCTGAACATTTATCCCGCTGTGAGACAATTAAATCTTTGTTCAACCATAACTTTTTAATTAGGAATGCCATTGATTACTGGATCGCCTTTAATGTAATAATTACAGCTTATTAAGCTGCATAAAATGCTGTCGAGGTTCGCTGACGAAATTGGTGAAAGTTATGTATTTGAAATTCAGGTCCTGGTTGCTCTAGCAACGAGAGAGCAAACGACGGTCTTAGCGAGCCTGGAGCAGTTACTGTCCTACTCGCGTCCGCTGGGGCCGTCCTACAATTACTGGAAGACGGACTTCGATGATTGCAAGCAAGCAGCCAGTGAAACAGACTGATCGCTGCGGCAGGATTCATAGGTCGTAACATGTTGTTCTGTTATGAAAGCTGACATGCAAGCGTTGTGCGCTGGTTTCGCACTCCTTAAATATGACAAGCTGCACTAGTATAACTGCATCGCTACGACTAAATGTATAACAAATGCGCTCGTTGGCGAGGTGTGCTGTGATGTAAATAACTCGTGTCTGGATCTGCTACCAAATCTGAGGTGTAAAAAGCCAGGGGAATATATGTAATGACACAAAAGAGCGCAAACTCTGGCAGTTCAAATAGAAGCTTGCAACCTTTGCGAAAACGGACCCCAAGTAGATTTTTAATTAAGTGAAGCCGCGTCTGAGGCTCGCACGTTTATAGCTATGTTAGACGGCACTGACGAACAGCCTCCGACCACCAGCACCGAACGTGCGTCTGCAATGTCTCAGCATCTTGCTTTCATGTGGCCTTGATTGCAGTGTAAAATATGTCCGCAGTCTACTCGCCACTCTTGAGTGCACCAAACCTGCCGGATTCAATAAACTTCGTCCCCTAATTTTTACTTATTATCAGCCAGCATCCCGCCTGCTGCGCCGGATCTATTAATCAGGTTGCTAACTGACATTACATTGCGTAGGGACTAAAATTGCTCGCTATTGAAGCCGAATCCAACAGCGTTGACGTACGAACCGTGGAAAATTACATTGCTGAATTTTCCCATCTCTGTTTTGGCGATGGTGTTCGAGATGATTTTGTATAATGGTCTACTCCAGCTGTATGTGAAATATGTTTTAATGCTGACACAGCTCGGCATCATAAAGTTCCGCTTGTGGATCACGAACCTGCTGTTGACGCGGCAGGAATGGTTTCAAGCGTTGGATCAGAAGAAATTAGTGGAAGTTATCCACATTGATTTCATTAAATTTGCAATAAAGTGAACCATGAGGTCCTGCTCCACATGCTGAGGATGTGTGGTGTTGGCGACGCCAAGAGATCTATGAATTTCATTTTGAGAGCAGTTGGTGGATACAGGTTAGTTCTACCTAACGAACTGGTGCCGCTTCAATAGCGTTCTACACAAAGAAAACGTGCTAGGGCCCAATTTATTCCTAAACCACGTCATTGATTTGCTTCAGCTTCCTCGGTCGCCTTGTGCATTGTTTGCAGTCGACCTATGGCTTTGGATGGGTATTGATTCTTCCGACGACTGTGACCTTCTTCAGTAGGATCCCGACCGCCTATCCCAGTGGTCTGCGGAATTCGACCTAATAGTCAACCCGGTCAAATCTACCTTAGGAGCCTTGGGATGGGTGCAAGTGGGCATGCATACACCCTGGCCGGCAACTCGCTGCATCCCACTAGTTCCGTATAGGACCAAGGCATACTTTCACGCTGTGATATGAAACCGGTGGGCGACACGAACGTAGTGTACGTCAGCAGACCACGCCAGCTTTGGGCACTTGGTATGAAGTGATTACCACTCACCCGTTCTCTTCCATGATAAGACGCATGCTTAAGTAAAGATCACCTGTCTATTGTTCGATTGAAATAGATGAGGTTCAGAGACTGGAACGGGTCCAGATATAGCTACCTGGCTCATCCTCAGATTTCAAGGTAGGTAGCACGTTGACCGATATAGGAAACAAAGGTTTTATCCCCTGTCACATCGTTGACCTTGAGTAGAAGTCGTAAGGATGCACCGGATATTGCACCTGGACCACTTCCCTGTGTTGACGCTACTGCTACACGTTCGTGCTCCAAGCAGTGTACGCGGACGCCGGTACAAACTAGTGGCACCGGATTTGAAGCGCATCGTTCACCTTCTATGAAGAGAACACCGAGTGATGAGATAATGGAACAAGTTACCTGAGACAACAGAGGAGACGACATCGGTGTCTAAATCTAAGCGGATTTTTGACGCTCACTTTGCGAACTGTACTTATAGGGAGCGTATCGCAACCGGAAAAGGTGTAGTGCATCTGCGATATGCTGCCACCGCGCAGAAATCAGCGAAGTTATTTCGCGCATGTCTTCGATCCAGCTCTGATGAATAAATATGTATTTTGGCTGTTGAAATGTTTTCTGAGCTTGGAAATTTTGTTACAAACTTTTCGTCACCAAACGAGGTGACAACATCGGTGCGTAGTTGAGTGGCATGCAATATCGTAGAGTAGCGTAGAGTAGCCTCGGTGAGACTGCGCTGAGCGTGGTGTACATGCGTTTTTATACCGTCGCGATTGGACTTGGAGCCGAGCAATCCTATTGGTTGGGACTTTGATCTGCGTTCCGCTTGCTTAATGCGCAAAGGACGTCTGATCTCTTCTCTTTTGTCTTCTCGCTCTTGCGAGCGAGTCTGCCGTTAGTTCTGGTTGTCTACTTGCATGTTCCACCGGGTTCAATCGATCGAGTTGGTGGTCGTTCATCATTAGTGTGGGGTATATTGCGTCCAGTTCGATGTGTCGTTTGGTTACATGCGTTGTAGAGTACAAGGCTTCCAAAACTCCCACTCGTGTTTTGTGCTAACATGTGCTAGGATCTTTACATTCTCCGGATGGAAATGGTGTCCTTCTTGATCTTCATGCGCAGAAACCAATGAGTGTGGATCATGCCTTTTGACAACTGCCTGGTGTTCCGTGACTCGTGTACAAAGTTTTCTTCCAGTTTGTCCGAGGTAGATTTTATCGCAGTCATTGCATTTTTGCTGATAGATGACATTGTATTGGTCGGCTTGAGTGACTTTTCTTTTGGGCCTGGAGATTAACTTCCTTAGAGTAACACTAGCTTGTGATTCACAGAGATTCCATGTGATTGCCGCAATCTTCCTGTTAGTTCGGAGACGTCCTTGATGTAGGGCAGCACTATCCGTTTGTTTGATTGATCAGATGATTGCTGCTGCTGTTGCTAAGGCATTCGTTTCTATAAGCTTCTGATGAAACTTCTCAGACAACCGTTGTTTCTCAACACTCGATATAGGTGACCTTCTTCCTGTTTGCTGCGATTCGGCTGCACTGCAGCGCGTTTCCGATCTTTTGAACAAGGTTTGAATGCAGCTCTTCTTGTGATTCATCGGGTGATTGCTGTGGTAGTTTAATATCTGGTCCGTATGCGTTTTCTTCCCATATACGCACGTTTCCATAGATCAGTCTGTATTCCTAGTGAACAATACCTCCAAAAATGGTAGCTTTTATCTTCCTCCAATTCAATCGTAAATTTGAAAGCCTCGAATATGCTGTGGAGCAAATCGTGCGTGGTCTGTATTCTGTTCCGTTTACGATGACAAACATGTCATCCAAGTATCGTATCCAGAGCTTTCGGCTGATAGATGGTAGTGCAACGTGCTCCAATTTCTGCATTTCGGCGTCTGCAATGATCTCCGAAATTGGTGATCCCATGGGCGTTCCTCTCAGTTGCTGGTATAATTGTCCATCAACACGGAACTAGGCGGTCATGCAGAGATTCAGGAGTTCCCAAAAAGTTTCAGGTCGTATGGATATTGTGGGACTTAATTGATTCTCAAATAGTTCTTGCAGGGTTGCTTTGGCCAATGCGTGACTTATTGAAGTGCAAAGTGCGTTGACATCGAATGAAAGCATTATTTCGTCGTCTGCTGTTCTGACACCCCGCGGTTTGTTGAGGAATTGTTCAGCATTGTTGATGCTATGTTCGCATCCGGCAACCAAATGTTTCAACCTCCTTCACAAATCCCTCGCCATTTAAGATGATCGGATTCCGGGAAGCAAGACCATTGGTCGTAGTGGGACTCTGTCTTTGTGTACTTTTGATGGTCCATAGAACAGTGCAAGGTTTGCATCATCAGCTTTCATTCTCTATCTCTCCATGGCGGTGAGCTTGTGCTTTGTTTGTAGCTTCTTTAGCGTTGCGTTAATCTGGTTGACAAGCTAGGAATTTGGAGCTTGATCGATCTGGCGATACGTAGTTGGGTCTGATAGCAGTTCTTTGGCCTTGGTAATATACTCTTGTATGTTCTTTTTCACTGTCATGCGCCGTTTATCCGCTAGTAGGATTACAATGTTCTCGTCTTTCTGTGGACGTCTGAGTGCTTCCTGTTCCTCCTTGGCTGGGGTCTGGGCGATTTATTCCAAGTAAGCACTGGGACACCGGTCTGCCGTATCTGTTACTTGGACTCCTCCGACAATCCATTTGATTTCAATGTGTGTTATGAGCTAGCCAAGTAGACTTTGGGGCAAGCGTCTCTGTAGTTGAATTTATGGCCCTTAATCAAGACATCCTCTTCAGTTGCAGTGAGGGGCTGGTGTGAAAGGTTTTTGACCCATCCTTCACTGCTAGTGCTGTCGTTTCTCTTAGTCAGTTGGTCTAACTTTATGTTCAGTGCAATCTTGTGTCGGTTCTTGGTGCAAGCGACTTAATGTTCAGTTGCGGATTCCAGAGCTGTTAGTAGTTGTGGGTCAATAGTACTGAGGTAATTGGTTCTGTTGTCCGTTATGACTTTCTCATATTTGCGTAAGCAGTTGTGGGCATCTATTATCATCAGTTTGACTATGCTTCTCCATCCAGGCGGCTGGATGGATTTTTATCCGTTCACTCTCTAGGCGCAATATTCTGTATTCAGTATCTATGTCTACCGCCTGTGCTGGTTACCTCTCAAACGTAACATCTAATTCAGTATAGTTAACTTCTTTGTGAGGAATGCAAAACATATGGACTAAAGATAAAATGTTTACTTGAGTTGGGACAAGCATGACACTAGAAAGGTTAAACGCGTACTATTCCTTATTATTCGGAAAGCCAATTTGCGGTATTTGATTATTTAACTAGCCAAACAACCTCTGTCTTCCATTTGCACACATTTGCTTTTAAATTTGCTCTAATTTTTCTCCAAAGTCTTTCGTAATATATCCGATAGGTCTAAGACGGTATGCACATGTTGTGAAAGGAATCTTTCCAGCTCCTATAAATTCATAAGAATCGTGCCCTTATAATTTGGCTTTTGCCCCTCAAGTTGTGCACATGCTAATAGTTACTACATCAGTAATTCCACTCCAGCGGTATTTTGATATAGTGGCCTGAATGCAAGCGATTTTTGGAGAATCTCAGTCACTACGAGGCGCCTATCTCGTAGGATTAGCGAACATACTCGGAAGTGCTTTTACGGAGGCAAAGCGAGGTCTTGTAATAAGTCAATCTTGTCGAACATCTCAGTTTGCAGTAACGCAGCAAAGGAAAAGGACTTCAGCGTCGTTATCACTATTCCTGATGGTTTCTCGAGCGGATTCTATCAGCATTTACTGTCTATTGTGGAAACTATCTATAGTCACCCAATCAAGCAGATGGGCGTAAATAACCATTTTTATATACTTAATTTAACAGACTTACAAGTTTTTGTACGTTACTTGGAATCAGGTCCCAGTTACTCAGTTTGAGAAAAATGCACTGCCCCTGTGACATCTTCAATGGTCGCGTGAATTACTGTTTCGTTCCCGATGGAAGTAAACATCCTGATTTATATGCAGCCCTATCTGCACGCATTGCACATGAGCCACATCAGCTAAAATTTGAATCTGATGAGAATTATAGAAAAGAAATCTTCACTCAGAATCTACCTCCGTTGATTCGTCTTGTTAAACGAAATTGTTAAATTCAGGTAATTCGTCATAGTCTACTGTCAGTCTGCACGCGTTTGCACGTCTGGAAAATTACCAGACTGTACTGTTTCGACCTCCTGGGTCACGTCTATGGAGCCCCATCATAGAATCCCTAGCGAGTTCTGACCTCATGACTTCGGATTCTCGCACCTAGTGTCATGTAAGCATGGGAGGCAGCAACGCACCTGCATGTTTGCCACTTGGCCAATATATAGCCCGGTTCATCTTCCACTGCCATGCCTGTTAAGAAGTGTCCAGTTTGCCCCATGAGCTAGGGCTTTCCGAGTGGCGACTATGTCCCGCACAGCAAGTAGAACTTATACGGAGGGGTTTATTTTCGATTACTGAGGAGTAGTGTGGATATTGATGTAATTCAGAGTAATTCATCATAATCCATTCATACATCATTACAAAATCTTTTTCATCTCACCCTGTGCGGCTTTATACCGCAACACGGGTATTACCGGTTTGTGGTTGAGGCCGCTGAGCTACGAGGGACTGCAACGGTCGTAGTGACTGATTTACCAGATGGAATACAGCACTTTGCGCTAAGAACGGTTTAACCCACACTCCACTGTGGTAATGCGCAAATCTTTCTCTTCTGAGCGGCGAAATATCGCATTTATTAAGTTTGTCACAATCGTAGCAACCATTCTCGTAGCTCAGTTGTCTCAGCCACAGATGAGTAAAACTTGAGTTTCGAATTAGATCCTCAAGGCGTCAGATGAAAAGTGCACTGCTGAAGATACTCGTAATCTTGAAACGCCTATCCAGTACATTTCCGGGGGAGTAACAACTGTCTGGCTGCGAAAACGCAATAATTTTCTGCCTACATCATTTAATTCCCCTCAATAGTCACTGGAAAAAATTTTATCAATCCGCGCTGAACTTACTTACTAGTTTTTCCTTTGCGCTGATGTATTCTTCTTATTAACATACAATTTGTAAATATTGTCTCTAAGCTGTTTAAGGACTTAAGCTACTGGACAGTTTCTGGTCATCTGTGTTTTTGAATTATCAGGGTGCACGGGTCTTTGAACCACCAGTCTTTAACTACCATTCAGTTATACCGAATAATCAGATCGTGATTGATTTGTAGTGCATTAGCTTTCCATGTTGCAATGTCGCAGTTAAAACGGAAAAAACGCGTAGTGTACTGTTTGGCAAGAGGGAATATATTGGGGTTACATTGTACGGATTAAGCGTGCTTTGTATACAATACACTTTGACATTTGCTTTATTAACTGAGCTTTCTTCAAGATTATGGTAATGTTGTACTTATGTGCCGATTGGCTAGGAAGCAGGTTTTATACAGACTTCAGAAATAAATTTGATACTGTAGGTAAGTTTTGCTGGAGAAGCTCATACTACATCTGTACAGTGGTTTGGATGATCATGTTGTTTGGAATATTTTCATTACTCAAGAAAGGAAAAGCAGACACAACAAAACAATTGTGTGTAAGATTCTTATACCTTATCTATTATCGGAATTATGAGATGAGAAGTAGGATGTTGACGTCGCGCAGGAAATGTTCATCGGGTTGATATGGAAGCATCTGATTTCATTTTCAACTTATAGTGGTAAAAAGGATATACTGTATTAGTGATTCCGTAACTTGTTCAATCACGATCTATATGACTTCTGACAAACCTTTCTTATCCTACTGAGTTTTGCGTAATTTCAATTGCAACTGTATTTCAACAATTTTATAGTTAATTAGAGTCGGCTTTTCTCGTAGGCATAATTTTTATATATCTTGTGCCTTTTACTTTTTACTTTTGCTGTACCGCATATATTTTACCATACCAGCGTGAGAGTCTGATAAGTAACGCGTTATTTGGGTGCGCAACGGTCTACATACTTCAATGGCGAATGCATATCCATCGATGCTGGGTACTTATTTATGCTTATCCGTGTGCCTTAGCAGGGAGGACACTTCCCGTACTAATTTCATGGCTTTGCGTATGCATTCGTGTGCAAGTCAAATTCGGACAGTAATTCCGTCTTCTTGTCTTGTTAAATTAATTATACCGACATATATTTCCAGCTGCTTTGGAGTGAAACGTTTATTCCGGTCACGTAATTTAAAGCTATTAACAAACATAATGCATTAGTATTCTAAAAGTGTATGTGCATGCTCCGGACTACATGAGAAACAACTGAATTAAGACAGCATTTGCACAACTATTGTGCCTTGACTACACGTGGCTACATGGTGATTAATTATGAACACAACGGACATGAGTCATTATATGATTTGACGCATTCGACATAACCCGGTATATCGAAAATGCTTACCTGCATGCAAAATAATAATGGCCCAGCGTCTAGTTTTATTAGCTCTCGGGTAGATGTCAGCAAACAGCTACTCCATTCTTACGAATAATATAACATGAGGAATTACGCATTTAATGGATTTCTTTTTTTCCGATTTCCACATGTTGCGTCGAAAGAAGCTGGTCATATTTCACTCATTATGCCAACTAAATTGTGTGCACTCATTGTCTATAGAGGTGAACACACTAGAGTAGAGAAACGTTTGAACAAAATCAGCATTAAGTACGCGTGAAATACACAGTTAACGACACCTTTTGTAGTATTCATTTAAGTTTTGCATTTTATATAATACAACCAAGAGTCAACGGATTGAGAGAAGGTCACTATGTAGAAATTTTACTAGCTATCCACCTCAGTAAGGAAATAATTCACTGAAAATTCCCCATTTGCTATAGACATATATTACTTGAAACTAGAAGCATTTTGGTCCCACGGAATTAGTCAAATGAAGCACACGTTGTGGGAGCAAAGCATGACAGTGTAAGACCCCTCGTATTAGACCAGTAGAGGTTTGGCTATATTATGTACACCATTTTCAGTCATTCACTGCAAATAATTTGACGATTAAAAGCTATTATTTTTTACCTAACTGGATTTCACACAGTTGTTAGTTAACTAAGAATCTCAATAGTGGACGACATTTAGATTGGAAATACCAAAACAACGTTTGCCCACCTATCTTCTGCACAGGGCCACGACTGATTCACAACAGCCAACTGTATGAATTAAACGTAGAAACAGGTTTGAACAAGGAATGCATACAGTCCTCCTAATGTAATGCAATATATCTGCACCAGTAGCCATCCTTTACCCATTTTCAAGCTGTGACAAAAGTCATGATAAGAATGTTTGGATATAGTCGATGGAAGCATATTTCATCCATGCTTGCATTGGTCTAATTGATACACAATGACAAAATGTTATTTTCGCTGTTTTAAGGCTGAAACATTTCTTCTTTCGTTTTGCATCATACTAGGCTCGCCGACCAGTAAGTTATTCGCCATGTATAGCAACATGATTTTGCCTCATAACTCGGAATACAAGTGAATCGAAGCTTGGCGTCTGGTGATCATGGCTTGTGAACATTATGGTTTGGAGCCATGATTCGCTGCCTTCAATTGCTTTAGGCATCCGCCAGTATCACTTTATCATGTTCCGTAAAGCAACTAGTGGTTTTTCTGATCGGTTTATAGCGCCATATTTTCTACAACAATTGGGAAGAGGCAATACACATTTTAATATTCTTAGCTTAACTGATCTTTCATCAATGTCACTACGCTGATAACACCAAACAGTTAACAAAGGTTGTAATGCACGTAACTGGAACTCATTCGCATTTGAATAAAATGTATGGCTTTATCACGGCTATACCATGTACTGTGAGTTGTGTTTCCGGTAAACGCGTAGAGCATGTTTTATTTTTAAATGCCTTTGATGTGTTGATGATAGATAGAGACATACGCGCAGATTTAGCCAAGCTACCTTAGTATAAGCGTTATGTGGACGAAATATTGGCCTTTTGTTCATCGGAGCATCAGATTGTCCAGTTGGTGCAATAACTCAACTGTACACATCCTAGCTTGCTGGTCACCTGCGAAGTGGAACATAAGAACTGTCTGCCATTCTTAGATATCCTCATCATTAGCAGGATGACGGGCTCATTAAGCGGTCAATCTATGGAAAAGTAAATGCTCCAGCCAACACCTGCACTTTCCCAATTTTATACCAATGCAGTAAAAGCTGACCCTTGAGAAAACTTTAGTTAGTCTTGCTAGAATTGTTTGTTTGGCTTCTTGCCTAGCAGACTACGTAATCACAATAACACTCCTCGCGAGGGAGTATACCCGGAGATCTGTAGAGAAACACAGCCAACAGCTAGGCCCGAACGACTTGGTACATACGGCAGCCAAGTAAAGATTTATAACGAGTTGATTTCAACGGTGACTTTACTGTATCGAAAATTTCGAAACGTTTAAGCTCTGTTAAGCAAAGTAGTTACTGTGCTGCTCATGTTGTGGTGATCAGTAGAACGCCTAACTTGCCGGTGCCTCCAACGAAGAAAACTCAAGCGATTTGGGTCAACGCAAAACTGTATACAAAATTCGTGTACGACTCCGGAGACAGTAACATAGGCAGAGGCAATCTGTCTTCGAATTGCCGAAAACAAGAAGACATGTCAAAGTGCGGTCAACGTGAAATTGGCCAGCATCGTTGTCCAACTGAAGTTCCGTTGCTTGCGCCAGATTTCTCAATAGGCAAACACCTACTTACTACTTTCCACCGGTTAGAGCTTGGATCAGAGTCAGTACTTTGTTAAGTAACCCTAATGCACACTTCATCCGTTTCACCGAGGCCGTTTCGATAAGCCGGATGAAGCCGGCATTGTGTGCTCAAAAGCAGTTATTTATCAGCTTGAAACTGCCGTGGATATAGAGATGGAAATTCCGTCATTAATTTTGCACCTCATGCTTATTCGGTCACACCCATAATTATTTAGTTACGTACCGGTTGTCGTTATAAGTACTGTGGAGAAAATAATAAAAGTATGCATCTACCAAACATTTGTATTCTTACCGTGCTTTTTAAATTGCCGAAAGGAACTAACTGCTTTAAACTGATTTTTATATGTTAATTCAAGATGGGAAATGTGACTGCACAGGTATACACGGGTACAAATAACATATTATAGGGGGAATTGCAACAGTGCAACTTTGTAGTAAAAGATAAACACAGTGTAGCGAAAATAATCGCCCGAGACACATTAATCATCCTGGGTTTCTAGGAACACTTATGTTAATATTCCTGCCTGGAGTTGGTTCTGGTCATATGACATCAGCTGAGGGTATATCACCAAATAATTTTTTGCGCGGAGCAATTTGTCAAGCTATCTCGCTGCCGTTACATGTAGAATACATCCGTCGCGGTTAATTATAAGCTGATCTTCTTTTATACTGACCTGTGAAATGGAAAATCTTTCGGATTATCCGTATCCCAGGATGAATCCAGAAACTGAATTATTAATTGTATGAGCACTAAGTTAATTCAGGATGTGACGCGGTCTCATGTTAAGAGGCCGTAACCTATACTATCTGTTGATAATTTGTACTCAGATACGGTAATGTAAGATTGATCCTCGCTGTAAAATCATACAAAATAGTGACGTTTGATTTTGTGTGTAAAGTGTGCGACAATCGATAAACTAAAAAGTGATCGCAAAATTTCGTAACTCACCATTATTTAGTGCAGGCCATGTCGAATATGTCTCGACGCTTGAAAGCACACAACCCGATTTCCTTCGGAAATTCGTTGGTGGCATCCTTTAGTCGAATTCTTAGTAATAAAACACCCGGTAGCTAAAGGTTTCTAGTAAAGAAATCTGTACTTTCCACAGCCATAAAACTATGTCCCAACATTATGAATAACTGATATAAATATTTATATAGGCGAGTTTATTTTGGACTTTGGAACGTAAGCAAATATATTTACCTTAAATAATATTTTTTGTCTTTATACAGCGGCTTCCAGTGGTGAGCGCAACTTTGCTTACATGTATAAGTTTAAGTTCACCAAATTATCATATTTCAATTGTCTTTGAATGCACATTTCCGCTTAATTATTAAAATTTGCTAAATTATCGACAAAAACACACTGTAGTATGCGTACGTTGAGGATTCCGAGGACTTCTGTTTCCAGTTTTTACCAAGGTCTTAAATGACAAGGGGAGATGCATTTCAAGGCAAATTCTCGTAGGTGGCTAAATGGTCATATCACAAACACCTAGTAAGCTTCTACAGTAAACCAAATCTGAGGGAAAAGAGACAAGTAGTATAAATAGACGTCTATGCGAGGTACAACAATCTCCATAGATTTAAGATCACCGCAAGATAACGCTCGGATCTGCTAGATTTTCACCTTGTGGGCGTGCGCTGTCCTCAGCGCCTAAATTAGCACTAGTCGGTCTCAACCCGCTAATGTTAAGAAAAACCAATGAGTGCAATGTGCTCCTTTCGAGCGATTTCATGACAAGAAGTGTGATCACAAGAAGGTAAATGCTATCGTCAAGGGTAAGTTTCTATCTACAGGGACTGCTGTTAATAGAAGGCAGGATCGCCAAATAGGTAATGTGCGTCTGGTCTACGATTTGCTGGTATACAATTGAGCAGCACGGTGTGTTACATCCGAGAGATTCTACGACAAACAGTGCAGTCAAAGGAAACTTACTACGTGCATAGGAGAGCAACCATCCAGACTCAGGGACAACTTTCGGGAAGTAGCAGCGTCGCATAATATGTAGTATGCGAGCGATCGAAGATTCGGAGACTAGAGTGTCCAGCGTGTATGTAGGTGCTACTAGATGTACGGAGTTGAAATAGGAAGCAAATAATTCGTAGGGCGCTGGATGCTCATAGCACAACTACCTATTAAAAATCTTTAGTAAATCAAACGTGAGAATAAAGAGAATAGTTGGTATCCCTGACCGTCTTCGCGAGCTACCACGATCTTCTTACCTTAAGGATTACCTGAATGTCACGCTCGGGCCTGCTACGCGCACTATGAAGTGAAACGCAGCAGCTTCCTTAAAAGAAAGACCGGAAATCTTGTCCTTTATCATTTGGTGGGACAGCTATGTCTCTTAAAGTCAACATACACAGCCGACTATTAATTACATCTATCAAGTAAATTATATTTAGCCCTCTCCTTTTTATTAAGAGAAACAAACATCGTCAGGTACATTTAGGTAAGGGACCCAAATCCCGCTAAGTAGCTTGACCGAGCTATGGCTTGACGTACCTCCCGTTTATTAGATCCGAGTACTAAAATATCAAACCTGCAGTAATAACCGAAACATATCTGGCAAACTTCTGTCAAACCGTATGTTAACACACATGATCAATGAGAAAAACGTAGCTTTGGAAGGGTGGCATAATGTCAGGAAACATGCTAGTGCATGACGAATCCCAGAGTATTCACTGGGTAAATAAACTGCTTAAAACAAAATTGTGGCCAGCAAGTTAACCCGGTGTTCTGTCGACTAACCGTATTATCCGTGTTAATTAACCTGTACCGTACATTACCGAATATAAGCCCCTCCAAAGGAAGGCTGACAGCATAAAGCTTTAACAGTTATTTTGTCCAAAGTCTTAAGTCCGTATATTAGACGACGCCTAAGAAATCAGTAAAATGGAAACGGAATAATTTCCCTACGATTGTAACGTCACCAGTACCTGCGCTTACTTGAGCGAGTTAAAGTGAATGATGTTTAACTATTGTTCATTTATGGTAAACATACTCTGTTATAATCGCGAGTAATGAGTCATAGGGCGGTGAAAACTAACTTTAACCTCACCGGACATTGTGTTGCCCAGATGTTAAGTCATATAAAACAAGCAACACATCCGACAATATAGTGTAAGATGAGAGGGTGTCAGACAGGCCACCTCACATATTTGAGGGCCTCATGCACGTGGACCACAGTAGAGCAGTGGATGCGAGTGTGTTTCCAGGTCAGTGCGGTGTCGCAACATTGTAATGTAAAGGACACTAGACCGCCAGCCTTAAAATATTATTTATGGGATTTTGATCCGATAATACTCTCCGTCGCGAAAGTCAAATTGCAATATACAGAGCATTTTCGAAACAATCTAACGTGTGCGATTATAGGCACTTCATTCTCCATTTGTACTGCCGTTCGTTCCTAGCAAGTGGTGCTAATTGGGGATGATTGTAGTGGTGTGCAGTGAAACCTTGGTTGGATTTTACCTTTGGCCGTTTTCAAATTCTGTATTGGCTTTTTAATAAGCCGGGTCACGCTCTACGGAAACGAAAAATTGTCTAGAAATCATCGGCTTATTTTCAGTAACATTCAGTAAATCCATCTACACAGATTTCGAGAGGACTGGCGTACACACAAATAAGCTGGATCTTGTCGTTGTTCACTTAACAGGATTTGCTCGCTGGATGAGAAATACCGAATGCCACCTTGAGTCTTTTGCTAAATGCGGAAAATGTGAACATAAACGAAATAATATCCAAGACCGCTCCACGATTCTTCCCTCCTGGATAAGTCATATCATCAAAGCATATTTTCCTAAACCGTTAAGTCGTTTTGCATAAAGCACACTGGAGTAAAACGGAAGGACGTAAGCATGTTATTTAGTAACATTAATTAAGCAAGCAATGTAATTAGGTGTATTGAAGAAGTTCGTTTTGTGTATCTACACTAGTAAAATTAAATAACCACTGATACAATCATTCAGCTGGGACCAGTATGGATCTGGGCTATCTGTCTAAACAACATGCCACCAATTTGACGTTAGCGACCATTATGATACATTTCTATAAGTTTGTGGTGTTAGTCGAAGCATGTGAGAATTATATGGAACAAGTTATCATAATTCTTATAGCGTAAATCTTGCATTATTTGTCAGAAGGATGTCAACCAGGAGCACTGAATTTTGAGAGATTATGCGCAGTACCACTGCATTATGTGAGCAGTCCACAGTTGCTTCTAAACTTGCCTATTCGTGAGCATCAGCGTGCGCTTGACACGGCCTTACTCATGCTGAGCTTGATGTTGCACGTATCATGCGACCGAACGACAGTCTCGTTACACCAACATAAACCAGATCTCCAAAACCAGTCTAACACATCACCCACTTTATTTAGTTTGATCAGTTCCGTTGTTATGCTACATATTCCGTATCAATCTAGAACGCATATATCCGCCGATTTCATGTTGGCTCTTCGAAATCCTTGGTGTGGCTTCGGTTTATATGAATCTTGTCAATCAACCTAACTGCCTAACGCCATCCACCTCGGTTACTGGCTCCAGGAGCTTGTGACTTGTTAATGTGGACGGGGTGTGCACGCTCCTCGTGGCCGTGATACGCTCACTGAGTGGTTACATGAACCCAGGAGTGCAAACCCTCACGAACGATGCGAATTTGTGGACCTTTCTTGGGAAGCACTTGACACTGATCTCGTGTAGACAGTGAAACAAAATCAATGCACTTTGTCACGTTACGTGACACATGGCGGGAGTTAAACCAAAATAGGTGGTCTCTAATTATTTTGCGTAATCCCTCAGGAGCACTAGTCGATTGGATAACGCCTGGAATATTGTCAGCCGCTTACCTCAGCAGGTTCGCTGGTATTGAGCAGGCATATAAAAGTATAGTTGAAGGGAGGAGCTTCAGCCTCAAAGTCGAGTAATCTGACTAAGAAAAGCAAAGTAATACGTTCCTTCCGACATTCTAAATTGTCAGCTGTCGAGTTTAAAGCGAGTACTTTTGATAAAATACTAAGGTTGTAATCTACGTGGAGACGTACTTTAAAGTTCAATTTGGCTCTTGTAGTCGAGCATTGCACCAGTGTCAGAAAAGCAACCACTA
Organism: Dicrocoelium dendriticum; assembly: GCA_944474145.2. Classification (NCBI taxonomy): domain Eukaryota; kingdom Metazoa; phylum Platyhelminthes; class Trematoda; order Plagiorchiida; family Dicrocoeliidae; genus Dicrocoelium; species Dicrocoelium dendriticum. The sequence continues at coordinate 12,479,702 of OX104059.1, forward strand.
GACAAGCTACACGAGTTTTCTTTTCGTTACAGTGAACAGAATCAAAACTTTTGTTGAACGACGAATCAAAAGTCATAACATCAAAGAAACGCTATTTCCCAGTTGTTTCCTCATGATTTTCAATGCAACATTTTGGGTATTACAACTCGCAGCGTCTGTTTCACTTATAATTCTAGTCACCGAGAACAGTTTACTATTTCTTTCGTCAAACAAAGAGCATTATCATCCATGAATAGACGATTAAACGGCCTCACAAAAATACTAATATTATTAAGGCTTATTTTGAGACATTAATTGTGTGACGTGAATAAATTGGTGATATTTGCATGGGCACTTGGCGACGGTTTCCAGATAGTAAGTAGAGAGTACACACTCGAGAACGTTCACCATATCGAGTAATTTCACTCTTGAACCTTAACTGGCGCAGGTTGACCATCAGCCGTCACTTTTAGGTGTGTTTTCGATTAATCGAATTAGCAGGAAGTAAACAAGAAAAGGAACTGCGTAGTTTGATTAAATATAAGTTTAAGACGATGATATATCAAGCTGAACCGGTTAAAATGTAAAAATATTTTCCTTTGTACATATTTACGCATGACGCTAGCGAAAGTAGCCAAGTAGCCGCAGTCGATTGACCAAGTTGTGTGCCTCTAGCCTTCCTATTGTAACACATTTCCTTCACAGTTAGCATACTCAAAACGTTGTGCGTATTTAGTAATGTTTTATAACCTTTTAGTAATCGATTTTCGCTGAGCACAAATGTATTTGCGTCAACAGAAAATATACCTTCACAGACAATGTTAAGGCTAAATTGGAACTTATTTCTAATAAGTACCTTATAGGAGGAATCATATGACAATCGACAGACGTACATGTTGCAGTATGGACGAATGGAGAAACGGCATGCAATCACTGTCAAAACCTACATATTCTGGTAATCCGAGAGAGCTATGGGTATTTGCAAAAACAATTCCCAATGGATTACATAAGCAGTCCGGGGGTAACTGGCCTTTTCAAATAGGTTTAGGGTACAAATCGGCTTACAATTGGGTTACAATTCGGCTTTAGCTTGCATTCAGATGATACCTGATATTGTTTTCTCTTTTCATGTTATTGGCAAAACAATTAGGCACATGTGTCGGGTGCAATATTCGTTGCAAAATAAAAAGCTAAGAGATGGTTGAGCTCTGAACGTCAATTTGTACCAAAACAATCCACTACACTAATAATAAAGCTTTCTGAAAATCGAAACACAATATATGGAAAAAAAACAATGTGTTCGCATTAACTTTAAATACTATAGTGTGTATGCACAGAAAGCATATTAAGAACTAAAATAAATGCGGTTTTATATTAACATCTGACAACATTTAATCTTTGTGGAATGAAGCCAAAACAAGACGACGCTAGTGTGACCACTTTTTATTTGATTTCACATTTAATTATTCAGCCAGCATATTTGGATTCCGATGAGAGGGTAAGAAAACCATGCTAAATTACATAGATTTGCATTTGTATCAATAAGAATTAACTTGTTTTTCTGTGTGGATCCATAAAACGGAATTCTGTTAATTTAATATAATGTAGCATAAAACTTCGATAAGTGTTTGACTTAAGATATATGATTGTTTGTCTTACACCGGTCATACGCTAGTTAGATTCCAATGTCTAAAACTAAGATATAAAGGCTGCTTTCATATGAAATAATCCAGTTTATTTCACTATTTGGAAATTATAAATACATTTATTATATTGCGATGCCATTTAGCGTCATAAGACCACACATTCGGTTGCACTAGCTTAATTACGGATGATACAACCCTCTACGGATATAAATGTACACAACTTAGTATTTAATTATTTCACGCGTACTTGGCTAAAGGGATAATTTGGAACAGCATGCCTTCAAACAAACCTGCTTCCACTGCAGTCCATTTACCTGATAAAACAAGTGGTCCCACGCCTTTTATCGTCTGTAAAGTATCAGCAGCAATCTTGATTCTACACTTTTATCCATTAAATAGATGCGGGACAGTATTCTAGAAAAAACTTTCTGAATAGCAATAAATATATTCCTTTGTTGTTGTACCTGACATCAATCAGATGCTTCACCTGGGAAAGGAACTTTCAGCGTCTGTCAAGGAAACTACAGTTCAGCACTGGAATACTCTTTTAATAATGCATGTTTGAATTTGGTAGGAATAACTGATTATTATTGCTCTTAGAAAGTCAGTAGTTGCTTCATCATTCAAGCTAAGTCAAAAGCAGACATGGTTTAAATACTCATATGTGGGCTGTTCCTAAATAAGTTCACCCTTAAGTGAATTATGTCTAATTGGAAAATATAATGGAAAATTGCGCATACATTACTGAGAAGATCTTCTCCCTTCAGTAAACCATAGCTGAACCTTTACTGTAAAAAATCGCTGGAAAATTTATCATGTTGACAAAACAGCAAATGAAGCGACTCGCCATCAAGTCAGGTAATGCCTGAGGTTTTTTCTCAATTTTTCCTCACAATTCGCCTAAATTATTTATGACAGATTACCCGGATTCAACATACCATAAATTTGATCCGGCGTTTGTACTTTTTTAAAATACTATGGAGTAGGGCAGTATCGGTTCCACATGGTAACAAGCTAACGATTAAAGTGTGAAGATAATTTATAGACAACTGATACTATCATACAAGACAGTGTGAGAAAATACCTCCAGCTAAAGGCATCATTAACAATATACAGACTTCCCTACATACTGTTAATTTAAGTGGCGGTGCTAAGTAGCAGTGCCCAAAATACCCCAGCAAAGTACAAATTTCTGATGTTATAACATAAAATTAATAGCAGTGTTTTAAACGGCAATGAAAGCTTTATGTATTTTATATTTCTCGTCATCGTTATTATCATCACCTATATGCATAGATGTATCTCACACTGTTGTAACCACACAAGTATGATGTGCAATGCAAGTAACGGTTATTTTCTCCTAAGTCTCAGTCATCCTCCGACTTACAATTAATTGTTTTAAATACCTATTGTGACAATTTGAACAACAAAAGAAAACGGGAATGTGCTTGATGCAACGCAACGTTAAAGGCTGACTTAATTGCTGTCTGGTAAACCGAGATCAATAGGTTTGGTTATAGCGGAAGACGGAGGCCTACGCAAACCCTGTAGTTGAAGGCCTAGTGGTCTGAGCATTGTGAAGCTGACCTGAACTCGGCATAGCTTTTGTTATTCACTAGATCTAAAGTCGGTCAACTGTGCCTAGGTAACTTATTCCGTATTCACACATAAATCGGTATACGCAAACTGCAATTGCATAGATAGGCTGCGCTTTATTCTTTGAAGAAACTGCATAGATTAGGCTGTTATTTCTGCCCTACTGAAACGAACAAAGTGAATTTGCTCGTTTTTTCCACTACGGTTCATGTTACACATTCGATGTTACTGATCTCTCAAATAGGTTTGCAAGCTCACTCAGCATGGGATCATCAGGCACACTTTCTCGAAGCAAAACTAGGTCATAGTGATGAATAGAGCGATATACCGTGGACAACAGTAACTAGGTGCACACCAATTTGAACACGGTATAGTTGCAATTGTAGCTGATGTTTGTAAAAGACTTTCAATGAGTAGAATGTAAAGTTCGTCTCACAGATTTGGCGCTGCGCACGTATAAATGTAAATTTACTATCACACCTTTGTTAGACGAACTGGTTCAAAATGCGTGTTTACTATTTCTAATGCAGTATGTGAAGTTCCCTTACTCCAACAAGGTAAGATTTGTTGAATTGCATGTGCGTGGGGATTTCTCGCGAAGTTCGACGCATTTCGTTCTCCAAACACAAATGCTTTAGTGAATAAAGTCGCCGGTAGGGATACTGACTGATTCACTCTGTAATTCGTTGCTTATAGACTCCTTCCGATAGCCGTCTCACATCCGGAGGAGCCAAGAAAGACCGCTTCATCGTTATCGAAATCACCATTGCGCATTTCCTCCCACCTATTTGGAGTTTGATCTCACAACTCCGCAGACAACAGTTTGTAGTCGGAACGACTTGCTTACGCCGGCCAAAAACGACGGATGTGCATGAAATACTAAATGTTTTATACAACCATCCATCCCCCCATTATATGTATAGTACTACAGATCAGATCATAGAGTGCAGCTCCCTTCTCGAGCAACTGGCTTATGAGATTGAGGCTAACGATTAAGCTATGGCACGAAGCCCAGTTAGACAAGTGTACGTATGGATAAGTAGTGGTAGAAGCGTTTCCAGTGTGTAAGCTTCAACACTCGTATACTCAATCAGAGAGCCGTCACGCAACTGCAGAAACCCTGCTGTCTGTTTTCTCCTTCAAGTAACACTTGGTAGTACACATTACATCTGCGCCCATTGAGCTCAACATTGAATAGTACCAGTTGACGGCGTTAATGCTTGAATGTATTCATCTGTAATTGTCCGGACGATCCGAATGAAAATAAATTGAAACATTCAATTCAACTTAACCTAAGGCAGCAATAAAAATATATTACATGGGCAAGCAAGATTAGTAGGAAAAGACTTATGTTTACTATTTGCTGTAACCTAATGTTAAGCAGGAACAGAAAATGGTCGTGTAAATCTTAGCCAGTTTGTGCACGCAATTGGACATCAACAGTTTGTCAAGTAAAACAATGAACTTGAACCAAAATAGCTACTCTTTGCTGACACCTATAGGAATGACTCGACACGAAAGGGCCAGTCGTATATTTCTATGCGTCTGTGATGCGTAAACGTAACACGGTATGTATGAACGGTGTAAGCATTATATACAAACATTTTACCCTCGGTTATTGAAGTTTCTTGTATACCTGATATCTCCAACTCTCACTAATTTACAGATAGTGAGCACGAATTATATAGTTAAATAACTGCAGAATATATCTAAACACGCGTCACAGCTAAACTCAATTTTGGTGGATACACAGAGATAATGTTTAGTGGAGTGTATAGTTTATATATGAGTAGGCCAATTTAGTCAGCTAACGTCAATACTAAAGCAATAAACAGGGCAAATATTATACGGTGTTCAACGGCAGTGGAAGCTTATGACACTTACGAAAGCACTATTCAGATTTTCATGAATCTATTACAGTTTAACAATGCAACACTTATCCAGTCAAGTCTATGAACCGCATTTGGCTTGATTTTATCAGAATCGGTTGTTTACAACATAACAAATTAACCTGTTGCTCTTCTGAGAGTTGGTCACTTGCAATACTATGGAGCAACGATAAACGCACAATATATTATTCGTGATTGTTTTACAATTGGTATGCAATAACAACCGTCGTCTTAACTTGCTAGACTCGATACTTTAGGAAGCACCTCTAAAACACATCCGTGTACAAGCGCATATGCGGCCATCAGGTTTTCAGCATGGATGAACAATGAACAATGATTTATCGCGGGATAAGAGCAAGTGATTGACACGTCCAGTTGGATGATTGGGGTGAATACGATGAAACCAAAATATATGTGAGGCATCTACGAAAAGTCTGCTGAGATGAATACTTTAATAAATAACATCAGTGTAAAAGTAAGCAGTCGAGAGTGAACGTATAAAAATACACTGGGATGCAGTGGCCGTTGATATAAAGCGTGAGAAAAGTAAGATATAGTCGCTCACTTGGGTGCATTTGGTACATAAATCCCGTAGAAAAGCATGTTTGGCGTAATGCACAATAGAGTAGGTTAGATAATAAAGTGTTGGGAGCTAAGAGCAACATTTAATCGTTTTTTGAAAACCTCCAATGGAGGGGAGGATATAACTGAGTCTGGGAGTGCGTTGCAAGGTTGGTAAACCCGAAGGGAAAAGTGATTACGTCGGCATTCTAGACGGCTACATTTTTTCTTCAGTTTTAAGCGGTTAACCCTGAGCTGCGTGTGGCGACTAAGTTTCAGCAAGTGGCGCCATACGTGGTTGGGGTCACTCAAACTCTGATAACCTAATATGAGACCGGCGTGCAGCCATCGGTAGCGTCCGCTGAAAATTCTCAAAATTTCAGCCTTCGGTGGTAAAAGCGATAGCGCAAGCCCTTTATATTCTTTGTTGCTTTCGTTGTGGTGCATCTAACGCCTCTAGGTCGCGCTTCAACCAAGGTTGCCAAACTTGGATTGCATATTCAACATGAGGGCGCAAGTAGGTATTTCGCATCATTGGGAAGCTTTATGGGTCGAAACTCCTGAATACACTTCGCAGCATGCCAACGTGCTGGTTGCTTTTTTTCGCAGTTACCTCAGCCTGCTTTGAACAGATGATATCGCTCTGTACGAGCACGCCAAGGTCACCTTCCTGGGAGCTGGTATGCAATCCGTTTGTCCCAGAAAATAGTGTAGTTACATTGATGGCATAATTGCATTACGAGACATGTGTCTAACTTGAATGGTAGCGCGTTTCGAACTGACCATTTCCACACCGTGTTAAGATGGCACTGGAGCAGTTCGTCATCGTCCGGTCCTCTGATCCTTGGCCATATCTTGATATCATCCGAGAAAATGTGGAAATTGGAAGCAATCGATCTCACCAAATCGTTTATGAATAATAAGTAAAGAACAGGTCCAAGAGTCGAGCCTTGGGTACACCACACACCACATCGATTTCATTGGATAACGTTTCTCGGACTTTCACATCTAGCTGTCGTTCGTGTAGCAAATTGCTAGTCCAACTCAGGACTGCGTCACCAGTTCCGTAGTTGCAAAGCTTCTAAAGAAGGATTCGGTGGTCTAAGCTATCAAATCCTTTTGCGGAGTCCAGGTAGCTAGCATCGACTCGTGCTCCATCATCAACTTCTTCAGTCCAGCTATTACGTCCAAATAATGGGTTAGTATTATATGGATGCTTCTGACGAACGCTGATGCTGTGGAGATATTAAGTTTTTGCTTTCCATATTCTGCTTCAGCGCACCTGCGACGATTAATTCCATAACTTCGGATAATCAGAACGCCTGAAAGATAGTCTTAAAACAGTCTGTAGAGTGTAGAGGATAAATTGCATTTCATCTTAACTATGAATGCATCTACGCTCGGTAACGCGCAACTGGTGGTATCATTTCTATGGAAGATATCGTACATTTAATGGCTTCTTTACAACCGCTATTCAATCAGACAGTTTTCCATTTACCTATTAGTGCAGAGGTCACCAAACTTTCTACTAAGCGGGCCGGATTAGCTTTTTCACAATACACAAAATCCCAAACGCAGATACGTAACGAATCTATGCAATTCGTGTTGCACATTCCATAAATAACTAATTAAATAAATTAACTAATTAACTAACGTGCAATGTACAAAAGCGTAGATACAAATCCAATAGGTGACTGTGACAAAAATTTAGTTATCTCATTTATGTGCACACATCTGGATGTTACACTATTGTGAAAAAGTAAGACCATTGAAATTGAAGTTTTTCTGTCAACATCACATCAAAATTCGCTTTGGAGTGACTGCAACCGATCAAAAGAATTGCTTTCAGGTATTCATCAATCAATCTTGCTCGATAGATTGATTCCATTTACTTCATCTTTGAAAATGTTTACTCAAATATAAAAGTTTTCCCAAATAAGGATGCCTTACCAGCTGCAAATTTTTCAGTTCCGGAAACTTAACCTTAGGTAGGGAGCTGTAAAATCAGACAAGTTGTCCTTCCCTGCGTCTCTGTTTCAAAAAGTCATTTGCCTGCAAGTCAAGTAGATCTAACTGTAGTTCAACTGGAATGTCATCAGGGTTCCAATTACACGGTTACTGGGACAGAAGAATTTCACTCCCGATTTAGTCAATATCAGAAAATCTCCCCAAAAATGCGTTTTCAGTTCGCGAATGATTGTTCTCTGAAACTCGAACAAGGAGTCTTCGGTGACCGTAGCGCAAAATTCCTCAAAAATGAGAAAGATTTTCTTCCAGCTGTACTTCAAACATTGACAACTTGCGCCGAAATGCTTTGGTGATTCTGTACAGACCATATTTCAGGTTGTCTTTCCCAGTGGTTTCACGTTCAGCTCATTCATGTGGGATGTGATATCAACCATAAATGCCAACTTTGACAGCCAGGTGGGATCCGGCAACTGTGGTTCAGCTTCAGGTCTTCCGTTCAGGATAGTAGCTATTAAGTTTTGTAGCTTGTAGCAGTGTAATAGAACGCTACCGCAACTGAGCCATTGCAATTTTATACGGTAAGGTAAAGTACAGCATTCGGCGTCAATATCTTTAAGAAAATACTGAAACTGACAGTGATTGAGAGCATGTCCCCAAATGAAGTTACGTGAAGAATCGACTGGTTTGATTATATAAGAAATATATAACTATTTCCCACAGCGTGCTTGCTGATGTAGGATGCACTGAATGAACACAGTAGCCGGAATTTCCAGCTCTTCCAACTGAGTCCCAATGTGCCCTTACAGACCCTTCCGCATTCCAGCCATATTTTTCTCACCATCCCAACTCGAAACCGATTCAACCAAGATTACACCCTTTCAATATTTTGTGCACTTCCATTAAAATATCCGTTCCGGGTGTCCTTTCATGCATACTGCAGACCAACGCCAATTCCTCCGTTATTTGACAGGTCGAACTGACACCAAGAAGGAAATGGTACAGTCGTGACGTACTTGACAGAGCAGTAGACTCACCTAACGCAGTGGAAACCACGTTTCTTTAGATTCCTGGTTCATCTGCAGCAATGCGTTCTCTCTAAGTATTTCTTTTCTCCTCACAACTTGCCGAAAGGTTGTTAGTGGAAAACAAAGTGGTCTTCTTATGATAAGAGTCACTCAATCTTTGATCAAATAATCATCAGTAAACGGTTTTCCTTCTTCAGACATGAACTGCTTTGTAACCTGCACGAGTGGCAGCTCCTTTTACAGTAAACATTTTATTGAAGAGATTTCTTCGTGTCTGTGAAAACGCGCAAGTTTTATCCTCATAGCATTTATACGAAATAGCTTGGTTCAGGTGAGTTGAAAATGTAAGAGACATTGAATTAGAAACGTAATTAGCACGCCACTAGAAAACCTACAAAGCAGAGGACGAGCTGCTGCTGAGGAAGTTGCGGACCAACAAACATGGTTGTGAAGCTTAACGTTTATAACATACAACACCTATATCACAATGGGCCGTTGCAACATATATGCATAAGGCCGGCTGAAATGAGCAGCTTGCGGTACACTTTTGCAACTGCTTTTCCCAGAGTGGCAACCGGAGGTTCCGCAGAGACACAGAAAACGTCAAACGAAAACTGTTCCGCCCATCTGTTGTATCATGGCATTTTGCAAAGTTCACCGTCTCGAAATTATGCGAATTTCAGACCTGCGTTGAAGCAACTGTAGCATCCGCCCATTGATTTTACGAGGGTCCAATTCTCTTGGATGTCATGAACTACGAAATTTTCACGAGGAACTGACTTGCTACCCTCACAGTGGGCTTCCGTGCAACGTACCGAGCCACAATTGGCTTGTCTATGTCACTGGGATATATTTCATGCACATCCGCATGAACGCAACACCGCATGCACGTAAAACTTACGATTGTTTGGGTCGCATGCAAAATAACTTGCCAACACGTGAATGGGGTCAAACGGAATTTGAGGGCTAGCGAATGCGAAACGCCATCCAGATTACAGTGTGAAGTGCGGCGTTGTGGTGTGAGCGGTCCCGTTCAATTGGCTACACGCAGATTATCGCACGAACTGTCCAAGCTGATATATGATATGAAGGGAACCCACATAGCTGTGATACCGCGATGATAATTCATGGACGTGTTCAAACAGAATGCGGTCCTGCTATGACTTGATCAAATGTGTATTAGTCCAAAGGCAGTTAACCCAGGGTAAGAATAGTCATGTGAATTAGTTGGGCTGGATCCGGCTAGCGACATTTCATATTTGATGACTTATGTAGTAGTGTATGAAACGCGCTATATTAAATTTATTGTACATCACATGTTGTCACTGTTTCTTAGCGATACAGCATGCTGACTAGGGTGTAAGCCGATATTGCTCATGGGTTCGAATCCTGACGGAGCCAAAAGATGCGAACTATTGACCAATCCTGCTAGGACTAGTGCTTTCCAAGGAATGCGGAAAACTATTGGTTTTTAAAGCTACTGTTAACATACTCCGAAATATTTTCATCAGTGTGTCCCTGTTCGTTGGTTATTTGACATGTGTACCATGTAAATTAACGGAAGGAGTTCAAAATTAAAATACACATCAAATAAATGCTCTATATTAAACGTATCGCTACATTTTATTAACAGAAAATCTCTACTAAGCAAAACTAGGTAAGTAAAGCATATGTGAATTAACTACATTTGAATGCAGAGAAAAGGCTCAATTACCTACAGACCATTTATTTACGGTTTAAGTGCTCAAACCCATAATGAATTCGAGAAAAAAAAGGATCTGGTAAAGGCCATTAATGTTATTTTGTTTGTATGCATTGCAGTAATAGTGTATTTTGAGAGAGCATATTGCACTTTTTAAAGACCCACAGGTTGAGACATATCAACTGTTCGTTATTAAGGTATTACTGAGATCACACCCAATGTTTAAAAACACCTGAATGGACTTCATTGCATGTTATGTGTGATGCATTTCAGTGACGAAGCTACTGTTAGTTTCATGACGGTGTGCCGCAGATGCACGTTGTGCGAGGAAAAACACATATGATAATTGATACTGCTAAGATGAACACATTGAACACCATACTGCGAAACAGGCGTTGTGAAGGCAACGGCGCAAATACTAACTGCGTGATAGACCCGTTTCTTCTGAGTTAAAATGAACAAATTAGAAACACTAGTAAATTGGACGAGATCACAGTAAATTATATAGTAGCGTTCAGCATCAGCTAATTTAAGCATTTTATTATAAAGATTGGTATTGCACACCCTAAAATGTGGGGAAGATTCATGTTATCCTGCACATTGCAAAAATAATCCGATTCCGTAACACTAAAAATAAGGATAATAATAGGCCTTCTCAGTAATCGATTAATGCAACAAAAAAGCAACTCAACAATCAAACGGTTTCCGTATTATTTAATGTATCATAATTTTTGATTAGTTATGTATTTTCTGCGTTAGGACGTAAGAATAACTATCACGTGTGCTTTTCAGTGAAGATCGTGGATTACTCCAGCTCTGAATATGTCATTTGTCTTTCAGACTTTCAGAGGACGACGGAAGCCATTTTGAACCGCATATTTAAACTTAGTATTTTACTCTCTTGCATGACACTTTTAACATTCATTCCGTTTTCATGCAATAAATTGAACGAGCATAACATAATAAAATATTTTACGTTGTGTGAAGTTACTGTCTATCGGAATTACTTTAAAAATGCAAATTATATGCCTCTTTAAGTAGGACCGTTGCGTTTTCCTGCCTGGATTTGCACCTAAAAGCAGCGACAAAGGCTTTCCTCTCTGATTTAGGGGCCTTTCGACAAACACCTTCTACCAATTATTTGGCCCGGCCTCCTAGACGTTCTTTGATCGCGATCAACTCTCCGTTCCTTTTGTGGGGCTTGCGCTGCGCCGCCTAATCTCGTTTCATGATGCCTGTGGCTTTTCCTTCTTTGGCTCGTTCTAGGTGCTTTCCAGTCTTCCACGTGATCGTTACTCTCTGCGACACTACAGTATGGTTGTAGCTTCACTAATTACCAAGGATATGGGATAGATTAGAATAACTCATAAATTAATTATACAGATACCCACAGACTCAATTTGACCCACTGCTTTCGTAATGCGCTCACAAACCACCAGCAAACTGGTCAATCAATAATTGTGTCTACGAGAAATTCGGGTTGCAATAAAAACGGAGCAAACCAAATGATCACAACTCGTTCTGAAGTTTTTACTTATTGGCACAAACTCATCAAGCTAAATGGTCTGTAACCTACAGTTAAGAGCTTGCTGCCATTTTCAGGATGGAGAAAGTCCCAGCCTTCTCCCAGCCCTCAGGCGACATCAAGGGCAGATGAGAACTGCGCTCAGACATCTCTCTTACAACGTGGCGCAATATCCTGCCATTAATCTCATCTACAAACAGTAACTTTACTACGGTACATCTCCCACCAAATAAGGCAAACATTGGTCTGCGACACAGAACTATCAGACAAAAAGGCACCTGATACTACTCGCATCACCAAGTCTTCTTGCTACAAACTGACCTCTTTGACAAATGCATGAGCATTAAAATGGACGAGTAGACACACCTTGTCTGTGTTATGTGTGCACCAATGACGTCGGGTCTGAACATCACTCGAATGGACGGATTTAGCTTACAGCTTATTTTACCAAAAGCAAAGGACAGGTTTTTTTCTTCAAAGACCAAACGTGCTGGTTCCATTTAATAAGTCATTTGTAAAGCTTCCAGACTTATGAACAGCGCCTAAAATTTCCATCCAATGGGTTAGTAAGTAGTTATCCCAACACATGCTGCAACGGTTGAGCAACTGACGTGCAACAGAAATGAGCTGTGGTGGCGTTGCTCGCATTGTTCTTCTCACTGACAGAAATGGTGTAAGGAATAGAAATATCAGACGTACATGGTTTAAATTTGTCCCGCGTTTTCAATCGCAGTAACACAGCACTATCTTCGTGTTTTCACTCCCAAAAGATAAAAGTAAGAAAGCCAGGTAGTCGGAATTTTCTTTCTGGGTAAGCTACCAACCAAAAAATTGTACGTTGGACTTATAGGCAAACGTGCTCACTGCTTTTTAGTCAGGGACCCTAAACAATGTCTCGCAAATGTGCACGCGGATCTGCGAACATCAAACCCAAAAGCGTACAAGTCCAGACTATGCATGCACCTGTTAGGTTGATCAACGAACTGGTTTACAGTTACATCCAGCTTTAAAACAAAAGTTGCACAGCCAAACGACCACAAGAAAAATTCGACCAGTGTGCGTTAGGAAAGTTAAAGCCAACAATTACCAATCACGTTTTTTGAGTGGATGAGAATAACACCAAAGAAGGTACTCGAAGTGTTTTCAGGACTCCTGTACACTAAAGCTATTTTGGAGTTCGTGGTTGCAATAATGTGTCAACTGCCACAGCTTCAACCTTTTTAATAGAAGAGCGAAATGTGTGTGTTATCAAATGCTAGAATGGAGGTAAAAATAAAACAAGCTCTGCGACCCCGAGGTTGGCATACAACTTTCGGTGAGGTTTATTCTGATTAGTCTACCTTCCGATCTATGAAGTCGCAGGATGGTAAGATAACATTGAAAGCACACACATCTGGAAGTAAATTACCCAATAAAGTACTTACAGTGCCCATTTTGTTACGCAAGCAACTCCCACTATTATGCATTAATTGAAAAGCTGATTTAGTGAAACGGGGTCGAAATACATTAAGTTGGTCCTGACAGAATGGAATTGGACCACCGGTTCAACATCTGAAAACTCATCAAGGGTATACCTTGTACTCCCGCTTCACTACGAGTTTTGAGGTATTTGGTGACCTCTTCTAGCCTTAGCCAGTCATCTACAATTAGACCTGATGGACACGAACTCATGAATGCTTCTGCTAGAAAGCGAAGCCCAGTACCGCTTTGGGTTACTCTGGTGGGGTTGAAATGCCGCGCATTAGATCAGGTCGATTACTCGTGCTGCTAACTTGTATGTCTTTAAAATTGAGTAACGTCAGGACAATAATTCTAGGAGGTCCTGGTGAGAGTAATTTAGAAATGTACAATTAAACCACTGGAGATTCTCAATATATTGTTTATTCCAACGTATATCTAGCGACTCCGACGGCTAGGTGAAGATGAGCAGTGCACAAAGTTTTTGTCGGAGACTTATAGTTTATGACAATCATCAGTAATATGAATGCAATCCTCCTCGCACCAATGACCAATTGGATGCTGTTAGCAATCTACTTCATAATGTTTAGCAAAGAGCGAAAAGTGAATTTGACATTTTGGAAGATCTTTTCATGGCTTTTACTTATTATATAATAACAAATCGATCAGATACATTCGGCGGTCTAGCACATCACTATATTTCTACAAAAACTTGAGAGGAAAACGAATCTGAAATTTGTAGCAGGGTGGGAAATGGGAAGTTTCAAAACATTGTCTTTTGTTAGGGCATTCTCCACTTCAGGACCTAAGAGTTAACTTCGGTTATTTTCGCCACATTTCCAAAACCATGACAGCGCGAATAGTACAAATTTAACATGTACAAATGAAAAGCTACTATAACGTGAATTTACAATGCTACGGTGGACCATGATTAATATATTTTGCCTTGGCTCTTTAGTTGAAAGGACACTGAAAAACGCGTAGTTTTTAGCGAAAATTATGTAAGTAAAGATTACGCGTGTGAACCCATGCCAAATATCAAAGCTCGTTTGCACCAATGTCCTCAAATTAGGGATTGGAGCAAAACTTCTCCACAAACCTTGTTGGTTCTTCATTTCATCTTCCCGGACGTGTTTGACAAAGAGCTTCCTTTTTTATTATACATACATCCCACGCATCATCGTTCGCGGAGGCTATGTAGGTAGGCCGTACTTAGTCCCTCAATGCCACGCGTTTACGCGTCCTGCTCCTTACGAAAGACTTCATCCTTTTGGGCACGTAGAGTTTGGCTTCAGATATGCTTGCCACGAGCTAGTTAAATATGTTGACGGATTCCCGCAAGCCACCACCTTGGTCAATTCGGCTAAGAACGACCAACATGCTGCATCAATGAGGTCGGATAGGTCGTCATACTTGGTTACGACATGATATTCAACGACATGCTTTTCAGGATAATCCGCGTAGCACATGTAATGAAACACTGGAGTCGCATGATTGATGCGGCCCAGATGAGTATTGGTTATCACTCTCTCGACCATCAGTTCTTCATTAGTGAAGATTTGGTTCAATATGGATGGCCTGTTAATTCCCCTAAATCTGGTGGGCGGAATGATATGTATATAAAGCGTGAAGTGTGAAATCAGATCTTGCAAGTCTGCTTTGATTTGCTCACCTGGCGTGGCCTGGGATATTAGAGCATGTAACTTGAGATCACCGGTGACTTGAGTGTAACAGTACTTCCTGTAAATCGCTTGCCTCAACGCAGCCACCAAGTTGCAGTCCATCTCAGGAGTACATGATGGTGGTCGGTAAACAAGTACCAAAAGACCAAGATCGTTCCCTCTCAGCCGGGAACGTCATCAAAAGGAGTCACATAAGTCGGTTTCCGAATCGTTTATGGGTTCGCATTGCAGGCTGTTACAAAAGTTGAGGGCTATCCTTCACCTTTGCAGGCACGATTCTTCCGGACAATCGATATGCCTGTAAGTGCAATTTCAGCATCCGTTATTTTGCAGTGTCACCACGTTTCAGTGACAAGGATGAGGTTCCAAGCCGCAGGCGCGTGTCGAAATCTTATTTTAGCTTATGTGTTGACTAGAACTTTGGCATTGGTGTGCATGCATGAGAGTTTCGCGGACACCAAAAGTGTGTTCGATTTGATGGATGAAGCAAGTGAGTTAACGCCGACCAATAAATGATGGGCGATTAATAGTATTTTGGAAGGGGTTGCAGACTCTCCAGACGAATTTTGTATATAGTCAGGTATCAGATGCCCCGGATCCCGATGTTTGCTCGTGCTCCGCTGTTTGCTTCCGGATATTATGGCTACTGATGAAATCGTAACCCAGCAAAGCCCTTGTCCCACAGAGATATCAGGGCCTCCTCCTCCGCAAGGCGTGACCACGTGTTTGGGGATCAACCTGCTCGTGGCTGTCCGCGGTATAACGCGAGTAACTGTTCTTTAGATAGAAAGGGGATTTCAGCAGGCTGGCGAGTCACCATAGGAATGCGTTGAGTCAGTTGTCGAATTATTTGAGGTTTGATATGGGCCGATTTGTGAGTCTTTCGAAGGATGCCTTCACAGTTCCGACGGTTGATATTCTGAAGGGTAGATCTCAAAAAAGTGGGAAATGTCACGAAGAAGTAGCTTGATGACGGAGAGCGAATATTGCTTGCATGATAAACGGAACATCGATTTTTAAGTTTTCAAAACCCTTTGGGTTTTTCTTGCTTTTGCAAAATCTCTGATGTCGAGGCGCACGATTACTACTAAAGACAAAAAGGACGTGTTAATGGAAATAGTAAACGTTTACAAAATCTATAACCGGACCGGACTTTTGACCTGTCTACCGCGTAGGTCGGATTCCAGTGGTTATGGAGGGGAAGGTTGTGGGTCAAGGAGCACGGAGTCTTTCGGGATATCTAGTGCTCGGGAAGCCTCCGCAAGTTTGCGTGCTCGTGTGATAGTATCAGGATGTGTTGTAAGTGGTGCGTCAAATAAAGCCACTTAAGACGGCCGATGTACACTGTTGTTTGGTGACCATTCTGGTCTAAATTGAAGTGATTCGGACTCCGTTGCAGGACTCTGAAATGGCCAGTGTAGGGAGGCTATAAATGGCCCGCCACTGCGTCGGTACGGAGGAAGATGTAAGAGAAGGTAGGAAGTCCGCTCTGCATTTGGATATCTCTAGTCGGCACACAGGTCGGTGTCTGGCGTAGTGAATGCATGCTTTGAGCTACGGAGGACGCAAAGTTAGGCGGAGGCATACCCGAAGATGTGCGAAGCGAAAGGAATACTACTGGCAACTTTAGCGTTGCGCCCTAAACCAGCTGCGCTGGGGCAGGTTGCAAGTCAGCTCGGACGCTGCTACGAATGCCTAAGAGTAGGAGCGATATATTTTCACTCCAATTAGGGTCGGATAAAGGGCAGAGTAAGGCAATTAGCTGTATATTTAAGAGTTAAACTGAACCGTTGGTTGCTTGTGATACGCTGTGGTATGAATGCGGCAGCAGCCTAAAATGTTGCAGAAGTATCGCATTGTGCAGATTCCAAGGGCATTCGTAGGTCAGTTTTACTGGTGGATGGGCCTCCGTAGTCTGGTGAAGCGGTCGACACATGTTAGTGTGTTTACGAATCCGCATGAAGGAGGCAAGGGACCTAGCACCAATAAGAATACATGCATGAATCAAGAGTTCGGGACTCGAAATGAACCAAGATGACTGAGGGTGTGATAGTGTATTGTGGAGCGCTTGCATTGAATGCAGGCGCGAAACCAGGTCCGAACTTCTTTGATTGCGCGTGGCCAAACGATACGTTTGGTGATCAGTTTCACACTTGCACGGATACCGGGGTGTGACAGTGAATGCAGTGAGTCAAAGACTGTGCAACTGAAACAGACAGACGTGTCAACAAAATTGCTGTTTGTAAAACAAAAGACATCTTGAAGTATAAAACTGCGGCAATAGCCGTTTCAAAATAATGATAGACCATGTTTTCCGGTACATAACAATACAAATTAGATGTAAGTTGGTAAGGAGAATGGTTTTGTTTTGGTAAAGATCCATCGCAGTTAGACGCAGAGTGACTGGCGCCAAATATCTCAAGTAGGCTATGGAAAAGATTCCGCATATCGGGATTTGTAATACCTTGCACCCGGCGACTCATCCTGGATTCGACCACACGACCTTACCCTTATAAGCAGGTGACAATTATCACTGAGCCATGGGCGACGTAGCGCGACGCCATTTTTGAAACCTAGCTGTGTTATATCGCGGCTCATTCTCCAATTTCATGCACATTCCGAACTTGCAAAGGACAGGACTTGC
>OX104059.1:12497872-12604746 GCA_944474145.2 Dicrocoelium dendriticum
GTGCTGGTATCAGTAACTATATGCACAAAGGTATCACCGGTTGCAGACAGAGGATGATTAAGTGCAATGCAAAGAACTGTTGTTTTCTCAGCATTCGTCATCCTCTGAGATACAGGTGCTTGTGTGATAAGCCTATTGTGAAAATTTGGAAAACAGGATAAAATAGAGTTTTGGGCGTAAAACAACGCATGGTGGAAACCTGACCCAATTGCTGTCTGATGAGCCGAGCTCAATGGGTTTGCTTATTGAGGAAGACGAAAGTCTACGCAAGCAATGAAGCTGAAGCGTTAGATGTCTGAGCAATGTGAATTGGAACCAAACTCGGCACATATTTTGTTATTCAGTACTTCTGAACTCTATCGGTTCTGCCTTTGTAACTTGTTCCGCATTCAGTCACGAATCGGATACGGAAAGTGAATTTGCATACCAAAGTAGCGCTTCCTTTTTTGCAGGTACTGGAAAGTTTAGGTAGTCGTTTCTGCTCTACTGAACCGGACACCGTGAATTTGTTCGTTTCTGAGCATCACGGTTCGTAGCACGCATTTCACGTTACGGATACAACAGGTGGATCTATAAGCTCACAAAACATTAGATCATCAGCCACGCTTGATCGAATCAAATATAGATCATAGTGATGAATAGAGAGATATACCGTGAACAACAGTACTTATGTGCACGCGAAGCTGATCCCGGTGTAGCTGCAATTATAGTTGATGTATGTACAAGACTTTTAACCCATGACACAAAGCTCAGTTTGAAAGTGTCCGTATGGAGAAGTAATGGTAGAAGCATTTCAATTGTGTAAGTTTTTATTCAACACTCATAAACTCAGTCAGACAACTGTTACACAAGTGCAAATGTCCTGATGCTTGTTTCATCCTTTGAGTAACAGTTGGCAGTACACATTCCATCTGTGTCCATTGAACTCAAATTTGAAATGTATCAGTTGACGTTGGAAATGCCTAATGTAATTCATCTGTAGTTATCCGAACGTTCTGGAAGGAAATAAATTGAAAAATTCAATCAAAGCTAACTTACCGCGAAATTAAAAATATATTATATGGAGATTCAGGATTGGTAGAAAAAGACATTTGTTTACTCTTTTCTGTAACATAATGTTAAAAAGGAACAGAAACTGATCGTGTAAACTTAAGCCAGTGTCATGCATGCAACTAGAGATGAACATTTTGATAAGTAAAACGATGAACTTGAACCAAAATAGCAACCTTGGGCTGATACATTTACGAATAACTCAACAAGGAAACGGTCAGTCGTGTACATCAGTACGTATGTGACGCAGAAACGTAACACGGTATGTATGACCAGGTTAAGCTTACTACAGAAACATTTCACTCTCGGTTACTAAAATTTCCAGTGGACCTAGTGTCTCCAACTGGTACTAATTCACCAAGTCGTGAGCATGAATCATGTAGCTGAATAGCTGCACACTACAAGTCAAAACACGTCACAGCTGAAGTCAAATTTAATGGATACACGGAGATAAGGTTTAGGCGAGTGTACTGATCAACTAAGAGGTGGAACGATTTTGTCAGCCAAGTTTGATAATAGATCAATAAGCAAAGCAAACAATAGAGAGTGTGCAACTGTACTAGAAGCATACGAGACTTACGAAATCATTAGTCTGTTTTAATGAAGCTATTACATTTTAACAATGAAATACTTTTCTAGTTGATTATATGAGCACCATTTGCCTTGACTTCCTCAGAACCAGTAGCATAGAATATGGCAAATTAACTTGTTGCTCTTCTGATAGTTAGCGAATTGCAGTACCTGTGGTGCAGCTTTAAGTGCTCAATAAATTATTCTCAATGGTGTGGCCACTGGTATGCAATAACAAGTGTTGACTTAACCTGCTAAATTCGATACTTTAAAGGGGACCCCAAAAGTAGTCGGTACATAAGCGCATAAGCGCCCATCAGCTATTTGCCGAGAATATTAAGTACGCCACATAAAACATACCGCAAAACCAATGCGAATGTTTGAATAATAGTCGTAAAACTAACTTTGTAGAGTATATGCCGCTAGGATAAATTGCGTTTCATCTTACCTATAAATAAATCTACCCTCGGTAACATGCCACTTGGGGTAGCATTTCCATGGAAAATATTCTAGCTTTAATAGTCTCTCTACAACCGGTTTTCAACCAAGTAGTTTTCTATTTGCTCATTAGACCAGAGGTCACTAGGCTGTCCGGATTGAGAACGTAGTTACGGCCGCGGGCCAAATAGGATTTTGCACAATAGACAAAACTCAAAACTTAGCTACGTAACGAAACTACTGCACCTTGTTTTGAATATTACATCCTAACTAATGCTAAGTGACGTGCAATGTATGAAAAAGTAAGAAATTATAGATATTTATGGAATGGAAATCATTTTAACATAGGTGAAGGTGACTAAAAATTAGATGTCTATGTGCACACATTCGGATGTTGCAAGGGGCTGCGAAAAGTGAGCTAATTGAAATTGTAGTTTGTTTTTCACAATATTTTCAATGTTCGCTTAGAAGTGCCTGCTATCGATCAGGAGAATTGCTTTCAGCTATTCTTCCTTCAATCTCCCTCGATAAGTTGATTTCAGGTACTTCATCTTTGAAAATGTGTACTCACATATTTACGTTTTACCAAACGCGGATGTCATACTAGCTGCAAATTTTGCAGCCTTGGCAATTATACATTAAATAGGAATCGGAATTATACAAAAGGTTGTACTTTCCTGTGGTTCTGTTAGAGAAAGTCGTTTGCCTGCAAGTCAAGTAGACCTATGTGTAGTTCACCTGGAACATCAACCTGTTACAATCATACGGCTTCTGGAACAGAAAAACTTTAGTCTCAATTCTGTCAATATCAGAAAATCTCCCCAAAAACGCTTTTTCATTTCACGAACGATTGATCTCGTAAACTCGAACAAGACGTCTTCGGCGACAGTAGCGCAAAATGCCTTTAAAATGTGAAAGATTTTATCCTTCCAGTTTTGTTTCAAACATTGTCAACTTTCTCCGCAATCCTTTGGTGTTTCTGTACGGATCACATTTGAAGTTGTGCTTTTCCAGTGGTTTTACCTTCAGCTCATCCATGTTAGATGTTATATCAGCAATAAATACCAAATCTAACAGTCAGGTAGGATCTGACAACTGTTGGTCAGCTTCAGGTTTTTCGTTAAGGAAAGCAGCTATTTCTTTTTGGAGCCTGTGAAAAAGTAATAGAAATGTAACGAAACTGTGCCATCAGACTGATGTGCTTTATGGCAAATGATAGCACAGCATCAATGTCTTCCAGAAAAGACTGGAACTGACTAAGCTTGAGAGCATGTTCTCTAATGAATTTGCCTGCAGCACCAACTGGTTTGTATAGACAAGAAACATATAAGTCTTTCCCACAGGATGCTTGTTGATGTAGGATGCAATGGATGAACAGAACGGCCCGAAATTCCAAACCTTCCAACTGAGCCTTGATCTGTCCTACCAGCACCATCCGCACTCCAGTCAGTTTTTCTTCCAGCAACTCTCACTCCTCGAAGCCGATTCCACTGAAGGTTATACGTCTGCAATATTTTGTACATCGCCATGAAAATGTTCGTTTCTGTTGTCCTTCCATGCAAACTGCAGACCAACGCCAATCTATCCGTTATTTGAAAGCTCGTATTGACACCAAGAAAGACCTTGTGAAGTTGTGACTACTCGACAGATCATTAGACTTACTAAACGATAGTAAAAACACAACAGTCTTTAGCTTCCTGGTGAATCTGCAGCACTGCGTCCTCTACAAATACTTCTGTTCTCCGCACAACTTTACTTGCCAAAAGGCTTATAGTGGAAAATCAGTTGACCTTCTCAGAACGCAAGTAATTCACTGCTTCTCTTATAAAATCTTTGATCAAGTTGTCATAAGTAAACGGCTTTCCTCGTTCAGCCATCTCATGAACTACTTTGTAGCCTGTACGAGTGGCAGCTTCGTTTTCAGTAAACATTTTCGTGAAGAGATTTCCTTGGGTTTCCAAACCACATTCCATGGACTCATATCTGTCCGAGCGTAGATGCAAATATTTGGTGTTTGAGAATAGGTGTTTTGTTTCGTAATGACGCTATACTTTCACCACATACGACTCAGCTGCATTTCAGGTCCTTTTTCTCTACGGCTACTTACTTCACTCCCCATTCGTCTCTGAAAACGC
This sequence comes from Dicrocoelium dendriticum, assembly GCA_944474145.2. Taxonomy (NCBI): domain Eukaryota; kingdom Metazoa; phylum Platyhelminthes; class Trematoda; order Plagiorchiida; family Dicrocoeliidae; genus Dicrocoelium; species Dicrocoelium dendriticum. The sequence goes on from OX104059.1 coordinate 12,502,066, forward strand.
GTCAACTTTACTCCTCTTAGCAGTCATTAGAAGCGGTTGAGTTCAGATGAGCTGAAAATGTAAGACTGAATTAAAATCTAATTTACATCCTACTAGAACACCTGCAAAGCAGAGAACTATTGGCTGCTGATGAAGTTGCGGCTTAACAAACATGGTTGCGAAGCTTAACATTTATAGCATACAACACGTATATCACAAATGGGTCGTTGCAAAATATATGCATAAGGCCGGCTTAAATGAGCAACTTGCTGTACCCTTTTGCAACTGCTTTTCCGAGAGTGGCAACCGGACCAACCGCAGAGACACAGAAAACGCCCAACGAAAACTGTTCCGCCCATCTGATTTATCATGGCACTTTGAAAAGTTCACCGTCCCGAAATTATGCGAAATTCAGACCTGCCTTGAAGCACCTGTAGCATCCGCCCATCGATTTTACGAGGGTCAAATTCTCTTGGATGTCATGGACTACAAAATAATTACGAGGACGTGACTTGCTACCCTCACAAAAGGCTTTCGTGCAGTGTACCGAGCCACAATGTGGCCTGCCTATGTCACGCGGATATATTTCATGCACATCCGCATGAACGCCACGGCGCATGCGCGTAAAATATACGACTGCGTGGGTCACATGCACACTAACTTGTTAGCAGGTGAATGGGGTCAAACGGAAGTTGATGGTTAGAGAATGCGAAACGCAATCCAGATTACAGTGTGAAGTGTGGCATTGTGGTGTGAGCGGATCCGTTCAATTGGCTGCACGCAGATTATCGCACAAACTGTCCAAGGTTATAGGCAATATGAAGGGAACCCACATAGCTGTGATACCGCGATGATAATGCATGGACCTGTTCAAACAGAATGCGGTCCTGCTATGATTTGATCGAAGGTGTATTAGTGCAGAGGCTGTAAACCAAGGGCTAGGAGAAGCATGTGAATTAGTTGGGCCGGATCCGGCTAGCGTCATTTCACATTTGGTGATCTATGCAGTAGTGTATGAGACGCGCTATATTCCATCTGTTGTTTACCATCACATGTTGCCACTGTCCCCCATAGCTTAGTGACACAGGAGGCTGTCTAGCGGTGCAAGCCGCTATTGCTCATGTGTTCGAATCCTGCTGGAACCGGTGGATAGCACTACTGACAAGTCCTATTATAACCAGGGCTTTCCAGGGAATGCGGAGAAGTATCTGATTTTGAAGGTGCTGTTAACATACGTCTATTTATTTCCATCCGGATGTCCCAGTTCTTCAGTAATTTGATCCATATATCATGCTAACTAATACAAGTTCTCAAAATTAAAACTAAAATCTCCTAAACGCTCTAGTAAAATTGTCGCTAAATTTTATCTGCAGGAACGTTAGGCGAAGCAAAATTAGGTACGTAAAGCATATATGATTTATGTATATTTGAATGTAGAGAAATGACATAATTACCTAGAGGCCATTTATGTACGGTTTAAATATTCCATGTCATACAGAAGTTGTGATGAATAACGGAGCTGCAAAGTGCGGTTTTTGATGTCCTTTTAATTTATGCATTGCAGTAATAGTTTCTTTTACCAAAGCGTATTTCTTTTTTAAAGACATAGAAGTTGATGAATATCAACTGGTCATAATCAGTGTATGACTGGGACCACACCCACAGTTCAAACATATCTGAATTGGCTTCATTGCATGTTATGTGTGATGCATTTCAATGAAAAAGCCACTGCAATTTTTCATGATCGTGCGCCGCAGATGCACGTTATGGGATGCAACGCACATATGATTACTGATACTACTAAGTTGAGCACTTTGAACACGATAATGCAAAACTGGCGTTGTAAAGGCAACAGCGCAAATTCTAATTGCGTAATAGCCCCTTTTCGTCTGAGTTAAAATGAACAAATTAGAAACATTGGTAAATTAGACGGGACCACGGTAAATTATGTAGTCGTGTTCAGCATCAGCTACTTTGAGTATTTTAGCATAAAGGTTTGTATTGCACACCCTAAAATATGGGCACGTTTCATGCTATCGTGAACATTGCACAACTAATCCGATTCCATGACACCCTGAAAATAAGGATAAAAGTAGGCCTTCCTAGCAATTGAGTAAAACAACAATAGAGCAATGCAACGACAAAACGGTTTCCGTATTAATTGCTCCATTATAATTTTTCCGTTGATTTGTTTTTTTCTGCGTTAGGATGTAATAATAACTTTCATGCTTGTTTTTAAGTAAAGATCGTGGACGTTCCCTGCTCTGAATATGGCATTTGTCTCTCAAACTTTCAGAGGACTCGTTCGGACGACGGACGCCATTTCAAACCGCGTATTTCAACTTAGTATTTTAATCCCCTGCTTGATGATTTTAACATTCATTCAATTTTCTTACAATAAATTAACGTGCATGCAATACTAAAATATTCTGCCTTTTGTGAACGTAAATACCCTCGGAAGTACTCCAAATAATACAACTTTATACCGCATTAATGAAGGGTCCTTTCGTCTTCCTGCTTCGACTTACACTTCAAACCAGTGAGAAAAGCATTCCTGTCTGATTTTGTGGTCTTTTGACAAATACGTTCTACCAATACTTTGGTCTAGGCTTGTTGACGTCCTTCGCTTGCCATTCATTCTCCGTTGCTTTTGTGCGGCTTACGCTGCGCCCTCTGATCTCGTTTCATGATGCCTGTGGCATTTCGGTCTTTGCCTCGTTCCAGGTGCTTTCCAGTCTTCTACGTGATCGTTACTCTCTACACCATTACAGTATGGCTGTAGATTCAGTGATAACCAGAATTATGGAATAGCAGAAAATGATTTAAAAATTCATTGTACAGCTACCCACCGACTCAATCTGACCCACTGCTTTCGTTAAGCGCTCGCAAACCACCAGCAAACTGGTCAATCAAGGATTATGTTTACGAGAAATTCGGGTTGCAATAAAACGGAGCGAACCAAATGATCACAACTGGTTCTGAAGTGTTCACTTATCAGTATTTCTCGTAGCTTGGCACAAACTCACCAAACTAACTGGTCTGTAATTTACAATTAAGCGCTCGCTGCCATTTCCAGGATGGGGACAGCCCCAGCCTTCTCCCAGCCCTCAAGCGACATCAAGGACAGATGAGAACTGCGCTCAGACATCTCGCCTACCATACGGTACAATACTCTGCGATTATTCTCATCTTCAAACAGCAACGTCACTAAGGTACATCTCCCTCAAATTAAGGCAAACATTAGCCTGCGACACAGAACTATCAGACAAAAAGGAATCTAAGAATACTCTCATCACCAAATCAACTTGCTGTAAATTGGGCTTTGGAAAAAATGCATGAGCATTATCCTGCACGAGTAAGCAGGCTTTGTCTGTGTCATGCGTGCACCAGTGACGTCGGGTCTGAACATCATCCGAATGGACGGATTTAGGTTTATGCTTATTTTATATTGTGCATTAAAATTTACATTTTGGTGTCACTTTGTGGGTTAATACCATTTTGCGACTCTTCTAAACACACCGGACAAAGGTAGTTGGGACAGAAACAACCGAGAACCAACATCCATTTGCTTCTCGTATTGTTTGTATTAAGATGCGTAACACTTGCGTCCGCAATACCGATAGCGCTCAAGTGCACTGACCAGAGCTCTGAAGTGCGTATGACCACCCTTAGACCTGGTATTACCACGGTATTTGACTACGCGAGTATCCGCTGAACTGTGCTTTAGTGTGGCCCGCCTACGCTACAGTGTGCGCTAATGCATACCCAGGTTCTCAACGCGCCGTCCGGCAGCCTGCACTGCAGGACAAGGCACACACAGGTTTGCATTTGTGTGATCTATACTGCACCAAATGTGGCTTGCGTACACAGGTGAGGTATTAGCACTGAGACGCTATTGCTTGGTTACATCTGACCAATCAATGCGCCGGGGAATAAATTTTGGTGCGTGCTTGCAAAGGAAGCCGTTGCTCTGGGGAACAGCCCTGTCCTCTGCACATTCAAAACATGCAAGACAGCGGAGGAGGAGAGGTGCTGTATTGCAGTTAAATATCAGTCATTGCGATCCGCTGCTCTCACCCACGACTCCGTGACATACGCCTCTGACACATACTCGTAAGGTAGTGGGTACGAATCCCGAAGGATTCGACGAGTCGCGCTATTGACGAGTCCCAATAGGACGAAACGGCCGTCAAACGCATTCCTAGATAGGTGATGGCTGTCTCCTTGTGTCTAACTGGAACTAATCTACCCAAAAACCAAACAAATCCATTAATATTAACAAAAATTCAATAGTCGAGTAAGCAGCTTAATTGCAAGCTGGACTATTGGCATCGGGTAAAGAAGTCGTTGTTCTTGAGGCCAGCCCTGCTCAGTGCACATTGGTAACTTGCAAGACAATGAAATATGAGCCGCGCCATATCACAGTTAGATAGCAATCATGGCGGTCCAATGTCGTCGCCCTTGGCTGAGTGACAATGGTCGCTGCGTCACAATAGAAAGGTAGTGGAGCCAAAGCTAGCAGGATTCAGCGGGTCCTCGCTATTGACGAGTAGCAGTACGACGAAACGGCGGTCTAGCGCTTTGTTTATGTGTGGTGGCTGTACGCCTGCTACTTGCAAATGAAACAAAGTCGCAATAGCAGCTCAGATTTCACCTCGATGGTTGGCGGAAAGCGAAGAATACATTATTCTGGAGTCAGAGCAGTCCACAGAACATACGCAACCTGCAGGATAATGGAGGAAAAGCCGCGCTATATCAAAAATATGTACCAATCTTGGTGTTCCGCTGCAGCTGCTCATGGCGCAGTGATATAAGTCGCTCGTTCGCATGAGTTTGGTCTTAAGTTATAATCCGGCATGTTTTGGCGGCTGCGCTACCGACGAGTCCAAATACGATGAAAACGCCGTCTAGAGTTTTGTGGTGGCTGGTGGCGGTTTACCTGCGTCCACTTGTGCCAATGCTACAGAAAAGCTTATAACTCCCTTCCAACTTACAAAAAATCTGTAGTCGCGTTAGCATATGACCTGCCACCGCGATTAGTGGCGGCGGGCAATGAAGTCCTTGTTCTGGGGCTAACCCTGACATCAGCACATTCGTCACATGTCAGAAAATGAAGTATGAGCCGCGCTATAGCGCACTTAGTTATCAGTCATGGCGGTCCGTCGCCGTTGACTATGGCTCAGTGATACATGTCACTGAGTCGCATGAGTGAGGTCGTGGGCTCTGTTTCGGCAGGAATTGGTTTGTACGCGCAATTGCTGAGTCCACCTAGTACGAAACGGCCGTCTACCTCTTTACTACATGTGCGTTGACTGTCTTGCAGAGCATAACTGCGATGCAACCACAAAAATACCTAGTAAACCACCTAGTACTTTACAAGTATTCAGTGGTCGCTTTACCAGCTTACATGCCACATCAATTTGTGGCTACTGGCCAAGGAAATTGTTGCTCTGGGGTCAGCCCTATTCTCTCATATGCATCACGTGATAGACAGTGGGGATGAGCCGCGCTATATCGCCGTTAGATATCAGTCATGGCGGTTTGCTGCCGTTACTCATGGCTCAGTGGCATACTTCGCTGACTCGCAAGAGTAAGGTCATATGTTGTTATCTAAAAGAATTCGGCAGCTGCGCATTAATGTCGAATCTCAATAGGATGAAATGGCGGTCAAGCGCTTTCCTGAATGGGTGGTGGCTGTCTGCATGTGTCTAACTGCGAAGAATTTACACAAAAGCATTATAACTTTCTCTGCTACTCGCAAATAATCGGTAGTCGCACAAGCAAGTTTCATGATGCCTCGATTGTTGGCGGCTTGCATAGAACTCGTTTATCTGGGGCCTGCCCATTCCTTCTCAACTTCATAACATGCACAACAATGGAGAATGAGCAGCGCCCTGCCGCATTTATATACCAGTCAATGTGGTCCGCTGCACTGCCCATGGCTCGGTGACATAATTCAATGACTTGCAAGAATAAGGTCGTGGGTTTGTATCCGGTAGGATGTGGCGGCGCGGCACTGACGAGACTCAGTAGGACGAAACGACTGTCTAGCGCTTTGGATCTGTGCTGCCTGTCTGCCTGTGTATAGCTGCGATACATCTATACAAAAACTAAAAATCTCCTATTACTGCAAATAATAAGTGGTTGCTTTAGCAGCTTACAAGCCACTTAGCTTGACCGCAACTAGCAGAGAATTCTTTGTTCTAGAGTTAAACTTCATCTCTGCTCATTCCTAAATGCAAAACACTTTGGGGTGATCCTCCTTATATCGCAGTTAGATACCAGTCATGACGGTCTACTGCCGTCGCCCACCGCTCATTGACAAACGTCGCTGACTCGCACGAGTAAGATCGCGTGTTCGCATCCAACAGGATTCGGAAAATGCGCGCTACTGATGAGTCCAATAGAACGAAACCGCCCTCTAGCGCTTGCCGGGTGGTGTGGTCGCTGCCTGAATGTAACCAACTGCGATGCATCTAAGCAAAAACCTACTAAATCCTGCTACTACATACAAATAATCAGCACGCATTAGTAGCTTACACGGCACCTCGAATGGTGGCGGCTTGCAAAGGAAGTTTTTATCTGGAAGCTGCTTTGTCAGCTGCATTTTACTAACAAGCATAACTGTGGAGGATGCGTTGCGCACAATGGTATAAAAATATCAGTCATGTCTGCCTGTTGTTGTCGCCCATAGCTGAGTGACATGCCTCGTTAACTCGCAATCGTGAAGTACTGGGATTAAATTGGCAGGATTTAGCAGGTACTCACTATGCACAAGTCGCAGTACGAAGAAATGGCAGTCAAGCGCTTTTCTTAATGTGTGGTGGTTGTATGCCTGTGTTTACCTGCTATAACCCTGTACAAAGCATGATGAATTGCACAGGTAGTTATAAATAACCTGTAGTCGCTTTAGCCGTTTACCTACTTCCTTGATTATTGGTGGATTGCAGAGAATACACTGCTCGTAGGCCAGTCCTTTCCTCTTCACATACGTAAGATCCATAACATTAAAGTATGAGCTGCGCTATATCACAGTTAGATATCAGTCATGGCGGTGCTCTGCCTGCGCCTTTGGCCCAGCGCTATAAGTCGCGGAGGCGCATGAGTAACGTCGCGGGTCCTGTTTGGCTGGAACTGGTGGGTGCGCGCTACTGACGAGTTCAAATAGGACGAAACGGCTATCTACCGCATTTTAGATGTGTGGTGACGGCCTGCCTGATTCTGACCTTGAGAAATCTACACAACACCTAGTAAAGCCCTAGTACTTAAAATAATCTGTATTCGCTTTAAAAGCTTACCTTTATTCTTGATTGGTGGCGGCTGTCTAAGGAAGTCTTTGCTGTGGGGCCAGCACTGTCCTCTATACATCCGGTACATGCAGTAAAATGAAGTATGAGCTGCGCTTTATCGTAGTTAGATATTAATCATGGCGGTCCGCTGCCGTTGCCCACGCTCCGTGACATAATTCCTTGACTCGCAAGTGCAAGGTCCTGGGTACCCATCCGGCGGGGTTCTGAGAGTACGCACTAATGACGAGTCATAATAATACGAAATCGCCACCAATCACTTTCCTGGATATGTGGTGGCTGTTTGCATTTATTTGACTGCGCTCAGTACGTACAAAAATCAAAAATCCTTTCTGCTACCTACAAATAACTAGTAGTCGCATCAGCAGCTCCAGTGCCACCTTGCTTGTTGGCGGATAGGATAGTTTTGTTTGCCCTGGGGCCGGACCATTTATCCGAATATTCTTTGCTTGCAGGATAGTGGAGGATTGGCTGCGCCATATCGCAGGTTGATTTCATTTATGAGCGTCCGCTGCGGTCACGTTTGACTCAATGTCATACTTCACTTAATCGCAATTGTGAGGTTGGTAGTACTACTCTGGCAGCATTTGGCGGCTGCGCCCTACACCCAGCCCAAAAAGTATGGAACGGACGCCTAACACTTTGCTGGATGTGTGGTGTCTGTCTGCCTGTGTCTAACTGCGGCGAATCTACAAGCAAACTAATAAATTGTATAATACTTATATATGATCAATAGTCTCATTAGCAGCTTACATGTCACAGCGATTTGCGGCGGCTTTCGAATAATGTCCTTGCAACACAGCTAAAACCAGCTAAAACCTAGTTAATTATAGTTCTATCACCCACTAGCCCATGTTAACTAGACGGAAACAATCATTAAATATGTTATGATTAGCCACTTGCTACGCCGTAACCTTCGTAGTTAGTCTCAACATCATTTCCTACCATCTAAGAACTGTCATACCAGGAGGTTGGAGAACTTGAACTACGTGACATACACGTTAGTTTGGGGACAAGCGTGGGACATTGTGTCGAATATCAAAAAACGGCAGCGGGTCTAAACAAACTAGAGGGATTTCTTCATGCACACTGAAGGATAGATCAGCATAATAGCAATCGCCTCAGTCGTCTTTCATTACATGCTTCCTGAGCGCTTTAGGGTGACTTCCTGGCACAGAGTTCAAAAAGCTACAAGAGAGAAAAGAATATTTTTATTTGTTTTGCGGAAAGAGCGAAATGACAGATCTTTAAAGAAAAGCGTTTTTCCGGAACCTACTTGGGTTAGCCAGTACACCCACTTCTTAAGTTTCGTACCCGTGCAACAGCCACGGAACCTAGTTCGTTGCTTGCACGATCATGTCGCCAAATTATACAGCTCGGAAATGCTTAATGCAGAGCAAGAGCGAGTCTTCAGAACTTTGCGAGATAAAGTATGCCACGCTCAGTTTAACAAAATGCACACTGCGATCCAACTGCGGCTTGAAACCACGGTGAATAAACCACAATATTCCTATTTCTCTCAGTCCCATTTAACGGGGATACTTTATCTGACTTACTGAAACGAAGACACTGAAGTGCAGTGGCCAAAATTACCCAGCAGCCTACCCGCGTGTGCACACGCAGACTGGTTAATTTAGAGCAGAAGATCTGCAGGACATTTTTTCGGTCCAGTACAGAGGATACGTCATGTATCAATTTACTTGCATCTGTAACGCAACATATATTCGACACGCGACCAGGTGTTTTTCAAAACGGGTAGAAGTATGTTGGCCTGGCTCGCTACGAAGTGCCTTGCCTACGCTCATCAATGACGCTATAATGGAGCAATTACGCTAGAGTGAATGTGAAACAAGCGTAGCAGACGCGTTCATCATTTCCTACCCCATGCCGCTGCGTCACCCCAAAAACCTCAGAAAGCATATATTAGAGACGGCCGACGCGATCCCTAGTATGCTGATCCAGCCTTACCTGTGCAAACAGAAAGTCCCAGTGCAAGCCCTGTTGTTTCCGTGGTCCCGCGGCTTTTCCACAGTATTCCACACTAGCTGCGTAACGTCAGCGTGTAATTTACTTCCAGTGGATCGGCCTATTTAGCCTTTCAAGTTACCAGTCTTGTCCAAACAGCAGAAATCCTCAAACAAGCGTTCACTAGAAAACTGCGTTGCGTGTTTGTTTTTCATACTTGTACTGACCTAATGATAATTATGGGGAAAGAGCACACTTTGTTAATTGGAATTGCATTTAAACATGGGCAAAATTCACGAGTTGCTCCTTGTCTTCCTTGATATGAATCAGGCGTGTGACCTGGTGCCGCACAATGGGCTACTAGCGAAATTTGCCTTTTTTGGGATCACTGTCCGGCTGGCTACACATTTGGATCTCCTCTTACCAAACACATCACACACTAGCTGTAAATGTTGTCGGCGCTACGTAATCAAATACCCAGGTAACAAGCAGAGTCTTCCAAGCGAGCTTCCTTGGTCCTTACGGTTTCAGCTATAATCTAATGATGCTTTCCATGTTTTCTAACAAAGCTCCCCATTGCCTTTTGCCAACCATATTTTAGTCGTATATTTTGACCCAAATGACCCTCGAACTGGACCATCCCATAAACAGTGTTGCCTTCTTGCCTTAGTGGATTGCTCTGTCATGAGGAACTTAGATTTTGCACCATGTATATTTGTGCTGTCGCCTACTGGTTCACCGTGCCACCTCAAACACTTATTCTAAATGGTTCTCTATTTGTCATTAGTTACTCAGTGCATGGTCTGTGAAGGCAACATTCCAACTTGCTCAAATTCGTTGAACAAGTCAGCTACAGCACAGCTGAAGCTAGATAAACTAGAGCATACATCTTCAAGTCTCCTTCACTCCCGGACTTTCGACTAGCAGTATACAAAACTTGCGTCCGTCCTATCCTTGAATACTGCTCAAATGTTCTCACCAGTTCGCGTACTAGTGATGAAAAAGCCCAGAGGTCATTCATTAAACGTATATTGGACCCGTTCACAATAAACTATCGCGGTCGTTGTCAATTGCTCAGGCTGCAACCACTGTGGCTGCGTCGAATAAAAACCAACATTAAATTACTGTTCAATATTCTCAATAACGTTGACAGGTTGAGGTAAATACCCTTTGCGAAACACCAGGCACTCTTTTACCCTCTGTAAAGCTCACTGTGCAACACAGTCTAAATTCTTCCTCTGTAGATACGCAAACATATGGAACAAGTTACAAAACTCACTTTGCTCACTTCAAAACCCTATACAGTTTTCCGCAGCTGTAAACAAACAAAATAAATAAATAATTGTTTATTCTCGTCCATGCGAAGCACGCCCATGGAGGCATGATCAGCTAGGTGCAACTGTACAGACCGTTTTTGGCAATTTTTTCAGCGACAGTAGAAAATTGCTCAAACCTTATTAGCGTACCTGTACAATGGTGCATATGCATACAGAATACCTTGGCTGTCGTGTCATCATGACCCGTTTGTAAGAACAAAATCAGTCTGCCACATCTTGCAGTCATACATCAGCCAAAAATAGATCGAGAATGCCAGAGGATCGATTAGAAGATAAGTGAAGGACAAGACAGAGAGAGCTGTGATGGTATACTTCCTTCGTGTGTACGGAACGTATAGAACAAGGTTGAAATACTAGAAAGAATAGTGACCACAGTATAGATGTAAAATCGGACAAGAGACGACAGTATATACAGATGTTGAAGTGTTAGTATGATAAACGATTCAAGAATGCAAAGATGTGGCTCTTGTTCACTTTGCATTGTGAAGTCATGGGCTGTGAATTTATTCGGAGGCGAATCACATCCGACACGTCGCAAGGTTGTTAAACGGACAGTAGTGACTTTTTGCAGAGGGAAGTCTTTCCAGGCAAAATCCCACCACGTCCTGGAAAACGGCCGCCGATACATTGAATATCAAGATGTAAATGACTATGCTTCTTGTTGAGCTTTTATTTGCTCGGTTATTCGCAATCAACTTGCGATCCACTTTTCCGTTGGCAGAAGCATTAGGAGTGTCCTGTCCTGTTCTGACCGAATAGGTAGGTCCGATTAGAGGTGATAAATTGAATACGCTTTGTATGTATCGTGTTGATTGCCTGCAGGATCATGTAGTCTCCGAGGGATATCTAATAAAATATGCTGAAGTGTTGTTGCAGCCGCGGAGGATAGGATAATGTCTTGAAAAATAAATCGGAGTTCTTACAGGGGCAAGTTGTATAGTGAGTTGGAAATGTAGGCTTCCACGACCTATTGAAGGGTCAAAGCGGAGTGAAAAGCTCCGGACGAGTGGTGAGCAAAAGACATTATTCAGTAGAGAAAATGGACAAACCCAGTTGTTTTGACCTTAGTGAATATCAGCAATTGATTTGTATTTACCCAATCTAGACTTACATTGCATCGGCAGGAGAATCTGCCTTCCGATGTCAATAGGATAGCTCCAGGTAAGAAGTATGTGAAAGAGATATTGTTTCGCGAACTGAAGCCAATATTTCAGGCTTCCGGAAAATCAAATCGTTGCAGCATAGCGAATAATTTATCCGGTCAGTTAGTTGTAACAACGGCGAATAATCTTCCACTCATATCCAGTTGATGGTACTTTATGCGTCGTATTGAATTAATGTCGTAGCGATGGGTGATTCTTTGAGTGCTCGACGCTGTATCTGTGAAATAATCGATACAATAATAACAAATCAAGACGGTCACACGAAGAGACAAAAGAAATGCATCCGAAACCCTGTCGAACACATGGTCAGTTTCAACTGCGTTTGAACTATTGTACCGATATACCATGTAATTGCTATTTAAATATATCACATACGTGTGTACCATAAAAATGGCAAAATTCAACGAGAAGCGAGCAGACCACGAACCAGTAGAGAATGGATTATTGTTCCAAATTAGGGATGAAAAACAAGGGGTGAATCGATTTTGTGGGGTCCTAAAGCGCATATATCCAATCTGTTGGACACCAGAGGGACGAAGATGATATAGGCTAAATAAGGAAAAATCATATCTCACAGAATGGTAGACAACGACATGTTGCCTCAGTCCTAAATTGGTAGGATTTCAAGATGTCAGTGGCATAGGGACATAAGTAAGTTAACATCAACTGTAGAAGTAATGCCAACCGAGAGCACAGAAAGAAAAAGAAAGGGTCGGGAAAGAAAAGACTACTGATGAGAAGTGGAAAAACCGGCGACATTCTTGAAGTAATGAAGTGATGATTCGTCCTTATTACTATTAAACAAGGATGAATCTTGACCAACAGTTCTCTTGGGATGAGAATTACAGAGCGTTGGGTCAGCCGAGCCTAGGTCATTTAGTTTTTAGAAGTATTGGAGAGGTCAGGAATTAGGAGACCGTTCAGACAAGACCGGATAAGTCAGCAGGTTTATGTTAGGCCGCAAATTAAGGTAGAAATAAAACTAGTGAGTATCATCAGTAAAGGAAGAATTCAATTTAAATTATATATATGAATCGGGAGGCAACAAGTCAAGCAAGTCACTCAGGATGTGGGGAACACATTGTTGGGTCGTTTAAGACTCGGGTGTCTGGAAGCAGTCAAAAAGTAGGAGACTGGCCATTTGAGACTAGATAGTTGTCTAGCACAAACCGTCATCCGTCCATTTGAATAAGGAATTCAAACAGAGAGCCCGGAAAGGATGACATAGGGTTGGTTAGGAAAAGGCTCTGTAAGTCTCAACAATTTCGAAAATATCCGACATTAACATTCCAGAAGGTGACTTCTGGGAAAATGGTCCGGACAACCTATAGTGAATCGCTCCGAGCGCATTAAATCATGAAGACATGCATACAACAATCCTGCATCGCTTTCTTTATCACCTTCTCTTTAAAATACTTTTTAAACTGAACGGCTAACTTCCATTGCGCCGCCTTGATCTTTCTAGTCTGATCCGTATCCTGCTCTTCGAGGGCAACCAGACTTATTAGACTTTAAAGGTATAGGCTCTGTCGCAGAAAGCTCTGTATATCTTTCTTTAAGCGCTTGGCTAATCTGATTCACTCTCTTTTACTGTAGACTACTTAAGCCCGGCGGCTGACTAACGCCTTCTCTTTAACCCTCTGGTCTTAATTGGACTACTACGAATTAACTGTTGACCTTCCAAAGAGCCTCCCCACACACTTATTAGCAACGACCTCTTAGGCTCCTACGATATTAGTACACGAATGACTGTTTCCCTCTCTATTTACCATTGGTTCTAATCAGCCAATTATGGCTTTACGCTTAACATTCCAAATATCCCAGCGAATCAGTTATTGGCATTAGCCGCTTAGGCTTCTACATATTGTCCACGTCTGACTCATTAGTTCTTTGTTATCCCATTGTTTCTAATTTGACGCCTAAGACTGCTCTCTACACTATCTACACAGAATCTTCACACGCCTATTAGCACCGACCTCTTAGGCTGCAACGATTTTGGCCGACGACAGATATTCCCGCTTCATTTACCCCACTTCAAATTGGATACCTTGACTTCTCTCTGGATCTTAACTATTAGCAGCTGCCTCGTAGGCTCCTGCGATTTTGGTCCACGGCTGACTCTTTCACTCTTCACCAACAATCAGGTTCTAATTGGACTAGTATGACTACTCCCTTAACCTTCCAAAGTGACTCTACAAACTCCCATTAACATCAGCCTCGTAGACTCCTGCGATTTTGGTTCACGGCTGACCTTTTCCATCCATTAACCCACTCGTTCTATTTGGACTTCTAGGACTTCCAAATAAACTCTCCATACGTCTATTTACGGTAACTGAGTACACTGTTATGATTTTGATCCACGGATGACTCTGTCTCTCTTTATTTACCCTCTAACTCTAATTTGACTAGTATGACGTATCGCTTGACTTTCAAAGAGCCTCTTCTGACAAACTATTAGCATCAGTTAAGTAGACACCTATACTTTTTGGATGTTTGTGAGTAGAGCAGAGGACCGGAAATTCGTGTACCGGGGTTCGATTCCCCGTCGAGGCACATTATTGCGCGTGAATTTTAATCGTGACGTCTACTTTCTACAAACCTATACTTTTGTCCACGGCTGATTCATTACCTCTGCCTCACCCTCTGGTTAAAATTGGAGTAGTAGGGCTCTACACCTTCCAAACATATGCATCACACACCTATTAACACCAGCCTTATAGGTTTCTATGAGTTTGGTCCACGGCAGACTAGTTTCCTCGTCGTTTACCCCTTGGTTCTAACTGGACTACTATGACTACTCTCTTGACCTTCAGAACAGCCTCTCTGCAAACCTATTAGCATCAGCCTCGTAGGTTGCTGCGATTTTGGTCCACGGCTCACTCCGTGATTTTTCACTAACATTCTGGTATTAATTTCACTACCATGACCTACCTAGAAGTTTAAATAGCCTACCCACAAACGTATTAGCAACATTCAGTGGGCTATTGCGATTTTGGTCTACGGTTGACTCTTTCCCCACACTTAACCCAATGGTTCGATTTGGACAACTATGAGTTCTCTCTTGACTTTTCAATTGCGACTCTCCACACACTTCTTTGCTTCAGCCCTATGGACTCCAACGATTTCGTTCCACGCCTGATTCTTTCCATCTAACTTAAGATTCCGGTCCAACTTGAACTACTATGACTTCTCTCTTGACCTTCCCATCCGCTTGTTTACACACCTCTTTGCATCAGACTTGTAGGCACCTACCATTTTGGCCCAAGGTAAACACTTTTATTTTCCATTAACTCTCTGTTTCAAATCAGACTACTATGCTTTCTCTTTTAAACTTTCAAGTTCCCCTTCACGCATCTATTAGCATCAGCCACGCTGGCTTCGACGATTTTGGTCCACGGCTAAATATTTCCATTTTCCATAACCCTCTGGTTCTAATTGGACTACTATGAGCTCTCTCTTGACCTTTTAAAGACCTCTTCACACACATATTTACTTCAGCCTAGAAGGCTTCAATGATATTGGTCCGATATTAGTTCTTTCTTTCTTCATTAAACCTCTGGTTCTAATTCGACTTCTATGAGCTCCCTCTTGATCTTCCTAACAGCCACTCCACGCGCCACTTTGCCTCAGCCTCGTAGGCTGCTATGATTTTGGAACACGGCTACTTCTTTTCCTCTTCGTTCACCCAATGTTTCAAATTGGACTACTATGAATTCTCTGTTTCATTACTAAGTGCCTTTCCACTCAGTATTAGCAACAGCCTCATAGGCTGCTGTGATTTTGGTCCACGGTCGCCTCTTTCCCTCTCGCTTTACCCTCTGGTCCTAACTGGACTACTATGACCATTCCTTTAACCCTTCAGGTAGTATCTTCACACACATATTTGCCCCAGAATTGTAGGCTCTTGCGATTTTTGTCCATGACTGACTCTTTCCGCCTTAATCAACCCTCTCGTTCCATTTGGACTAGTAGGATTCCTTTTAGACCTGCCAAGTGGAATCCCATACACATACTAGCAGCAGGCTAATGGGTTCCAAAGGTGCTAGTACACGGCTTACTATTTCCCGCTTCATTTACCCTCTTGCTCCTTGTTGATTACTATGACTATTTTCGTGACCTTCCTGAACACCCATTAGCATCAGCCTTGAAGGCTCCGGCGACTTTAGTTCATGGCTGGTACATTCACTCTTCCTTAACGACCTTGTTTTCATCTCATTACTAGTACCTCTATCTATCTTCCACACACGGTCTCCACAAAGCTATTAGCATCAGCCAAGTAGGCTCTTGCGATTTACACAAATTGCCGACTTTTCCCTTCTCCCATAACCCTATGGTTCTAATTGGATTACTATAAACTCTCCCTTAATCCTCCAAAGAGCAACTTCACACACGTATTTGCTTCAGACTCGTAGACTCCTACGATTTTGTTCCATGTCTAATTCGGAGGTAACGAGCTTGTCTCCTAATCTTGGGGCAAGTGTTGAAATCCGTGTAGGGGTGAGCGTCCTCGCGGTATAATCAGCCCGTGTGCGACTGTTGGCGATCGCACGGCAGTGTAGCGCCGGTACAGCCTACAGCTGACACATGAACATTAAAATTTCATGACTGCTTTCCTGACCCACCAGTCAGTCTCTCCACACACCTTTTCACCTCGGCCTCATAGACTCATATGATTCGCATTCATTGATGACTGTTTCACTTTCCCTTAATTCTCTGGTTCAAATTCGAATATTAGACTCCTCTCTTGAACTTCGAATGTGCCTCTTTAAACCCGTTATCATTAGTCGAGAACCAGCCAGTACATCGCGAAGTTTCGGTGACGATTTTACCAAAACTTTGCTATGGGCTACATAGGAAGAATTTTGCCACAATTTGCATCATGCTCCATTAGTGGCTACGATAGTGGCGGCGATTTTTGGTACAGCTAGATATGGTTGGGTGCGACACCTACAGTATTGCGTTACTGAATTCCCTTAGCCGCGTTCCTGTCTTGCGGCCTACCAACGCCTAACGCCATGCGCTAATCGTGAAGATTTATCCAGATGTACTTGTTACACACCCACCTAGCATCTGGCGTACATTTTGTCGACGATTTTACTAAAATGTGCGCCAACTTGTGTACAATGCTCCATTAGTAAATGCGACCGTACCCAGACACCGGTAAACTTACAGGAGGTGGCAACGATCAAAAAGAGACTTGTAATAAATGCACGGTTACCGAACCCCATGTCAGCTGCCGCTGTTATCCACATTAACATGCCCATCTGTGCCATCCATACACAATGAAATGGGTCAGCTATAATCGGAAAGAAATAAACAAATAAATGTTTTACTTGCGACATTGCAGGACACTCCAAAAAAGGCTTTATCTTATTATTACAGAGCGTGTAAGGAATATTTGTAACACATGTCGCTACTTCACCAGTACATACGAATATATATATATATATATATATATATATATATATATATATATATATGCCATGCCGAGGCCGATGTTGCATACATGATGCTTCGTCACCGCAGTTGAGTTAAACCAAATTACACTCAAACTAGGTTTTTTTTAAGCTGGATAAATTTCATTCTACTTCATTTGATTTATTCTGCCTACTGGAATAACCTATTAAATTTCCACATTGCTTACAGTAATTTAGCTTATCTTCGTTAGTTTCATTGCGTTTGCGGCATTTTCTGAGGCACTTCTTGACATTTTTACTTATCGCGGATGCGTTGCTAACCAACATACTTCATACGCTAATTTAGGGAAGAGTTATATCTGCATAGCCATATTCTTTTTAACAGCTATATTTTATTGGTTACTATCATTTCAAGTTATTGGCTGTTGTTTGACATCCCCGGTGCGGCTTCGCTTTATATGCATGTTGACAAGGTGTCTACCTGTCTATTACCCACTACCTCGTCCATGCTGGCTCTAGGAGATAGTTGATCGTTGCTGGAGGGGACGGGATGCACCGTGAATGTGGTCGTGCTAGGTTCGAGGAGTGGTTAGATGCACTCAGTGTGTAGCGGACTGCGGTCCAGCCACCGCCTTGTGTGTACTTGATTTCCCACATACAGCGTGTTTGTGTTTGCCTGTGAAGGAGTGTGGGCCGGCTTCGTTGATGAAACGTAGCTCCCATCCACATGCCTCCCGGTCATGTTTCTTCGGGCTTACATTGGATATAGGGTATGTGGTTGGAGCTGTGGGTGGTGCAGCGCAAGCCACCCATGGTCCCTCAGTATGCGCAGACGTCCTGTGTCTGGCCACAGTGACAGGCAAACCCTAAACTGGATGCCGCCTACTACACACACATGTATATATATATATGATATATATATATATATACATATGGGGGCCGACACGGTGTTGTGACAAAGTGGGATGTATACAGTGGACTACATACTTTTGCTGAGACACCTGAGGTGGCTCAGTCATGTGAGCCGTATGGATTCAACGCAAATACCGAAACAACTATTATATGGTCAGCTGAGTATTGGGCAGCGGCGTGTGGGGAAACCAAAGTTAACTTACCGGGACATGATCAAAGTGGGCCTCTCAAGTTCCAATCTTGATTGCAGATTATGGGAATCGAAGGCGGTTGATCGATGTTCATGGCGCGATCTAGTCATCAAGGCAGTTGCCGAAGTGCAGGAGAACGAACTCATACATGCAGAGAAGAAGCGGCAAGTGCGGAAGCGTTAAACACCGACGGGTTGTACTCCATCGACATCGAGCGCATAGTGATATGGTACATGCGGTCGCGAGAGCCTGAGTCAGGCAGACCTAGTGAACCATGAGCGAGGCCACTCGGGACAACTACCGAAGAGACGACGAGTCCTGCAGAGCCCGTAGACAGAACCAGTGCAACGTTTATAAGTAGGCTGCATTCGATTTACCAACCGCGTGCTTGCAGGCTATGTCTTTATTTCAGGTGGTGGGTTTTCAATTTTGTCCTAATGCTTTTCTTTCTTATATAAATGTCTACCTGTACTCTTTTATATAAACTTGCACACGTCGCTTAAGCCAATTGTAATTTATTTCGATAACGTGTTCATGTCTGTGGCATTTCCGTAAAATATACTTTCTGACCTCGTGAACTTTTCTCGGATTCTTGTGTAAACAACTGATTTCATATGCTCATTAATTTAAGATGTATGTCACTGTTTCCTTACGCACCACTCGAGTTATTCTCTTTGTTAAGTTTCTCTTAAGTGATTGTCTGTTGCTAATCTCCCCGGTCTGGATGCGCTTGATGCGCAAGTTGACAATGTGTCTGCCTGTCTGTTACCTACTACCTCGTCCATGCAGGCTCTAGGAGACAGTTGGTCGTTGTTGGAGGAGACGGGTGCCAGGTCCTTGTGGCCGTGTTAAGATCAAAGAGTGGTGGCATGCACACTGTGTGTAGCGGACTACGGTCCAGCCACCGCCTTGTGTTCGCTTGATTCGATAACACAGCATGCTTGTGTTTGCCTGTGAAGGAGTGTGGGCCGGCTCCGTTGATGAAACGTAGCTCCCATCCACATGCCTCCCGGTCATGTTTCTTCGGGCTTACATTGGATATAGGGTATGTGGTTGGAGCTGTGGGTGGTACAGCGCAAGCCACCCATGGTCCCTCAGTATGCGCAGACGTCCTGTGTATGGCCACATTGACAGGCAAATCCGGAACCAGACGCCGCCAACCATATATGTAGATGCACGGTTTACTAATGATGTTGTGTGACTTTGTTAATGCTGAGTTAAATTTGTGTTTTTGTTCCGTGAATTCCACAACCTAGGAACGAATCAAATAATATCTTCAAGTTGGCAGACGTCCGTGAGTGGGATAAGGTCTTCCGGAAATGCAGGAAGCAGTGACTTTATGTAGTGGCGAGGCACATCCGCCACCGCCCAGTGTTGTTAAACAGACATATGTGGCTTTTCATAGGGAGAACACTTGTCAGGCGGAAACCCACCACGTTCTGGAACACTTCCGCCGAACCGTTCGCGGGAACAGGATGTACTCGGTCCACCCAACTGGCAACACCTGAAGGTTGTTCGGCTAGCCAGCCTGAAGGTAATGTTACCTCGGATTGTTCCATGTTCATGGTGATTCTACGTCGGCGTGCGGAATGCGAAGGTGCTCCTGAGAATTTGCTGCTACGCACGACGGTCCAGAGCATCACCTGCACCATCATGAGCCTTATGGTGTCCATTAGAGATTTGCCATGCACGCGTTCTAAAATAGACATTGTAAACGGGATCACCGTCAGGAATATGTCACAACCAAATCATGGCGTTTGTTTTCGTCTTCTAGAGCTTGATCAACTTTTATCAGATCCTTAACGGATGTGACGGCGAGAGGCATGCTTACAGTTGCACGATGCAGGAGGTTGTCTACATCGTCCGTCATTGAGCTCAAACATGTTTTTAGGACGTCAATATCCGCTTCCATGCGTTTCATGCCAGCTGATTAGGATTACTGGAAATGGAGGACAGAGGCTGTGTACTTACCTGCGAACGAACCCACTTGTTGCAATTTGCTCTCGATTTTACTAGACAATCTGTACAATCGTTCTGCGTTAAATGACATGTAATAAGCTTGTGCTAGAAAGTTACCTGCCTCGTTTGCATGAGGCAAATTTGCGTGGCTCTGGACGAGGAAAATGCTTAGAAATGCAACAGTGTGGTTAAGGGAAAACCTATCTGGTAGCAGAAATGACGACTATGCTTCGTAGTGGAATCCTCTGCAAGAATGTGAGCATACGTGTAATAGCATGTTAACGAAAGACATCATTGCACCGATTCATGTGTACGTACTCTGACTGGGACTGGAATGTACATGGTGCGCTGAAGGGAACCTCGCCTGCTTAAGGTTCATCTGCGGAGGTTCGCCGTAATAATTATCACTTGATTTGTGGTTCTTCTGTGTGCACAGCTCCTGCGCCTCATCGTCGGAAATACGTACTGGCGCTAGTTTGATTGTAACCCGAAACTGTTGGTATACAAAAAGGTAATATTGAAAGTTCGCAGCTTTCCAGTAGGGAACCATACCGACCTTACGATAAAAACGTTGGAAAGCAGATGGTCAGGACGTCTGTTTGGTTTTTATACTGACCTCCAACGCTTCCAAGGAATACTTCATCAGACAGCGGTTGCGTTGAGTAGGCCATAACATAATCATCCAACGCATCACCTTCAAACATAGGGCGTGCATGTAGTCGAAAGGAAGCTTTCCATTCAGATTTATGCGAAGTGATACAAAGGGAGACCGCTGGGTTTGCTCCCTAGGTCTTAACGACTTCCCACTGCGCTTTATGCACCTGGTGCGAGGAAAAGCAACATTCAGTTAGACAAATAGTCCACCTTGAGCTCATTTGTCACAACAGCCTTATCCAGAATGTGATTTGGTGTTCTTCACATACGCTCGGACAAGTGCGTCACGGCTAACGGCGCTTAGGGACACGTAGTAAGAAAAGGCCCACCTCGATAACAATACACTTTTATGCGAAATCGCAACAATGTCATTCAATAAAGGAGAGAGGAATACATGAACATAGTAGGGTTTCAATGGCCTGCTGTATACAATAACTACGAATAGCTGTGACGGTATAGTTGTAACTGATCGGTAAATTTTAGGCCATATCTTTGTCCGTGAGCTGCGAAACGGACATTAGGCGTCAACGTGCAAATGTATGGCGATTGCTTGAGATGGAAAAATTGGGAGATTACGTTATGCAAATTACAAACCATCGACAACTATAATGTAAGCATATGACCGTGGATCAACTGCCAGAATGATGGACTTTCAGAGTGGTTTCATCAAGCTTCGTTTATCTTTTGGCAATGACAGCACCTACTTCCCCAAAACCTTCAACAAACTGTTCACAGAATTTGCAGAAGGCTGGAATTGCAAGGCCAACTAACACGGACCATACTTCAATTGTGCAAGATATTCACCAATTAACACGGATTTTGCCACGTCTGGCATTTCGTCGTGCTCATGAAACACACCGCGTTTCGCTACGGAGGTTTGTCATGAAAAAAGTGAATGTACTCTCATCATTATGTAGGTAAATGGCAAACATCTTCCCACTCTCGTACGATGAGATTAGTAGGTCAGATATGCACACATATTGTTCTGCGTCATTATCAGTAATTGTACTTGTAACTACTCAGCGCTTGTGCCTCCTGAGTATTAGCATTGCAGTCATATGATGTAGAAATATTCTGGGAACTTGGTTCTGCTTGGCGAGTCACTAATTTGCACCTCCGGACGCACAGTTTGATGCGAGAGCAATGCGAATGCGCATATCTTGAAACTTGCGCGTGAGAGCATATGGTATGACATATTTCACTTGAAAATGAGCAGATGATGCACATTGCATTGTAATATGTAAGCACGTTTGATCATTGGGGTTAGATAAATATGCGTTGACAAATATACGCTGTCGCCTGTTGCGAGGAAGTACTCAGAAAAGAGAACCTGATCCGCAGTGCGATTGCCTCTTAAATAGCGAATAATTATTCGCAAGTTCTTGACAATTGTCTGGGAATATATCAGTACACAGATATGACGATTCACATGCACATATACAATCAAATACACGAAGCTTGCATATCACAAGACGATGAGCATCAAAATGTCGCCAAGCTCACGCGCTATTATCGAGTGCAACTGTGTGTCATCTACGGAAGGATTCATAAGCCACACGCCTCACAATACATAAGTGGTCTTTTGGAATACTGCGCAGAGGTTTGCATGTAATGGGAATGCTATATCTACATTCTCGAGGTTATCGAGAACCTAGCACTCATGGAGCACGCATGCTATTGAAAACCATGCCACATATTCGCCAATATGCGGTTAACGACTCTAACTTCTCCATAAATCACATCGAGCTACGTACCGGCAGACTAAATAAGTAAGCGTTAGGCATTGAAATATTACAGTGAAAAATGGGAACTTAATCCTATGCGTATGTTCCATCATAGGTAGCTCTAAAAGCTGCGACATGCTAATTTTGCGTTATGTAGCAAATACCCACCAATGTAGGCAAAATAAAGGAAGAAGTGTCTATATGCACGCCCACCGATGGTATGCAAATGAAACGATGGCTTAGTTGTAGACTACAAGGCGTAGTAACCGGAAATTGGCTGTAAGCACCCAGGAAGCAACAGCTGTAATATACGTCTTGCTCAGGGTGGTATATTCTTCTGTATTCCTCCCCAGAAGAAGATTGCAGTTGATCAAAAGACCTACAGTGGAAAGTAAAGAGAGAATCTAGGCGGCTGGACAACCACCTAGTAAGAACAAATATCGACAAACAACGTATCGGGAGTCTGTTGGCCAGCAAACACAGAAAAATGGCCGGGCAACCGAGCGCAGGGACACGTCTCTGCAGTCAGTGTCACGAGAACAGAAATATGTGCGGGTTCCGAGATGGTGTTAGGAAAGCATGGCGCTTTGGTTTATGTTGTCCCTCCTTCTAACAGGCGCTGTCCTCAATGCCTGCGAAGCACCTAGCTGGCTTCAACTTTTTGAAGCGTACAATCATTAAGGAACAAGGATTCAAGGCCTCATGATTCGAGAAATTATATCCGACAACACTTCTTCCACAGCAAACGCTCTTTACCAGTTTCGACGGAGCTTCGCAACGACTCCCGGGTGTGTTACTGTTCCGTTGAGCCCAACCGCTTTATCAAGCTTGAAATGACCAACGAAAGCCTTCCGGTTAAAGTAAGCCTTCTGGTGAAGTTACGAGGTTTGCAAGTGCACTTGTGCCATCTGATGTGTTTGCAACAGACTTTTCGGTACATGGTACATGCTTCGAAGCGTTCAGTTTCATGTTCCGCCGTCTGCAGCAGAGTATCCCAGGAGAGAGACAGTTCACGAGCCGTCATCATGAGACGTGTTCCCTGATCCGTCGATAAGTGGACGGACGCCCGATAAGCCCGTAAATATATAGGCAAATCCGTGTCCTAATCCCATGGAGTCTCGGTAGTCAGGAAAGCCTGGAACAGCGTCTTAAGGGTACGGGTTGTGCGTTCCACTAGTCAGTTTCCCTCCGGGTCGTAAGCAGTCTTCCGTGTCCGCATGCCGAAAATGTGACACATCTCGCTCATCATTATGCTCT
This sequence comes from Dicrocoelium dendriticum, assembly GCA_944474145.2. Lineage (NCBI taxonomy): Eukaryota > Metazoa > Platyhelminthes > Trematoda > Plagiorchiida > Dicrocoeliidae > Dicrocoelium > Dicrocoelium dendriticum. Next base: position 12,525,931 of record OX104059.1, read on the forward strand.
GGAAGTTGGCTCCCTTATCAATGTGTAACTGATAGTGTGATTCCACGCTTACCACCGGATTGCTGAAGAACGCTACTGCTACACTCCATGCGACTATATTGTGAAGAGGGACTACTTCACATCATTTGGTAAAGTAGTCTAACAAAATATAACGGTAACGATGGCCTCTAGGAGTCACTGGCTTTAGGTTAATAAAGACGATACCAAGACCTCATTCGCAAAGCCGGCAGTCATTGGCTGTAGTGGAGAAGGACAAGTGGTGGAGAGATTTTCTATCATTTGATATTCAGCGCACGACTGACAACATATAGTGATATCACGCCATAGATGAAGTCGCCAGAACCGACATTGAATTCCGGCCACCATTTTATTCTGTCCTTCGTGTCCTAATCCCTCTTAGTTCTTTCGCATCACTTCCTGCATTGCAAAGTTGGCAAAAAATTTCTTCGAAAATAAGGCAGTACTTTTTTGAAATATATGACACCATCGATCACGCGTAGATGCGGCCATAGAGTCTATAGTTATTTGGTACCCCAGCTGGCGCCTGACAGCCCTTGAGGCCTTGGTCCATTTTTATTCTATACGGTACGAATATACTAGAGGCGCAGCTGCAAGTTCATTGACTGCAAATGAATCCATTCCTCTGTCTTCGGAACGTCCATGATGATGTCAGTTAAGCAAACAGCAGTGCGAGATGGACATGGTCCGTGATCCCTAAACGACCTTCGGGATAAGGGACCGGCATTCCCATGCTTTGTGCCCGGACTGTACTGATGATCAAAATAATATCCTTGCCACTGTTCCTACAAAAAGGCAATCAGTCCCTTGAGTTTTTGAACGAGATTAAGCCAGCTAAATGCTTGGTGCTCAGTGCGCAAAATGAAATCGCTGCCTAGAAAATAGCCCGAAAATTGTGGATTGAAAAACGAAAGTGCCAGCTATTCCTTTAGTTAACAGTGAAGATTCGTCGCAGTTAGACTAATAAAATCATCTTACCACTTGCAGCTAATTTGTAGCCCACATAGCAGCTTACATGCCAAGTATAGTTAAAGCGGCTTGCAGTAAAAATCATTGCATTGGGGGCCATCTCTCTCTTCTTCACGTTCATAGCATGCATGACAGTGAAGGTTGAGCCGAGCTAAAGCGGCGTTAGATATCAAACATAGCAGCGCGCTGCCGTCGTCCATGGCCCCGTGATATATGTCGCTGGCTCGGAAGAGTAAGACAGACGTTTGTAATGCAGTTGAAGATGGCAGGAGCGCGCTACTGATGAGTATCATCAGCTGGAAGCGGCCGTCTTGCACTTTTCTTGGATGTATTGTCAATGTCAGGGTCTAACTGCTACAAAACTTTATCAAAAATAAATGTTTTTCCAAATATTTACAACTAATTAGTAGTAAATTTAACAGCTAACTTGCCACTTCAATTATAGGCGGCTTGCAAAGTTCGTCGTTACTCTGTAAGTCAGCTCTCTCATCTGCACTTATATAGTATAAGTGACAGTGCAGGATAAGCTGCACTAGAGTGCAATTAGAAACCAATCATGGCGGCCCGCTACCTTAGCCCATGTCTCAGTGGCATATATTGCTGGCTTGCAAGAGTAAGTTCGTGAATTCGAACCCGAGAAGAGACTGCGCGTGCACGCCGTCTAGCGCTTTCCTGGATATGTGGTGTCTGTCGCTGTGCGGTTAACTGCCTCGTATTTTTGCATAAACAAAATTTGACGCCTTAGTAACTTACATTCCAACTCCATTGGTGGCGGCTTGCAAAGGAAGACGTTGCACTGGACGCAAGCTCTGACGTTCGCATGTCCATAACATGCATGACGGTTGAGAAAGTGTGGCGCTATGGATCGGTTAGATATCAAAGATGACGACCTGTTGCCCCTGCCCATGGCTCTGTGACACATGTCCCCGGCTCGCAAGATACAGGTCGTCGTTCCTAACCCCGATGAAGACGGCGGCAGTGCACTACTGATAAATACCAGCAGATCCCAACGGCCGTCTTGCGCTTTCCTGGATGTGTTGTCGCTGCCTGTCGGAGTCTGACTGCGACGTGTCTACACTAAAAACACAAGCATCCCCCACCATTAATACCTAATCAGCAGTAGCCTCAGTAGGTAACGTGCTACTGATATTGGTGGGGCATACATTGCTCTGGAGGCCAGCCCTGCCCTTCGCATTATTTTAACATGCATAACAGTGTAGGATGAGCAGCAGTATTGTGCAGTTAGGTAACTAATAAGCTGGCCCGCTGTTATCGCCCGTGGTACAGTGACACTATTCGCTAGCTCGCAAGGGTAATAACGTGGATTTCTTTCCTGTGGCGGTCGGCGATTGCGCGCTACTGCTGGGTTCCCGTAGGAATAAACAGCCTCTAGCACACCAGTGGATGTGTGGTGACTGTAAGCCTGTGGCTAACTGCCACATATCTTTTTCGAAACACAAATCCCACTACCACATACAACAAAATTTGGGCGCCTTAATTGCTTACTTGCCACCATGATTGGTGGCAGCTTGCAAAAGAACTGGTTGCGTTTGGGGCTAGCACTATCCCTTGCACGTTATGTTTTGTGCGACAGTTGCGGATATGCCGCGCTATAGCGCGATTATATATAAACGTGGCTGCTTGGTACCGCCGCCCAAGGCATATGCCACTGGCTCGCAAGAGGAAGAGCGCAATTCCGAATCCGGGAGCAGTCGAAGGGTATGCGCTGCTGACGAGTCTAAGTGGGACGAAACGTCCGTCTAGCACATTCCTGGATGTGTGGTGGCAGTCTATCCGAGTCTAACTGCGACGAACCTTCGCCGAAACCAAAGCAAATCCCTCACAACCCGCAACTAATTAATAGTGGTTTCAGCAGGTCATATGCCACCTCGATTTCTGTTGGCTTGCAAAGGATTTGGTTGCTCTGGGGGCCATCCCTGTTGGCTGCACGTTCATCACATGCCTTACGGTGGAGGACGAGCTACGGATTGGCGCAGTTAGATATCAAACATGGTGGTCCGCTTTTGTCGCTCATGTAGCAATGGCATATGTCGATGGCTCGCGAGAGCGATATCTCGGGTTCGAATCCGTGAGCAGTCGGCTGATGCACGCTACTGCCCTGTTCCAATAGGATGAAACAGCTGTCTAGCTCTTTACTAGTTTTTTGGTGACTTTCATTATGAGTCTACTTGTCACGTTTCTTCACCAATACACCAATCCACTACCACATACGACTAATTAATGTGCGCCTTATCTGCATACATTCCACCTCCATTGGTGGTGGCTCGCAAAGGAACTGCCCTCCTTGGAGGCAATCCCTGTATTCCCTGCGTGCATAGCACGCATGAAAGTGGAGGATATGCCGCGCTATAACGAAGTTAGATAGCAAACATAGCGGCTGGCTGACCTCTCCCACGTCTCTGGGTTATAATTCGCTGACTCGCGTAAGTAAGATCATGGTTCGAATCCGGAAGCACTCAATGGATACTGGCTACTGACAAATCCTAATAGGAAGCACTAGCAAGATAGCGACGTACTCAACTTTTGGCGGCAGTCTATCCGAGTCTATCAGCGAGGAAACCTTCAACTAACTTGAAACAAATCAACTTACATATTACAGCTAATTAGTAGTCGCCTTAGCAGCATAAATGCCACCTGGATTGCTGGCGGTTGATGAGGAACGCGTTGCTCTGTGTGAGAGCCCTATCCTCTGCACTTTCCTAATTTGCATACGAGTGAGGGGTGAGCCGCGCCATATCGCAGATAGAAATCAATCATGGCGGCCCTCTGCCCTTACCCATGTCTTAGCGACATATCTCATTGGCTCGCAAGAGGAAGATCTTAAGTTCCAATCCTGGTGGATTCGACGAGTGCGCGCTACTTAGTATTCGTAAGATGACGAAACGTCTATCTAGCTGTTTCCTAGATGTGTGGTGGCTGACCGTCTGAAAATGACTGCTACGAACCTTCATACATAAAACAAAAATTTCCCCTACTTCTTAATACCCATTAATAATTGACTTTGCAGTATTAGTACGACCTCCATTAATAGCAGCTGGCTGTGCAAGTCGTTTCGCTGGTGGCTAGCCCTGCATTCTGCACATGGATAACATTTAGGACATTGCAGGATGAGACGCGTTATAGCGCAGTTGATATCAAACATGGCGGCACGCTGCCGTCGCACATGGTTCTGCGGCATAAGTCGTTAAAACGCAATAGTAAGTTCGTTGATCTGAACGCGGGTGGAGTCGGCGGGTATCGTCTCGCAAAGCAAGTCGTTGCTCTTTGTGCAAACCCACTCAACTGCACGTTCATAACATGCATGATAGTGGAGGGTGAGACGCATTATAGCTCAGTTAGATATCAAACATGACGGCCCGCTCCGTCGCCCACGGCTCAGTGGTATATGTCACCTGCTTGCAAGAGCAAAGTTGTGGCATGCTTTAATGGAGCAGACGGCTGGTGTGCGCTACACAGGCTAACCAATGGGACGTTACGTATGCCTTGCGGATACTTGGACGAGTGGTGGCGACTGTCTGAGTATAACTGCGACGAAATTTCTACACAAAGCCTACAAATATTCTTACTACTTAAAAAAACAATTAGTAGTCGCAGTTGCAGCTTACAAGCCACCTCGATTGCTTGAGGCTTGCGAAGATAGTCATTCCTGTGGAGGTCAGCCCTCTACTCTGCACGTTAATAACCTGCATGATGTTGGAGCATGAGCCGCGCTATAGCACAGCTAGATATAAAAATTGGTAACGTTCGGCCATCGTCCATGGATAGATGACATGCTGCTGGCTCGCAAGAGATAGAGCATGAGTCCCAATATGCGGAACAATCCGTATAGCATTCTAAGATGTTTGGCGACTGTCTTTCTGAGTCTAACTGCAAAGAACCGTCACGGAACCACAGCACATCTCTCTAACAACTTACAACTAATTAGTATCGTTATGTATCGGAAAGCAAGCGCCTTCAGTATTTTGCGACGTTAGATTTTACCAACATTTTAACCTACAAAACGTCCCTTTGTTTTACAAACAGCAATTTTGTTGACACTTCCGTCAACTTCAGACGCACAGTCTTTGACGCACTGCACTCACTGTCACACCCCGGTATCCGTGCAAGTTTGAAACTGCTTACCAAACGTCTCGTTTTGCCACGCGCAAACAAAGATGTTCTGACTTAGGTTCGCGCCTACATTCAATGCAAGCACTACACAATACACCTTCACACCCCCAGTCCTCTTGGTTCATTTTGTGCCCCGGACTCTCGATTCTCGCAAGTACTCTTAGAGCTGGTAGGTCCCTTGACTTCTTCAGGCGGATTGGTATATACACTAACATGTGACGACCGCTTCACCAGACTACGGATGCCTATCCACCATTACAACTGACCTAAGAACGCCCTTCGAATCTGCACAACGCGATACTTCTGGAACGTTTTAGGCTGCTGCCACATTCATACCACAGCGTACCACACAGCAACCAACGGTTTAGTTTAACCCTTACATAGACTGCTAAAAGCCTTACTTTGCACTTTATCCGACCCTAATCGCAGTGAAACTATTTCGCTCCTACTCTTAGACATTCATAGCAGCATCAAAACTGACTTGCAGTCCGCCCCAGCACAGCTGGTTTAGGGCACAACGCTAAAGTTGCCAGTAGTATTTATTTCGCCCTGCACATCGTCGTGTATGCCTCCGCCTAACTTTGCATTCTCCGTAGCTCAACGCATGCGTTCACTACGCCAGACTCCGACCCGTGTGCAGATTAGAGATGCGCAAATGCACAGCGGACTTCCTACCTGACTCACATCTTCCTCCGTACCGACGCAGTGGCGTGTCGTTTATAGCCTCTCTAAACTGGCCATTTCAGGGTCCTGCAATGGGGTCCGAAGCATTTAATTTAGACCAGAATGGTCACCGAACAACAGTGTCTATCGGCCGTCTTAAGTGGCTTTCTTTGACGAACCACTTGCAACACATCCTGATGCTATCACAAAATCACGCAAACTTGCGGAGACTTCCCGAGCACTGGATATCCCTAAACACTTCGTGCCCCTTGACCCTCAACCTACCCCGCCACAACCACTGGAATACGACCTACGCGATAGACAGGTCAAACGTCCGGTCCGGCTTACAGATTTTTTAAACATTTGCTATTTCCATTAACACGACTTTTTCGTCTTTCGTAGTAATCGTGCGCCTCGCCATCAAATATTTCGCAAAATCGACAAAAACCCAAAATGTTTTGAAAACCTAAAAATCGATGTTCCTTTTATCATGCATGCGATGTTCCCTCTCCGTCGTCAACCTACTACTCCTACAATTGTCTTACCCCACTGAGATCTACCCTTCAGAATTTCAACTGTCGGAACTGTGAAGGCATCCGTCGGGTGACTCAACAACCGGCCCAACTCAACCCTCAAATAATTCGACAGCCGGCTCAGCGCAATCCTCTGGTGACTCGCCAGCCTGCTAAAATCCCCTTTCTACCTAATGAACATTCAGTCGCTTTATACCGCGGACAGCCACGAGCAGATTTGTCCCCAAACATATGATTACGCCTTGCCAACGTGGACGCCTGGATATCTCTGTGGGACGAGGGTGTTGCTTGGTTAGGGTTTCATCAGTAGCCATAATATCCGGAAGGACACAGCGGAGCACGAGTAAACACCGGGATCCGGGGCATCTGATGCCTGGCTATATACCAAATTCGTCTAGAGAGTCTGCGACTCCTTCCAAAAGACAATTAATCGCCAACCATTCATTAGTCGGCGTAAACTCACTTGCTTCATCCATCAAATCGAACACAATGTTGGTCTCCGATAAGCTCTCATACTGCACACCAATGCCCAAGTTCTACTCAACAAATTAGCTGAAATAAGATTTCGGCAAGCGCCAGCAGCCTGGGACCTCATCGCTGTCACCAAAAAGTGGATGCGCTGTGAGATAACGGATGCCCAAATCGCACTAACAGGCATGTCCATTGTCCGAAAGTATCGCGCTAGCAAAGGTGGATGGATAGCACTCTACTTTGTAACAACCTGCAACGAGAACCCATAAATGATTCGGAAGCCGATGTACCTGACTCCTTTTGATGAAGTTTCTGGCTGAGAGGGAACGATCTTGGCCTGTTGGTTGTTGTTTACCGCCCACCATCGTCTACTCCCGAGATAGACTGCAACTTGGTGGCTGCGTTGAGGCAAGTGGTAAACAGGAAGTACAGTCACATTCTATTCATCAGCGACTTCAAGTTACATGCTCTAGTATCCCAGGCCACACCAGGTGAGCATATCAAAGCGAGATCTGGTTTCTGACTTAGCACTTTATAGCCATGTCGTTGCGCCCATCAGATTTAGGGAAAATAACAGGCCATCCATCTTGGGCCGAATGTTCACCAATGAAGAACTGATGGTAGAGAGAGTGGTAACCGATACTCCTCTGCGCCGCAGAAATCATGCGACTCCATTGTTTCATTACATGTTCTACGCGGACTATCCTAAAGAGCATGTCGAGGAATACCATGTCGTAACCAAGTATGACGACCTATCCGACCTCATTGATGCAATTTGCTGGTCGTTCTTATCCGAACTGACCCCACAGGTGGCCTGCGGAGAATTCGTCAACATATTTAACAAGCTCATGGCAAGCACATCTGAAGCCAAACTCTACCGGCCTAAGAGGATGAAGTCTTTTGTAAGGAGCAGGACGCGTAAATGCATGGCAATGTGGGACTTGGCACAGCGTACCTACATAGCCTCCGCGAACGACGATAGGTGGGATGTATACACAATAGAGAGGATGCTCTGTGTCAAACTCGTCCGGGAGGATAAACTGAAAAACCAACAAGGCCTAGTGGAAACATTTTGCTCCAATTCCTATCTGGATGACATTGGTGCAAACGAGCTTTCATATTTTGCATGGTTCTAGATGAGTAATATTTTCTTATTTACTTTTGGCCAACAACTACGCCTTTTTCAGTGCCCTTTCAACTAAAGTGTCAAAGCAAAATCTATTAATCGCTGTCCTCCGTAGCAATGTAAATTCATGTTATAGAAGCGTTTCATATGTGCATGTTAAAGTTGTACTATTCACGCTGTCATGATTTTGGAAATGTGGCGAATATAAATGAAGTTAACTCGTAGGTCCTGAAGTGAAGAATGTCCTAACAAAAGACAGTGCATTGAAGATTTCCATACCTCACCTTTATATAAATTTCATATGCCTGTTCCTCCCTAGCTTCTGTAGAAACAGAGTGATGTGCTAGACTGCCGAATGTACCTGATCGATTTGTTAGTATATAATAAATAAAAGCCATGAAAATTCTTCCAACCTGTGGTGTCCACTTTTCGCTCTGCGTTAAACATTATGAAGTAGATTGCTGGCAGCATTCAACTGGTCATTAGTGCGAGGTGGATCGCATTCATTTTACTGATCATTGTATTGAATTAGAAGTTTCCGCCAAAATCCTTGTGCACTGCTCACCTTCAGCTAGCAGGCGGAGTCGATAGATGTATGTTGGAATAAACAATTTCTTGAGAATATCCGGTGGTTTGGTTGTGCATTTCTAAATTACTCTCACCTGTACCTCCTAGAATTATTCTTCTGACGTTACTCAATTTTAAAGTCATACCAGTCGGCAGCACGAGTAATCGACCTGGTCTACTGCGTGGCGTTTCAACTCCACCAGAGTGACACAAAGCGGTACTGAGCTTCGCTATTTAGCAAAAGCCTTCAAGGGTTCGGGGATAATCAGGCCTAATTGTAGATGGTTAAGTAAGGCTACAAACGGTCACCAAATATCTCAAATCTCGTAGTGAAACGGAAGTACAGGGTCTACACTTGGTGAGTTTTCAGGTGGTGAACCAGTGATTCAGTTACATTCTGTCAGGACCAATTTTATGTCGTTCGACCCCTGTTCACTAAATCAGCTTTTCATTTATTGCACAATAATGGGAGTTGCTTGCATAACAAATGGGCGCTGTGAATGCTTCGATAGGTAATTTATTTCCAGATGTGTGTGCATTCTCTGAAACCTTACCATCCTGCGACTTCACAGATGGTGAGGTAGACTAATCAGAATAAACGTCACTGAAAGCTGGATGCCCAACCCAGGATCGCGAAGCTTTTTTTTTACCTCCATTCTAGCATTTGATAACACACAAAGTTTGCTCTTCTAATAAAAATGTTGAAGCTGTGGCGGTTGGCACAGTATTGCAACCACGAAGTTCAAAATAGCTTTAGTGTACAGGAGTCCTGAAAACACTTCGAGCAACTTCTTTGGTGTTATTCTCACCCACTTAGCGAAGAAGTGATTGGTAGTTGTTGGCTTTAACTTTTCTAACGCACACTGGTGGAATTTTTCTTGTGGTCTTTTGACTGTTTAGCTTTTTGATTTAATGCTGGATGTAACTTTACACCAGTTTCTTGATCAACCCAACATGTGCATGCATAGTCTGCACCTGTCCCCTTTTGGGTTTGATTTTTGCAGACCCTCGTTACCTTAGAATGGCGTTGTTTGCGGTCCTAGTTTAGAAAGCAGTGATCAGTTATGCCTATTAGTCAAACGTACTATTTTAAAGATGACAGCTAACTCAGAACGAAAATGCAGACTACCTGGCGTGCTTACGTTCATCTATTTTGAGAGAAAGCACGAAGCTAGCATTGTGTTACTACGATGAAAAACGCGGGACAAATTTAAACCATTCATGTCTGATATTTCTATTACTTATATCATTTTGTCAGTGAGAAGGATGGTGCGAGCAAAGCCACCACAGCTCGGTTTCGTCGCATGCCAGTTGCTCAACATTAGGAGCATGTATTGGGTAACTCCTTTTGAACCCATTGGATGACAATTTTAGGCGCGATCAATAAGTCTGAAAGCTTTGCAAATGTCCTATGAAATGGAACCAGTAAGTTTGGTCTTTGGGGAACAGAACCTCTCCATTGCTTTTGGTAAAATAAGCAGTAACCTAAATCCGTCCATTCGGGTGACGTTCACATCCAACGTCACTGGTGCACGCCTAACTCAGACAAGGCGGGCCTACTAGTCCAGTAGAATGCTCATGCATTTTTCCCAGAGGCTAATTTGCAGCAAGATAATTTGGTGATTAGAATAATTTCAGATTCCTTTCTGTCCGATAATTCTGTGTCGCAGACTAACTTTTGACTTATTTTGAGTGAGATGTACCTTAGTAAAGTTGCTGTTTGAGGATGAGATTAACCGCAGAATATTGTACCGCACGGTTAGTGACTTGTCTTGGCGCAGTTCACATTTGTCCTTGATGTTGCTTGAGGGTTGGGAGAAGGCTGGCGCTTTCCCCATCTTGTAAATGGCTGCAAGCGTTTAACTGTAAATTACAAACCAGTTAGTTTGATGAGTTTGTGCTAAGCTACTAGAAATGTTAATAGGTGAAAACTTCAGAACGAGTTGTGATCATTTGGTTCGCTCCGTTTTATTGTAACCCGAATTTCTCGTAAACACAATCCATGATTGACAAGTTTGCTGGTGGTTTGCAAGCGCTTTACGAAAGCACTGGGTCACATTTGGTTAGTGGGTAGCCGTAAAATGAATTTCTATTTCATTCTTTGCTATCCCATAATTTTGGTTATCAATGAAGCTACAGCCATACTGTAGTGGTGCAGAGATTAACGATCACGTAGAAAACTGGAAAGCACCTAGAACGAGCCAAAGACCGATATGCCACAGGCATCATGAAAGAGATCAGGCGGCACAGCGCAAACCCCACGAAAGGAACAGAGAGTGGATCGTAAGCAAAGGACGTCTACGAGCCTGGACCAAAGAATTGGTAGAAGGTATTTGTCGAAAGGCCAATAAATCAGACAGGAACACCTTTGTCGCTGCTTTTAAGTGTAAATCCGAGCAGGAAAAAGCAACGGCTCTATTTAAAGCGGCAATATAGTTGCATTTTTGAAGTAATTCTGATACGCAGTAAATTCACACGGTGTAAAATATTTCGTTATTTTATGCACGTTCAATAATTGCAAGAAAACAGAAAGAATGTTAAAAGCATCAAGCAGGAGATTACAAAGGCAAGTTAAAATGTGCTGTTCGAAATGGCTTCCGTCGTCCGAATGAGTCCTCTGAAAGTTTGAAAGACAAATGCCATATTCAGAGCTGCAGAACATCCACGATCTTTACTGAAAAGCACACATGATAGTTATTCTTACATCCTACGGCAGAAAATACATAACCAACCGAAAAATTATAATAGATTAAATAATACGGAAACCGTTTGATTGTTGCGTTGCTCTTTTGTTGTATTACTCGATTGCTGGGAAGGCCTATTATTATCCTTATTTGCAAAGTATTATGGAATCAGATTAATTTTGCAATGTGCACGGTAGCATGAATCGTGCCCATATTTTAGGGTTTGCATTACGAAGTTTTTAAGAAATGATTAAATTAGCTGATGCTGAACACTACTATATAATTTACTGTAGCCTCTTACAAATTACATTTGTTTCTAATTTGTTCATTTTAACTCAGACGAAACGCGTCTATCACGCAATTAGTATTTGAGCTGTTGCCTTTACAACGCTTGTTTTGCATTATGGTGTTCAACGTGCTCAACTTAGTAGTATCATTAAGTATATGTTCATTGCATCCCATAGCGTGCGTCTGCGGCGCACGACCATGAAAAAATTACAATGGCTTTTTCATTGAAACGCATCACACATTACATGCAATGAAGCCAATTCAGATATTTTTGAACAGTGGTTTGGTCCCAATTATACTCTAGTTACGACCAGTTGATATGCATCAACTTCTAGGTCTTTACAAAATGCAATGCTCTGTGGTAAAAGAAACTATTACCGCAATGCCTAAAAGTAAAAGGACATCAAAAACGACGTTCTGCAGCTCCGTTATTCATCAAAATTTCTGTATGATTTTGAGCATTTAAACCGTACATAAAGGCCTGTAGGTAATTGACTCTTTTCTCTGCATTCAAAAGTAGTTAATTCATGTTTGCTTTACGTACCTAGTTTTTCTTTGCATAGGGTTTCTGGTAATAAAATGTAGCGATATGTTTAATATGGAGCATTTATGTGATGTACATATTAAGTTTGAGATCCTTTCGTTAATTTGCATGATACACATACCAAATTACCAACGAACAGGGACATATTGATGAAAATAATTAGACGCATGTTAACAGCAACTTCCAAAACAAATAGTTTTCCGCATTGCCTGGAAAGCACTGGTCCTAACAGGATTAGTCAATAGTGTGCATCCATGAGCTACAAAAGGATTCGAACTCATGAGCAATAGCGGCTTGCACCGCTAGACAGCCTCCTGTGTCACTAAGCTATGGGGACAGTGCTAACATGTGATGATGTAAAACAGATGGGACAAAGCGCGTCTCATACACTACTGCATAGGTCACCAAATATGAAATGACGCTGGCCGGATCCGGCCCAACTAATTCACATACTTCCCCTAGCCCTTGGTTTACTGCCTCTGCACCAACACACCTTAGATCAAGTCATAGCAGGACCGCCTTCTGTTTGAACACGTCCATGCATTATCATCGCGGTATCACAGCTATGTGGAGCCCCTTCATGTCGCCTGTCAGTTTGGACAGCGATAATCTACATGCAGCCAATTGAACGGGACCGCTCACACCACAATGCCGCACTTCACACTATAATTTGGATTTTGTTTCGTGTTATCTAACCACCAACTTCCTTTTGACCCCATTCATCTGCTAGCAAGTTAGTGCGCATGTGACCCATGCAGTCGTATCTTTTACGCGCATGCGCCGTGGCGTTCATGCGGCTGTGCATGAAATTGATCCAGGTGACATAGGCAAGCCACATTGTGGTTCGGTACACTGCACGAAAGCCCCTTGTGAGCATAGCATATCAAGTCCTCGTCATAATATTTTAGCCCATACAATCCAATAGAATTGGAAACTCGTAAATTCAATGGGCGAATGCTACGGATGCTTTAAAGCAGGTCAGAAATGCGCATAATGTCGGGACGGTGAACTTTGCAAAGTGCCCATGATAAATCAGATGGGCGGAACAGTTTTCGTTGGCCGTTTTTAGTGTCTCTGCGGCACTTGCGGTTGCCACATTCGGAAAAACAGTGTAAATAGTTACCGCAAGCTGCTCATTTCAGCAGGATGTATTGATATATTTTCCAACGGCCCTTTTATGATATATGTATCGTTTGGTATAAATTTTAAAATATAAGCTTCACATGCACGTTTGTTGAGCTGCAACTTCAACAGCTGCCGCTAGTCCTCTACCTAGCAGATGTTTATTAGGATGCTAAATACGCATTTAATTCAATGTCTCTAAAATTTTCAGCTCACCTTAGCTAAACCGTTTTGTATAGATGCAAAGTGGAGTAAAGTTTACGCGTTTTCACAGACACGAATAAATCTGTTCAAGGAGATATTTACTGAAAACGAAGCTACCACCCATACAGGCTAAAATGTAGTTCATGACTAAAGGTATACAGTTTACTGATGATAATTTGATCAAATAGTGAATGAATTGTGTCAAGAGAAGACCAATTGGTTTTCTACTGTCAGCCTTTCGTCAAATCGTGCGGAGAAAAGAAGTATTATAGAGAACGCATTACTGAAGATACTCCAGGAAGCTGAGGTCATGTTGTGTTTTGTTCTGACGTTAGGTGAGTCTTTTGGTACCTCAAAACTGCATAAGTTCCTTCTTGGTGTTAATTACACCTGTCAATTGACGGAGGATTTGGTGTTGGTCTGCAGTTTGTATGGAAGGACAACCGTAACGGAAGTTTTCATGGTGGTGCACAAAATATTGCAAGCCTATAACCTACGTGGAATCTGCTTCGAGGTGTGAAAGTGGATGAAACGAAAAATATGGCTAGAGTGCAGAAGGCTCTGGTAGAGCAGATCAGGACTCAGTTGGAAGATTTGGAAATTCCGACCGCTCTGTTCATTCACTGCATCCTACATCAACAAGTATCCTCTGGGAAACTCTTATATAATCCAACCAGTCGTTTTTTCATGCAACTACATTTAGAGACATGCTCTCAAACAATGTCAGTATCAGTCTTTTCCTGAAGACATTGACGCCGAATGCTGTAAATACCTTACCACACAGCTGTGAAGCGGCTCTGTTGCGGTTGAGTTCTTGTACATTGTACAAGGTCCAAAATGTAATAGCTGCTATCCTGAACGAAAACTTGGGGCTGACCACAGTTGCCAGATCCTATATGGCTGTAGAAATTGGCATTTATCGTTGATACCACATCCAACATGAATGAGCTGAATGTGAAGCCACTAAGAAAGGACAACCTCAAGTATGGTCTGTACAGAATCATCAAAGCATTTAGGCGCAAGTTGTCAATGTTTGAAGCACAACTGCAAGGAGAAAATCTTTCACATTTTTAAGGAATTCTGAGCTGCGGTCACCGAAGACTCCTTGTTTGAGTTTCCGAGAACAATCATTCGCCAACTGAAAGCGCAATTTTGGAGAGATTTTCTAATATTGATATAATTTAGACTAAAATGTTTCTGTTCCCGTAACCGTGTAATTGGAACCCAGATGACGTTCCAGATGAACTACAGTTAGATCTGCTTGAATTGCAGGCAAATGGCTTTTTCATACAGAAAAGCAGGGAAGGACAACTTGTCGAAATTTATCGCTCCCTACCTAATGTTAAATTTCTGGAACTACAAAAATTGCAGCGGGTATGGCATCTTTGTTTTGATTAACTTATATCTTTGAGTAAACATTTTCAAAAATGAAGTTCGTGAAATCAACCTATCGAGCGAGATTGACTGATGAATACCTGAAAGCAATTCTTTTGATGCAGGTTGGCAGACGTGCACTTCCAACAGCGATTTTGAATATGTTTGATATGTTGCCATTAGAAAAAACTTGCAAATTCAGAATGGAGTCTTGACATTCTTTCGACATATAAGTGTAAAAACATCAGCCGGTAATGTGTTCACACTAATAGAGAAAATAATCTCAACTTATAATAGAACTACAGTCTACAAGTGGATTTGTATCTAACGAAAGTTCTGTTTGTAGGCAAGGCACAGTTAGTATAAATAGAAATAATATATATTTCAATAAATATTTATATTTATGATGTAATGTGCCACACACGATTTACCCAAGATGTCGGTTATCGTATCTGGTCAGTTCGGATTATTGTACGAAGTTGCTGTGGAAGAAAATGCTACAATCCGGATATTAGCGTCCTGAAATACTCCGCGCCTAGCAAGTTAGAAAATAGCGTTGATTGGAGACCATCATATATAGGCCGCGTGCACTAATAGGTAACATTGGGATAAATCTTGCTACGCAGATTGAATAGGGCGGTTGTAAAGAAGCCAATTAAATGTCACAGCATAATCTTTCCAATAAAAATGAAACCGACACATTCAGTGCCGCGTTGCAATAAAGCGTGGTAGAAATGTTCATTCTATACCGTGACAACCGAGATGAAGATGCAAATTTATCACTGTTCTACACTCTACAGACAGTATTTTAAGACTATCTTTCAGCGTTTACCTGATTATCCGTAGAAAGTTTATGGATTTAATCTTCAGAATCGTCGCAGGGTAGCGCATGAAGCAGAATTATCGGGAAAAGCATTTATAAGAACATAAAAACTCTACGCAAAGCAGCATCGAGCGTTTCGTCAAAGTCAATACCAATCTAAAATACTAACACCCCATCTATTTGGACGTAAATAGTCGTAGGAGCTTAAAGAAGGAATGAATATAATCAACATGTATGTCACGTTGAATATCGTGACTGAATGCATTAGCTACCTGCGTACTTGCACACTCTGTCAAAAGGAAGTTGAATAGACTTATAAGAATGCAGCATAACTCGAATCCTTTCCATTATAAGTCTTTGTCCAAACTAAACCTGAACAGAGTCGACGGCAGTAATACTCAGCTAGAGATATGGAACTAGCAATTTGCTAGCATTCGCTAATCGACAGCAAGATGTAGAAAGTCCTCGAAGAATATCGGATTATCACAATGAATCGATGTTGTGTGTGGTGGTATCCCAAGGCTTCTAACATTCTTGGACCATAGTTCTATTTACAAAAAATACAACAAAACTAAATTAGAGAGCAGTCTATTGCTTCCAATTTTTTATTTATCCACAATTCCTTCGAAAAAGCTCGGAAGAAATCAAGATTAGTTGGCCAAGTAATTACAGAGGAATGTACCGGACGATGACGTGAAACTCACTGTGACTACGCTGCAACCATAGCCGAACTATAAGCACCTCAAGCGATCCACCGGTGTTGAAACACAGTGGTCAGTTTCGAAAACGCGCTCTAAAAGAAACCGTAATGTCAATAAATAACTAATACCTCTACAAGGATATACACATGACTCGTAAATCTGTTGCAATAAGGTGTGCCATCGAAAGTAACAACACACAACAACTATTAACTCGGGACACAAAACGTTAAACCCAACGATTTGCATACCACCCTCCCAGTAAGGTGACCCTATACGGCGAAGCTCGTACAGAGCGATAACATCTGTTCAAAGCCAGGCTAGTTAACGAGTAACTGGCGAAAAAAAAATCAAACCAGCACTTTGGCATGCTGCGATAATTGTAATCCAGTCCAGGAGTTATTTCCGAATCGAAAATTTCGCGACCATAAAGCATATCCCAAATGACGCCGAAATAACCTACTTGCGGGCTTGCCCAAGCCCTCATGTTTGGATATGCAATCCAAGTTTGGCAACCTTGTGTTGGAAGTGCGCGAACCTAGAGGCGTTAGATAAGCACGCACCACAACGAAAGCAACAAAGAATATACAAGGAAAATAAAGGGAGAAGGGCTTGCGCTAGCAATAATCCACCGCTTTTAGGTTTTTTTTTAATATATCCTGCTTTTAAATATCGCTTTGCGCTAACGCATTTAATTAATTTACCCAAACCCTAGTTATCTCTTATTATAATCTCATCCGCAGCTTTATATTGGCTTATATCGCTTATTTAATTAATTATAATAAATATTTATTAATTATTAATTATAATAAAATAATAAATATAAATATATAAATATTATATACCACCTAAGGCCAGAAAATAGTATGAGAAAATTTAGCAAGCGGCCGCTAAAAATAAAGCTATCCGATGCTTTGCACGCGGTCTCATAATAGGAAAAACAGTAGATTTGAGTGACCCCAACGCCCCCAAACACGAAATGGTGCGAAATGCGGGCGGCCACTATAGCAGAAACTTAGTCAGCCACAGGCACAGACAACACGCAGTCTCCAGCAGGGTTAAAAAAACCCAATAAACACCTAAAAACGAAAACACTAACGCTTAAAAAATAAAAAACTTAAAAACTGAAGAAAAAATAAGGACGGAAGGCCGTCCTAGAATATGGGTCTAGAAAGCCGTACGTAACCACTATATATATAATCATACACACATTTCTATTATATCACATTATCCCTAGTTTCGGGATTAAACACAACCATGCTAAATAGACAGCATCGTGTACTCCCCGACCAGACACCATTATAAAAACCTCTCACCTAACCTCCCAATCCTATCCTCCCCGTCCATTGGAGGTTTTTTCAATCAAAAACAAAAAAGCAAAAAAAACTATTAAATATGCCATAGAATGAAGCTTAGCACGCCAACACACTTTATTAAACTAACTACTCTAGATTGTGCATTACGCCAAACATGTCACCAAATGGCTTTATCTATCATATCTATCCGCAAACATCTAGTCCATCATGCTTTTCTCTACGGGAATTTATGTACCAAATGCAACATGCAAACCCAAGAGAGCGAACCTTAACTTAACTTTTCCTTATCTCACGCGTTAATATCAACGTGGCCACAGCATCCCATGTATAAAATAATTTAATTAAATACGTTCACCTCTTCACAATCCTCAGTCAACTCTCGACTACACGACTTCTTACTTTTAACATTATTCCAACACTAGATGTTAAATTATTTATTAAAGAATCCACACATCAAAGATACTTTATCGAAGATTATGCCCAGCCAACACATATAATTTGGTTTACAACGTATTATCACTCCCAATCATACAACCAACAGTACAGTCGTCAAGAATCACTTGCCTCTTCATCCCGTCTCCGCGATAATCATTGTTCATTGTTCATTACCTCCAGCTGAAAAACCTGAAGGCGCATAAGGCGCTTGTACACGGATGTTGTTTTAGAGTAAGAAGTTAGATAGAGCGTGCTCCCGCACAACCTAAAGTAATCGAGTCTATATCAAAGTTAAAGTACTAGACGGTAGATATTTGCACAATACCCATTGTAAAACAATCAACGAATATATAAATGATTGGTCGTTATAATCGTGTTCTGCAGCTTAAATATCGTTGCTGTTGCTAAGAATAAAACGTATGCAGCATCAGTTGCTGCTCATGAGAAGCAAGCATAGCACCGAAAGATAAGCAATTAGACCAACACTCATAAGAGCAACAGGAAAATATGTTCAATTTAAACAACCGAAACTGAAAAAAACACAGCCAAATGCGGGTCATAGAGGACATGACTGGTATTAAGAGTCCGCAATGTGCGATATAAACTGAAATAGAAAACATGAAAAAAAAGAATAAGTGCATATCTGAAGTGACACCATAATCTTTCCATATCACTGGTATCCACTGCCCGTTGAACACCGTAAATAATTGCCCCTGTATAAAATAGCATTAGTATTGACGTTAGACTGACAAAATTGACCAACTCCAAATATAAACTATACACAAACTCGAACTAATACGTATCTCATGTTGTCTCCAGATCCACCAAAAATTGAGTTATGCTGTGACGCTGCGTAGTATAAGAATGAATATATCTTCTGTCAGCAGTATAAATAACTAGTATAATTCGATGCTCACTAACTTAAATTATAGCGAGATGGAGAAATCAGTATACAAGAAACCTTCATCAATAACCGAGTGGTACAATGTAGTATAGAATGACATGACAATACTTCAAGAGCCCCGTTCAAGACAAACCATGTATAACGAAAATACAGATTAACCGATAACTACAAACTCATCACAGACGCATAGAAATATAAGCGACTCGGGGGCCCCATTCGTGTCGGAGTCAATCCAATACGTGAGACAGACAGCAAAGAGAAGCTATTTTGGTTCAAGATACATTGTTTTTAACTTGACAAACTGTTGATTGTCCAATTGCGTAGCGTTGCACCAGCACAAACTGGCTAAGGGAATTTACACGACCAATTTCTGTTCCTGTCCTAGGCTATAAACATAAGGTATACAGCAAATAGAAAACATAAGTCAATATAACCTACTAAACATGCATTGCCTCATGAAATATAATTTTAATTGCTGCCTTAGGATAAGTTGAATTGAATGTTATCAATTTATATTCATTCGGGATGGTCCGACATTAACAGATGAATACATTCACGCATTTTAACGTTACGCCGTCTAAGGGACGCCGT
This sequence comes from Dicrocoelium dendriticum, assembly GCA_944474145.2. Lineage (NCBI taxonomy): Eukaryota > Metazoa > Platyhelminthes > Trematoda > Plagiorchiida > Dicrocoeliidae > Dicrocoelium > Dicrocoelium dendriticum. The sequence continues at coordinate 12,545,392 of OX104059.1, forward strand.
CACCAACTGTACAAAATCATGATGAGCACAATGTGTTCGCAGAAAAATGTGTAATGTGTACAAACCAAGTGTAAATGAAAGTGAGAAAAAGAACAGTCAAAACAGACAGCAGGGTTGCATCTTTTTCATCCCTGCAGTAATGCGAGACGGCTTCTCACTCTGAAAGAGTATAAACGAGAGTTGAAGGCTTATCACACTCGTGAAACGCTTCTTCACCACTACTTATCCATACGTAATACACCATGTACTAACAGGGAGGGCTTCTGGTGGCCAATAGCCTTAAAATCGTTAAAGTTTAGCCACTTCATCTCATAAGCCAGTTTCACGAGAAAAGAAGTGGAGCTGCACATCCTAAGATCAGAACAGAAGTACTATACAATATGAATGGGGGGATTAATGAAGTTATAAAAATAAGAACAATTTAAAATATATCATCTCAAACACAAGCCGTCGTTTTTGGGCCGGCGTGAAGCAAGTCGTTTCCGAAACATGCTCTGACTACTTCCCACAAACTGTTGTCCTCTGCGAGAGTGTGAGATCACACAAACACAAACTCCAAATAGGTGGGAGGAAATGTGCGCAATGTGATTTTCGATAAACGATTAAGCGGACTTTCTTCATACTGTTTCTTTTCCTTGGCTCCCTTCCGATGTGAGACGGCGGCCTACATCCGGAAGGAGTCTGATAAGCAAACGGAATTCAGAGAGAATCAGTCAGAATCCCAACCGACCCATTGGCGACAGATAAATCAACTAAAAGCATTGGAGAATGGAGAACGAAATAAATCCGTCGAACTTCGCGAGAAATCTCATCCCCCCCGCACCCTCCCCACACAAATGCAATTCAACAAATCTTACCTTCGTTGGATTAATAAGGGAACTTTCAACTTCACTAATGACACTGCAACATCACATACTGCATAAAGACATATAAAACACGCAATGTTACCAGTTCGTTCTAACAAAAAAGGAGGTGATATTAAAATTTACGAATTTATATTACTTGCAGTGCAGCTCAACATACCAAAAAAAAAAATACACGATCTGATCTGGGAGACCAAACTTGTGTAACCTTTAACATTCTAAATCTAACTAACTACTCATTGAAAGTCTTTTTTATACTAAAAAACAAAACTCAGCAGCCCACACCCATCCACCACAATGGCAACTTAATAACCGAGTTCCCCAAATTGGTGAGCACCAACCTAGAGTACTGTGGACCACCACGGTATAAACGCTTCTATCTCAATTCATCACTATGGATGTGCTTATGGACCAAATTTTGCTTCGAGAAAGTGTGCCTGATGATCCCATGCTGATTGAGCAATGCAAACCTAATAGAGAGATCAGTAACAACGAATGTGAAACATGAACCCGTAGTGTGAAAAAAACGATGCAAAATTCATTTGTTCGATATCCAAGAAGGCGAAATAACAGACTAATCATAAGCGCAGTTATTCTAAGAGTATCTTTTTCCTTCAAAAAAGAATAAAGCGCAGGGCAGCCTATCAACTATGCAAATTGCAGTTAGGAATGCAGAATAGTTTAGCGTAAACTAATAAAACCCCGATATTATGTGGAATACAATAAGTATACCTAGGTCCGCCTACAGTTGCTTAAAAAGATGAAGAGACAACGACCTAATTTAGAAATCCTACTGAACCTATACAAAAGCCTATGCCGACTATTCACAGGTCACGGAGCATCAAATTCACCAATGACATCAGCGGTACATACATTCACAATGCTTCCATCCACAAGATGGCTCAGACCACTAGTCTATCAACATAGTGCTTGTAAGAGCCTCCCTTTGCGGGTCTTCCGCAATAAGCAAAAAACCTAATGATCTGCGTTTCATTATTCATCAGACAGCAATTGGTGGTCAGCGTTTACAAACCGTTTGCGTTCTTCTTCACCGCCCATCTCCCGTTTTATTATAAAATATTTAATTCTGTTCATTCTTCAAATTTGTCCCAATAGGATTTAAAAAAAACAATAAATGTAAGACAACGGAGGATGACTGAGACTATAGTAGAAATAACCGAATCAACTTGCATAAGCACAACATACTTGTGTGGTAACAAACAACAGTGTAAGATACACTTCTTAAATGCATGAAAGGTGCTGAAAATAACGAGGAAGCGAAATATAAAAATACGGTTAAAAAAACAGAAGCGATCATTGCCGTTTAAAAAAAAAAAAAAATAAAAATCACACTTTATTTTATAACCTTTTGATAAAAACATAACTTTGTACATTGTTGTGGTATAAACGATATGCATAAATTTGCACCCATAAGCACGCATACCGATGCAACAACAACAACTAACAAAGGCATAAGCAATAATAGCACACGTCCACATTAAAATTAACTAGAATGTAGGGAAGACTGCAGAATAGTATAATGCACCGACGCCCCTTAAGCAGGAGTGGAAACATATCTTTTTCCACCGACATGTAGTGATAATTAACAGTTGTAGAAGGCAGAAGACACCGATTAACCAGCAAGAATAAACACCACACACAACTCGAAAAACAATCCACACACCATAACAAAACTCCCAACACAACACCCAAACAACACAAACCACTAAAAACAATAAACTGACCCCCATGACGGTGGAATTCGAAGGCGAAAACGAACGAAAACGAAACACGAAAAACCCCCGCCGGAGGTGAAACACACCTCCGGAGTGCGGTCGGCTCTCACACGATGTTGAGTTTCCTCCCCCCTCCCAATGATATCCTAACCAATATTCCCCTTTCCCCACCTCTTCCCGCAAAAATATCCTAAACCCTCCCTGAATCTTCCGCAATCTCCAGGAAATAATATCCACACATAATCAAATGTTCCACCAAACAAAAAATCCACGAATAATCCTGAAAAATATAAAAATAATCCGGGTCCGTATGGCAGCTGTCCTTAGCTATGCTACACGCACCGCTTACGCATGCAGCCTCGCTTCCTAGCATAAGCCTATAACTCAGCTCGACAATAGACATGTCAGCTCGCACGCTCGTGCTCCATTCTTTGCTGCCCCTCAGCTCTCCTCTCGCTGTCTTAACTCGGCTTGCTTACACCTGCTGCTATGCTACCCTGGCTTCACCCACCAAAGCTGGGCAGAGCAACCCTGCGAGAAGCTGTGGTGACTGAAGATTAGGTGGCGGGCGGCGAAATAAACACAGGTGACTTCTTACTATATCTACTACCTTACTCTATCTAGCTTAGAGCGCGACCATATTGCCAATGAGCTCACAGTAACTGACTGTCCATGGTGTTGCACTTGCCAGAGGACAATCGGTCACATAACACCTCGTACAAACCACAATCAACCGCATTCCACACTCACTCGCATCTACACTGATACATCCCAGTGGACCTGAAGAACTTGTCAACTTCGAAGTCCAAAGGGCGATGGTAGATTTTTTGAAGGATGTTTGTGAGTAACGTAAGTATCGTCTATAAATTATCATCACATATTAATCGTTAGCTTGTTACCATATGCAACCGATACTGTCCTACTCCCTAGTATTTTAAAAAGGACAAAAGTCGGATCAATTTTATGGTATGTTGATTTCGGGTAATCTGTTATAAATAATTTAGGCGAATTGTCAGGGAAAATTGAGGAAACCACAAGCATTACCTGACTTGATAACAAGTTGCTTTATATGCTGTTTTGTCGACATGACTAATTTTCCAACAAATTTTTACAGTAAAGGTCCAGTCATGGTTTAATGAATTGAAAAGATCTTCCGAATAATGTGTGCGCGATTTTCCATTAAATTTTCCAATTAGACATATTTCATTTAAAGGCTGAACTTAGTTATAAAAAGCCCACATATGAGTACTTAAACCATGTCTGATTTTGAGACTACTACAGACAGTCTGTGTGTATACTCTACCCACAGGAATCAGGAGACGGTTAAGACACGATCGGTTAAGTCAGCAGGTTGATGTTATGCCGCAAATTAAGGTGATAAAATAACTAGTGAGTGTCATCAGCAAATTAAGAGTTGGGCGGCAACAACTCAAGCAAGTCACTTAGGATGCGGGGAACAAATTGTTGGGTCGTTAAGTCTCGCGTATCTGAATGCAGTCAAAAGCGAGAGACTGGCCGGATGAGACTAGATCGTGGTCTGGCGCACGCGTCATCTCCCCAAATGAATATGGAATGTAAACAGAGAGCCCGGCAAGGAAGATATAGGGTCGGTAAGGAAAAGGCCCAAAATGTCTCATCATATTCCAAAATATCGGTTATTAACATACCTGAAGATGAACTCTGGGAAAATGGTCCGGACAATTTGCAGTGAACCACTCCGAGCGCAAAAAACGTCTGACGACATGCATAGCAAAAATCCTGCATAGCTTTCTTTGTCACGTTCAATTTATAAATACTTATTAACCTGAACAGCTAACTTCCATTGCGCCGCCTTGATCTTGTCTAGTCTGATCCGTACCCTGATCTTCGACAGCATCCTAACTTATTCGACTTTGAAGGTATAGGCTCTGTCGACCAAAAGCTCTGTACATCTCTTTTTAAGAGCTTTGTTAGTCTGCTTCATTTCCCATTACTGTAGACGTTTTAAGCGCGGCGGCTGAGTAATGCACTCTCTTTATTCCTCTGGTCTTAATTGCACTACTACGAATTAACTCTTGACCTTCCAAATAGCCTCCCCACACACTTATTAGCATCGGCCTCGTAAACTCCTGCGATATTAGTACATGAATGACTCTTTCACCCTTCATTTACTTTTGGTTCTAATCAGCCAATTATGGCTTTACGCTTGATATTTCAAATAGCCCATCGAATTACTTATTAGCATTAGCATCTTAGTCTTCTACGTATTATCCACGTCTGACTCATTAATTCTTTGTTATCCCACTGTTTCTAATTTGAGGACTGGGATGCTCTCTACACAATCTACACGGAATCTTCACGCACCTATTAGCACCGACCTCTTAGGCTGCAACGATTTTGGCCCACTGCTGATATTCCCACATCATTTACCCCGCTTCAAACTGGATACCATGACTTATCTCTAGATCTTACCTATTAGCAGCTGCATCGTAGGATCCTGTGATTTTGGTCCACGGCTGACTCTTTCAGGTTTATTAACAATCAGGTTCTAATTGGACTAGTATGTCTACTCCCTTAACCTTCCAAAGTGAGTCTACAAACTTCCATTAACCTCAGCCTCGTAGACTCCTGCGATTTTGGTTCACGGCTGACCCTTTCCATCTTCACTAACCCACTCGTACCATTTGCACTTCTAGGATATCTCGCATTACTTTCCAAATATACTCTCCATACGTCTATTTGCAGTAACTTCTTGCGCTCCTATGATTTTGATCCACGGCTGACTCTGTTCCTCTTTATGTACCTTATAACTCTAAGTGGATTATTATGACGTATCGCTTGACCTTTCAAAGAGCCTCTTCTGACAACCCGTTAGCATCGGCTAAGTAGACACCTATACGTTTGTGCACGGCTGATTCTCTACCTCTTCCTTCACTTTCTGGTTAAAATTTGAGTAGTAGGACTCTACACCTTCCAAACATATGCATCACACACCTAGTAACACCAGCCTCGTAGGTTTCTATGATTTTGGTCCACGGCGGACTAGTTTCCTATTCAGTTGCCCCTTGGTTTTAACTGGACTGCTATGAGCACTCTCTTGACCTTCAGATCAGCCTCTCTGCAAATATATTTACACCAGCCTTGTAGGCTGCTACGATTTTGGTCCACGGCTCACCCTGTAATTTTTCACTAAAAAGTTGGTCTTAATTTCACTACCATGACCTAACTAAAACTTTAAATAGCCTGCCCACAAACCTATTTGGAGCAGTCAAGTGGGCTACAGCAATTTTGGTCCACGGCTGACTCTTTCCCCACAATTAAACCAATGGTTTGATTTGGACAACTATGACTTCTCTCTTGACATTCCAAAGCGACTTTTCACACACTGCCTTGCTTCAGCCGCATGGGCTCTTGCGATTTCGTTCCACGCCTGATTATTTCTACCTACCTTAAGTTTCTGATCCAACTTAAACTACTATGACTTCTCGCTTGACATTCCCATTCGCCTGTTTACACCATCTTTGCATCAGACTGGCAGACACCTACGATTTTGGTCCACGGCAGACTATTTTATTTTCCATTAAATCTCTGGTTCAAATCGGACTACTATAAGTTCACGTTTAAACTTTCAGATTCCCCTTCACCCACCTATTAGCATCAGACACGCCGACTGCTACGATTTTGGTCCACGTCTAACTCTTTCCATTTTCGGTAACATTCTGGTTTTAACTGGATTACTTTGAGCTCTCTCTTGTCCTTGCAAATACATCTTCACACACATATTTGCATCAGCCTAGAAGGCTTCAACGATGTTTGTTCGCTATTAGTTCTTTCTTTCTTTATTAAACCTCTGGTTTTAATTCGACTTCTATGAGCTCCCTCTTGATTTTCCTATCAGCCACTCCACACAACACTTTGCATCAACCTCGTATGCTGCTTTGATTTTGGTCCACAGCTACTTCTTTTTCTCGTTATTAACCCATTGTTCCAATTGGCCTACTATGAATTCTCTGTTTCCTAACAAAGTGCCTCTCTACTCAGTATTACCAACAGACTCAAACACTGCTGCGATTTTGGTCCACGCTTAACTCTTTCCTTCTCGCTTTACCCTCTGGTCCTAATTGGACTATTATGATCATTCCTTTGACCTTCTAAATATTCTCTTCACACACATATTTGCCTCACTATCGTAGAGCTCTGCGATTTTTGTCCATGACTGACTCCTTCCGTCTTTATTAATCCTCTCGTTCCATTTGGACTAGTAGGAGTTCCTTCTAGACCTTCCAAGTGGAATCCCGTACACATACTAGCATCGGTCTTTGTTATAACGTTGTGCCCGCTCTCGACTGGTTGATTCACGCCCGCTGCTAAATCTGCGCCCTTAGGTGTGCTCTGTTTAAAGCCTTGTTAAACCCGACCGGAAGGAAGACAGAAGAGTACTCAGCAGACCAGAATTCTATTAGGGCAAAGAAAGCTCATATTTATAAGTCGGCATCACAATGCGGATTTGACTATACGCCCACGCTCCGCACCTACTTGTCCGCTCCATCTATCCAGTTCACCGTGTTGCTCACGCATTCCAGTCTTCGTCCGCCTACGCAACGCACGGCAACGCGCGTGATGTCTGACGCGCGATTTCATCAGCTCTCGGCTGGGTCCTGCTGACACGCTCGCAGGGACTTTCCCACACACGATAGGTGGCAAGTGCGCGAGCGTTGGCACTCAGCTTTCTTGCCCAGCTGTCACCTCCCCACCCGAATTGAGTCAGTTTGCACATCCTTCGAACCTGATTGAGTTCGTATCTTTTCGCCCGGGGATCGATTTGCAGCCGTTTCGCCTCTGTGACACCTCCTCCTCCGAAATGAAGCCGCTTCCCCCGGAGATGGGATGAGATTCCAATGATGTTAGTACAGGGCTTACTATACATTTACCCTCTGACTCTATTTTGACTACTATCACTATACTGTTGACCTTCCAGAGCCTCTTGTCACACCCATTAGCATCAGCCTTGCAGGCTCCCGCGATTTTGGTCCTCGGCTGATACATTCACTCTTCATTAATGATCTCGTATTTAGCTCATTACTAGGACCTCTATCTATCTTCCACCCACGGTCTCCATAAAGCCTCCAGCATCAGCCAAGTAGGCTACTGCGATTTATATCCTTTTCCTTCTCCCATAACCCTATGGTTATAATTGGATTACTATGAACTCTCTTTTAATCCTCCAAATAGCAAATTGACACACTTATTTGCTTCAGTCTCGTAGACTCCTGCGAATATGGTACACGTCTGCTTCTTAGCTAACGAGCTTGTCTCCTGATCATGCGGCAAGGGTTGGAATCCGTGTAGGGGTGGGCGTCTTCGCGGTATACTCAGCCCGCGTGCGACTGTTGGTTGTCGCACGGCAGCGAAGTCCCGGTACTGCCTACAGCTGACACATGATTATTAAAATATCATGATTTCTTTCCTGACCCACCAGTCAGTCTCTCCACACATCTTTTACCTCGGCCTCGTAGACTCCTACGATTCGCACCCATTGATGACTGTTTTACTTTCCTTTGACTCTCTTGTTCTAATTCGACTCATATGACTGCTCTCCTGACCTTCAAATGTGCTTCTTCAAACCCGTTATCATTAGCCGCGAACCTCCCAGTATATCGCGAAGTTTTGGTGACGATTTTACCAAACGTTTGCTATGGGCTACATAGGAAGAATTGTGCAACGATTTTCACCATGCTCCATTAGTGGCTACGATAGTAGTGGCGTTTTTGGTACAGCTAGATTTAGTTGCGAGCGTCACCCACAATATTACATTAGTGAATACCCTTAGCCGCGTTCATGTTTGGCGGCATACCGACGCCTAACGCCATGCGCTGGACGTGAACATATATCCAGATGTACTTGTTACACACCCACCCAGCAACTGGCGTGCCTTTTGTTGACGATTTTACTAAAAAGTGCTCCATTGGATATGTTGGGAAAAGTGCGCCAAATTGTGTGCAATGCTCCATTAGTGGATGCGACCAAGCTACAAGAAGGCAGACACGTACCCAGATACAGGTAAACGTACAGGAGGCGGCAACGGGTGAAAAGAAACATGTATTAAATGCACGGTTACGGCACACTATGTCAGATGCGGATGTTATTCACATCAATGTGCCCATCGGTGGCATCCATACTCTATGAGATGTGCCGGCTATAATCGGAATGAAATAATTAAAAATATTTTACTCCCGACAGTGCGGTACACGCCTAACAAGGCTTGATCATATTAATACAGAGCGTGTAATGAATATTTGTAACATATTTTGCTATGTAACCAGTACATACTGGAGTGATGTTTCATCTATATATATCCAAATATATTATATTATATATGCATGGTTTAGTAATCACAATGTGTGACTTGTTAATGTTGTGTTAAATTTGAGGTTTTGTTCCATAAATTCGACAACATATGAATGGATCAAATAATATCTTCAAGTTGGCTGACGTCCGTGAGTGGGATAAGATCCTCCGGAAAAGGTGGAAGCAGTGCCTTTATTTAGTGGCGAGTCATATCCGCCAACTACCAGTCTCGTTAAATTGAAATTTGTGGTTTTTATTGGGAGGACGCTTGTCAGGCAAAAATTCACCTCATTCTGGAACACTGCTGCTGAACCGTTCGCCGGAACAGAATGCACTCGACACACCCAGCTGGCACCACGTAAAAGTTGTTCGACTGGCCATCCTGAAGGTAATGTTACCTCGGATTGTTCTTTGTTCAAGCTGATGCTACGTCGGCGTGCAGAATTCGGTGCTCCTGAGAATTTGCTGCGACGGACGACGGTCCGGAGCATCACATGCTCCATCTTGAGCCATATAGTGTCCATTAGAGTCGTGCCAGCCACGCTTTCTGTAAAGGATATTATAAACGGGATCACCGTCAGGAATATGTCACAACAAGATCCCGGTGTTTGTTTTCCTCTTTCAGCTTTTGATCAAATGCTATCAGATCCTTAACGGATGTGACGGCAAGAGGCATGCTTGCAGTTGCACGATGCAGGAGGCTGTTTACAGCGTCCGTCAATGAGCTCCAACATGATTTTAGGACGTCAATATCCGCTTCCATTCATCGCATGCCAGCTGATTAGGATTACGGGAAGTGGAGGACAGAGACTATGTACTTATCTGCGAACGAACCCACTTGTTGTAACTTGCTATCGATTTGTATTGACAACCTGTTCAATCGTTCTTCGTTAGTTGCCATGTACTAAGTTTGTGTTTGAAAGTTATCTGCTTTTTTGCATGAGGCGAATTTGCATGGCTCTGGGCAAGGAAAATGCTTAGAAATGTAGCAGGGCAATTTAGGAAAAACATATCTGATAGCAGAAATAACGACCATTCTTCGTAGTGGAATCCTCTGAAAGTATGTGGGCATAGGGTATTAACATGTTGGCGAATGACGTCATTGCAACCACCCGTGTGTACGTAGCTGACTGGAACTGGAATGCACGTGGTGCGCTCTAGGGAACCTAGCCTGCAGAATGTCCATCTGCGGAGGTTCACCGTAATCGTCATCACTTGATCTGTCATTCTTCTGTTTGCACAGATCCTGCGCCTCATCATCGGAAATAGGTACTCGTGCTTGTCTGATTGTAACCCGAAACTGTTGGCGTTCAAAAAGGAAATCTCGAAATTTCGCAGCTTTCCAGTTGCAAACCATACCGACATTACGATAAGAACGTTGGAAATCAGATGATCAGGATGTCTGCTTGGCTTTTATACTGGTCTCCAACGCTTACAACGATTGCTTTATCAGACGACAGTTGCGTTGAGTAGGCGCGTTTAGCCATAACATAATCATCCCACGCATCACCTCCAAACTTGGGGTGTGCACATAGTCGAGTGAAAAATTTTCAATCAGATTTATACGCAGTGACACAAAGAAAGATCGCTGGGGTTGCTCCCTAGATCTTAACGACCTCCTACTGCGCGTTCTGCCTGTGGAGCGAGGAAAAGCAACCTTCGATTACACAAATAGTCTACCTTGAACCCATTTGTCACTCCAGCCGTATCCAGAATATGATTTGGTGTACTTCACATGCGCCCGCACATGTGCATCACAGCTAACGGCGCTTAGTGACACGTGCTAAGAAATTGCCCACCCTGATAGCAATACACTTTTATGCGGAATTGCAACAATGTCATTCAACAGAGGAGAGAGGAATACATGAACATCGTACGGTTTCAGTGGTCTGCTGTATACAATAACTACGAATAGCCGTGACGGTACGCGTGTAACTGATCGGTTATTTTTAGGCCATATCTGTGTCCGTGAGCTGCGCAACGGACTGAAGGCGTCAATGTGCAACTGGATGGCGATTTCTTGAGATGGATAAATTGGGAGATTACGTTACACAAACCGAAAACCAGCTGTAAGGATAATGTATGCGAATGATCCTGGATCAACCGCCAGAGAGATGGAATTTCTGTGTGGTTTCATCAAGCTTCCTTTATCTTTTAGCAATGACAGTGAATAGTCCTCCAAAACCTTCAACAAACTGTTCATGGAATTATAAGGCGAAATAACACAGATCAGAATTCATGTGCAACTTGTTCACCAAGTGACACGGGTAAACCGCGTCAGGCATTTCGTTGGGCTCATGAAACACACCGCGGTTCACTACGGAGGCCTGTCATGAAGAAAAGTGAATTTACTCTCATTATTATGCAGGTATATGTCAAACATCATCCCACTCCCCTGTGATGCGATTAGCAAGTCAGCTATGCACAGAGATTGTTTTGCCTCATTATCAGCAATTGTACTTGTAACTACCCAGCACGTGTACCTCCTGCGTATTCGCATTGCAGTCATATGATGGCGGCGTATTCTGGGAACTTGGTCCTGCTTGGCGAGTCACTCATTCACATCTCCGACGCACAGTGTGATGCGAGAGCAACGCGAATCCGCATGTCTTGTTGCTTACGCGTGGCAGCATATGGTATATTTCACCTGAACATGATCAATGTAGTTAGGTGACTATACGTTGGCAAATATATGATGTTGCCTGTTGCGAGGAATGCCTTAGAAAAGCGAACCTGATTCATAGTGCGATTGCCTCTTAAACTGGGAATAATTATTCCCAAGACCTTGACAATTGTCTGGGAATAAATCAGCACACAAATATGACGATTCACAATCACATATACAACGAAATACACAAAGATTGCCTACCACAAGACGCTGAGCACTAAGATGTCGCATTGCTCACGCGCTATTAATGTGTGCATCTGTGTGCTACACACGAAAGCATTCATAAGCCACAAGCCTCGTATGACATAGGTGGTCTTTTGAAATACGACTCAGCGGTGCGCATGTAATGGGGATGCTAGATCTACATTATTGAGGTTATCGAGAACCTATTACTCATGGAGCACGTAGGCTATTGAAAACCATGCCACATGTTCTCCAATATGCGGTCAACGACACATTTCTCCGAGAATCACATCGAGTTACATATTGGCAGACTAAAAATGTAAGCGTTAAGCATTGAAATATTACAGGGAAACAAAGGGGAAATTGACCCTACGCATGTGTTCCATCATATAATAGCTGTGAAGTACCAATTTTGTTATGTGCCGAAACATCCACATTATGTAGGCAAACTAAAGTGGTGTCTACATGCATCTCTGCCAATCTTATGCAAGTGCAACGACTGCTTATTGAAGAATAAAAAGCGTAGTAACCGGAAATTGGCTGCAAGCACCCAGGAGCAACAGCTATAATATACGTCCTACTCAGGGTGGTAGGTTCCTCTGTATTCGTCCCCAAATGAAGGTGGCAGTTGACCGAAAGACCTGCTATGGAAATCAAAGAGAGAACCTAGGCGGCTGGAAAACTAACTAGTAAGAACAAATATCAACGAACAAAGTATCGAGAGTCTGTTGACGAGCAGACACAGAAAATTGGCCGATCAGCCGAACGCAGGGGCATGCCTCCGCAGTCAATATCAGGAGGAAAGAAAAAAAGTGCCGGTTCCGAGAGGGGCTTAGTACATCACGGCGTTACATTGTTCCTCCTTCTAACAGGCGATGTCTTCAGCGTCTGCGACGCACCTAGCGGGCTTTAGTTTGTTGAAGTGTACAACCATTGAGGAGCCAGGATCCAAGATCTCATGATTCGAGAAGTTATATCCGATAACACTTCTTCCACAAGGAACGCTCCCTGCCAGTTTCAACGGAGATTCGCAAGGATTCCCGGGTGGGTTGCTGTTGCTTTGAGCCCAACAGCTTCACCAAACTTGAACGGACTCCCTAAAGCCTTCCGGTCAAAATACGCCTTCTGGTAAAGTTACAATGTTTGCAGGTGCGCTTGTGCTATCAGAGATGTTTGCAACAGACTTGACAGTGCCCGGTACATGCTTCGAAGCGTTCAGTTTAATGTATTGGCGTCTTCAGCAGTGCACACTAGGACAGACGCAGTTCACGACCCGTCATCATGAGATGTGCTACCTGACACGTCGATAAGTGGACGGACGCTCAATAAGCCAACAATCATACAGGCAAAGCCAAGTCCCATTCCCAAGTAGTCTCGGTAGTCAGGAAACTCAGTAACAGCGTCTTAAGCCTACGGTTCATGCGTTCCACTAGTCACTTTTTCTCCAGGTCGTAAGCAGTCATCCCTGTCCGGATGCCGAAAATGTGACAATTTTCCCTCATGAGTGTGCTCTCGTAGTTCGCTCCCTGGTTTGAGTGTAACTGATAGTGTGATTCCAAGCTTGTCACCCGATTGCTGAAGATCGCTACCGCCACACTCCAAGCGTCTATATTGTGAAGAGGGACTGCTTCACATCACTTGGTAAAGTAGTCCACCATAACAGAAAAGTATCGATGGTCTCTACAAGTCTCTGGCTTTAGGTCAATAATGTCAATAAGCAAAACCTCATTTGGAAAGCCGGCAGCCATTGGCTGCAATGGACCACGAAGAGTAGTGGAGAGCTTTTAGATCAGTTGTCATTCAGCGCACGACTGATAACATATAACGATATCACGCCGTAGATGGGGCCACCAGAACAGACATTGAATTCCAGCCACCGTCTTATCCGGTCCTGCGTGTCCCAATTCCTCTTGGATCTTACGCACCACTTCCTGCTTTGCGGACGTTGGCACAACCATTCTTCACAAATAAGCCAGTTCGTTTGGCAGTACATGACACGATTGATCACGCGTAAATGCGGCGATAGAGACCATAGGCTTTTAGTATCCTAGCTGTCGCATGACAGATCTTGATGCGTTGGTTGATTATTATCCTGGACGCTGCGACTAGAATAGAGGCTCAGCTACGAGTCCAACGACCGCAACTGCATCCATTCCTCTGTCTCCGAAACGTCCAGGATGATGGCAGTTAAGCCAGCATCAGTGCGAGATGGCGCTGGTCCGTGATCCCTCCGCGGCCTTCAGGTAAGGCACCGGCATCCACATGCTTTCTGTCCGGACGTTACTGTCGATCGAAGCCGTATCCTTACAACTGTTCCGACATAAAGGCAATCTGTCCCTCGGGATTACGAAATATTTGAAGTCAGATATGTGATAGGTGGACCGCACAATCAAACTGTGGACGAAAAAATGGTACGATAGTTGTTTGTTAAAAGTAAAGTGCTAGAAAATCCTTTCGTTATGGATCAAGATTTGTCGCAGTTCGACCCAGACAGACAGCCAGCACACATACAAGAAAACGCACGGCAGCTTAGTCCTGCCGGATTCCAAGCTACAAACTTATTCTTACTAGCTAGCGATTTATGTCGCTAAGCAATGAGCGACGGAAACAGGGCGCCAAGTTTGATAGTTCGCTGCGCTATAGCGCGGCTCATCCTCCACTGTCATTCATGTTATGAACGTGCAGATGAGGTAGATACTCCCAGTGCAATGACTTTCCTTACATGCCGCCACAAATTGAGGTAATATGTAATCTGCTAAGGCGACTACTAATAAGTTTTAATTATAAGTGGGACCTTTGCGTTTGGTACAGATTCGTCGCAGTCAGACTCAAACAGACAGCTATCACAAATACAGGTAAGCGCAGCGTTGCCGTTCCGTCCTATTTAGAATCACCACTAGCGCACACCCGCAGACTCCTCCCAATTATGAAACAACTACTTTATCCTGTAGCGGCTTGCTGTAACCGCCATGGCTCCGTGAGATATGTCGCTGGCTCGCGAGGGTAAGTTCTTTTGTTTGAATTTGGGAGCAGTCTACAAGTGCGGCTAATAATCGGTCCCAATAGAAGGAAGATTCCGCCTAGCGCTTCATTGGATGTGTGGTGACCGTAAGTCTGTCCAACTGCGAAAAATTTTCACAAGAAACCAAACAAATCCCTTACAATGATAACCCGGTGAATCATAAAAGGTGTCGGTGGACGAAGGCAGGTTGGAGGGTGAATCAGTAGCTGCAAGAAAGGAATGCCACACATCTGAACGACCAATGACATGGATCAATGAGAAACGCTAGATGCATACTGTTTCACTAGAATGAACACTTGACCTACTGACTTGTAACAATATCACCAGAACCGACAATGAATTCCTTTCACCATCTTATTCTGTCCTCATTGTCTTAATCGCACTTAGATCTTCCGCATCACTTCCTGCCCTGCGAAGTTGGTACAACAAGTTTTCGAAAATAAGGCACTACGTTTTGGAAATACATGACACCCTCGATAACGCCTAGATACGGTCATAGAATCTATAGGTATTTGGTATCCCAGCTGATGCTTGCCAGATTTTGATGCCTTGGTCGGTTTTCCTTCTTCACGGTACGAATATACTAGAGAAGCATCTTCAAGTTAATTGAATGCAAATGCATCCGTTCCTCTCTCTCCGGAATGTCCAGGATGATGGCAGTTAAGCAAACAGCAGTGCGAGTTGGACATGGTTCGTGATCCGGCCTTCGGGATAAGGGATCGGCATTCAAATGCTTTATGCCCGGGCGGTGGTGACGATCAAAGTCTTATCCTTGCAACCTTTCCTACAAAAGAGCAAGCCATCGCTTGAGTTTTCGAACGATTTGAAGCCATATCATTTATCTGGTCAGTATGCAAAATCAAATTGCTGCCAAGCAAATAGTCTCAAGATTGTTTATTGAAAAACAAAAGTGTCGGCAATTCCTATTGCTATCGGTGAAGATTTGTCGCAGTTAGACTAAACAAATCATCTTACCACTTACAACCAATTAGTCGCCCCATAGCAGCTTACATGCCAACTATAGTTGAAGCGGCTTGCAGTGGAAATCGTCGCGCTGGAGGCCAGCTCCGTCTTCTTCACGTTCATAACATGCATGACATTGAAGATTGAGCCGAGCTAAAACGGCGTTAGCTATCATACATGGCAGCGCGCTGCAGTCGCCCATGGCCCAGTGATATATGTCGCTGGCTCGCAAGAGTAAGTTCGTCGTTTCGAATGCAGATGAAGACGGCAGGAGCGCGCTACTGATGAGTACCATCAGCTCGAAGCGGCCGTCTTGCGCTTTCCTTGGATGTGCTGTCGCTGTCTTTCGGGTTCTAACTGCGACAAAACTTCACCACAGATAAAAATTCCTCTTAATTTTATAACTAAGTGGTAGTACACTTAACAGCTAACATGTCACCTCAATTAATGGCGGCCTACAAGTGAAGTCGTTACTCTGTAGGCCAGCTCTGTTATCTGCAAGTGTATAATCTGCGTGACAGTACAGTATGAGGTGCACTATAGCGCAAGCAGAAAACAAGCATGGCGACCCGCTGCCTTAGCCCATGACACAGTGACTTATTTCGCTGGCTTGCAAGAGTAACGTCGTGGATTCGAACTTGAGAAGAGTCTGACGCTTTCCTGGATGAGTTGTGACCGCCTGTGTGTGTTTAACTGCCGCGTGTGGTTACAAAAAGAAAAATTGCATACCAAATACTACAAAATTTGTCGTCCGCAAATTACATTCCAGCTCCATTGCTGGCGGCTTGTAAAGGAAGACGTCGCTCTGGGGGCTAGCCCTGACGTCTGCACCTCCATAACATGCATGACGGTTGAGGAAGTGCCGCGCTATAGGTTCGTTAGATATCAAAGATGGCGGCCTGCTGCCGTTGCCCATGGCTTAGTGACACATGTTCCAGGCTCGCAAGTGATAGATTGTCGTTCCTAACCCTGATGAAGACGGCGAGTGTGCGCTACTGAGAAATACCAGTAGGTCCAAACGGCCGTCTGGTGCTTTCCTGGATGTGTTGTCGCTGTTCTGCGGAGTCTGACTGCGACTAATCTACACCATACACACGAAAAATCCCGCACCTTAATAACTAATCAGCAGTAGCCTTAGCATGTAACGTGCCACTTACATTGGTGGGGGCATGCTTTGCTCTGGAGGCCAGCCCTGTCCTCCGCACGTTTGTAACCTGCATGGTGGTGCAGTATGAGCAGCAATCTTGTGCAGTTAGGTATCTAACATACTGGCCCACTGTTGTCGCCTATGGCACAGTGACCTTATCCGCTAACTCGCAAGGGTAAGATCGTGGATACTTTTCCTGGAGCGGACTTCGACTGCGCTCTACTGCTGCGTTCCAGCAGGAAGAAACGCTCTCTAGCAGTTTACTGGATGTGTGGTGACTGTAAGCCCATGGCTAACGGCCACGTATCTTTTCGAAATACAAATCCCACTACCATATACAACAAATTATTGGGCTCCTTAACTACTTACTTACCAACACGATTGGTGGCGGCTTGCAAAGGAAGTGGTTGCATTTGGGGCTAGCACTGTCCCTCGCACGCTTAAATCTTACATGCCAGTTGAGGATTGCCGCGCTATAGCGAGGTTAGATATAAACGCGGCTGCTTACTACCACCACTCAAGACACTTGCCACTGGCTAGCAAGAGATAGAGCGTAGTTCCGCATCCGGGAACAGTCGGTGGGTACGCGCTACTGAGGAGTATAAGTAGAACGAAGCATTCGTCTTGCACATTCCTGAATGTGTGGTGGCAATCTATCTGAGCCTAACTGCGAATTACCTTCACCAAACTCAAAACAAATCCCTCACTATCTGCAACTAATTAGTAGTGGTCTTAGCAGCTTACATGCCACCTCGATTTTTGTCGGCTTGTAAAGGATGTCGTTGCTCTGGGGGCCAGCTCTATCAGCTGCACGTTCACAGGCATTACGGTTTACGATGAGGCACGAATTGGTGCTGTTAGATATCAAACATGGCGGTCCTCTTTTGTCGCCCATGGAGCAGTGGCGTATGTCGATGGCTCGCAAGAGCGATGTCACGCTTTCGAATCCGTGAGGAGGCGGTGGATGCGCAATACTGCCGTCCTCCAATGGGATAAAACAGCCGTCTAGCTCTTTACTAGTTATGTGGTGACTTTCAACCTGAGTCTACCTGCCACGTTTCTTCACCAATACACAAATCCCCCACCACATACAGCTAATTATCGTGGGCCTTAGCTGCATACATTCCACCTCCATTGGTGGTGGCTTGCAAAGGAAGTGGTTGCCTTGGGGGCAATCGCTGTCCTCGGTGGGTTCACGTCATGCATAGCAGTGGAGGATATGCCGCGCTATAATGAAGTTAGATAGCAAACATGGCGGCCCGCTGCCCTCTCCCACGGCTCTGACTCGCAAAAGTAAGATCGTTAGTTCGAATCCGGAAGCAGTCAATGGATACACGCTACTGACAAATTCTAATAGTAAGCAAAAGCCATCTAGCGACGTACTGGACTTGTGGCGGTGGTCTATCTGGGTCTATCAGTGACGAATTCTTCCCAAAGATGAAAAAAACTCAAATTTTACAAATAAGTATTCGTCGCCTTAACAGCATAAATGCCGCCTTGATTGATGGCGGTTGATGAGGAACTCGTTGCACTGTGTGCGAGCCCTATCCTATGCCCGTACCTAACATGCATATTTATGAATGGTGAAAGAAATCAATCATTGAGGTCCTCTGCCCTTATACATGTCTCAGCGGCATTTGTCTCTGGTTCGCAAGCTTAAGAGCTTGGGTTCCAATCCTGGAGGATTCGACGGGTGCGAGCTACATAGTATTCTTAAGAGGACGAAACGTCTGTCTATCTGTTTCCTGGATGTGTGGTGGCTGACCGCCTGAAACTGACTGCTACAAACCGTCATTCATAACACAAATCTTCACCTGCTTCTTAATACTCATCAATAATCGCCTTTGCAGTTTTAATACCGCCTCCATTAATAGCAGCTTGCTATGCCAGTCGTTTCGCTGCGGGCTAGCGCTGCTCTATTCACATAGATAGCATGAATGACATTGCAGGATGAAATGCGTTATAGCGCAGTTGATATCAAACATGGCGGCCCGCTGCCGTCGCACATGGTTCTGCATCATAAGTCGCTAAAAAGCAACAGTAAGTTCGTAGATTCAACTGCTAGTGGAGTCGGCCGGTATCGTCTTGCAAAGCAAGTTTTTGCTCTTTGTGCAAACCCTGTCAACAGCACGTTCATAACATGCATGATAGTGGAGGATGAGCCGCACTATAGCGCAGCTAGATATGAAACATGGTGGCCCGCTCCGTCGCCCATGGCCCAATGCTATATTTCACTTGCTCGTAAGAGAAAGGCCGTGGCTTGCTTTCCTGGAGCAGACGGTTGGCGTGCGCCAATTACGCTAAATAATAGGACGCTACATACGTCTAGTGGAAACCTGAACGAGTGGTGGCGTAACGCCGGCGTCTAAATGTCACGAAAGTTATACACAAACTACAAATTTCTTACTACTTACAACCAATAAGTATTCACATTTGCAGGTTGCAATTCACCTCGATTGCTTGAGGATTGCAAAGGAAGTCATTGCTGTGGAGGTCAGTCCTTTCATGTGCAATTTCATAAAATGCATGACATTGGAACATGAGCCACGCTATAGCGCAGTTAGATTTCAAAATTTGTAACGTTTAGCCGCATTTCATGAATAGATGACATGTCGCTGGCTCGCAAGAGATAGGACGTGGGTTCGAATCGAGGATGAGTCGGTGGGTGCGCGCTATTGACAAGTCCCAATATGCGGGAAATTCCGTGTAGTCTTCCTTGGGTATTTGGCGGCTGTCTATGAGTCCAACTGCAAAGAACCGTCACCAAAACACAGCATATTCCTCTAACAACATAAGTTATCCGTACTGTTATGTACCGGAAAACACGCTCTTTCATTATTTTGCAACATTAGATTTTACCAATGTTTTAACCTACAAAACTAGCATTCGAATTACAAACAGCACTTTCGCTGACTTCCGTCTCTTTCGGACGCACAGTTTAGGACACACGGCAATCACTGTCACACCCCGGTATGCGTGCAAATTTGAAACCCGTCACCAAACGTATCAATTGGCTAAGGGTAAACAAATATATTCACACCTGGATTCGCGCCTGCATTCAAAGCAGGTGCTCCACAATGCACTATCACACCTCCAGTCCTCTTTTTTCCTTTCATGCCCCGGACGCTCGATTCTCGCAATTACTCTTAGAGATGGTAGGTCCCTTGCCTCCTTTATGCGGATTCGTATACATTCTCACATGTGTCGACCGCTTCACAGACTACGGAGGTACAAGCACAATTACAACTGACCTAGGAACGCCCTTCGAATCTGCACAAATCGATACTTCCGCCGCGTTTTAGGCTGCTGTCTCTTTCATACCACAGCGTACCACACACCAACCAACGGTTTAGTTGAACGCTTACTTAGACAGCTAAAAGCCTTACTCTGCACTTCCTCCGACCCTAATTTGAGTGAAAATGTTTCGCTCGTACTCTTAGGCATTGGTAGCAGCATCAAAGCTGACTTGCAATTTGCACCAACACAGCTGGTTTACGGCACAACGCTAAAGTTGCCAGTAGTATTCCTTTCGCCTCGTACGACGTCAGGTATGATTCCGCCTGACTTTGTGTCCTCCGTAGCTGAACGCATGTGTTCACTACGCCCGACTGCGACTCGTTTGAAGACTAGACATGCGCAAATGCAGACCGGACTCCCTACCTGCAGTCCCATCTTCCTCTGTACCGACGCGGTGCGACACCCTCTACAGCCTTCCCACACCGGCCATTTCAGAATCCTACAACAGATTTGGATACATTTCAATTCAGAGCAGAAGGGTCAAGGAAAAACTACGTCCATCGGCCGCCTTTAGTAGTTATTTTTACGAACCACTTGCAACACATTTGATGCTATCACACAAGCACGCAAACTTGCGGTGACTTTCCGAGCACTGGATATCCAGAAACAGTCCGTTCCCATTGACCTTCAACCTATCCCGCAACAACCCTTGGAATACGACCAACGAGGTAGACAAGTCAATGTTTAGATTTTGAAAATGTTTGCTATTCCATTAACACGTCTTTTGTGTTTTTAGTGGTAATCGTGCGCCTCGCCAGCAAGTGTTTTGCAAAATTGACGAAAACTCGAAAATGTTTGGAAAACTTAAATAGCGATGTTCCTTTTTTCAGGAAGGCAATGTTCCCTCTCCGACTTCAGCTGATTCTCCGACACTTGTCCTACTCCTCTGAGTTCTACCCTCCAGAATGTGCACCGTCCGCACTGCCAAGGCAACATTCGAGTGACTCCCCAACCGGCCCAACGCAAACTTCGAGTAATTCGACAAACTGCTGAAAGTAACGGTCTGGCGACTCGCCAGGCCGCTTAAGGTCTCTTTCTACCTATGGAACTGGCAGTCGCCTTCTAGCGCGGAGAGCACGAGCAGATTGTTCACCTAATACCTGTTCACGTCTTCCCGACGGGGACACCCATATATCTCAGTGGGACGAGGGCCGTCTCGGTTACTGTATCATCATTAGCCCTAATATCCGGAGGGACTCAGCGAAGCGCGAGCAAACACTGAGATAAGGGACATATTATACCTGACTTTATACCCAATTCCCCTGGAGAATCATCAACCCCTTCCAAAAAACGAGTAATCGCCGACAATTTATTGGTTGACGGAAACTCACTTACTTCAGCCATCAAATCGCACACACTTTTGATCTCCGATATGCTCTCATGCTGCCCACCAATGCCCAAGTTCTACTCAGCAAATTAGCTGAAATAAGACTTCGACAAGCTCTAGCAGTGTGGGACCTCATCGCAGTCACCGAAACGTGGGTGCGCTGTGAGATAACGAATGCCGAAATAGCACTAGCAGGCATGTCCAATGTCCGGAATTATCGTTCCAGCAAAGGTGGCTGGATAGCCCTCTACTTTCGTAACAAACTGTAAGGCGAACCCATAAATGATTCAGAAACCGACGCACCTGCTTCCATTTGATGAAGTTTCTGGCTGAATGAGAACGATCTTGGTCTACGGGTTGTTGTTTACTGCCCACCACCGTCTACTCCTGAGATGCACTGCAACATGGTGGCTGCTTTGAGGTAAGTGATAAAATGGAAGTAATAACAGATTATAGTCACCGGAGACTTCAGCTTACATGCGCTAGTATCCCAGGCCACACCCGGTGAGCAAGTCAAAGCAAGGTCTGATTTTTGACTTCCCGCTTTATATCTATGTCGTTGCGCCCACCAGATTCAGGGGAGATAACAGGCCATCCATCTTGGACCGAATATTCACTACTAAAGAACGGAAGGTCGAGAGAGTCATAACTGATACTCATCTGGGCCGAAGCAAACATTGACTCCATTTTTTCATTAGTTGTGCTACGCGGACTATCCTAAAGAGCATGTCGAGGGATATAATGTCGTAAGCAATTATGACGACCTATCCGACCTCCATGGTGCAACTTGCTGGTCGTTCTTATCCGAACTGACCCCACAGGTGGTCTGCGGATAATTCGTCAACATATTAAACAAGCTAGTGGCCAGCACACCTGAAGCCAAACTCTACCGACCTAAAAGGATGTAGTCTTTCTTAAGGAGCAGGACACGTAAATACATGGCATTAAGGGACTTGGCACAGCGTACTTACATAGTTTCCGCGAACGACGATAGGTAGGATGTATACACAATACAGAGGAAACTCTGTGTCAAACTCGTCCGGGAGGATAAACCGAGAACCAACAACGTCTAGTGGAAACGTTTTGCTCCAATCCCTAAGTGGAAGACATTGGTGCAAACGAGCTTTGATACTTGGCATGGTTTCACATGCGTAATCTTTACTTATTTACTTTTGACCGAAAACTACGCCTTTTTCTATGCTCTTTCAACTAAAGATCTAAGGAAAATCTATTGATCGCTGGCCTCAGTAGCCATGTAAATTCATATTATACAAGTGGTTCATATGCGCAGGTTAAATTTATACTTTTCATGCACTCGTAGTTTTGAAAATGTGGCGAATATAATTGAATTTAACTGGTAGGTACCGAAGGGAACAATTTACTAACAAAATACAATGCTTTGAAACTTTCCATTCCTCACCCTTATACAAATTTCAGATACGTTTTCCTCTCAGGCTTCTGTAGCAATAGAGTGATGTGCTACACCGCCGAACGTATCTGATCGATTTGTTACTAAATACTAAGTGAAACCCATGAAAAATCTTCCAACCTGTCGTATTTACTTTTCGCTCTGTGTTAAACATTATGAAGTAGATTGCTGGCAGCATTCAACTGGCCAATAGTGCGAGGTGGATCGCATTCATATTACTGATCATTGTCATGGACTAGAACTTTCCGTCAAAACTTTGTGCACTGCTCACCTTCAGCTAGCAGGCGGAGTCGTCAGATGTATGTTGGAATAAACAATTTCTTGAGAATCTTCAGTGGTTTAGTTGTGCGTTTCTAAGTTACTCTCATCCGTACCTCCTAGAAGTATTGTTCTGATGTTACTCAGTTTTAAAGTCATACCAGTCGGCAGCACGACCAACCAACCTAATCTACTGCGCGGCCTTTCATCTTCACCAGCATACCCCAAAGCGGTACTGGGCTTCGCTTTTTAGCTAATGCCTTTAAGGGTTCGGGGATAATCAGGCTTACTTGTAGCTGGTTGAGTAAGGGTACAAGTGGTCACCAAATACCTTAAAACTCGTAGTGAAGCGGAAGTTCAGTTAAACCATGCATGTCTGATATTTCTATTCCTTACGTGATTTTGTCAGTGAGAAGGATGATGCGAGCAAATCCACCACAACTCGGTTCTTTCGCAAGTAATTTGCTTAACAGTAGGAACAGGTGTTGGCTAATTACTTATTAAGCTCTTGGATGACAATTTTACACGCTATCAATAAGTCTGAAAGCTTTGCAAATGTCCTATTAAATGGAACCAGCAAGTTTGGTCTTTGTGGAACAAAACATGTCCATCGATTTGGGTAATATGAGCATAAAACTAAATGCGTCCATTCGGGCATCCGACGTCACTGGTGCACGCATAACTCAGACCAGACGGGCCTACTCGTCCAGTACAATGCTCATGCATTCGTCTCAAAGGCCAATTTGCAGCAACAAGATTCCGTGGTGAGAGTGTTATCATATTCTGTTTTGTTTGATAGTTCTGTGTCGCAAACTAATGTTTGCCTTATTTGGAGGGAGATGTACCTTATGAAATTTGCTTTTGAGGATGAGATTAATCGCAGAATATTGTACCGCATGGTAAGCGCCTAGCTTGAGCACAGTTCTCATCTGTCATTGACGTCGCTTGAGGGCTCGGAGAAGGCTGGGGTTTTCCCCATCTGAAAAATGGTAGCAATCCCTTAACTGTAAATTACAGCCCTGTTATTTTGATGAGTTTGTGCCAAGCTACTAGAAATGCTGATACATGAACACCTCAGAGCCAGATGGGATCATTTGTTTTCTACGTTTGTATTGCAACCTTGATTTCGCCTAACCAAAATTATTGTTTGACCAGTTTGCTGGTGTTTGCCAGCGCTTTACGAGAGCAGTGGGTCAGATTGAGTCAGTGTGGAGCTATACAGTGAATTTCTAATTCATTATATGCTATGTCATAATTGTGCCTATCAATGAAGCTACAGTCATACTGTAGTGGCGTAGAGAGTGGCGATCATGTAGAAGACTGGAAAGCATCTCGAAAGAGCCAAAGACCAAAATACCACAGGAATCATGAAACGAGATCAGGCGGCACAGGGCAGGTCCCACGAAAGCAACGGCGAGTGGATCGGTGGGAAAGGAAGTCAACGAGCCTGGGCCAAAGCATTGGTCGAAGGTATTTGCCGAAAGGCTACTAAATCAGACAGGAACGCCTTTGTCGCTGCCTTTAAGTGTAAATCCAAGCAGGAAAACTAACGGCAGTTTTTAAAGAGGCAAATGAGTTTCACCTTTGAAGTAATTCAGATAGCAGTGCATTCACACAATATAAAATATTTTCTTATTTTATGCACCTTCAGTTGATTGCAAGAAACCGGAATGAATGTTAAAAGCATCAAATAGGAGATTACAAATCCAAGTTTAAATTTGCTGTTCAAAATGGCTTCCGTCGTCCGAATGAGTCCTCTGAAATTTTCAAAGCCAAATGTCATTTTCCGAGCTAAAGAGGTTGCGCGAGCTTCACTTATAGGCGCTCATAATAATAATTATACCATCAAATCGCAGAAGAGGATAGCGAACGGAAAATATTTTAAATACAAAAAATAAAATAGGAACCGTTTTATTGTTCAGTTGCTCATTTGATGTGTTACTCACTTGCTGGGATGGATTATTGTTCAATTTATTTTTCAAATTATTAAATAATCGGTTTATTTTTGCAATGTGCACGGTAGCATGATTCGTGCCTATTATTTAGGTTGTGTATTAGTAATGTTTCTCTGTAATTGATTAAATTAACTGATGCCAGGTAGTCCTCTAGAATGTACTGTGGTCTCGTCCAATATGCCGTTTGTAATTTGTTCAATGTAACGGACGCAACGGGTCCTTCACGCAATTGAAATTTGCGCTGTTGCCTCTACGAGGCCAGATTTTTATTATGGTGTTTGATGTGCGCAACTTAGCATTATCAGTAATCATATACTTCTTTCATCCCATAACGTAAAAATGTCGAGCACGATCATGAAAAATTACAGTGGCGTTGACAAACAAATGCATCACACATAATATGCAATGAAGCCAATTCAGATCTTTTTGAACAGTGAGAATGATCCCATTAATGCCTAAAACACAATTACTTTTATATTTGTTACTACCAGGTCATTTATTCTTTACGAATTCGTAATGAGTTTGAGCATCGAATCCGTACATAAACGCCTGTAGGTAATGGACTCTTCTCTGCCTTCAAACGTAGTTAATGAACGTATGCTTCACGTACCTAATTTTTCTTTGCATAGGGTTTTTCGTAATAAAATGTAGCCATATGTTCTATATGGAGCATTTATGTAATGTAGATTTTTATTTGAGATCCTGTAGTTAATTTGCATGATCCATATATCAAATTATCAACGAAAAGGGACATACCAAGTAAAATAATTGGATGCATTTTAACAGCAACTTTAAACAAAAATAGTTTTTCGCATTTCCCGGAAAGCCCGGGTCCTAACAGGACTAGTTAATAGTGTGCGTCTATCGGCTCCACCAGGACTCGAACCTATGATCAATAGCGACTTGCAGAGCTAGTCAACATCCTGTGTCACTAAAATATGGGGAACAGTGGCGACATGTGATGATGTAAAACAGATACGGTTAGTCTAATGGAAGAAGGCCGATTAGCGTACATTTACCTACCATGGCTCGTTCATGGTGAACGCCGGTCATTTACGGTTGTTGTCCCCAAGGTCCAATAGCCGCCCAGTGCTCAGGGAAGTTCGGCACATGCTGCTGCGAGACCAGAGACATGAATTTCTCTCTCACCTTAGTGGTGCGGACATATGGAATTCTCGGAAGTCGAGTGATTTACTGCAGGGCTCAGCTGAGAAAAAGCCTAACCTCTAAAGGCGCACCGACATGAGGCTGTTGATCAGCAAGCGAGTCATAACGTGTTTCCGGCTATCAGCTAACTTCGCAATGTGTGAAGGTCATGGCCAACCGTAAGCGTTGAAACGATCGATGGTTATCTCTGTGTGTTTCACTGGCTACTCGGCAAATTCGATTTCGGCGACCGAAAGTGCAGTGTGCATGTGCGCACGTGATGGCAGCTCAGCTGAGGACAAGGTTAGATATTGCAACTGTTGTAAATGTTATTGAATCACAGGAATTGGAGCAGGAGCAGAGAATGAAGTCGGGATCACGTAAAGTTCCTGTTATTCAGCGCGCGCTGATAATTGGGCTGTACGGTGAATGCGGTTTAAATGCCGCATTAGCTTCAAGAAAATACAATGCAATGAACGCAGAAATGCGTCCCATCACCGCCTGGTACGTGTTTAAACCAATGAAAAAGTTCGAGCAAACAGTGTGTGTGACATGAAGAGAACCTGACCGCCTAGCATCACCAAGGACGACTGCTCAGTTTGCGCTGTAGTCAGTGAAGTGTCAAAAAGTCCCGATCTCAGCATTCGTCGGATCGCACAGCACTGTGACAAGACCCGATATGCGGTACACGGGATATTACTGGAAGGAAAATTTCAGAGGTTTCGTGCACTTCAAGTGCAGGTTTTGTAGCCATGCGATCCGGGAAGCGGCATGAATTTTGCCGCTGTTTTCTGGATCACGTGGATATTCGTTCTGTTATCTTGACAGATGAGGCACTGTTTCATCTATATGGAACAAGGAAACTACTGTTGGGCTACAAGCAACCCACGAAAACTTGCAGCAGCATGTATGAACCACAATATGACACTGATGGTTCGGGCCGGATTACCAAGCCATAAAATCTTGGGCCCATATCTCTTTCCGGCATTGTGACCGGTAGGTTGTTGTTTTGAAGTATTAAAGACTTATCTTCCCGTAGCATCGTTGTATTTGGAAATGCTGCAGACAGTTGTGCTTCCCCGTTGGCGGCCGAAGGGGCATTCATATTATTTGGTGCACATGCACATTCTGCCAAAACGGTGCGTGCTTATCTCACCGACAAAATTGGCCACCATCGGATCGGACGCGGTGGACCAATAGAGTGGCCTGCTCGCTCACCAGATTTGAATCAGATGGACTTTTTTCTATGGGACTATCTGTAGCGGCGAGTGTACAAAACAAAGCCGCGTACATTGGATCAATTGAAAGAAAATATTGTGAACGAACGTCGCGTGATCACGCGGGATACATTGCAGAAAGTGCTCGCCAATTGCATCAAGCCGCTTGTGCACAGTAAGCAGAATGCTGGCGGATATTTCGAACATATCCTTCACTGGCATATATAATCGTTCCAATACAACTTGCTGATTACCACATTATGATTCCGACTGTCTGGAATAACCGAAGTCGTCCTGTACCAGCACAACGAGGTCAAGTTTTGAGGGCTTGTCTGCAGGCCATATGCCCCAATATTCTAGAGATAGGCGTGTCTATGGCAGATGTGGATAATGTGTCACTTGACCACACTTAATGTCAGTGAATTCCTCACCGATCAGTGTCAGGTCCTAGCTAGGTCGCCGATGGAGGATCTTGTGGTCGGCTATTCTCTTTATGTCTGGCCAACTTTTAACGCCATCCGGAACAGTAAACTTTTTGAAGTGATGGCTCTCGTAAGATTGTCGCACTCCACTCGATTACAGTCGGGCAGAGATAATCGGTCTCTAACATGGAACTGCTGCTCACGGAGAAAATTACCAACCCATGCTAATGATGCATTGCCCACGTTTTTCAAATGGCCCATGATTACGTCGGCGATGATTACTTCCATGACTTTGGAAAGCGCAGAGATATGTGTTACCGGACGGTACTTGTTAGGAGCAGACGGACTTCTCTGAAAGAATACGTCAAGTGGATGGACCAGTATTGTTTATGTGAAGGCGGCATGTGTTCCCCCAAAGCCATAACTCTTCATATTTGGCTTCTCATGTGTAATGTTGGTTCCAAATGATGGAGGAAAATTTTAGCTCCGAATACAGACGGAACCAGATACTAAGAAATGCATCACAGTTTTTCTGGCTCTCTATCGGTGTATTTGTCGTAGCGAATAAAATCAAAACTTCAATGCTGTGATCCTAGCCATTTATTAGGATTTTAGCATAACAGTTGGAAATACATGACTAAGTGAACCCTAAAAATAGTCTAGGATAATTGATTGTAAACCACATCACTAGTCACCGAAGCAACGGCACAAAAATATTCCACCATCATATGGAACCAACATTACACATGCGAAGCCAAATATGAAGTGGTATGGCGTTGGGGGAAAACCTACCGCCTTCACATAAACAATACTGGCCGATCCACTTGCCGTATATTTTCAGATAATTATGTCTGCTTCTACCAATTATCGTCCGGTAACACTTACCTCTGCGCTTTCCAAAGTCATGGAAGTAATCGTCGCCGACGTTATGACTCGCTCGCTTATCAACAGCCTCATGTCGGTGCGCCTTTAGAGGTTAGGCTTTTTCTCAGCTGAGCCCTGCAGTAAATCACTCGTCTGCCAAGAATTCCATACGTCCGCACCGCTAAGGTGAGAGAGAAATTCATGTCTCTGGTCTGCAGCAGCATGTTGCGAATTTCCCTTTAACACTGGATGGCTATTGGATGTTGGGGACAACAACCGTAAATGACCGGCGTTCAACATGAACGAGCCATGGTAGGTAAATGTACGCTAATCGGCCTTCTTCCATCAGACTAACCGTATAACAAAGCGCGTCTCATACACTACTGCATAAGTCACCAGCTATGATATGTCACTGGGCGGATCCGGTCCAACTATTTCACATGCCTCTCCTACCCATTGGTTTACAGCCTTTGCACTAATACACCTTCGATCAAGTCATAGCAGGACCGCATTCTCTTTGAACACGTCCATGCAGCAACATCGCTTATCAGCTTGGACGGTTTGAGCGGTAATCTGAATGCATCCAATTGAACGGGACCGCTCACATCACAGTGCCGCACTTCACACTCTAATTTGGATTGCGTTTGGCAACCTCTAACCATCAACCTCCGTTTGACCCCATTCATCTGCTAACACGTTTGGGTGCCTGTGACCCACGCATGAAATATATCCCCGTGACATCGACAAGCCACACTGTGGGTCGATACATTGCACGAAAGCCACTTGTGGGGGTAGCAAATCATGTTCCCGTGATCAATTTTAGTACATGCAGTCCAACAGAATTAGGAACTCGTAAAATCAATTGGCGGATGCTACAGATGTTGTAACGCAGGTCAGAAATCCGCATAATGTCTGGACGGTGAACTTTGCCAAATGCCCGTGATAAAACAGGTGGGCGGAAAAGATTTCGTTGGCGGTTTTCGGTGTCTCTGCGGCCCTTTCGGTTGCCAATTTCGGAAAAGCAGCTAAAATAATTACCGCAAGCTGCTCATTTCAGCCGGCTGTATTCGTATATTTTTCAACGGCTCTTTTATGATATATGTATCGTTTGCCATAAACTTTAAAATATAAGCCTCACATACACGTTTGTTGAGCTGCCACTTCAAAAGCTGCCGTTAGTCCTCTGCCTAGCAGGTGTTTAGTAGAATGTTAACTACGCATCTAACTCAATGTCTCTAAAATTTTCACCTCACCTTATCTAAGCCATTTCGTATAGATACTGTTAGGAGTAAAGTTTACGCTTTTCCACAGACACAAAGAAATCCCTTCAAGGAGATATTTGCTGAAAACGAAGCTACCACCCGTACAGGCTAAAAAGTAGTTCATGGCTGAAGGAGGAATACCGTTCAATGATGATAATTTGATCAAAGTTTGAATGAATTGTGTCATGAAAAGACCAATTGGTTTTCTACTATCAGCCTTTCTTTAAATTGTGCGGCGAAAAAAGTACTTGTAGAGAACGCATTGCTGTAGATAATCCAGGAAGCTAAAGTCAAGTTGTGTTTTATTCTGCAGTTAGGTTAGTCTTTTGGGTACTGACAACTGCACAAGTTCCTTCTTGGTGTCAATTAGACCTGCCAAGTAACGCAGGGTTTGGTGTTGATCTGCTGTTTGCATGGAAGGATAACCGGAACAGATGTTTTCATGGAAGTGCACAAAATATTGCAAGCTTATAACCTTGGTGGAATCTGCTTCGAAATGAAAGTGGATGGAAGGAAAAATATGGCTTCAATGCAGAAGGGTCCGGTAGAGCAAATCAAGGCTCAGTTGGAAGATTTTGAAATTCCGGCCGCTCTGTTCATTCAGTGCATCCTACATTATGGTCTGTACAGAATCACCAAAGGATTTTGGCACAAATGGTCAATGTTTGAACCAAAACAGAAAGGAAAAAATCTCACATTTTTAAGGAAATTTGCGCTACTGTCGCCGAAGACGCCTTTTATGGAGTTTCGAAGAGCAACCGTTCGTGAACTGAAATGCATTTTTGGGAGCTTTTCGGATATTGACAGCAGTGAGACTAAAATTGTTCTGTTCCAGTATCCGTATGATTTTAACAGGTTGATGTTCCAGCTGAAGTACAGTTAGAGCTACTTTACTTGCGTTCAAATTACTTTTTTGAACAGAACCGCAGGGAAGGACAACTTTTAGGATTTAACCGCTTCCTACTTAATGTTGACTTTCCGGAACTGAAAAATTTGCAGGTGGTATGGCATCCTTGTTTAACAATACTTATTTCTTTGAGTAAAGCATTTCAAATTTGAAGTACGTGAAATCCACTTATCGAGCGATATTGACTGATGAATCTTTGAGAGCTATTCTCTTGATTGGTTGCAGCCACTCTAAAGCGAAATTAGATTAGATGTTGACAGGCAAACTTCAATTTAAATGATCTTGATTTTTCACAACACTGCAACATCCGGATGTGTGCACATAGATGAGAAAACTAACCTTAAGTAACAGTCACCTCCGTTAATATGATTTGCACTTCATAAATATCTTGACTTTTTCTACATTTTTGTACTTTGCACGTCACCTACCATCCTTTAGGATAGAATATGCAACACAAGTTGCACAAGATTCGTTGCGCATCTACAATTTAAATTTTGAGTATTGTGCAAGAGCTAATCCTGCCCGTCTAGTAAACTGATTAGTGACCTCTGCGCTAATAGGTAAATGGAAAACGGCCTGAGTGAATAACGGTTGTAATGCAACCATTAATTTAGGATTTTTCCATAGAAATGATACCAGCAGTGGCGTGTTATTGAGCGTATACGTATTCACAAGCAATATGAGTTGCAATTTATCCCAGCGGTGTATAATCTATAGGCTGTATTACGACTATATTTTAGGCATTCTCAGTATCCGAAGTTATGTAATCAATTGTCGCAGATGCGCTGAAGCAGTGAATAAAAAGCAACAACTTAATAGCCCCACAGCAACATAGCTATCGTCTAAAGCGTTCAAATAATACTAACCTGTTATTTTTACGTAATAGCTGGACTGAAGCTGTTGAGGATGGAGCACGAGTCGATGTCATCTACCTGGAATTCTCAAAAATGTTTGATCGCTTAGTCCACCGAACTAATCTTCAGAGGCTTTGGAACTACGGCATGGGTGATGCAATCCAGAGTTGGATTAGCAATTTTCTACACAAATGACGGCTAGTAGTGAGAGTCCGAGAAACCTTGTCCGATGCAATCGATGTGGTGTGGTGTAACCAACGCTGGGTGCTTTAACCTCGTTTATCGTTGCTATTCACTAACGATTCGTCGAAATCAATTGCTCCCGATTTCCTATTTTTTGCTGATGATATCAAGATATGGCGAAGGATCAGAGGACCGGACGAGCATGAACGGCTCCACTGGGATCTTAACAGGGTGTCGAACTGCTCAGTTCAAAAGCCATATCATTTAAGGTAGACAATTGTTCGTGTTCTGCACTTACGCCATAAACATAACTACACATGTTTGCTTGGGACAAACGGAGTGCAGACCAGTTCCGAAGAATGTGACCTTGGTGTGATCGTATAGAGGGAACTTAACTGTTCAAAACAGGCTGAGGTAACTGCGAAAGAGATCCAACCAGCAAGTCGACATGCTGCGAAGTGCGTTCGGGAAATTTTAACCATCAGTCTTCCCAATGAATCACATTTCCTACGTGCTCCCGCATGTTGAATACGCTATCCAAGCTTGGCAACTTTGGTTGAATCGCGACCTAGAGGCGTTAAAGGCACCACCACGAACAGTGACAAAGAATGTAAATGGCCTTGCTATTATGCTTTCAACCGAAGGCTAAAGTTGCTGAGCATTTTCAGCGAACATTATCGAAGGCTGCGCGGGGATTTCACATTAGTGTCTCAGATTTTGAGTGAACCCAGCTACGGATGCCGCCACTTGCTGAAACTTAGCCGCAACACGCAGCTCAGGGTTAACGGCTTAAAATTGAAGAAACAATATAGCCGTCTAGAGTGTCGACGGAATTAATTTTCCTTTCCCGTTTGTCAACCATGCAAAGCAATCCCAGACTAAGTTGTATCCTCCCCTTGCTTGCTAGTTTTCAACAAACGATTAGATGTTGCTCTTAGCTCCCAGCACTTTGTTACCTGACCTCCTCTGTTGTGGATTACCCCAAACAGACTTTGTAACATGATTTATGTATCAAGCGGACCCAAGTGAGCGACCATATTTTACTATTATCACGCTTTTTAACAACGTCCACTGCACCTCATTGTATTTCTGAACGTTTATGCTCGAATTTTCATTTTACATAGATGTTATGTATCAAAGTATTCCTCTCGGCAGACGTGTGGTAGATACGCACATATATTTTGCTTTCATCTTATTCACCCCAATCATCCTACTGGACGTGTCAAGCACTTGCTCTTATCCCGTGATAAATCATCGTTCATTGTTCATCCTTGGCATATAACCGATGACCGCTTATGCGCTTGTGCACGGACTTATTTTAGAAGTCCCCCTTCAATTGTTGAGTCTAGCAACTTAATACGACATTTGTTATTGCATACCAACTGTAAAACAATCACGGATAATAGATTGCGCGATTATCGGTGCACCATATTATTGCAAGTGACCCACTCTCAGAACAACAACAAGTTAATTCTCTATACAGCAAGCAAGCGATTCTGATAAAATCAAGCCAATCGGTCCACTTAAAATTGCCTACAAAAGTGTTACGTTATTAAAATGTAATAGATTCATTAACCTCTGACTAATTGTTTCGCAAATGTTATAAGCTTCTATTGTTGTTCCACTAGTATAATCTTTGCCCTGTTTATTTCTGTATTATTGAATTTAGCTGACTAAATTGTTCTACACAAATTTAAACTAGTACACTCGCCTAAATGTTATCTCCGTGTATCAACTAAACTTAAGTTTAGCTGCGGCGCATGTTTAAGTATGGTTTGTGGTTATATAACTAAATAATTCGTGCACACGATCTGTTGAATTAGTACCAGATGAAGATACCAGGCATATTAGAAACTTCAATAACCGAAGGTAATATGTTTGTGTATAAAGCTTACCCCGTTCATGCATGCCTTGTTACGTTTACGCATCACAGACGCGTAGATATATACGACTGACCCTTTCGTGTCGAGTCATTACTAAAGGTGCCAACGCAAAGTAGCTATTTTTGTTCAAGTTCATCATATTACTTGGCAAAATGTTCATCTTCATTTGAATGCACAACACTGGCTTAGTTTTTCACGTGCATTTTCTGTTCCTGCTTAACCTTATGTTACAGCAAATAGTAAACATAAGTGTTTTTCTACCAAATATCAAGGCCCATGTAATATATTTTAATTTTCGCGGTAGGTTAACTTTAATTGCAGTTTTTCAATTCATTTCAATCCGGAACATCTGGACCATTACAAATAAATATATCCAAACATTTCCGCTGTCAACTGATACTTTTCAACTTTGAGCTTAATGGACACAGATGGAATGTGTACTGCCAAGTGTTACTTGAAGGGAGAAACAAGCATCATAGCTTTTGCACCTGTGTAACAGGTGTCTGACTGAGTTTATGAGTGTTGAATTTAAACTTACATAATTGAAATGCTTCTACCACTACTTATCCATACGGCCACTTGTCAAACTGAGCTTTGTGCCACAGGTTAATCGTTAGCCTCACTCTCATAAACCAGTTGCTCGAGAATGCAGCTGCACTCTCTGTGTTTTGTCCGGCAATGCTATGCCTCTCATTGGGAATAGTTGGTGTTATAACGCATTTAGTAGTTTATACACAAGCGTCGTTTTTGGCCCGTGTAACCAAGTCGTTCTAATCACGAACTGTTATCTACGGTGTTGTAGGTCTGTGCTCCATAAAGTGGGATGAAATGCGCAGTGATGATAATTACTATAACGATGAAGCAGCCGTTCTTTGCTCCTACGGAGTTGAAACAGCTATCGGAACTTATCTATAAAGGATAATTTACAGAATATATCAGTCATTATCACTGTTGTTTACTTTATTTACTAGTGCATTTTTTAGAGTAAGAAGATAAATCGCACTTTAAGAGGAATCCCCGTGAATATTCAATTCTGCAAACCTTACCTTTTCCAAAACAGGGAATTTCCGATACTGGATTAGAAAGTGTAAACAAGCAAGTTGAACCAATGCATCTAACAAAGTTGCGATAGTAAAGTCGCATTAAAACGTGCACAGTGCCAAATCTGTGAGACATGCCTTCACATTGTACATAGATCAGCTACAATTGCAGCTACACCTTGTTCAGCTTGGCGTGCATCTAATTACATTTGTCCACAGTATGTCTCTCTATTCATCACTATGACCTAGTTTTAATTCGAAAATTGTGCCTGATAATCTCATGCTCTGTGAGTTTGGAAACCTATCTGAGGGATCAACAATGAACAATGATTTAAAATGGATAAAATACAGGTGCTTGACATGTCCCATAGGGTGTTTAGAGTGAGAAAAGATAAATCAGGGGACAAATTATTAGTCAGTTCAAGCGATTACAGATTTAACTGCATTGCCGTATAAATGGAGTTTGAACTGAGAATGTACGCTACAAATCAATAAGGAGAGTGGTTATTGCTCACTTAAAAGGAGAGAGAAAAAAATAAAAATTAGCGAGGACGACGCATACTCGTGTGCAACCAACTTGGGTCGACGGGACACAGAAATCCAGTGCCTATAATAATAGCGTTTATCAAATTTCGTACAATGGGTTTGAAGTGACTCATTCCCGATTGAGGTTATGACACTATCCTCTGTCATCTGTGCACTAGTGCCAGGATCTGGTGGTCATGGGCTATAGCGCTTAGTGTAAATGTGACAGAGTATCGGCAAAGAGCTTTTGAAAAGGGTTAGGGTGGGATCATTGTTTACATGTTCCGGGAGGGCATCCAAGGCTTTGGCACTCAAAGAGAGAAATCGTTTCGTTGACATTCCAGGCGGCTGTACTGTGCGCCGAGCTTAAACTGGCAATCCCTTAGCGGGGTGTTTTGACTGAGTATTGTAAGGGAATGACATGGGTGCTTGGGGTTTCCCAGGATCACGCATCCCATTATGAGATCGCCCTTTAGATTCTCATAACCTTCAATGAATATTTGGGAGCCTTTAGCCTGAGTAGGTAGGGGAGACTTGTCAAACCTCTGACTCTCTTCATCGCCGTATATTTTGCAGTATCGAGCGCAGTGAGATAGTGCCTTAGCCAGGATTGCCACGCCTAAATAGCGTATTCTGCTTGCGGCCTCACATACACACTAAGCATGGTTGGAATTACTGCAAGGTCAAACTACGCGAGAGCTCTGCGAAGAAGGTCGAAGTACTGGTTTTCTTTCTTAGATGCCTTTTCAGTCTGAATAAAAAAACCCTAGATCAACTTGCCCTAACACGCCGAGATCGCACTTTTGAGAAGCCCGTCGTAGAATTTGTGGTCCTAGGCGGTAGTTATGCATACTCTTGTGCCGTATGCTGCGAACTTTGCACTTAGTTTGGCTGAAATGTAGCGTGTTCTTGATGGACTATGTGTACGCTTTGTCCAGATCCTCCTGTAACTGTGTGATCCTCTACTGTAGCTATAGTACGCCATACATTTGATCACCAGCAATTAGCAAACAGTTAAAAGATAGCACGCTCGCGAGATCATTTATGAAAATCAGGAACAGGTGCGGTCCAAGTACCGAGCCTTTAGGTACACCGCACTGAACTTCGATGGATTCCGACAAGTTGATTCCAACCCTCATATTCAGGTGAGGTTGCACGTAAAAGTCTCCTATTTAGCCCAAAACAGGATCGCCGACTTCATACTACCGGAGTTTGTGAAGAAGATTGCGATGGTCTAGACGGTCGAATGCCTTTGAGAAATCCAATTAGGCCGCGTCGACTACTACATCAGTGTCCACAGATTCCGTCCAGCTTGCACGAGAAATCAACTGATTCGTGGTACAGGAGCGATTTGGGCGAAATCCGTGTTGCTCCGGAACGACACTAGTGTTGCTCTCCAGGTATCTCATCAAACCCTCAGCTACAACGGACTCCATAATCTTGAGGATCACAGGAACTAAGGTTATCGGGCGACAATTGCTGGTTCAGCACGACTGCCACTTTTGTAGGTTAGCGTGATGATTCCGTGCTTCCACATCGTGGGGACGTGCATCTCGTTCATACATCGTTGAAAGTAAATTGCTATTGGTCCTGCCAAATCATGGCTATCACATTCAACGCCTTCAAAAGAATGCCTTTCACACCAGGGGAGCTGAATTTGCGCAGAGACGTCAGCTTCTTCAGTACCGCTACGGAGGTGAACGATATGTGATTAAGCCCTGATGGCGGCACTACATACTTAGGCACGATGTATGATCATTGCACGCTTTGGAAGGTACTGCCAACTTGTTGTTCAAATAACTTAGCCACCTCTTGTGTGGTTTGGACTAACCTGCATGATGTGTGCAGAGCAGAAATATCTGCTGAACACCACGCAAGTTGTTTTTGTGTCCGTATATCGGGATGGGATTGGAGCAGAAAGCTTTTACTAGGCATTGTCGGTTTTTCAGTTTATCCTCCTGGACGAGTTTGACACAATGGTATTTCGAATCGTGTAGACATCCCAAGTATCGTGAAATCGTTCGAAAGGAGCACATCAGCTTTTCTTAACATCAGCAAGTGGAGACCGACTAGGGTTAATTTAGAAGCTGAGGACGGCGCACGTCAACAGGGGTGAAAATCTGGCAGATCCGAGCGTGAACTTGTAGAAGTAGAGATTGTTGCACCTTGCGTAGAAGACCATTTATACCACCTTCCCTCGTTACCTTCACATTTGGTTTAGTTCAGAAGCTTACTGGGTGGTTGTGATACGAGCATCCAGCCACCTACGAGGTATTTGTTTTACATTGTAACTCCCCTGGTCAATTGAGATCCGGTTACACACAAGACACGCAAACCTTCGGACACCTCGACGTACGCAAACTACAGTGGGTTTTTCATTAATTTATTAAATGTTACCACATAAAAAGTTTGGATGAATACTTAATTAAAATATGATTATTTCGTGTAAATATATATATATATATCAGCAATATCTGCGCTCATCAGAGGAAGCCTCCGCAAGAAGATAACAAATACTGTTTAAAATAAAATATATTTGCTTGCGTTCCAAATCCACAAATATACCCGCCTATAATTACCAGGTGTTCATACTTTCGAGAGGTAGCGTTGTAACAGTTGAAATTTTAGAATCCTTTACCAGAATCCTTTAGCTACCAGGTGGTTGTTTACCAAGAACTCGATTAACTGATGCCACCAATGAATTAGTGAAAGAATTCAGGTTATGTGCCTTGAACGATCGAAGCATGTTCGTTATGGTATGCTCTAAATAGTGCTCCGTTCCGAATTTCTGCAACCTGTTTCTCAGTTTCTAGATTGTCGCACTCTTTACATACACAATAAGGCGCCACCATTTAAATAATTTTAAAACATGGATTAAGCTTACACTACAGTGTCTGAGTACGAATTATCAATGTTTAGTTTAGCTTTCAGCGTCTTAACTTGAGCCTGGGTCACCTGCATAAACTAAGGGCTCATAATTAGTTCATTCTTAATGGATTCATCATGGTGTACAGATAGCTCGAGAGATTTTCAATTTCATAGCTCAGTGTAACAGAAGTTGGGTCTATAAATAACAGCAACGGATGTATTTTAAACGTAACAGCAGCAATGCAGTTTGACAAAATGCTAGACATAAACAATGGTTTGGTGATATAACTTCAGCTGATGGCATTTGACCAGAATCAAATCCAGGCATGTGAGTAATGTGTCTCAGGCGATTATTTTAACTGCATTGTGTTTCGCTTTGAATAAAAATTACAGTAATCGCAATTCCCACTATATGCTGTTGTTACTTTTGCTTGTGTTTACCTGTGCAGCCACATATTAAATATTCCCTTAAAATATAAGAATCAAATTAAAACGGTTAGTTCCTGTTAGCAATTTGAAAAGCACTGTAAGAGGACGAACGTAGGTAGATGCACACCTTTATGATCATCTTCTAGGTACCGTTAACAATAACCGGTATCCAACTATATACATATACCGTAACCGAATACGCATGCAGTGCAAAATTAGTGACAGAAATTCCAACCTTATGACCACGGCAGTAGTAAGGTTATAAATAATTGCTTTTCAACACCCAGGATTATCGCAACAGCTACAGCGAAACGGAGAAATAGTGGTGTAGAGTGATGTAACGAAGTGGGAACGCTGAAACAAGCTCTATCCGGCAACAAGCAGTCAGTAATTGCTTGTCTGATGTGGAGGCTGGCGCCTTACGGAAGCACGGAACTTCAATTTGGACAGGGATGCTGATCAATCTCACGCTGAACCAAATTGACACGTCTTCTTGTATTCGGGAAGTCAAAGACAGATTGCTTCTGCCTATTTCACGCTCTCCGGAATCGCACACGAATTGGTTTATACAGTATTGCGTTGGCCCAGATCGGTTGGGTTTACTTCGTTGGAGGCACCGCCAAGCTATGGGTTCTACTGATCACAAAAACTGGAGCAGCACAGTAATTTCTCTGCTTAGCAGAGCTTAAACGTTTTGAACTTTTCGTTAGAGTAAACTCACCATTGAAATCAAATCGATATTAATCTTTATCTTGGCTGCCGTATGTACCAAGTCTTTCGAGCCCAGATGTTAGCTGTGTTTATCTATAAATCTCCGGGTATGATCATTAACGATGAACACTGTTATGATCAAGTCTAGCTAGTCTGCTAGGCAAGCGGCGGAGTAAATTCGACTAGCACGACTAAATAAAGTAAACTCACCCTTGAAATCAACACGATAAACATCTTTTTTCTGATTGCCTTGTGTACCAAATCATTCGGCCCCGCTGCTGGTTGTATTTCTCCATAAAGCTCCGAGGATAATCGTTTGCGATGTGTGTTGTTCTGATTAACGAAACTAGTCTGCTAGGCAAGCAGCTGAGTAAATTCGTCTAGCACGACTAACTAAAGTTTTCACAGGTCGCTTTACGTATTGGTATGAAACTGGGGAAGTGCAGGTATTGGCCGGAGCATATTGCTTTCCCGTAGATAGAACACTTAATGAGCCCGGCATCCATTTGCCTGATGAGGACGTATAAGAATGGCAGACAGTTCTTCTATTCTACTTCGCAGGTGACCAGCAAGTTAGCATGTGCACAGTTGAGTTATTGCACCAACTGGACACTCTGCCGCTCCGACGAAGGAAAGGCCAATATTTTTTCCACATAACGCTTAGAATACGGCAACTTGGCTAAATCTGCGGATATGTCTTCTTTTTCATCAGCGTATCAACAGCATATTAAAATAAAACATGCGCTACAGTTTTACCGGAAACACAACTCACAGTACAAGGTATAGGCATGATAAACCGTACAATTTCTTCATGGTGCGATTGAGTTCCAGTTACTTGTATTATAACTTTTGTTAACTACCTGATGATATCAGCGTAGTGACATTGATGAACGAGCAGTTAAGCTAACAATATTAAAATGTAATTTTCTCTTCACAAATGTTGCAATAATGATGGCGCGATAAACCGATCAGAAAAAACACAAGTTGCTTTACTGAAAATTATGAACGGAATCTGGCGGAAGACTTAAGCAATTGATGGAAGCGAACCAGAGCTCAAAACAATAATTCGTACAAGCCATGATCACAAAACGCCAAGCGTCCATTCACGTGTATTCCGAGATATGAGGTAACATCATGTTGAATCCCCACGGCGAAGCACTTAACGCTCGGCGACTCTATAATCCCAAACGGAAGGAGAAATATTTTATTCTTTAAACAGGGAAAATAACATTTTTGTGTTAGTGTGTCTCGATTATACCGATTCAACCGTGGTTGGAATATGCTTTGATCGATTATATCTGGAAACTCTTGTCATGACTTGTGTCACAGCTTGAAAAATAGAGAAAAGTAGCTACAAGTTCAAATATATTGCACTACATAAGGATGACAGATATGCATTCCTTGTTCAAACCTGTTTACATATTTAATTCATACATTCGGCTGTTGCGAATCGGGCATTGACTTGTGCAAAATATATACGGGCCAAAGTTATT
This sequence comes from Dicrocoelium dendriticum, assembly GCA_944474145.2. Lineage (NCBI taxonomy): Eukaryota > Metazoa > Platyhelminthes > Trematoda > Plagiorchiida > Dicrocoeliidae > Dicrocoelium > Dicrocoelium dendriticum. Next base: position 12,586,371 of record OX104059.1, read on the forward strand.
ATGTCATTTCCTATGTAAATGTCATAGATCATTGATTGCCTATTTGAAATCCTGTTAGGCAACAATTTATATCTTCAATTTGTCATTTTAACTTCAGTTAATATCTGAAAATGGTGTGCATTATGTAGCCATACATCTACTTCTCTAATACGAGTCTTTTTCTCTCTTCATGATTTGCTCCCACTACCTGTGCTTCATTTGACGAATTCATTGGGACTAAAGTTCTTTTGGTTTCAAGTAATATATGTCTATAGCAAATGGGGCATTTTAAGTTAACGAGTAAAATCCCTACATAGTGACCTTCTCTCAATCAGTTGAGTCTTGATTGGATTATATAAATGCAAAACCTAAATGAATACTACAAAAGGTGCCGTTAACCATGTATTTCCCGCGTACTTAATGCTGATTTTGTACGAATGTTTCTTAACTCGACGGTGTTCACGTCCATAGACAATGAGTGCCGAACAGTTAGTTGGCATAACGAGTGAAACATGACCACCTTCATTCGACACCGCATGTGCAAATTGGAAAAGAGAAATCCAATAAATGCGTAATTCCTTATGTTGTATTATGTAGATTTGCGCATGCACATAACATTTTAGAATACTAGTACATTAGGTTTTTCTATAACTTTAATAACGCGACAGACTAAACAATTCACTCCAAAGCAGCTGGCAACATTTTTCGGTATAATTGATTTAGCTAGACAGGAAGATGAAAATTAGACTCCGAAATTGACTTGTACTTGAATGCATACGCAAATCTATGGAATAAGGACGGGAATTATCCTCTTCGCTAAAGCACACGGAGAAGCATAAACAGGTGCCTAGCATCGAGAAATGTGCATTCGCCATTGAGGTATATATACAGTTGCGCATCCAAATAACGAGTTACTTACCGGAAGTTGAGGCTGGAATAGTGCAAATAATCTGCGGTACAGCAAAAGTAACTAGCAACAGGCACAAGATAATCTGAAAGTTATCCCAACGAGAATATCAACGGACTCAAATTTACCATACCAATAGTTAAAATGTGGCTGCAATAGCTAGCATGCGCTACGGCTTAGTTAAGGAAATATCTGCAAGAAATCATGTAAACATTGATTGAGAAACTTATGGAATAACTAACAGAAAATCCTTTTAACCAACATAAGTTAAAAAGGAAACCTGACGCTTACAAAGCAACTTGCTGAACATTTCCCACAAAACTACAGCACCCTGCTCCTCATTTCAAATTCCATAATATATAAGGTATACTTATTTACACACAATTGTTTTGTTGTGCATGCTTTTCATTACTTGGGTAATGAAATTTTTCCAAAATTATGACCATCAAAATTACCGTGGAGATGCAGTGTGAGTTTCTCCAACAAAACTTACCTAGAGTGTGAAATTCGTTTCCGAATGTAGACTTTAACCTGATTCCTATACAGTCGGCACGGAAGTACGAAATTGTCATATTCTTGAACGAGGCATAATTAATAAAGCAAATGTCAACGTATATTTTACATAAGGCACGCTTAATCAGTGCAATGTAACCCTAATATATTCCTTCTTACCAAAGACTAAACTAGGCGTTTTCTTCCATTTTAACTGCGGCAGTGCAACATGGAATGCTACTGCACTTCAAACCAGTCACAATCTGATTATTTGGTATATCTGAATGGTAGTTAAAGAACCGTGGATCCAAGACTCGTTAAAGACTAGTTCACTCTGAAAATCCAGAAACCCTTATGCTCAAAAACTGTCCAGTAGCTTAATTCCTTAGACAGCTTAAAGGCAATAGTTACACATTGCTAGTTAATAAGAAGAATACATCAAAGCAGATTAAACAAAACTACTTAATAAATTCAGCGCGGATTGTTAACATGTGTACCAGTGACTATGAAGGGGAATTAAATGGTGTAGTTGGGAAACAATTATATATTTTCGCAGCCAACATTTGCTACACGTCCGGAAATGTGTTGTATGGGCGTTTCAAGATTACGAATATCGTCAGCAGTGCAATATTCATTTGGCAACTGTGAGGATCGAAACCGAAACACAAGTTTTCCTCCTTCGAAAGTGAGACAACTGAGATACGACAATGGTACATACGATTGCGACAAATTTAACGAAATGCGATGTATCGCCGCTCAGCACAGACGGACTTGCGCGTTACCACAGTACACAGTGGGCTAAACCGTTCTTTTCACAAAGTGCTGTATTACAACTAGTCCATTAGTCACCACGACCGTTGCAGTCCGTCGTAACTCAGCGGCATCAACCACAAACCGGTAATGCCCGAGTTGCGGTAGAAAGCCGCACAGGGTGAGATGAAAAAAGATTTTGTATTGAGGTATGGATGGATTATGATGAGTTACCACTGAATTACATCAATATTCGCACCACAATTCAGTAATCGAAAATAAACCCCTCCGGATATCTTCCACGTGCTGTGTGGGACATAGTCGCCATTCGGAAAGCCCTAGCTCATGGGTCAAACGGGGCGGTTCTTAACAGGCATGGCATTAGTACATAAACCAGGCTATGTGATGGTCAACTGTCAAACATGCAGGTGCGTTGCTATCACCCATGGTTATATGGCACTACGTGCGAGAATCCGAATTCTTGAGATCGGTAGGGATCCTATGATGGGGCTTAATTGACTTGACCCAGGAGGTCGAAACAGTACAGTCTGGTACTTTTCCAGACGAACCAACGCGTGCAGACTGATAGTGGACCATGACGAATCACTTCTAAATTCAACAATCTCGTTTAACAGGATGAATCAACGGAGGTAATGTCTGAGTGAAGAATTCTTTTCTTTAATTTTCATCAGACACAAATTTTAGTTGATGAGGATTATGTGAAATGCGTGCAGATAGGACTGCATATAAATCAGGATGTCTAATTCCATAGTGAAGGAAACAATAATTCACGCGGCCATTGGAGGTGTCATCCGGGCAAAGCATTTTCTCCACACAAATTAACTGGGACTTGAATCCAAGGAACATACAATAACTTATAATTCTCTAAACTTAAGTACATTAAAGGGTTTTGTGCGCACATCTCCAGCTTGATTCGGTGGCTGTAGATGATTTCCACAATAGATAGTAAATCGTAATCGAATCCGCTCGAGAAACGATCAGGAAGAGTGATAACAACCCTGAAGTCATTTTCCGTTTCTGCGTTACTGCGAACTGAGACAGTCGACATGATTAAGTTATTACAAGACCTTGCTTTGACTCCGTAAAACCACTTCCAAATATGTTCGCTAATCCTACGGGATAGGCGCCTCATATTAACTGAGATTGTTCAAAACGTGCTCGCAGTCACGCCAGTATACCGAAATACCGCTGGGGTGGGATCACTGATGTAGTAACTATTAGCATGTACACAACTTGAGGGGCAAACGCCAAACTATATGGATATGATTCTTATGAATTTATAGCAGCTGGAATGATTCCTTTCACAACGGATGCGTAACTACTTAGACCTGTCGGATGTACTACGAAATGCTTTGGAGAAAAGGTAGAGCAAGTTTAAAAGCAAGGAAGTACAAAGGGAAGGAAGATGTCTTTTATCTAGTTAAAAATTATAGTACCGTAAATTCGGTGTCTTTCCGGTTCCTGACTCGTTTCGCACGTCTTCACGTTAACCTGGTTGGACATTTGCCCCCATGGAAAGGCTTGTGTACTGCCTGTGTCAAGAGATTTACGGGTTGATCACTAGCTATTCCGATAGCCCACTGCCCATCTGAGACAGTTGCACTCGCTTTCCCATAATACTCAATAGCTGAATTCCGCTACACTACTGTAGTCACCACCGACATGGGACCACCCTTAGATGCACAATTCAGCAAACTCCTCAAAGTGATTGGATGTCAACGCAACCGAACCACTGCACATCACCCCGCAGCTAGCCAGCAGATCGTACGGTTCCATCACCAAAGCAAAGCATCAATCTGGGCCCATTCTAGCGCATCCTGGCACGAGGTGCTTCCGCTTGTTCCCCCAGGCATAAGAAGCAAGATTAAAGTGGAGTTGCATGCTGCACTCAGCGCTTACTCAATGAACTCGGCTCACCAAAAGCGCAAACAAATTTCGACTGTGGTGCCTACACTATCAGCCCATCTCACCACTTGGGACAGCTTGAGATTGGGCAACCCAGAGCACAGTACTCGCGCAAAAACGTGAACGAAAGCCTTGCGATTTGCACTCACATACTTGTTCGCATCGACAGCGTACGCCGGCCACGCCAAACTGGGACTTGATGTTCAATGATGGCAAAATGACTACACATTTTCGGTGATAATGCCATTTCCACGTCGTAAGTCTTTAGCGTACCTTTCCGAAGTCAGGAAGACTTTAGTGTATACGGGAGCCAAGACCCCGAGGTAAAGCTTTCGAGGTAACCGCGGCGGCATTCCCCATTGCTCAATGATCCTTCATCCCCTACTAACACGAAACTGTAATCCACTGGATTCTGCACTGAAAGCACGTAACCTAGCCGCCGTAAAATTGCGCACTACTGATAAGTTCGATAGTAGTAGGTATTTCCATGCATTTGTATATTTACCTGCTCAAAAGTTGTGGCGATAGCATCAGTCCGAAGGGTAACCATTTTACGGGCACATGTGCGTCCGAACGCATGATGAGTGTCCGGTATACGCTCACTCTTTGGGGGCTCGCCGAGGAAAATCGTGCGTTTCTTCCTTCGAAAGCCCAATTTTCCTCCTAAAACTATTGACCGCACCTTATTACAGTTACACACAGCTGGCGACCCTAGCAGCAAGAAAGGCCACCGACAGACCGTTGTGAGTCCGAAATAAGTCCGAACGGAACGTTTCGGACCGTCAATGGACTGTCGGAGAAATGGTCTGCAGCAATTCCCCTTTACACTTCTTCGTGTTTCCACCAACTCGTGGCCTTAGATTACCTATGATATTGGCCTCAACTGCTGCGCTGCACATAGCCCGTTAACAAAACTGGTGCACTCGATCCCGTCAACGTCCTCAACACCAGTGTAAGAAGTGCGTTTTGATTCCTGATTTTACTCACCAGAGCATGGCAAAAAGAGGAGAAAGACGCTGGCGCTGCAACAACGGACTGCCGTTGTACGATCACTACCATTGCCATATCAGTCGCCCTGCCCACGACCAAACTTCGAACCAGTTGGGTGGCGCCTGGGATACAACTCGGTATTCAATCATCCTTGAGCGACGTATCAAATGCGGGACAGTATAGAAGTTGGAGGCGACTGAAGCCAACGTGTATTGTGCAGGCTATAAAAATAGAAAGCGAATCAACCAGAGCGAGAAACGGAGCAGCAAGATACTCACCAAAACAATTTGTGTTACCGGAGTGCCGTCAGTGAAACAAGTGGACATTTTGAGGGTTAAAACAACTTAAAAATCCAATGTTGCAAACTACTGAAAGAGCGTGTTTTCCCCTACACTACTTACTTCGACCACCATACCAAGGGATGAGCACCCTACCACTAGACTATGGAACCACGATAAAGACGGTATGCTGACATTAGTCAAATTCTTTTGTAGGGTCTTCACACAATCCCGCTCTGCTGCGTATTGAAATAACGTCAGAGTATAGGAACAGTCATGACAGCGCCTCCGTTGAATCCAGGGCTGATTTCCTCGGTATGGGATCTATTACCTATTCCATTAAGCTGGCATTAGTCGCTCACCGATAACTGCGTGGAAAAATCTGGTGGTACTGTGACAGTTCAGAAATTGGGAGTGCAATCCTGTACGCAATATTATGGGCCATAACTATGGGTTTCGCATAACCGTGATGAACTGCACGCATATACATGCGGTATTAGGGTGAAAGTGAAGTCCGAATTCACGAAAGTGAACGTCACTACTAGTAATTAATGAGTAGTTTGCTCCCACTAAGAAGGCAATCGAAAGAGTCGATGCCTGTTCAGTTGCAGATGGACAGTTGCTGTGACTACAAGCAGATTTCTAATCGTGTATGACGATACATTAAACACGCAGAGATAGTGTACGCTAAAGAGCAATTAATTTACCGATCATGAGCTTACAGTGCAACCGTTCAACCTCTTGCTGTAGCCACCTTTCTGGCACCTTAATCGTGTTTTTATATCTGCCTGCATCTGTGCGACCGATGAGTGTTAAGTATCGGGCGCTCGAGTGACTCATGTTGCTGACAGGGCACAAACCGACGCCAGCGAGGTCAATTCCGTTGCGTACCAGTGCACTTATATCACCATCTTACAGTCAATGATAACAGATGCTCTCCAAGAAAAAGTTGCGGCACTTAGTTGCCAAGTCCAAGAGCTCCCGATTTGACTTCGGCGTCCCAGCCGATCCAAATCTTCCGCAAGACGCCAAAAGTTCAGCAACATGAAGCACAATATTAGCATCATCAAAGCTTTAGCGACGCGACCTGTAACTGAGTTAAGTCTTGCAATTTCATCGGGAAGAATGAAACTTCTCGGCCGAAACGTAATGGCCACGAACGCTGCCCTGAATATGAGAATAAGCCCTAAAGATGAGTACAACAATTGGCGATGGCAAACCAGCTTTCATGCCACACCCGAACTCGAACAGACATGGAAGTGCGGGCGAAACCTTTCGAAGAAGCAACCTACATGGAAGCAGATCCCCTGCAAAGGAATCCACAGTCGACCGTATTACTTTACTGGAACATTTAGATTCCTCTGCATTTATCATTATTATAAACCAATCCATCTAGTTGCAAGATGAATCAAATCAAAAACCTACGCATATTAGTCTGGTAAATGCCATGGAAAAAAGGAACTCGAAGTACCATTATCCGCTCATAAGATCTCGTTGTACATACTGATCAGACTAATCAATTGGACTGTCGAGGAATATACCCCACATTTATTTGTATTTATTTATTTAATCCGCGGCAAGCGTTTGCCTTGCCGTACTGAGTTTCGAGCGGACACATGAGAAGACCTTATCGTCATACCTCATACATAAGTTGAGATGGCCTCACCCTCACACTGAGCAGACTAAATGCCGTTAATGACACACCAAGCGCAACTTTCGGCGACAGACAGCTAACGCGCAACCCAGGCCTTCGGTGACCATTTCGATGTGCTTTGATGGTTGCAGCCTTGCCTTTCACTAGCATATACATAGACTTGCTCCAACATTTCAAAATTATCGTCGAAGGTACAAGTCCATATTTTATCGACTCTGGTACACGGTTCAGTGTTATCGGGAACAACTCCAAGGAGACCGATAGTATTCCCATTCGTCAAGCGTCAGCAAGCATAGCTAAGGCATGGTTATAACAGTTTGGAGTAGCCAACCGTAACTGCACACATCCGTCCATATATAAATTCGTTTGTGATTTGCTAGTAACTAAAGATATTATTGCAAGAAAATGTGCACACGTATGACTTCAAACTGCAGGAGCTCGCGTTGTACCGTTTTACATAACAACCTTTCGGAAAATACTGTTCGGAGTAGACTAATTTGTTAGTAGCTCCGCTCAGATACAGGTTTTCCAAATCATTGATGAACAAAGCACATAGTAACGGCCCTAGATATAAACCAATTTCGATTCTGTCCTTCTGTCTGTAAATCAACCCTTAAAACTGCAATTGTACGTAACTGCTACACTTTAAATATAATTGTTAAAATCGGTTGTTCGAAAGCCAGACATCAAAGTGATGAGATTAAACACATAGTATAAGTAGTCCACCGTCTTAACTAATGGAACACTGGAGATGAGTTATCCAAAATCTAGCGAAAACATTCTTCTTCTAGTTAGCATTTGTCTAATGGAAGCTAGGAAGTTGTAGGTATTTCTGAGACCATGTTTTAAGACATTCGCAGCGAGCCACTTCGCTGTTAAGTGATATGGAGAATTACATGTCAAAATGGGTCTGATTTGAAGACCATATTTATGCGCTTTCAGAAAGCCATGAAGTCATGGGATTACTATGCCTGTGGGACGCGTGTATTCGAACAGGACGGAGTCAGTAATGTCCTTCTGTTTCAGTAAACGTAACAAGTTGATAACTGCCCTTTTGAGCCCACCTGTCTTGTTTTGCTCACTCTCCATCCTTCGAAACTAGGAGTGAGCACTAATGATGACATTCATCTTATCAATATAGTCGGATTTCTCCATCAGCGCCGTTTCTGCTATTATATCCGGCTTAGAGAGAAAAATGTTCTGATTCTTCATAAGCAATTTGCGGGCCTCCAATTCCGTCTTCTTTAACAGGTACGTGTGTGAAGGTTTGTGTTTCAAGTACTGATAGGATGCATTCATAACGGGGGGTTTAAAATGCTCGGTTGCTAATGCCTATGAAAGCGTGTGCATAGATACTTGGGAATGTATATTTTCAAATTGGACTTCTAATTATAGCTGAATTGTATTACAGTCAAACCTGTCCAAAGTGACCACACAAGAGACCGACAAAATGTGGTCGTCTTGGACAGGTGGTCGCCGTGGAAAATTTCATACATAGGGACGTTACTCCTAAAGGAAAATGGTAGGGATGTTTTCGACTGGTAGCCCTAGACAGACGATCTCCTTAATTAGGTGGTCGCCATAGCAGCTTGGATTTTATAATGGGGCGACAAAACTACGGGCCATGCAAGAATGCCTCAAGTGTTGTATTATCCAATAGTATGGAGGAAAGATTGTGGACATACCGCTCAGGATCAGATGGTAACAAGGTATTCGTTCTAGTCACGTAGATCTGCTTCCACAATGATGCTATTTGTTTATCTACTTGCCTTGTGACAATTCGTTGAACAAATGATTCGAACCGCGTGAGCTCTTTTACATCCACATACTCGAGCATAACCGAGTTAATTCACAGATTCGGTTCCAAATCATGAAGCCTAAATGTAACAGCGCAACCTTCATCTAATATATGAAGATTCAAGGTAGTATTAGTAAGGTTAATCCGATTTCGTCTAATTTTTTAGTTGTTTCGAATACTGACAACACGAACTGCAGCCATTAAAGAAATGAACTGTCGCTGTCGCTACCGCAACTGCTGTACCAAACTTAACGTACTGGTTAAGCCCCTTAAACACAATGGGATACTTGGATTGGTTTAACTGATAAAATATCCCCGGAGTAGATATCAGAACAAATGTTAGCGACCAAGCCCGTTTTCATTGGTTCCTCATCTGACCAATACACTACAAGTGCATGGCATAAACGTAAACAACAGATAAGCGTACAAGTTCAGCTGTTAAACGGTCTGAGTGACCCAGCTAAATGATTGGTCCCTCAGCTATCAGTGGGGTGAGTGTGGTGTTAGCCACACCATGTGTCAGTGTTACAAGGGGAGGGGCCTAAGTGGAGTTAGGATGAATTACGGTCGCTCAAAAATTGTCTCCCTGTAACCTTAGTGTTTCGGTATTGTGCATTTGCAAGTTGGGAATCGATTTCCGCTTACTATTGAGAGTATTTGCAACAAGAAGAAATACATTCCTGGTATACGTTAAGGCCGCAACGGAAAAACGTTTGAAGTATTGTAATTCCTCCCAAACGTGTCGCAATGGGGCAGGTAAGTTCATAAAAACGGTCATTCAGGTTGCTCCAACATCATTCCAGTGGACTTCCTTCCATCCCTTGTGTTAGGCTGAAATGCATCTCAATGGGCGTTTGCACCGGTTGCATCATCATGAGGCTTCTTATGCCCAGAACTTTACCGAAAACTAATATTTATATGCTCTTACTTGGCCGGCGTCACTTTAGTGCCTACGGAAACTAGGCAGGTAGCATAACTTTCTAAATATTCTAAAGGTTAGAGATGCGAAAGCTCTGAGAGTTCAGAACCCCTTAGGCATAGAATTTAATGAATTAGCCAATACCTCGGTTCTTCTGTCGAGATAAGAACTTCACCGGAAAAGTTCCGCTCACACATCATTGTGATCCCATTAAGTTACCTAGTTTGCGCCATGTGTAGGGCATCTGTAGATCAACCGATTGTGGGGTGTCAAAGGCACGAACTCGAATTTTTGATTACTAATAAATTAACTAATACAGATTTAACAGGTCTATGTATTCATATGGTAATGGGGATGAGAACAGTTTCGGTTCCATGTAACATTAATGAACAATCTGGTTAGACTCAGTGGCGGTAGAACGGCTGGTGCCATGCAGTTCGGTAACTCATAGTGCCATCCTCTCATAACATATTTTCCTACCCCGTTAGAGCCCTCCAGTGACGATTAACGGGACCATATATAAACCTACGTAAAGCTTTTGAATATATTTCCCATATCCACATCAACTATAGAGGAAGAAATGAATTGACAGTCTGAGGTAAAATAACGTAAGAGGTTAAATGCTACATTGCAAATAGGTTAGCTCTTATTTTTATTTAACTTTAAACCTTAACTTTTACTATTGTTTTTGATGAAGTAATAAAATTTCTGTTCTGTGTATGCACAATCAACAACTGTTAGCATAATATCCAATATTACAAATTATAGTTGTGTAAAATCTCAACAGAATCAGAAATTTCCTTCCCTAAGGTTTAACTGTAATCCTGTTAAGTCTATCATTGAAATAATGTTCTTTCGCCAAACAACTTCAATGTGATGATAGCGCAAACTCAGAAAAATTTGTCTGTTTCACGATAGATTGCAAATACTTTTGTAAAATATTTAAGCTTTGAAAAGTTTCCTTCACGTGAAACCGTAGGCAAGAAGATCGTAAGAAACAATTGTAGAGTCAATGAGAATTATGTGAGCGATTCTAAGGGGTCCCGTTCTACTATGAGCATAAAAATGTCAAATACTCACTAGCCTTTGGCTTCCACTAGATCAATCTTCATTGCCTTCAGTTAGATTCCCGGTCTTGGTATTTATAAAATGCTCTCGCTCGGATAACTCCTCATAGAAATTGGGCAATTTTGCATTGGACACCGTCCTAGTGGCCCACCGTGAAACAAAAACGAAGTCTGGGCCTCGAGTAACCTTCTATTTTTCAAGCAACACACATTCCTCCTGGACTTCGTATCAATTAGAATCACTAACAACTTGGTGCAATTCACCCGTTTGTTCCTCTCTTTGTATTCACTTGAGTTTTGTTCTTGTCATTCCAAATCATTTATCGAGTTGGTGTTATCCGCTTGCTCATTCGGGATCGATTTGTACTACCAATGAAAACAAGAATTGAGGTCATTGCTGCTTGCTCGCCAGTTGACATCACAGAAGCGCGCAACCTTTTTAGGTGGCTGATACCAAATGCTTGGCCTCAAAAATTGCTGCTAGTTTCTTGCTGGCTCTTGTTCTAATCTAAAATTTAGTATGGGAACGATCAATACACCCTTGTTCACTTCCTGCATGGTTAGTACTGAATCTCAAATCTTCTTACCCGTTCTCTTCTTCCTGAACATGTGCCTGCTGTCTGATTTTAAAGGCGTTTGTTCAACTGCCCTCTGCAATGCACGATCGAGCTGCACGTGCAGAAAACCTTAACGGCTCTAGCCCTGCCATCACCATTTAACGAGATAAGCCATTAGCCTGAAGGTAGAGCTGTGTAAGTCCAACTTCTACGAGTACGTCACATTAAGAGTAGGGATAGCACAGAAGGATGAAATCCCAGACAGTGGGCAACAGACCTCGGATTTTTCTTCTCTGTCCAACTTATGATCCGGAACACACAGAGCTTTAATTTTCATTATACATTCATAGAAGTTTTCTTTCACCGCCTTTTGTGCAGCATGATAAGTAAATTAGTGTGTCGTTGGCAGTCTTTTCAGATGGCATTAGCGTAGACCTTTAAAACAACGACCGATGAGTGGAAGCAACAAATATGAAAAAATATATCACCAGAAAGCATTTTCAGCCAAAGGGAATTGGCCCCACAAGTCAAGTGATTAGTCCACAAATCCCATAAAATAGCTTTCCTAGATTTGCTTTTCAAAATTGCTTGATGGTCATAGAGGATTCAACCTATAGTGACATAATTATTGCAAATTAAAAGTAGCGCATCTTATTGTGGGTCCATTAGTTTCCAGACTTTTAAGAATATTAGAAATGAGGTCAAAGACTTTTCCTCTTTAAAAGGAAATACAACAGTAACGCTTCTCTTGCTTCAACTTTCGTATCGTGGCTTCTCACATATATGTTTACTGCGGATAATTAATCAATATATGATGTGTTAGATATACTAACGAACTTGATCCCAAAATAGCAGTCGCGTTTTACATCCGTTAAAATCTTCTCTCGTACATGATAGGCTGGGACACGCATGAACTGATTCCGTGTTTGCTTCAGGATAATATATTAATACTAGTTTTCCAGCTGCTTCAGTTGAATCACTTTACGTGTTTCTATATCCTTGGGTCCTAATCAGAAAGGATCCAAAACATTTCAAAAAAAGTTTACATTATTCAGTATAGGTTCATCTTCATTGGGGCAACCGAACGACGGAAAGACGGAATGAATGAACGGCTTGGAGCGAACAACGTGATAACTAGCAAGATGTTCAAGATATCACTCCACCTTCTATTTTCTATGACCATCAAAGAGAGTTTCAGTGTCGCTCGTTTTGTGTATTTGAACTACTGTTGCTCATGTTATACATACTTCAAGGTAATGTAAGTGCTGTTCGGATGTCTCACGATTATGCATCTTCGGACGGTTTCTCCCACACCTGAAATCCAGTCACAGATTTGGATGTCATGTCCGTATCATTAGTATCAAAGCGTCAGCAGCAAAACAATAGAATTTGTTACTGACGTATGAGTAAACCATCCATGATCTCAACAATTTATTACCGTTTGCTTTCCGCTTGTAATGCCACTTTTGATAGTTGACTTGATATCTTATGTTTTCTCTAATCGGCGAGGTCTATCTTTGTCCTGGAAAATAATTGCAACCCGCCAAAAATCTCGGATTGCGATATCCAAGCAAGAATCATCATCTAATACATTCAGATTTCTCTCCTTAACCTCATTCACCACCTAGCTTACAGCGTCCAGGTTGTAGTCACTTTCATTTCTCACTTCCGCTTAAAACTCCTCCATCGCCTTTGCATGCTTCCCTGCTTCATTTTCTGCTATTTTAATTTTCTTCCTCTTTTGCAGTAGGCTTATTAGTATCAGAAAATGGTGCGTTATCTGTTGATGGCTAAAGGACTGTCCTTTGATGGACTCTGGCCATCTTCTTGCCTTTTGACATACGGAAGCATAAACCTACGACCTTTTGAGAAATGTTCACTTTTTCGTCGTTTTTCTTTGCTGGCATCCAGTTTGTTACCTTGAGTTATGCATTGCTTGTAGTAAAAGATCCTAGAATGATGAAGAAAGTCAGCTTCGTGAGTCTTGATAACCAGTTTAGCTGGAGCCGAGCAGATGATTCTACATGGTACATCGGTTTGCAGGGAGAGGCTTTATTTTTTACAGTAAAAGTCGCCGTTTGCTTAGCTGCAAAAAGCAACACTCTTTACACTACTGGCTAAGGGACCGAATAAATGCTGCAAACAACAGCGACCACGTGTTGCCAGAGAACTGATCGCCAAAGGAAGGAAGTGCTCGATTCCAGCAGTCAAATGCTACATGCAGTCCAATTATTCGCACTGATCATGGAGAGTTGGAATCTCCAGAAGGAACTTTGTAAACAGTCCTCCGACCTACGTGAGGACGCTCCGTTGGCGGCCAGCCTACTGCAAGAATAGGTGGTGAAACCTGATGCAGCTGCTAGGGAAAACCATACAATCGGAACCCAACGGGCTTCAAACCGTGTCTTGTCTAGGATGTCGAAAGTGTAAAAGTGTTTTGTGATAGAACAGTTCATTAACTTCAGGGCAGCTAGCTGCGTGATTTCTTTGTGATTCCTTAAGTTGCGGGGATTGAGCGAAACATGAAACCAGTGAGTAACCGAAGAGCAGAAAACCGCCGGTGTGTACACGGAAAGTGAAATGGCATAGCTGTACACAAAATGGTGCATTGAGAAAATGATGCGACTATCTTTGGGTCTCCAAAAGTTTTGCTCATTTTTGTTAGGTTCAAGACGTTTTAGTACTGTTGGGAAAACGTTGGCAAGGAGCATGGAAATGTGATAATAACAGTAACGCGCTGCCCTACGGTACATAACAAAGTCTAACGAAGTCGGAAAAACGGACTGAAGCTTTGACTTTGCTACCATGTCGGTTGATAGCAGCTCGAGTGGGCTGCATTATTAAAGCAAATGGCAACGTGTATTTTACGTAAGGTACGCTTAATCAGTGCAATGTAACCCTAATATATTCCTTCTTACCAAAGACTAAAGTAGGCATTTTCTTCCATTTTAACTGCGGCAGTGCAACATGGAATGCTACTGCACTTCAAACCAGTCACAATCTGATTATTTCCTATAACTGAATGGTAGTTAAAGACTCGTGGTTCCAAGACTCGTTAAGAACTCGTTCACTTTAAAAATTCAGAAACGCTTATGCTCAAAAACTGTCCAGTAGCTTAATTCCTTAGACAGCTTAGAGGCAATAGTTACACATTGCTGGTTAATAAGAAGAATACATCAAAGCAGAGGAAACAAAAACTACCTATTCATTTCAGCGCGGATTGTTAAAATGTTTACCAGTGACTATTGAGTAAAAATAAATGTTGTAGGTGGAAAACTTTCACATATTTTCGCAGCCAACATTTGTTACACGTCCGAAAATGTGCTGTATGTGCGTTTTAATATTACGAATATCGCCAGCAGTACATTTTTCATCTGGAGCCCGTGAGGATTGAACCCGAAACTCAAGTTTTCCTCCTCTGTGGTGAGACAGCTGAGCTCCGAGAATGATCATCATCATCCACATCATGCGCGTTAGCCAGATGTGGGGAACACCTAAGCTATCTTGCCGCGATATACAAAAAGGAGGTGGAAATTAGGCAACTCGTGCAAGCCAGCTGAGCTACCGGTAACGGTTGTGCATCGTTCCGGTAATCTACAAGCCGGCTAATGTGCATCAAACAAAAACTGCTATGCCAAAGTAAAAAAGGCTAAACAATTAAATCGTGGTTAGAGGGGGAGGCTAAGAGGAGTGGGGTGGGACAAAGAAAATCACCGCATGCATAGCACTGAGGTCGGCTCCTTGCCATATCAGAAAGTGTGTTCAACCAAACGCGTACATCATCCTCCGAACCGCAATCCAGGTGCCGAGACGCTCCAACCGAGGCAGCTCAGAAGTTAGGGCCTTCATTCCTTTCGACCCAGTCATCTACACCTCCAGAGCGCACACAACGTACGTCGCGGGAGTCGGTGGGCTGGCATGCGTAACACGTGGCCGGGCCATCGGAGCCTGGTGCGTGAAATGACGGTGCTGAGCGGTTCAGTTCCATTTGCTCTGATGTTAACAAGGCGTCGAACTCGCTTGTTGCTCACGCCGTGTTCCCACTAGATGTGAGCTAAGTGGCGAAGGCGCCGGTGGTCGAACGGAGCTAGCCTCCTCAGGTCCTTTCCTTTAAGAAGCCAGGTTTCACAACCGTACAGTATTGTCGAACGTACCGCTGCATTTTACACTGTACTCTTCAGGGCAAGAGTGATAGCGCGCCGCCTCCATAAGTGGCGAATGTTAACAAAAGCGCCGCGAGCTTTCGCTACACGGTACGTGATCTCATCTTCAATCCCACGGGTGCTGATACAACTTCCAAGGTAGTTGTATTTCTGAGCGACTTCTTGCTGATCCCTACCAATGGTCAGCTTAGGAGGCAGTCCAGACCAATCTTGGAAGAACGCTTTGCACTTCGAGGGTGCGAAGCAAATTCCGAATTGAAGGAAAGCTAGTGCTAATCTGTCCAGTGCCGTTTGGCACGTCTGGGAGCTGTCACGGATAAGGGCAATAGCATCAGCATAATCTAAGTCAAGTAGTCGTTCTCCTGGGAGCAGAGCCACACCTTCTAATTAGGGTCCTGTGAACGCAATTTTCATGACTTCTTCAACAGCGAAGTTGAAGAGGAAAGGTGACAGCGGCATCCTTGTCTCACGCCGCTGGAGGTACTAAAGTGCGACGACAACCTGCAGTAAGCCCTAACACTGCCCGAGCTACGCGCATATAATGCTCGGATGATATTTACATAATTTTCAGGCTTACCTTTTCTGAATAGACAGTCCCAAAGTGCAAGTCTATCAACTAAATCGAATGCACACTTGATATCGGGGAACACGACAACAATGGGCACCAAATATATGTGGCGGTTTTCCAACAACTGCTACCATTGCGATAACCTTAATAAATGCGATACATCGCCGCTCAGAAGAGACAGACTTGCGCGTTACCACAGGACAGGGTGGGTTATACCGTTCTTTGCACAAAGTGCTCTATTACATCTAGTCCATTAGTCACCACGACCGTTGCAGTCCGTCGTAACTCAGCGGCATCAACCACAAACCGGTAATGCCCGAGTTGCGGTAGAAAGCCGCACAGGGTGAGATGAAAAAAGATTTTGTAATGAGGTATGGATGGATTATGATGAGTTACCACTGAATTACATCAATATTCGCACCACAATTCAGGAATCGAAAATAAACCCCTCCGGATATCTTCCACGTGCTGTGTGGGACATAGTCGCCATTCGGAAAGCCCTAGCTCATGGGTCACAAACGGGGCGGCTTCCTAACAGCGCTGGCATTAGTACATAAAATCCAGGCTATGTGTGATAATCAACTGTCAAACATGCAGTGTGCGTTGCTTGTCACCCATGGTATATAGGACACTGACGTGCAAGAATCCGATTTCTTGAGATCGGAGCAGGGATCCTATGATGGGGGCTCAATGGAACGTTGGACCCAGGAATTGTTTGGTCGAAACAGTACAGTCTGGTACTTTTCCAGACGAACCAACGCCGCCGTTGCAGACTGATAGTGGACTATGACGAATTAACTTCTAAAGTCAACAATCTCACTCGTTTAACAGGAATGAGAATCAAAGGGGGCATTTTCGGAGGTGAATGATTTCTTTATCTGTAATTCTATCATCAGACACAAATTTTGAGGTTGGAATTAGGATTATGTGAAATGCGTGGCAGATAGGGCCTTGCATATAAATCAGGATGTTTTCAATTCCATAGTGAAGGAAACAGTAATTTCACCGGCCCATTGAAGGTGTCATACGGGCAAAGCAGTTTCCTCACACACAGTTAACCTGGGACATGTATTCCAAGCAACGTGCTAAAACTCTGTAAGTTTATAAAATTAAGTACATAAAAGGTTTGTTTTGTGTGCGCACACTCTCCTGCATGATTCGGGTGGGCTTGTAGGATGATTTCCACTAGAGAGCAGTAAAATGGTTATAGAAGCCGGCTCGAGAAACGATCAGGATAGTTGGGGGGGGGGGGGAAAAATCACAAACGTTGACGTCATTTGTCCATTACTGCGAACTGAAGACGGTCCGACATTTGAATTGGATTATTACAAGACCCCCCTGCTTGCCTCCGTTAAAACCACGATCCCAAATATGTGCGCTAATCCTATGGGGATTAGGCCGCCCCTCGTAATATCTGAAAGATTGTTCCACTTAAGCGAGTGCTTGCAGTCACGCCCAAGTATAACCAAAATACCGCGGCGGTGGTGTTCACTGATGTAGTAACTAATTAGGCATGTGCAACAACGTGCGGGGCCAGAACGCCAAACTGATATGGATATTGAAATGTCCTATGAATTTATAGCAGCATGGAAGGTTTGCCTTTCACAACGGATGCAGTACACCCCCTCTTAGACACGCGTCGTCGGTTTATATTGACGAAATACTTTGGAGAAAAGGTAAAGCAAGTTTAAAAGCAAGGAAGTGCAAAGGGAAGAAAGTGGTTGTTTAGCTAGTTTAAAATTCAAGTTACCGTAAATCAGCTCCCCGAGTAATAAGGTATAAGTACGTCTAACGCTCCAAACGCTACTCCTGGGTTTTCTCTTGCTTGTCCCCATAATCAAAAAATTGTTTAGACATTAGGGCCATAATGGTTCTGTATTCATTTCAAAAATGTTAATCAGACTAAATTATATGTTACTTTTGAAAAGGAACCAGCACATGCGGTAGACATAAATACGGAATACTGAATATTGTGCGTAAAGAGTGTGCGGATAAAAATCCATATTTCTTCTTCGTAGGTGGATCGAAGACACGCGCGAAATAACTTTAAAGATTTTCCTGGTGCGATGGCAGTCATAGGGCAGTTGGCTGTATTATCATTTTCCGCGCGCTGCGATATGCTGCCTAGTAACCTAAGGTTCGCAAATTGAGCGTCAAGAATTCGCTTATATTCAGACACCGATGTCTTCTCCACTGTTGTCTTAGGTAACGTGTTCCATTACCTCACCAATCAGTGTTCTAAGCCTACGTAATTGCACAATGCGCCTATCAAACTGCGGTACCATGTTAGATATTGTACCGGCGTCCGCGTGTACTGCTTGGTAGCAC
>OX104059.1:12605246-12641471 GCA_944474145.2 Dicrocoelium dendriticum
GTTTTACAAATTTGCCTACTTGAATTGAGCTAACTGTATACCATGTTGTTTCTGTGTCACTTCAAATGCACGGTTCACAGTTAGCTTCTATTAGTGAAAACCATTGATTCAGGGGGACGCATAAAACCGGCGCATAAAATGTACAGCGATATAGGCGCAGGACAAATAACTACTGAATGTTTCTTTAGACCCTATCCATGCGTGATCGGACTAGTTGGACTAGCAAACATATCTAAGAGCTTACGTTGTCAATCATTTTGTTTTCGACATTACTAAGATTCCTGAGAATGTGTTAGACAATATGAGCCAAACTGACCACAAGATATTTCAAACCATTTGACTTCAATTAGCTCACAGTACTCAGCAAGATAAAATAATAGGCCTAAACCGGTAGGCAAGTTGTTGCTCAACATTTGCTTATTACTTTATGCATCCCTTGGCCTGCCTCTATGGCATATACTTGCAAAAGTTTTACTTTTCATCTCAGTTAATAGGCCAATGAAACATTGAGTAAATACGTGATCGGCAGCACTTTTCACTATGCTTGATAATTTTCCTTGATAAGTTTTCCAGCAACAGCAATATGCAGCACCCGTAAGTTCGTTTACAATGCGCAAACACATCATAAATTTTGTCTTGAACCCCAATTTCTACATTGAATTAAAATTTAGCAATTTTCTTCTGCATCTCTTTATATCACAGCCCCGTTTAGTCAACGCATTTATTTAGCATGCGTGGCTGGTTTGGGAAACTGGAAATACGCCTGATCTTTCGCTGACTCGAAAGCCATTTCCAATAGCATGTACATGGGTTCATTGCTTCACCAGTCTTCCTCAACTCGCATCCATGAATTGGTGTATCATTCTTCGCTGGAAGTCAAGTTATGCTACAAACTTTTGACAATATTTTAGGTTGGGAATATTAAAGAGACATTTGCAGTTAGAATGACGCACCTAGTTTGAAAATGCTCTCCCTAATGCACAGCTGAATTTGACAAATGGCTACGAATTCAATTGACGAGGTGGATTTTGTGATGGTATTTGCATGCCGAAAATCGATCCAGATTTACATGGCGAAGCAAGGTGCTGGTTGCCACAGTTTACAGAGCAGCTGATAGGACGGCTATGAATATTTCGCCTGTGCGCTTATTGATTCGTATTTGGCAAACCTGGCATGTGTTTGTTTAACCGATTCAAACGGAAGATAATAATAATGCCTAAATGCCGTTACTTTCGGAAATGCCCTAGTTATTTACCTCGACTTTTTCACATACTGGCTGTGCTTGATTTGTGGAATAAATCGCTTGTCCTTAAGAACCTAGTTCTGCGTCGCGGCAAAATCATTAAATGGCGCAATGTTGCTGATTGGAGCTCAACAATCCGCACGAGCACCTAATCCATTGAACATGGGAGAACGCAATTTGGCCAGTGTGTCTCCACCGAGAGATCGCATAGGAAACGTGCTCTGCTTATTCACAGATTTTTATCTATTCTATTTCATTTAGCGCAGTCAGCATACACTCCTTCCAACCGGATAAACTCCCCGTGTTCAGTTGGCAAATTCCAAGGGCTTGGTCCTACAGGAATCATGGAAGGATTTCTTCAACAGGAAACACACATTCATTGCTTGTGTAAAAGCTGTGCTGAAAATCCGTTTTGGGAAAGGGTTTAATGTTCTAAACGCGTCCCATTGGAATTGAAAGTGAAAATAAATTGGGTCATTTCGAGTACACCAACAGGCATACGAATTTGTCAATCGCACTAAGCGAGTGAAAAGTACTTTGAAAATACAAGTTTCACCCTACTGGGAATGACCTACACCGTTGCACCCCTACACATTGCTGCGTGACACATGGCATAAAATGCATTCCGAAATTTCGTGGTTTAACGTCTTTGGGTGATGGTTTCACTGGTCAGCTAATGGTTTGTCGACCGTAATACTGAATTCCATGTGTGCAAAATCCATGTCACGTATCTGCAGGTTATGCAAGCCACCACAGCGTTGGTAGGTCGTATGAATCCACGGAGCCAACTGCTTTATTGGTGATTGACACAACAATGTTAAAACTCACCAATTCGTCGGAATATTTTAATGTTACATGCAATCCACTCCTAGCTTATGCATCTAAATATTTGAAAATGCACCTTAATTTATATTGTGGTTAACAAACAAAGATTCTCAAATTATACCTAAGTGGCAAATGTTAATTACTTCTGAACTACTCAAACATTGCTTTAACAGATTGTTACACAATAACCCATACATCACTGGTTACCAGAATATGGACTGTTTGCCATGTGCGTTCATGTCGCAGCTCCATTCAAACCTACTACAACGACATTCCGTCAATCGAATTCGAGAGGGTTCCATCCCAAAAGCTACATTCTGGCTCTAAATGGCGGCGATTTTACCACATTTAATTGCTTCCTGTCATTGCATTCTGTACCCGTAGCAGTAGCAAAGTAATTTGGCGTAATTCAAGTAAATCCTATTTGCAGCGGAACATAAGCTTAGTTAGCCGTTTTTAATGGGCAGAGCCTTAGTTCGTGCCAAGGCAAACCGCTTGGATAATCATGAATTAGCCTCGAAAACAACCCTCATTAATTGAAAAAGCATTGGGTAGGTACCAACTGAAGCTAATTTTTAAGGTACGTAGTACGATTTTTTCAAGAACCAACGTATACTGCTAATTTACGTAGACATCTGACAACGTCTATTGGATAGGTACAAAATTGAAAGCGAAAATTAAGAACCATTCGTTACTTCATCATTTATTCTTTAGTCAGCAGACTGATGTTTACATAATAGCAAGAAAATTTGTGTCAAATGAATAGATTTGTATAATTATTTATGAAGTTGAATGTCTTTCCAAATTAAGGATGGAAGCGCAATCCAGTTAAATAGTAAAAGGTAACATATCCTGTAATAAAGCGACCCACTAATGCGAAAGGAATGTTCGCCGGCGTACTATTCTATTGCATGTAGTATTCCATTGAATGTTTAATTCTACTGACAGAAATATACGACGAGTTCAACATAAATATTTCAGTATACTATCTAGGACAGTGGAAATTATATATAAGCATTGTCAAGACGCGCCACCACAAATCCAATTGCAGAACCTACATACCACACCCGAAATTATTCAAGCGAAATTTGCAGAAATAAATATAGTCACCTTATTTAGTAAGCCATTTGCAGACTTTTGGATGCAATGCATTAATGGACGCAAATTCAGAGTAAAGAATTCTTTTCCGTAAGTCAAATCAGTATCAACCCTTGCATGATGATGGTTATGTGAAACGTATGCCAGATAAGGCTGATTATTAATCGGGATCTTTAAATCTAACGGTAAATAATCAATAATTCATGCGGTTTGGTGGTGTCGTATTATGAATAGGGGCAATGCACTTGCACAAAAGCGATTAACTGGGTTACAATTCAAAGTAACACAAAACAAAGGTTGCTGGCGCACTGCACCAGTGCATCGGTGACTTCAATATTGGTAGAAGTAGACGGGTTAATGTGCATGAAGTCTTAACGGAATGGTACCTGTCTACTGCCGGAAACACTACTGCCAATTATCGGGGCGCATTTTAGTTCTGCTCCACATAATAAATAATCTTAACATTTTCGGTCGCCTTGTGCTCTGTCTGCGGACGACTTGATCATTTGAAGAGATTTGATTCTTCCGACAACCGTGATGAGCTTTAGAAATACCTCTGCCAGCAATCCCGATTATCCCTATTAGACGAATTACTAGTCAATCTTACCAAGTCTTAATTTTTTAGCCTGGGGAGAGGTAGTAATAGGCATATGTACAACCTTTCCAGCAACCTGCAACATCCCTCTGGTTCCTAGAAGTATTTAAGCGTACTATCAAGCTGTGAGCTGAAAACTGTCGACAACACAAGCACACCGTATATAAGCGTACGGCACTTGCATTAGCCACTGAGATACAGCTTCAGCACTTGAACTGAAAAGGTTACCAAGCGCGTTTTCTCTTCTATGATAAGACCTGTGATTAAGTAGGCTCATCAGCCAATTGTCCGATCACAATGCGTGAGGTGCAGAGGTTTGAACGTGTCCAGCGTGTAGCTACACGTCTCTGTCCCAGTCTACGGGATGTGTCGTTCGAAGACCGATGTAGGAGACCCTGTCATGTATTCGGCTTCGAGTTAATCTCACCGCATAGTGCTTCTGGGTTACTTCACTACTGTGTACGCGGAAGGCAAGAGTGTGGACTAGATTTTGTTTTATTGTAGTGGTACCAAAATACAGAATTTGGTGTATCGTCCAGTCCAAGTTAGTTTTCTATCCACTGCACTGTTGCAAGATTGATCTGTGTTTCTGATGATACCAAGGTCCAGGAACTGTAATCGGTTTCCAGACTCGTGTCCACAAACGAATTGTAGATGTTGTTGCACGTCATTATGGGCTTCCGAAGCTTTTCTGCCTGCGTTTTCGATTTGCAGCGGATGTATGTGTCATCCACATAACGTATATACAAATCGAATTTGTTGATGTGCGTTTTTGATACGTTGTGCTCCAATTTTGCCATAAGGCAACAAAACATAGGGTCCCAATGGTGATCTCCTGGCAACTAAATGAAGTTTAGTGTACATCTTTCGTTTAAAGATGAGCTGCATGTTCAATATGCTTCTTAGTAGCAATACCTTAAGGAGGTTTTCCTTGAAGTGTATAGGTACATACAGTTACCATAAGTATTTGCGAAAATGATTCAACGTTTGCAATAACGAAATGTTCTTAAATAAGGACTGGGAAATAAATGATGAGATCAATCCATTTTTAAATTCACTGCGCCTTATAACTCGGAATATGTTTGGAACCGATTGGGATTTCATGATTTCAGAAGGTTTTGAATACAAATCGGTTTTTGTAGGGTTTCATTGTGGCAACTTTTCGCCCTTGACACAAGAGCTTCCTCAGGCCAGGTGCATTAGTACAAAATTGGCTTAGCTTTTTATGGGAAGGTTGCCAAACATAACATGAAGCATTTGATAATAGTGTTACAGGTCAATAGTTTATGTGGTCATGCTAGTGAAACATCAAGCAGCGAGGGTTTCTCATTGATCCACGTCACCGGTCGTTCACATGTGAGGCATTCCTTTCTTGCAGCTGCTGATTCACGCTCCGACCTGAGTTCGTCCGGTGACACCTTTTCTTACTGACCGGATTAACACAGCCCGCCACGCTTTCGATAACTCCACACCGTCTGTTTCGTTCAGACAGTTATTAATCTTAGTAATCTCGATCGCTTCGGCAATCAACCTTTGGATTGTTGCTGGTAATCCCCTCCTAAATATCTCGACATTGTCCCAATCAATCGCGCGTACGGCCTCTAGCGCATGTACGGCCACCGCTTAATCTGTCTCACTTCTCTTCACTTCTCAATAAACTCGAAACTGTCTTTTACCCAGTTGGAGAATTTATATTTTTCCACTGTGAGAGTTACAATCCAACTACTTTGACTGACCATATGGTAGAACTTGATCTCATCGTGCATATATTATTTCAGTTTTCCGTACGAGTACCAAAACCAGGTGTATGGGGAGTTCAATTGATATAAGTGACAAAGAGAAGGAAATTTTAAAAGCAGGTTGAGCGTGGTTATTGAATGAGCACAATAGAATTTATACGTTTTTCCATGGATTCAAATCCGATGACCTGTTTCCATGCGGGGTACTCCCTCAAAACTCTTCTTCCGTGGTTCCACGTCCCATTTGGCTTCCTTACGTGGGGCATAACAGTAAGCCAGCCATCACCATAGTAGCACTTTATATGGCCATTCCCTTACATACTGAGCAATAGGCTCGCAAAGATAAGTGTGCTTTCAGGTTTTACTTTTTAATACTCTTTTGGGCGATTCAGCATATTTAAGCTACTGACTCTTTTTCAAGTCTGACAATTATTCAACTCGACGACTTTGTACTAATTTGCTTTGAGCAGGCATATCTTTTATCTGTGGCAGTTTGCTACAGGCAAGTGTATTAAATTATCCGAATGCTTCAATCCGTCAGATCAGGAGATCTGCGCAGTTGCAATCAACCATGGAAAAAGTATATTGGGTGACAAAATACAAATAAGGATAAATGAATAGACACCAGACAAGTTCTGCTTCAGGATTTTAAAAGGGAATAAACAAAAAACAAAGGAAAAATGGCTTTTTGAACGATTTTGAGAAAGATTCAGCTAATAAAGGCAAATGGTGGCAGATAAATTAGTATGGATAGTTGACTTCAAAGAGTATAAAACAGTGCTACAAATAGTTGAGATTTTTTCTTACATATTTAATCACCATTTGTAGTGCGCAGCAAATGTAAAGAGATAGAGGAAAATTGGTTTTGCATGGAGAATCGCGAGATAACTTCATTTAGATTGGGAAAATGCCTTTTGATTTAACTACACAAGGAAGATATTATCCTACCAATTAGCATATAACATCGTGCAATTGTCCTTTACAATCATAGTTCAACACTTTCGTATAATCAGTCCATTCTGCAGTCCAGTTTCATAAGTTCTCTCACTTGCAACAGAGTGAGTTACGTATCCAGTATTTTTCCAAACGAGTGTTTAGAAGCATATAGTCGCAAATCAGCAAGTTGTATGTTCCAGCCAAAACCTGCGCATGTTTATTTTTGTTCTAAGTTTGGAAAGCGGATTTCTCTTAATCTTAATGTTATATATTCCATTCTGGATGAGATGTGTACTAATGTGTGGTGCAAATACTCAGTTGTGCACTAAGTCGTTTAGAAACGTCGGGCCCAGTTTTAACCTTTGAAATCACAACGACTCTAAGTTAAGCAGAATAGATTGGATTGTCCTAGATGGATGGATTGATGGATAGATAGGTGGAGAGAGAGATGGATAGATTTGGTGTCCTAATATAACCTCCGTCCAAACTTCGTGTAGTAACTTGCCTATCCAATCGAGCACTTGGTCATCAAATTCATAGAAATGCATTTTATAGAAACGAATTCTGTGGTCTAAGCGCTCAAACGCTTTTGAGTAATCCAGCTAAATGGCATGGATTTCTGCTCTACCAGTAACTGGATAATTCCATCTATTTAGTGCAACTATTGGGTTCGTAGCGCAGGAGCTTCTTTGCTCGAGCCCATGCTGATCTGGGGATATCATGATGCATCAGATGACATTCGAAAACGCAGAGAGCGGCATTATCGGACGGTTATTGGTTGGGTCTGATGCGACTACTCTCCAGCTGAATAGGAGTGATGACTCCCCGCTTCCATATTGATGGCAGTTGGTTCTCCTCTAGATGACGCGGATAGAATATAACCAGAGGTTGCGCCAGATCACTGGCTGCTGCCTGTAAAGCATTTGGTTGCATGCTTTCAACGCCAAGAGAGTTGTGGATACGCAAGAACAACTGTTTCTTTGACCCAATTTCTGCATTAATGTTGCCATTAGATAAAGTTGACGGTGAGAAATTAGTAACCGGGATAACCGTTGGGCCGGTTACGCTCCGGGCCGTATGCAATTAATGGAACCGTAAGAGATCGGCTGCATCCGTTGCTAATCGTGTGCTCCCGTCAGTCGTTACAAGTGCTGCGATGGCGCTTTGCATTTTAAAAATTTCATTAACGTTCTTGTATAAGAGTTGTCGGTTTGTACAGAATCGCTTCATTAACATCAGCTGATGCCTCATCTTGTCTTCGCGGACGAAGTGCACACAGAAGTTGCGCTGTGCTGCGCAGACAATCCAGCTTGCCGAATGTAGATGTCTGCCTGAAGATCTTGGCTTTCCGATGTCACATTTTTTGCTAATAATCGCTTACATTTTGCGTCGAAGCAAATCAGTCAATTGTTTTGCTAACTCTTCTACATTATCATTTTCAACGGTTAGCTTCCAGAACCTACTTCCATCACTAAATATATGTTGCTTCCAACGGACGTAACCAATCTTATTGTGTAGCACTACACCTGAACATTTATCCAGCTGTGAGATAATTAACTCTTTGTTTAACAATAACCCTTTAACTAACTGCATTATTTACTTGTAACAATGCCATTATCAACTGATCTGGTCGTAATGTAATAATGTCAGGTGTTTACCAAGCTGCATAACATGTTGTCAAGGTTCGCTGGCTAAATTTGTGAAAGGTATGTATATGAAATTCAGGTCCTGGTGCCTCTGGCAACTAGCGACCACACGATGGCCTTAGCCAGCCTAGAGCATTTGCTGTCCTACTCGCGTCCGCTGGGGAATTACAACACTTCCTGGAAGACCGACTTCGTTGAGCTCAGTCAAGCTGCCAGTGAAGTAGACTGATCGCAGCCACAGACTTCATAGGTTGAAGCCTGTTGCTCTGTTATAATAGCGAGCATGCCATTGTTGTGCGCTGGTTTTGCACTCCTCAAATATGGGAAAGCTGCACTAGTGTAACCGAATCGTTTCGACAGAATGTACTGCCAATTGGCTCAATGGTGACGTGTCCTGTGATGTAATTACCTCGTGTCTGGATCTGCCAACAATTTTGAGGCGTAAAAAGCCAGAAGAATCTATGCAACGGCAAAAAAGAGCGCAAGCTCTGAAAGTTCAAAGAGGAGCTTTCAACGGTTGCGAAAACGGCCCCAAGAAGATTTTTAATTAAGTGAAGCCGCACATGAGTCTCGCACGCGATTTAGCTATGTTAGAGGGCACTGACGAACAGCCGCTGATTACCAGCACTGACGGTACATCCGCATTGACTCAGCACTTTGCTTCCGTAGTTATATGTGGGCATGTGCTTATGCGGAAGTCGACGTGTGGCCTTGATTGCAGTGTAAAATATGTCCGCAGTCTACTCGCCACCCTCGAGGGCACCAAACCTGCCGGATTCAATGAACTTCATCGGCTAATTTTAAATTCTTATCAGCCAGCATCTCGCCTGTTGTACCGGATAGGTTAAAAATGCCTTCCCGAGGATAAATTACGTAGCGATTAAAAATTGCTAGATATTGAAGCCCATTCCGGAAGGCGGTGACCCACGAAAAGTGGACAGTAACCGGCTGCTTTTTCCGATCTTTGTTTTGGTGATGGTGTTTGAGAAGATTGTGAAAATTGGTTTTCTCCAGCTGCTGTAGTTGAAAGATGTTTTAAAGCAGACACAGCGCGGCTTTATGAAGGTCCGCTTGTGCATCATTAACCTGCTGTTGACGGGGCAGGAATGGTTGCAAGCATTGAATCAGAGGAAATCAGTGGATGTTATCCACATTGATTTCAGTAAAACTTGTAATATAGTAAACCATGAGGTCCTGCTCCACATGCTGAGGATGTGTAGTGCTGACGACGAGAGTAGACCTGTGAATTCCTTTATGGAAGGAGAGGGGGTACATGTTTAGGACCACCCGACGAACTGGGACCCATTCAGTAGCGTACTACACAAAGACAACGTGCTAGGGCCCATTTTATTCCTGAACCACATCATTGAATTGCTTCATCCCCCTCGATCGCCTTTTGCCTTGTTTGCAGTCCACCTGAAGCTTTGGACGGGTATTGATTTTTCCGACGACTGTGACCTTCTTCAGTAGGATCTCGACCGCTTACCCCAGTGGTCTGCGGAAGTTGACCTACTATTCATCCCGGCCCCATCTAAGGTGTGAGCCTGGGGATGGGTGATAATGGGCGTGCATACACCCTAGCCGGCAACCGGCTGCATCCCACCAATTCCGTATAGGACCTAGGCATACTTTCACGCTGTGATCTGAAGTCTGTTGACAACACGAACAAAGTGCACGTCAGCAGATCACGCCTGCTTTGGGCACTTGGTCTGAAGTGATTGCCACTCATCTGTTCTCTTCCATGATAAGACACATGCTTAAGTAAAAATCACCCGTCTTTTGTCCGATTAAAGTAGATGAGGTTCAGAGACTGGAACAGATCCAGCATGTAGCTACCTGGCTCATTCCCAGAATACAGGGTAGGTAGCACGTTGACCGATATGGGAAACAAAGGCTCTATACCGAAAAATGTTGCCACCTGCTTTGGAGTGAAGTGTTGATTCAGGTCTCGTATTTAAAGTTATTTAAAAACCTAATGTACGTGTACTTCAAATTGCATTTCCAATCTGTCATTACCCGTTGTGCCAAGCTTTGCCGGTCGTGGCCCGGTGGCTTAGGGGTGGCGGTCACAACTAACATCTCAATGGTCCCGGGTTCGATGCCTGCTATCTCTATCTGATGAGAGGAAATAACCTCGAAACGCGTCATGGAGTGCAGTGGTTTTAGGCGGGCAACACCCAATTTGCTGCTGCTTCATCAGCTACGGTCCTAGTGATCGAATGGCCAAGGTTCACTTCAATGGGAATCGCGGTCTACTTTGAGATTGCGCGTCGCAATCCATCCACACAACGTGCACTTCAAATTGCCTTTCCAATCTAATGTAGTAATATTCTAAAATGTTATGTGCATGTTCCAGACAACATGAGAAACTTCTGAATGAAGACAAAATTTGCACAACTATGTTGCTTTGAATACACGTGCCTACATCATGAGTAATTATGAGCACAATAGACATGATTCATTATGAGATTTGACGCAATCGACATAACCCGGTATATCGAAAATGCTTACCTACATGCAATATAATAATGGCCCAGCGTCTAGTATTATTAGCCCACTGGTAGGTGTCAGCAAATAGCTACGCCATTCTAACGAATCATATAACATGAGGACTTACGCATTTATTTGATTTCTCTTTTCCGATTTCTACATGCAGTTTTGAATGAAGCTGGTCATATTTCACTCATTATGCTACCTAAATGGTCGGCACACACATTCTATAAAATTGAACATATTCGAGTTAAGAAACATTCGTACAAAATCAGCATTAAGAACGTGTGAAATACATGGTTAACGGCACCTTTTGTAGTATTCATGTAGGTTTTGCATTTTAAATAATAAAACCAAGACTCAGCGGATTGAGGAAGGTCACCATGTAGAAATTTTACTCGCTGTCTATCTTAGTAAGGAAAGCGTTTACTGAAAATTCCCCATTTCCTATAGACATATATTACTTGAAACTAGAAGAGTTTTAGTCTCAATACATTCGTCAAATAAAGCACAGGTAGTGGGAGCAAAGTATAATGACAGAAGAGGACTTGTATTAGACAAGTAGAGGTTTGGCTATATCATACACACCATATTCAGATATTCAATGAAATTAATGTGACTAATACAATATATATATATACAATATAAATATGCAACCTTCTTCTTCCGTTTGGCATTATACTAGAGTCGCCGACCGGTAAGTGCTTCGCCGTGTGTAGTCAAGATGATGTTACCCCACAACTCGACATACACGTGAATGGACGCTTGGCGTCTGGCAAACATGGCTTGTGATCATTATTGTTTGGATCTATGATTCGCTTCAATCAATTGCTTAAGTCATCCGCCAGTTTCGGCTCATCATATTCCGTAAAGCAACTTGTGGTTTTTCTGATCGGTTTATCGCGCCATATTTTCTGCAACAATTGGGAAGATACAATGCACATTTTAATACTCTTGGCTTAACTGCTCGTGCAACAATGACACTATGTTGATATCATCAAGCAGTTAACAAAGGTTATAATCCAAGTAATTGGAAATCATTCGCACTTTAAAAATGTACGGCTTTATCACGACTATACCATATACTGTGAGTTGTGTTTCCGGTAAATTTGTGGAACATGTTTTATTTTTATATGCTGTTGATATGCTGAGGATAGAATAGGCATATTCGCAGATATAGCCAAGTTACGGTACTATAAGCGTTAGATAAATGAAATATTGGACTTTTGTTCGTCGGAGCAGCAGAGTGTCCAGTTGGTGCAATAACACAACTGTGCACATGCCAACTTGCTGGTCACCTGCGAAGTGGAACAGAAGAACTGTCTTCCATTATTAGACATCCTCATCAGTCGCATGGATGACGGTCTCATTAAGTGGTCTATCTACGGAAAAGCAACATGCTCCGGCCAATACCTGCACTTCCCTAGCTTCACACCAACGCGGTACAAGCGGACCGCTGTGAAAACGTTAGTTAGTCGTGCTAGACGAATTTACTCGGCTGATTTTCTAGCCGACTAGCTAGCGTTAATCAGAACAACACTCATCGCAAATGATTATCCCCGGAGCTTTATAGAGAAATACAATCAGCAGCGAGGCCCGAATGATTTGGTACACACGGCAGTCAGGAAAAATATCTACATCGCGTTGAGTTAAAGGGTGACATTACTGTATCGAAACTCTCGAAACGTTTAATCTCTGCTAAACACAGAACTTACTGTGCTTCTCAGGTTGTGGTAATTAATAGCACCCGTAACTTGCCGGCGCCTCCAACGAAGGAAACTCAACCGATCTGGGACAACTGAATAGGGCATATACAAATTCGTGTGCGACTCCAGAGACAGTGACATAGGCAGAACCAATCTGTCTTTGACTTCCCGAATAGAAGAAGACGTGCCAAGGTGGGTTCAACGTGAACTTGACCAACATCCCTGTGCAACTAAAGTCCATTGCTTGCATAAGGCGCCAACCTACTCAGCACGCAAGCATCTACTGACTACTTGTCACCGGATAGAGCTTGGATCAGCGTTCACACTTTGATACATCACCATATTACACCCTTCCTCCGTTTCGACTAAACTGTTGCGATAAGCCTGTGTGTTCAAAAGCAATTATTTTTCAGTTTAAGACTGTCGTGGACATAGGGTTTGAAATTCCGTCATTAATTTTGCACTTCACGTCTATTCGGTTACACCCATAAGTATATAGTTGCATACCGGTTATTGTTAATAGAACTGAGAAGACAGTAATAAATGTATGCATCAACCAACATTCACCTTCTTACCGTGCTTTCCAAATTGCTAACAGGAACTAACTGCTTTAAATTGATTCTTATATGTTAATGGAATATGGAATATGTGGCTGCACAGGTAAACACTGGTAAAAATAACAACCAGATCTAGTGGGAATTGCTATTAATGTAATTTTGTATTAAAAGCTAAACACAGTGTAGTTGAAATAATTGCCCGAGACACGTTACTCATCATAGGATTATAGGAGTGCATACTTTAGTATTCCTGCCTGGAGTTGGTTATGGTCATATGCCATCAGCTGAAGGTAAATCACCAAATCATTGCTTAAGTGTAGCATTTTGTCAAACTGTAGCGCTGTTGTTACATGTAGAATGCATCCGTCGCTGTTACTTATATGCAGATCTTCTGTTATACTGAGCTATGAAATTAAAAATCTCCCGGAGTATCTGTACACCATAATGAATCCAATAAGAATGTACTAATTGAATAAGCCCTTAGTTTTTGCAGATGACCCAGGCTCAAGTTAAGATGCTGAAACCTACACTAACCGTTGATAATTCGTACTCAGGAACGGTAAAGTAAGCTTGATCCATGCTGTAGAATCTTTTAAAAAAGTGGCGTTTGATTTTGTATGTACAGAGTGCGACAATCGACAAACTGAGAAACAGGTTGCACAATTTCGAAACTCAGCATTATTTAGAGCATGCGATATCGAACATGCTTCGATCGTTGAAAGCACACAACCTGAATTCCTTCGCTAATTCATTGGTGGCATCAGTTAATCGAGTTCGTGTTAAACAACCACCCAGTAGCTAAAGTTTTCCAGTAAAGGATTCTGAATTTTCAACTGTCACAACACTACATCCCGAAAGTATGAGTACCTGGTATATATAGGCGGGTGTATTTGTGACTTTGGAACGCAAGCAGATATATTCACTTTAAACAGTATTTGTTATCTTCTTGCAGCGGCTTCCACTGGTGAGCACAACTTTTGCATATATATATATATATATATCTACACGAAATAATCATATTTCCATTATGCATGCATGCAAATTTCCATTTATGTGGTAAAATTTAATAAATTAGCGGAAAACTCACTGTAGTTTGCATACGTCGAGGAATCGAAGGCTTGCGTGTCCAGTGTGTACCAGGGTCTTAATTGACCGCGGGAGTTGCATTGTATAACAAATACCTCGTAGGTGGCCGGATGCCCAAATCACAACCATTTAGTAAGATTCCGAAGTAAACCAAATGTGAAGGTAACGAGAAAAGGTAGTATAAATGGCCTTCTACTCGAGGTGCAACAATCTCCATAGATCACTACAAGTTCACGCTCGGATCTGCTAGATTATCACCCCTGTTGACGTGCGCTGTCCTCAGGGTCTAAATTAGACCCAATCGGTCTCAACCCGCTGGTGTTAAGCAAAACTGACGAATGCAATGTGCTCCTATCGAGTGATTTCATGACAAGAAGTGTGATCCCAATAGGTCAATGATATTTTCAAGGGTAAGAATGCAACTACAGGGACTGCAGTCAAGAGAAGACAGGGTCATCGAATAGGTACTGTGCGTCTGGTTTGCGATTTGCCGGTGTACAATTGTGCAGCACGGTGTGTTATGTCTGTGGGATTATACGACTATCAGTGTAGTCAAAGGAAGGTTACTGCTCGCCTAGGAGACCAACGATCCAGACTCATGGAAAACCTTCGGGAAGTAGCAGGGTCGCCTAATACGTAGTATGTTTGCGATCGAGGATTCGGAGGCTATAATGTCCAGCGTGTAGGTATGTTGTACTAGATCTACAAACATAAAATAGAAAGCATTTAATTCGTACATGGCTGAATGCACACAGAACAATTACCAGTAAGCTTTCACAATAAACCAAAAACGTGAGAATAAAGAGAAGAGCTAGTTTTCCTGGCTGTCTGCACGAGGTACCAGATCTGCTTACCTTAGGGATCATCGTAAGGTCACGCTCGGACATGCTACACACTCACAACGAGGTGAAAACCAGCAGTTTCCTTACAAGAACGACCGGCAATATTTTCCTTTACCAATTGGTTCGACAGCTATGTCTCATGAAGTAAACATACACAGCCGATTATTAACTACAATGTTCAAGTAAATTATATTTAACCCGCTCAATTTTATTAAGCCAAACAAACATTATCAGGTACATAAAGGCAAGGAGACCAAATATCGCTACCTAGCTTGATCTCGAGATGGCTTGACGTTTATTAGAATCGAGTAGTAAACTAGAAAAACTGCAGTAACACAAGAAACATATCCGGCAAAATTCTGTCAAACTGTATGTTAACCTACTTGATCAATGGGAAAACGTAGCTTTGGAAAACTGGCATTATGCCCGGAAAAAAGCTAATGCATAACAAATCCCAAAGTACTGACTCGGTAAATAAACTGTAAAACACAATTTCGGCCAACAAGTTAACCCGGTGTTCATAACGTCCGCGTCAATTTACTTGTACCGGACATCACCGAATATAAGCCCTCCATAGGTAGGCCGACAGTATAAATTTTCAACAGTAATTTGGTCCAAAGTCTTAAGTTCGTAGATTTGTCGACCCGTAAGAGATCAGCAAAATAGAAGCGAAATTATTTCCCCACGATGGTAACTTCACCAGTACCTACTCTTACTTGAGTGTGTTAAAGTGAATGCTCTTTTACCACTGCTCAGCTGTGATGATCATATTGTTTTATGATCGCGACAAATGAGTCATAGGGCAGTGAAAACTAACTTTAACCTCACCGGACATTTTATTGCCCAGATGTGAAGTCATATGAAACAGGCAAGACAGCCAACCATATAGGGTAAGATGAGAGGGTATAAGACAGGCCACCTCTCATATTTGAGGGCCTCATGCAAATGAACCACAGCAAAGAAGTGGATGAGAGTGTTTTTCACGGTCAATGCAGTGTCGTGACATTGTAATTTAAAGGCATAAGATCGTCAGCCTTAACATAATATTTAAAGACATATAATCCGATAATGCCATCCGTCGCGAGCGTCAACTTGCTAGACACCCAGAATTTTCGAAACAAACTAACGTGTCCAGTTATAGGCGCTTCATTTCCCTAACCGGAATGCCGTCCGTCCCTAGCGAGTGATGCTATGTAGGGATAACTGCAGTGGTGTGCAGTGAAATCCTGGTTAGATTTTACCTGTGACCTTTTTCAAATTCCGTATAGTAATTTTATAAGCTATCACTCTCTACGGAAACGAAAATTTGTCTAGAAATCATCAGCTTATATTCGGTAACATACAGTAAATCCGTCTACATCGATTTCGAGGTAACCGGCATGTACACTTCTTAGTTGTGTCTTGTCGTCGTTCGATTAGCAGCATTTCCGTCGCCAGGTGAATAAAAGCTAATGCCTCCTTGAGTTGTTTGTTAGGAGCAGGTAATGGGAACATAAACGAAATAATATCCAAGAGCGCTCCATCATTGTTCCCTACTGGATAACTCATGTCAGCAAAGCATATTTTTCTAAACTGTTAAGTCATTTTACATAAAGCATTCTAGAGTAAAACGGATAGACTTAAACATGGTAACTATTAACATTAATTAAGCAAGTCAGGTATTTTGGTGTATTGAAAACATTCGTTTTGTGTGTACACACCAGTAAATTTAAATAACCTCTGATGCAATCACACAACTGTGACCAACAGTCTAAACAAAATACCACCAATTTGACGGGGCGATCTTTATGATAAACTTCTGTAAGGTTGTGGTGTTGGTCGAAAAAATTGAGAATTATATAGAACAAGTTATCATACTCCCTGTAGTGCAAACCTTGCCTTATCTCTTAGAAGGTTGTCAACCAAGGGCACTGACGTTTGAGAGATTATGCGCAGTTCCACTGCATGATGTAAGCAGTCCACAATTCCTTTTAAACTAGCCAATGCATGTGTATCAGCGTGTGCTTGACACTGCCTTACTCATGCTCAGTTTGATATTGCATAAATCATGCTACCAAATCGCAGTTTCGTTACTTCAACATAAACCAGATTCTCATAACCCAGATTACACATCTTCCACTTTAGTTAGCTTGCTCAATTCTGTTGTGCTCTTATGTATTCTGTGTTAATCTAGCGTGTACATTTCCGGCAAATTCCATGTTGGCTCTTTCAAATCCTCGGTGTGCCTGAGTTTGATATACATGTTGTCAATGAGCCTAGCTGCCTAACGCCATTCACCTCGATTACTGGCTCCAGGAGCTAGAGACTCATTACTGTGGACGTGATATACACGGTCCTCGTGGCCCTGCTACGCTCACTGGTTGGTTACATGAACCCAGGAGTGCAATCCCTCGCCGTCGATGTGAAGTTTTGGACCTTTCTTGGGAAGCACTTGACACTGCTCTCGTTCAGGAAATGAAACAACGTCAATGCACTTTGCCACGTTAGGTAGCACCTGGCGGGATTTAAACCAAAATAGGTGGTATGTAATTATTTTGCGGAATCTGTCAGGAGCAATAATCGATTGTATAACGCCTAGAACATTGTCAGCTGCTTACCTCAGTAGGTCCCCACGTCAGTTGCTGGTATTTGGCTGACATAGGAACAAATATCATTGGCAGAGAGGAGCTTCAGCCTCAAATTCGAGTAATATAACTAAGACAGGCAAAGTAATACTTTCCTTCCAACATGTTAACTTGTCAGCTGTGGAGTTAAAGCGTGGCTTATCAATAAAATAATAAGGTTTCGCATTACACGGTGGCGTACTTTACAGTACAATTTGGCACATTTAGTCAGTCCTTGCATTAGTGTCAGAAAGGCAACAATTAGACAAGCGACGCGAGTTTTCTATTCGTTGCAGTGAACAGAAACAAAGCGCTTGTTGAACGACGAACCACAAATTTTAACATCGAACAAACACTATTTCCCAGTAATTTCCTCATGCTTTCAATGCAACATTTCGGGTAATACAGTTCGCAGCGTCTGTTTCACTTGTAATTCTAATCACCAAGGTCAGTTTGCTTCTTATTTTCTCAAAGAAACAGCATGATCTTCTAAAACTGGACGATTAAACGGCTTCACATGAATATTAATATTACTAAGGCTTATTGTGGGAAGTTAATTGTGTGACGTGAGTGGATTCGTGACTTTTCATGGGCATTTGGCGGCGATTTCCAACTAATAGCTGGAGAGTGCACACTCAAGAAGTTTCACTATATGGAAAAGTTACACTCTTGAAACTTAACTGACGCAGGTGGACTATCAGACGTCACTGCTAGATGTGTTTTCAGTTAATCGACTTAGCGTGCAGTAAACAAGCGAACAAACAACCTATGTTGATTAAACATAATTTTAATACGATGATATATCAAGCTGAACCGACTTTAATGTAAAAATAGTTTCTTTTATAAATATCCACGCACACCGCTAGCAAAAGTAGTCAAGTAGCTGCAGCTGAATGACCAAGTTGAGTGCCTCTAGCTTTCCTAGTCAAACACATTTCCTTCACAGTCAGGTCAATCAAAACTTTGTGCACGTTTATTAATTTTTAATATTATTTCAAAAATCGATTTTCGCTGATCAAGGATACATTTGGTCAACACAAAATATACCTTCACAGGCTGTGTTAAGGCAAGGTTGCAATTTATTAATGTGTGACATTAAGATGATCTAAACACATCTCATTGGGCCTGCATGATGCAAATAAGTAAGATCATTCAGGGCTCGCCAATAGTCACTCCAGCGCACATCAATAGGTCACTCGCGCTGAGCTAGCAAATTATCTTTTCGAGGAGACGCGTTTCACTCTAAAGATGAGTACCTGTTTCGTTGTTTTCCTAAATCTCTCTATATAAGACAGTGGAAAACGCATTCAGGATTTGCGTAGATTAACGGCATTTGGTGGCTTTTCTATGGTTTAGCTTATGTCTTGTCGCATGTAATGCTGTATCTGATGTGCGGACCATAATTAACAAGCATTTGCCGGTTAAGCTCTCTACTAGTGCTGCGGAATGTAGCAAACAGCCACCGAAATTGCTGTCAAATTGAGGATTTGCCCAATAAAACTATAGCGCATTAATTCTTCCAAATATTTACTTATACACGTATCACCCAACTTATATATTTACATAATCCTTATAGACCTAACTTTATGTTACAAACAATCCAGAAATATATACCTGAAACCTAGTTGAAAAATGCCAGTTACCGCCGGACTGCTTATGCAATTTTTTGGAAATTGATTACGCAAATACCCATAGATCTTTCAGAGTACCATAGTATCTTGGGTTTGACGAGTTTGCATGCCGTGTCTCCACTCATCAATAATGCTATGCGTACGTCTGTCGAATTTGAAATTATTCTTCCTATAAGGTACTTATTTATAGCTCTACAATATGGTTTTAGATTGCATTCAGATGACATCTGAAATCGTCTTCTTTGTTCACGTTATTAGCAAAGCAATTAGGCACATGTCACGGGTGCTATGTTAGTTGCAAAATAATATATCCAAGGGACTGTTAAGCTCTGAACGTCAATTTGTGCCAAAACAATCCGCTACACTAATTATAAGGCAGTCTGAAAACCAGAACACGTATTAACTTGAACTACTATACTGTGCATGCACAATGAGGATATTAGGACCCAAAGGAATGAACTTTTATATTGACATCTGATAACATTTAATCTTTATGGAATGAATCCAAAACTAGGCGGGACTTTTGTGACAACTTTTTTTTCATTTTACATTTTATTATTCAGCCAGAATATTTAGATCCTGAGGAGAGGGTAAGATAACCGTGCCAAATTAAATATATTTGTATGTGTATCAATAAGCGCAAATGTGTTTTCTGAGTAGCTCCGTAAAACAAACGTCTGTAAATTTAATATAATGGAGCATACAACTTCGATAAGAGATCAAGTGATAAAATAAGATCGCTTGACTTACATCGGTAATTCGCTAGTTAGATTCCAATGCCTAAGACTAAAATATACAAGCTGCTTTATCTGAAAAAATCCAGTTATAGCACTACATTGGCAAGTATAATATATTAGTTATGTTGCGCTACCATAGAGCGTTATAAGACTACACATTCGGTAGCATAAGCTTAATAACGGATGATATCATCCTCTACGGATATAAACATACGCAACTTAGAATGTAATTATTTCGTGCATACTTGGTTATAGGGCTAATTTGGAACAGCATGCCTTCAAACAAACCTGCTTTCACTACAGTCCATTTACCTGATAAAACAAGTGGTCGCGTTCACTTTATCGTCCGAAACATCTCAGCAGCAACCTTGATTATACACGTTGTTCATCAGCTAGATGCAGGACATTATTCTAGGAAACGCGTTTCTGCATAGCAATCAATATATTCCTTTGTTGTCGCACCTGACCCCAATCAGGTCGTTTCACCTGGGGAAGGAAATTACGGAACCTGCTAAGCTAAATACAGTTCAGAACTAAAATCTTCTATTATTAATGCATGTCTGAACTTGGTATGAACAACTGATTATTAGTGATCTTACAAAGTTAGTATTTTCTTCATTATTCAAGATAAGTCGAACATAGACATGGTTTAAATACCCATATATGTGTCTTTTACAACTAAGTTAAATCTCTAAATGGAAACATGTATAAGTAGCAAATATAATGGAAAATTGCAAACACATATAATTGGGTAGGCCTTTTCCTTTCAGTAAACCATGAC
This sequence comes from Dicrocoelium dendriticum, assembly GCA_944474145.2. Taxonomy (NCBI): domain Eukaryota; kingdom Metazoa; phylum Platyhelminthes; class Trematoda; order Plagiorchiida; family Dicrocoeliidae; genus Dicrocoelium; species Dicrocoelium dendriticum. The sequence goes on from OX104059.1 coordinate 12,625,762, forward strand.
AGGACTTGTACTGTAAAATAATTTTGCGATCTTTGTCATGTCGACATAATCGCATATAAAGCAAATCGCCATCAAGTCAGGTAATGTCTGAGGTTTCCTCAAGGTTCCCTCACAATTCACTTAAATTAGGTATGACAAATTACCCGAAATCAGCATACCACAAACTTGACCTACGGTTTGTGCTTTTTAAAATAGAAGTGAGTAGGACAGTATCGGTTGCACATGATAACAAGCTAACGATTTAAGTGTGAAGATAATTTATAGGTAACTAATACTATTACACAAAATTATGTAAGTAGGTTCTTCAAGCAAAAGGCATCATTAACAAGCTACAGTTCTCCCTACATACTTTTTATTTAAGAGGATGTGTTCAGTTGCAATGCCCACCATACCCTAGCAAACCGTAAATTTCTAAAGTTGTTAGCCTAAACTTTATAGCAATGTTTTAATAGGCTCTGAAAGCCTAATGTATTTTATATTTCTAGTCATCATTTGTATCATGAATTATATGCGTAGGTGTATCTCACACCGTTGTAACCACACAAGTATGAGGTGCAATACCAGTAGCGGTTGTTTTCTCCTAAGTCTCAGTCATCCTTAGACTTACAAACGATTGTTTTAAACGCTCATTTTGGCAAGTTTAGAAAACAGGATAAAATATGAATGGGCGTGAAGCAAAGGAACGTTAAATGCTGACCCAATTGATGTTTGAATAACCGTGATCAATAGGTTTGCTTATTGCGCAGGACGGAGGTCTATGCAAGCACTGAAGTTGAAGGCTTAGTGGTCTGAGCATTGTGAAGCTGAACCGAACTCGGCAAAGATTCTTTTATTCATCAGATCTAAACTCCGTAACTGCTGCTTAAGTAACTTGTTCCGCATTCATACACGAATCGGTATTCGCAACCTGAAGTTGCATAGAAACACTGTGCCTTCTTATTTGAAGGTACTGTATAGTTTAGGTTGTTATTTCTGCCATACTGAAACGAACGAAGTGAATTTGCTCCTTTCTGACCACTACGGTTCTTAGTACATATTCTATCATACTGCTTCCAGAGTATTTGCATGCCGTTCCGAGCGGTCACATAAAAGTGTCCTGGTGCGTTATTTGCCTTTAGATCTTTGGATTTATTCGCACAGTGACCTACGTGTTATAATTTAATTTGGCGCCACGAGCTCCTCCAACCACTATTCCTCTACTGGATCTACCATTCGCGGATCATCAGCAAACTGCGATTTTGCAACTTCGAAGTCAAGCGGATTTGAATCTTATCGGAGGAATTATTTTTCCTCTCGTCGCACAAGAACTCTTGTGGTCTTATTTTAAAGAGCGTTTTGAGAGTCACCAGATCAGCTTACTACCATTTCTTTAAGTCGCTGTACAAAGCGATGTTCGTTAATTTGCTCCGCTGTTGGAACAGCCACTGTCGTCAGTAGACAGTATTTTCCAAGTTTTCTTGCTTTGCATCAATCCTACGCTGTATCGTTGCCTATCCGTTTATCGGCTGCATCAATAACAGGTACGTCGCATCTCTACTATAAGCAAAGTGTGACTCATCTGGACGCGGCACGCCTGACATCCCGGACCTCACACCAGCGCCGATAGCCAAGCAACGAAAAGTAAAGCGAAATCAAACAAGGTGCGTCAGCCTCTCTATCCTCTTGCTACCCCTTAAAACAGCACACCTACGGTGAACATGTCGAGTATGAAGATCAAATGAGAATCGTGTGATAATGTGGTAAAAACGGTCTGGCGTGTACCACGTATTTGAAATCCTGTTGCACTACCTGTCTTGGGACGGGCTCGACAAAAACAAACACGGCAGCGGCGTTTTGGTTCTGCTAATTATTCAATTCTATCCCACATGTTAGCTGTCTAGCTGTACTGCTGAAGTGGTGCGACAGACTAACAGAGGCGGACGAGCAACTGGTGAGCGCCAGAATTACACCCATCGGAGGAAAGGGACCTGCACTTGTGAGTGAAAATAATACCCCGAATTCTCTAGTCAGGCCGAAGGAGAGGGCCCGGCTTCCCAAACTAACCCAAACGACTCAGCATCTAACAGTCACAGCTCCATTCGCTCTTCTATAAGTTAAAACGTTGCCTGCAGCGCACCTGCCTCAAGTTCTACACTGTATGCTGCACCTAGTAGTAAATTCGCTACAAAGGAGACCCTAAACTAAAGTCAACTAGCCATAGTGAACAACCCGGCAACGTCCGCATTGGTTGCCGCCAAGCATACGCCGAGAAGAGCACCGGTAACCTTTATGTCCGGAATAGAGAAAACCAAATTGTCGCAGCGCGGATGGCACCCAATAGCGCCGTTCACAAATTCACCAGAAACATCGGATACTAAGCTTCCAAATCCAAAATCAGTAGCCAACATGCACAACCATGGTGTCTTGAACCTTGTGTGCACAAAGGTCCCCGAATACAACTTCAATGCAATTAAGGGTAGCTTAACGGACGATCGAAATCAGTGGAGTTCCATCTGTGCGTCGATCGGTGTCCATACTGATCTCCGAAATTAAAAAGGATCCTGCGTCACCCAAACGCGTTACACTACTGTGAAACACGGTGACTTCAGGTAAAATTATACTCGGCGGACAGGACAGCGGCCGATCTGCTGTCTGCGCATCGTCTTCGCAACGATTCAATTGGAGTGCGCATACTATCTGACATCCTGTGGAAAGAAAGTTCAGTGGATCCCGCTAACAAAGAGAGGTGCAGATAAAGTCAAGATAAGAAAACAGTGATTTCTCACGGTGTGTCTGAACTTTCTGACTTCTTTTCCGGAGAAGCGCAGATGCAAGAACGTGTACAATGGCAGTACATCCGGGAGGCTTTTTATCTCGAAGATGTCGTGTCCACCGAGTTGACTAGGATCCCCAAATCACCAAACAATAAGGGGTGCGGTCCCAGGCTGTTAATACTTGCGCCAAAATCAGAACTAAGGGCACAAATCCTACCACAGAACTGGACTAAACTCCGCTGCAGTTTGCAACCTAAATTGGTCTGAAAGCAGAGGGAACACCAGCAATTGCTAGTGACAATTCAGTAGAAACACAACCCTTAACAAAAACGCCAACTGCATGACCCGAATCAAGGACGGTTTCAACAGTTGCCATAATATCCGGAGGAACACATCAGAGTACAAGCAAACACCGAGATCCGGGCATCTGATACATGCCTATATAAAAATTTGTCTGGAGAGTCTGCAACCCGTCCAAAAAACAAGTAATCGCCGACGATATTTTGGTCGGTGTAAACTAATTAGCTTCATCCATCAAATGGAACATAACTTTGGTCTCCAAAAAGCTGTCATGCATGTACGCAAATGCCCCAATTCGAATCCGTAAATAAGCTAAATTAAGACTTTGACAAGCGTCTTCAGCTTAGGAGCACATCGTTGTCACCAACTGTGGTTGCGCTATGAGATAATGGATGCTGAAATCGCGCTGTCATGTCCATTGTCCAGGAGCAACGAGCCAGCAAAGGTGTTGGGATGGCCCTTACTTTCGTTACAAATTATAATGTGAACCCATAAACCATTCGAAAACCGACGTTTCTGCCTCCAATTGATGAACTTCCCGTCTGAAAGGGAAGAATCTTGGCCTATTGGTTGTTTTTTACCGCCCACCACCGTCTACTCCTGAGATGGACTAAAATATGGTGGCTGCTTTGAGTCAAGTGATAAACAGGAAGTAGTGTTCGATTATAGTCACCGGAGACTTCAACTTACATGCTCTATATCCCAAGCCACACCAGATGAGGAAATCAAAGCCGACCTGCAAGATCTGGTTTAGGACTTCCCGCTTTATGGCAACGTCAATATCCCCACCAGATTCAGGGTAAATGAAAGACAATACATATTGGACCGATTATTCACTAACAAAGAATTGATGATACAGAGAGTGATAACTGATACATCACTGGGTCGTAGCGATTATGCGACGCTAATCCTTCATTACTTGTGCTACGAGGATTAACAAAATAGCACGTCGAGGAATATCATATCGTAACCAACTCTGACTACCTGTCCGTGCTCATTGATACGGTATGCTGGATGTTCTTGGCCGAATTGACCCCGGAGATGGCCTGCGGATAATTCGTCAACATATTCACCAAGCTCGTGGCAAAAACATCTGAAACCAAACTATACCGGCCTCAAAGGATGAAGTCTTTCGTAAGGAGCAGGACACGTAAATGCATGGCACTGAGGGACTTGACAACCCACATCTACATAGCATCTGTGAACGATGATACCTGGGATGTCTACACAATACGAAAGAACCACTGTGTCAAACTCGTCCGGGAAGATAAACTGAAAAACCAACAAGGCCTAGTAGAAAAGTTTAGCTCCAATCACACACGGATATACGGACACATAAACTACTTGCGCCGTGCTCAGTGCGGTAATCCTGCTCTGCACACATCATGCGGGTTAGCCCAAACCACACAAGAGGCGGCCAAGTTACTTGGACAACAAGTTGGCCGTACCTTCCAAAGGGTCCAATGATCATACATCCCGCCTAAGTATAAAACGCCGCCATAAGGGCTAAGTTACATATCGTTCACCTCCGCAGCTGTGCTGAAGAAGCCGAAGTCTCTGCGGGAGTTCAGCTCCCAGCATTCGCAGGAAAACGGCAAAGGTAGACGAAATGTGTTTGGCAGGACCGCATGCAAATTGCTTCCAACGATGTATGAACGAGATGCAAAGGATGCACACAAAAAAGGAGTAAACGGCAGTTTGATTGCTCCACACGGTTCCCACTCTATTAAGTATGATAAAATATTCATTATTTCTGCATTGTGCCTGCATGCATTTCATCAAGGTCTCGTTGAAAGAACCAGCTAATGGTTCACTGATTTTTATGGCAGCTGCCTTCGATAATCGGAAAGATGTCATAGACGCCAAGAGATCTGTGCAAGTGCAGGAACACTATTCGTTTCACCACATTGTCTGCGGTGAACGACTTGGGGTTCAAACCTAGTGGCCGAAGAAACTGTGTCAACAGCGTGTGAGATGATGATTCACACTGGAAGGTGTGGATGAAAAGTTGGCGAAGTGCGTTGACTGCATATTGTGCAGTTTGGGCAAACAATCTGGTGCGCGTAACACTCTGATCGCGCACTGCACTCTGCGGAGATTTTGGCGTGTCTGCATAGCAACTGAGGATCACTAGGTAATTTCTCTACTTAGTTCTGCTCGTGCCAGATTTTGTCATCGCGGGTGAGCTTCACGTAGTGTTTTCTTTGAGGTATTTTTGCATCGCAAGAACTGATTACAATGCAAGTCCTTGTTAGCGCACCGAGCTAACTCAACTAAGGTCATGCATTTTATAGTAGGTTATTTGGGAAGGACTAAATTTGCTTTGAGCGAAAGAACTTGCATGCCGGCGCATAAGGTACTAGCCTGGTTAATTGGGTGAAAACACATCGTCCAGGCGTCATCGGGATACTGTTTGAAAAGATACAACTAGTCGGTATTTTAGACCGGGTCGATCCTCTGCACAGCTCGTAAACAACACAGCACTGGTAGATGATCTGTGCTATATATCACAGAGAGCTCTCAATATTGCGGACACTTTGCCGACACACATGGGTGGTGACGCCAGTTACTGTCATCCTGAAGTCAATTGGTCTAAACCCGGTAAAGTTCCGAGGAAAGCGCACCATTAACGAGATCTAGAATGTAGAAACTGCGCTGTCTGGTGCTTTTATATACTGCAAAATCCTCTTGGTTGGTAGTGGACTGTAAGCAAGTAACTCGGCCAGGCGGATTTCGCTTTTCATATTGTTGTACTCCAAGTAGCCGATATACTGAAAGAGCATTAGTGCGTGATCGCTACGTCCAAGTGGTGCAATTATCTTAACGACATGGACCATTTATTCTTCATTGGTGAGCACAAGGTCTAAAACTGACGGTGCGTCCGCTGTTCTAGATCGCGTGTTTGATGTGACATTGAACAGAAGTACATCGATGATTAACACCTGCACGTCAGCCTTGATTTGTTCGCTGAGCAATGCTGGGACTTCAACTGCGGGAAGGCAGAATTTCCACACACGAACTATGTGACTGTATGGTCGTGACAGGTTTCGCTTCATTTCAGCAGATAAGCGGTGATCCATTTACAAGGTGGATATTAGAAAGCGGTAAAATATTGCTAGAAAACATGCATCACTATGAATTACATGCAAGGGAAACTAAAGGGAATGGACAATTTGTGTTTCTGAATAATTGATGAAATCAACATGCAGGTCCGATGGTTAATACAAGAGCACTCTGTCTCCAATCTTAGGTCGATCAATCTGTATGGAGGTCATGCCGTGTAGAGCGATCACATCACTGGCGATAACCGTATTCTGCCACATTTCGGTGATTATATCCAAGTTCCAATGCGCGGAGATCTAACAAATACTAACTTTGAGTAGCTTACTGAGAGGGCCTTGTGTCTTGGTACAGAAGCATCTAAGGGCTTCGTAGTTTGGAGGCGGGTTAGTGAATACTGATTTCCGGTAAGGTTCTATGCTCACAATCGTGCGGTCAACTGTCGATATTTTCTGAAGCACCACTGTCGCAGGCCAATGTGAGGTTTGGGTTGTTGTGTAGGGTACGATGCATCAGAAAGAGGATGACCACCTTGATTTTTTCAGCTGCCGGCTGGTTTTGACACTGTCCCTGTGGTCTTCTGCTGGTTGATAGGTTTGTGCGGATGAGCTGATTGCACAGGGGTATCTTGTCTAATTTTGGCCGGGTGTCCATCTCGTTTATAAGTAGTTATATTGGCAGCCTTTGCACAAAATGTGATGCATTAGGATCATACTTTGTACCTTCGGTTTGGATTGCAATGCTACATTTTCCGTTTTGTGTATTTAAATAATGTACTTAATCTTATGGTTGCTTCAGGGATAACGAAGAATACGCCAGGTATCCCAGTGCGGAGCTCGGGGACCCCGTGATTTTGTTTCTTCTTAATGAGATCATCTGGCTCTTTTTGCTTCTCTGCTTTTGGCTTCAAGGAACATGCAAGCAGATTCGATCGGTGTATGAGGTGTCAGGGATTTGGTGGCTGACAGGAGAACGGCCTTTGCATCAGTACCTGACTGATGTGTTACATGCAGTAAGCGCGATTCGTTGTAACGTACGGAGTTTGCGTGAAGGACGAGGCGCACCATATTGGCTGGCTTAGATTGGAATCCTAGTTGTTAACACATATAATTCCACATTTTCCTGTTGTCTAGTAGCTTATCATTCATGGAGTTGGTACGGAATTCAGTCACATTGGAACTTATGACAGTTTGAACATTGTATTGCCACATGTTCCCCCGTTTAGAGGGTTGTATGTCTACGTTCTTTGATTGGAGAAATGAAGAGGTCTTGGATCTCCCCTATTGGTATCAGTAGTATTAAGTAAAATATTTTGACGGCGGTCCGGGTTAAGACGGTAGGTGCTTTCGTCATGGGGGTATCAACAACGGACATGTAAGTTGTCAGTACTTTAACACTGTTTGATGTAGTGAGCAAATCAAATGAAGAAGGTTTGGCGCATGCAACTTCTGGAGCAACATCTAGTATAGGGGTGGGTAAATGTGGATTGTTGCACATACCTTCGATCTGGCTACCCTGATTGAAACTAGTTCGAAGGATTCAGCGCATTGATCATTTCATCGAATGACTCTAATTGTAAACTAGCTCATAAAATAACCACATATAGTGGCACCAATGAAGATAGGCTTTCTGCTAAAGCAGCTATAATAAACAGAATATTCCTTTTTTCTTACAAACGGACACGAAACTCATAATTGTATAAGAAGTGTACCACTAAACATGAGCCTATCAACCGCCACACCTAGTTTTCTTTATTTTGGGCAAGTGAATAATATTGTCTTAGCATTTGATATATTTTTAATGAGGAAGTGATTTCAACCTATAATCCTGATGTTTGCCGGAAAGCACAAACATACCTTCCTCAACTTAATAATTTACCTAGGCATTCGTTATACTTTTGTTGCAAAAATGTTGATGATATTACATTTGCAACAGCCCAAACTACACTGTTATTTTTATACTGATATGCGGAAATGCTACCATGTTGCAAAATGAAAACTTCCCATCTGGTGCACACGCGTAATGTACCAGAATCACATGTGCCTTCGCCCATTCAGTTTGGGCTACATGCATTATCAGCAGATTAAAATTCTCCGCCCATCTTACTAGGAACGTGTTGCGCATAAGTATGAAAATGTGCATCTCACAGAGTTGAAAGACAAACAGCATCTATAAATACATTGTTAAGTGATAAGACTTGATGCGCTTGTGTACCAATGATCAAGGTCTTCACAGCAAATTACCAGTGCTTCGTACTCGCAATGATTCCCCTCCTTGGGATATTGTCGTGTAAACTGATACACGGCTGATACTGAGAAAATGGATAATGCTAATTTGCCATCGTACACCAGCAATGCACTGAAGACAGTTGATGTTAAAAACGACAGCCTCCGAACGTTCTATATACAAACTGGTGAGGTCTTCTAATCACAGAGAATGACCGCACTAACTACGTCATTGTAGATTCATTTTTTAAGGAGGAACTCAAATGGCGTTGACGTCAGAGATGATAAAATTGTTATGAGGAGCTTGAACGTTAGATCGTATGTTACTATTTGGTACAAGCGTTGATTGTATGCTTCGAAAATTACAGTTTATACAAATGGAATTTTGTTAAACGCGTGATTGTTCCTTATTGTTGAGAATATAAACTTCTGTTGATGCTTTGGTGTGCCTGCATTAGCAATACAGTTTCGATCTTTGGCTAATTTTATAGCCTGAATTATGGATGATAAAATGTTAGATGTTCGTTAGAGCCGGATGCGTTGCATTTTCCAGATGTCACAATTATTTCCAGTTTTGTCTAGGTTATTGGGTCCATAATCAGGACGCAGTAGATTCGGCGATTTTTCCAGCTGTTGTTGTAGCTGTTGTCAGCAGGAATCATTTAATATTTACTTTCTGTTCATTAACTCACTTGACACGCCTGGGAAAATCTTATGCTGAATAATGTATGCACCTTACTTTTGTTGCCCAAATCTTTAATGGGACCTAGGCCAATGCAGAGGTAAGTGGGTGCAGCGTTTTTTAAATCACCATGTGTTACATTTGGATAAACTATTAAACATGACAAAAAATTACGCGTAGAATACGCGCGCTAAAAAGAGATATCAGGTAATTTATTGTGCTACCAAAGCCCGAATGTCAAATAATCGAATATTCGCATAAGCTTGTTGCGAAGAATAATATCTTACAGCCTACCGTATGATAAGAGATGTGGTGAGAAATAACTACGCCCGCGCAATTATGGAATATTTTGGTGGCTTTGGTGTGAATGCGTGTTTCGTTTTTCCTAGTTGCCTATTCTGATTTTGCAAAGTCTGCGGCCAAAACACCCAATTTAGTTCTTTTACAAAAGCCCTTATTATTCCTTGTCAAAAATGAGCCTATATTTTAGCAGATAGTACAAATTCTTGTCTACTTCATTTCTTAAGAATGCCGCATAATTTCAGCAAGGTATGATAATGTCCATGATTGAAGTACAAGAGACATGATTTTTGGCAAAGACGTCGCGATATCTTGATCATGTTTTAACTTACGGGCAAAAGTTTACCTTGGGCAGCTTATGTAATGTGTGCTATGTAAGCTTTCTCAAACTAACACAATTTGCGAGACCACTTGCGAATATAGGAAGGTGTTAACTATACTACCGAACTTGCTGAATAGATCATTCTGCGAATCAGTTAAATGCATTTCTAAAACAGCCTAACCATTCCAGATAAAATGTCTAAATATATTGAAAAATTTAATTTTGTAACTTCTATTGTATAATCTGCATTGTGGCGCGTGTAACATTGCGCGAACATTGCTTATCATAACTTGTGACTGGAATCAATCAAAAGCGGCTGGAAAGATAATTTGCACTTTCAGCATTAAAGAACAACCGAAATAATTGCAACATCTATTAAAACTATGTGACACTATCTGTAAATATATATGACTAGATTACCGGATAATCTCAGTTCCTGATGGTATTTATTAGACAAATGCTGTAGATTTTAATCAGCAGGACGTGCAGAGTGCATTGCGCGAATTATTTTGGGTTGGATACATAAAATCTGCTTCAGTAACCCAATGATATAAGCAGAGATTAATACGTCATTGCAGTATATCATTGTTTATTTTCTTTATTAAACGATAACTTTGGTATTCAGATTTTGTTGTGAGCTCCGCGGTTGTAATCCTTTTGCATATTTCTGTTATGTACAAATATTTCACTTTATGGAGGAAGTAATATATGTGTCTGGTAGCCGTATATGCTAAACAGCATATTCCCCTTGGCTTTCAAAGAAAACGCGTTTAAATGTTATATTTGTAGTAATCTCCTTGCGAATGGATTGCGACACGCAAACTATATTCAGATTTTGGTTCAGTTAGGATTAGACCTTGGTCAGGATGATCACATTTACGGTATGGAAATTGTAGCTGAACCGGTGTTGCGCCTCCCAACATTCACACCCCTAATCGCTTTCGTCCGCGTTTGTATTTATCAGATTGAGATATCCTGATCTCAGTAGAACTCGGGGTCTAGTGGTTAAAGGCTGATGCATTCTTCAATATGGCTCTAAAATCCGTGAGCAACGTAGGTTTTCAAATGCTAATCGCTTCAACAAAATGCAGAATGTGTCAGCTGGCATAAATATTCTGCAGACAAAATATCATCAAATTTCTTAATGATCAAGTCATTTGACTGCAAGTGATTCTGGAAAACCTGAAGACAGACACCTTGCTTATGATTAAGAATCCCGCTATAGTATCACCGTATTCTTATTTTCCCAACCGTTCAAATAAAGTCAATAAACGCGGCGGTTATTTCGATTGTTGCCAACTCGGAACATGGCACTTAGTGACGTTAATCGCATTAATATATATATTTATCCGAAGACGGGACACGAGGAACTGAGTAGCCTAAACTTCCGATCTTGCAGCGACGTGATGTGAGTGAAGCTAAATTGTCACAATTTCGTGATAACTGCATGCACTCGAGATAACACAATACAGGCAGAAAGCCGCTCCAGTGAACAGTTAAATACATGGCCATAAAATCACAGAGAAAAGATTTACATAATCGTTTCGGGTAGCTGTATTCTGCGTGTAAGAGATCAAGTCAGTGGATTCCTTGGGGATAAACGTGTCATTGATGTTTATGCTGCAATCACTAATATATCCGTTTATATACAAAAATAAATGACACTAATACTGTTAAGCGCAACCCATATACCACTGAAAGTGTACTTTCCTGTATAAGTTTGATATTCACTTGCCACGTGACTCTGGTATTGTACCAGATGTTCGTGACAGCAAAGCGATCAATTAATACACGCTACTTATTTGGACTCGATTCTACCTGGCATCGCGTTTGGCGTACCCAGAATAATATTTATACCTGAAATATTTAAAGCGGTATTTTGTAGTAACCAATAAAGTATCATGCATACTCATCAGCAGCAAACAATATTATAGACTTGCTGAATATTTAGCTTGGCTCGTTTGAGCAAACATGAATACACCTAAATGAGCACACTTACTTGGTAATAATTAAATAATTAACAAAAGGAAAATTTTGTTTGTTGGGAGTAAAGTCAAGAGAATTTAAATGTTTGGACACCTCTCACAGGCACTATGCACAGGAATATACACCAAGAACTACAAGGGGATATTTGGCGAAAATAACGTAATGGTATAAAACAGTCGCGGGTTTAAGGTACTATTTAATTAACTATTAAATTAATCCTAAATATTTTACTTCGAAAAATATCTTGCCATACCTATCGTACTTACGTAACAAATACTTGTTTGCATCGGATAGAATTTGAAATTCGCAAATTCTTCCTGGATATCAAACTTTGCTAATTATGTTTGCCTGCTTACTTTCTGAATTCATGGCTCAACATCGCAACCACACCTAGTTGATCCCACTACTGGCTGTATAGTTTGCTACTGATAAAAACCTTCTGCGTCGACATGGTGTCCTAATTTTCAGATGCCCATTTTGCTGAGTATATTAACGTTGATTTAATGGCCATCGTTAGCTTGTCTTAACTCTTGCACAACGCATCCTCAATTTGAAATAGAGCTGAAAGCACGATATTTATTTATTATTTTGCATCTTTTGTACATATCTGCGTATTTTGTGTCAAGCTTATGCTCTGGTGGATACGCTACTTTTTGATTCGATTCAATGTATCGCCTTCACATTTTTATATATTAGATCTTATAAATTAACATCAGCTATTCCCATCTTATTTTCTACGCGCTGCGCTAGTGTAGAAACGCAATAGTCATAAATTCCTCTTGCATGTGCATACAACATCAGAACAAACAATTGGCGAACGTTACGTAAAACTAACTTTTGATATCAAACCCCATCCACTGGGTTTCCATATAACCTGTTAGTTTGGTGGGTTAGGGTTTGTTCGCGACGCGCAATCACAATATGGATTGCGATTCCCATTGCTGAGAGCTTTGGTCAAATGGATCGCCTTGAATGCAACTGATGAAACAAGTGGATATTCTCTATTATTCACCCGAGAAAATCAAACATTGTGTAAAGCGTCACCCATCGTGAACCGGTGGCATGAGAGTAGCGGTCAAAACTAGCACACAATGATCCCGGATTCGATGTCTACTATCTCTATCTGGTGAGATCAAATAAGATGAGAATGTGTCAAGTGGATTTGGTTCCTACCCGTAAGTCTTGGTATCACACACTTTGTGGGATTGATATTGAGGACGAAACTCTGTATATCTATTAACCAGCAGTAGAGTCCTAACGCGCATGTTGCGCATCCGCTAATTTAAGTACAATTAAAAATGATGCCAGTGTGTACGGACGTCAATGGGACAAGGAAACACTCATCAGAAGCTTCACACAAGCGGCACAACATGTGTTGTGCAAAATTCATCAAAGATTCAGCCTACTTTCCATGGAATTCAAATTGCTTGCAGCTGTTATTCCTGAACGATGTTTGGTACTCGAGTGAACCCAATAATGCAAAATCAATCTGGATTTTGCTCTAAACGCCGTTGCGTCGTGCACAATGGTACTTCAAGTCCAATGTTCGAACAGAGGCAAATATTCAGGCGATTGAATCTAAACGTTTCTATCGACCTGAATACCGACTCGCAACCCCGTGGTTTTGCTAGCTTAGTACACTGCATATTCCTCGGGGTAGAAAAATACTGTCATTTCTGTTCTGACATCTTGCGACCGTGTCATCCGAGGCTGGGTGACCTCCACAAGACGCTGTCTAACAACATCAATTATACAAGTTGGGTTGGCCAGGGTTGACCTAAATCTACTTTTTCATAAAAGTTGAGGATTAAAGTCAATAATAAATTTTGCAAGTAGAGTGCTTGTAAATACACGTCTGTTTTGCTAATTTAAAACGTGTTGTCCATGGCGTACGCAATTCCGTTGTGCTGCAAAATCTCAATCGGTTGCGATGCTTTCGAGGAACATGTAAACGGTTAAGTGAGCGAGTAGAAATGTCCTAAATTTCTGCCAGTTGGACTTGAATTTCTTCTCTAGCAAATTAGTTCTATAGTTCACTAGTCAACACATGAAGCAACAGTGTTTACTATCTGCTATATTTTTCCTACGGCACACTGATAATTGGTCGCACAAGTTCTGGTTGATATGACAACATGCAGCAGCAACGCAGAGCATGAAGGAATCATCCACAGCTGTCTTTTACAAAGTCACATTTAACCAAAGTGAGATCGCTTGTGTTTGCGACCAAAACTGTTTTCGATATCACGCAGTGACTATGCAAGCACTGCTTGATTGTCTGGCGAGCAGATCAGCACACCTTCAAACAGCAAGGTAGTGTCGCAGAAATGGGCCGACACCTCACCCGATGCAAATCATCAACGAGCAGTCACTTGAATTGGAGGGTCTGTTAAAGCACACAAGTAGCTTTGCCACATCTGTTGGTTACATCATTGGTAAAGTTAGTTCACCTATCAGCAGCGCCCGTGTGGAGTTTATGGAGCTTCCGTTCTGCTACTAGCAAATTTAAGTCTAACCGCATTTACTTATCATTCTTCATTCTTGCCACACTGGCGACGCGATTCCTTGCAAATGCATCAACAGCACTTTGGTGCCCGGATCATGGTTTATTAATTGCACTAAACTGAACTGACACAACCGGCTAATCTTTAAGTATCGTGGGTTATTTAGGAAATAGAAGTTTCAGATAGAACTTGGCTCACTTAACAGTAAAGCAAAACAATACCAAGCCGGTATCATTCCTGATGTGAAAGGTCTAGTTGAACGAGGTGCTTTTTCCTACAGTGCCTTTGGAAGCTAATTTTCAGTCTACCGTCATTCCCACTACAACTGCGTTTTAACCTTACCTTTGCTACAAGTACGGGTACATCCAACACTTAGTTCTCACCTGTACCTAAGTCTGTCCAGTTTAATGGGAACATGGCTGCGATGAAATAGATGCATTGCTACACCGGGTGTACTTTCGTCTACCAATGCCAGGTCCACTTTTACCACAGTAGACCCAGTAGTAACGGTAACTTCAGTGCTACAGCAAACCATCTGTCAGTAAAGAGACTACAGTCATCCATTGTTCTCCGAAACATTCGGTCCTCAAGCACTGATCAGAATATGTACATCGTCCAAGTTTCCCTAATCTGCGCCTCGTCGCGTGAAGCGCTGTGCAAGTTGCGGCACGCAGACGCCGCAATTTTGTGCGTAGTGCATCGTGTGAGATACAATTGCTGTTAGCATTCCCCGGAGTTTTCTCAGGGCGCGGATTGTGCGGATTCTTACTGTGTGTCCATGACAATCGGTAGACACATTCCGGCCTCACCATAGCAGGAAGGCATTATATTTCCATGCGGCGAATTTCATCCTTAGTTGGGCGACTGTCGTATCCTGACTACACTGAACGGTTTCAGAGATTTGTGAATAATGGCATATTAGGGCGATGTCGTCAGCATACTTTAAATCACGAAGAGTCATAGCGTAAATTCCACGTTCGCAGTTTTCATGAGTGCTCTCCAGTCGATATTTCAATGTAAGGAATTGTGCTTTATATTCTTATGTGGTTTATGTGAACAAACGATAAAGTTCAAGCGTTATTTGTTGGTCTTATAAACTACTTTGGTTACACGTGAAATATTTTTGGATTCGTGATGTTTAATCACTGATGAAAAACGGAAAGTCTGGAGATGGTAAAGTGCGCGAGCAATTACGGACCACATTCGATCTTGGGCTAAAATCGTAACGTACCGTATGTTCTGTAGCAAATCGGATATTCATGATAGATAGATGCTCTTAAATTACCTATTAACCAAATATAAGTTTCAATTCTGTTATTGGTATACCAATCTGCCCTCAATTGATTCGTGGAAGTGTCCCGATTTAGCTGTTATGCAATTATGTTGGGACATTGATTTTCTAATTAATAACAATCTTGACAGCCTGAGAGGACTTATCGAAATTAAGTAGAATAAATCATACATGTTTTCCGCCTCCAAATTTTTAATTTCATCCAGATCAATAAAGTAAAAAGTGGGTTGTACGGTTAAGCACTATGTGCCACATCTAGTGCATAATGATATAACAGCAAAAGGCAGTAG
>OX104059.1:12641811-12667918 GCA_944474145.2 Dicrocoelium dendriticum
TTAGAGGTAGTATGGCTGCGTTCTTTGGTTTGAAAAAATGAATAGGTCTTGGATCGCGTGGTGGTATCAGTAGTACTAATTGAACAAAGTTTGACGGCGGTCTGGGTTAGGATGGTAGGTGCTTTCGTCATGTGGGCAGAACAACGGACAGGTAAGTTTTCAGTACTTTAACAGTGTTTGCTGTGGCCAGTGCATCAAATGAAGAAGGTTTGGCGCATGCATCTTTGGGAACAACACTTAGTATAGGGTTTGTAGAAAGTAGGAAGTCCACGATTAAAATTCACGCACAATAATATGCCTTGACGGGGAGTAGAACCCCGGTCCACGAATTTCCGGTCCGCTGCTCTACCACCTGAGCTACCGAGGGCTGACGGTTAGGTGCGCAAATTTTAACACATGACTTCTGCTTGGTGCGCGACGGTAGCTCAGGTGGTAGAGCAGCGGACCGGAAATTTGTGGACCGGGGTTCGACTCCCCGTCGAGGCATATTATTGTGCGTGAATTTTAATCGTGACTTCTACTTTCTACAAACTTTACTCTACTCACAAACTTCCAACTTAGTATAGGGGTGGATAAATCTATTTGGTTGCACTTATGTTTGATCTGGCCATTCTGATTTAAACTAGTTCGAAGCAAACAGCACATTGACCATCCCATCTAATGACTACGATTGTAAACTAGCTCATAAAAGTAACCACACATAGTAGCACCAATCGAAGATAAGCTTTCTGCAATAGCATCCATAATAAACGGATTAATCCGTTTCCTCAAAATGGATACGAAACTCGTAAATGAATAAGAAGTGTTCCATTAAACATGAGCGTATAAACCGCCACGCTTAGTTTTCTTCATTTTGGGCAAGTGAACAATATTTGCATTTGCATTTATTGTATTTTTGCTGAGGAGCTGATTTCAACCCAAAACTCTGATGTTTGCGGAAAAACACGAACATATCTTCTTCAAGTTAATAAGTTACCTAGGCATTCTCTAACCTTCTATTGCAAAAATGTTGATGATATAACGTTTGCACCAACCTAAACTACGCTATTATTTTTATACTGATATATGGAAAGGCTACCATGCTACAAAATGAAAAGTTTCCATCTGGTGCACACGCGTAAGGTACCAAAATTACATGAACGTTCGCCCATTCAGTTTGAGCTACATGCATTATCAGCAGCTTAAAAATCGCCGCCCATCTTACCACGAACTTGTTGGGCATAAATTTAAAAATGTGCATAGTACAGAGTCTAAAGACAAACAGCATTTATAAATACACTGTTAAATGCTGAGATTTGAAGCGCTTGTGTACCAACGACCAAGGTCTTCCCAGTAAATTACTCGTGCTTCGTACTCGCAATGATTCCATCCTTGGGCTATTGTCGTGTAAAATGATTCAAGGAGGATACTGAGAAAATTGATGATGCCAATGTACCATCGTACGCCAGTAACGCATCGGAAAGCTGATATCAAGAACGGACAGCCTCCGAACGTTCTTTATACCAACAGGTAGGGTATTAAAAACAGACAGGAGGACCGCCCTAACTGCATCATTGTAGACTCATGTATCAGAGAGAAACTCAAATGGTGTTGACGCCAGTGATGACAAAATTAGTAAAAGGCACTTGAACGTTAGATCGTATAAATGCACTGTTTGGCACAAGCGTTAATTTTAAGCTTCGCAAACTACAGTAAATGCAAGTGAAAGATTGTTAAACGCGTGAATGTTTCTAATTGATGAGAATGTAAACGTCTGTTGATGCTTTGGTGCGCCTGTATTAACATTGCAGTTTCGATCTTTGGCTAATTTTATAATCTGAAGTATGGGTGCTAACATTTTGATGTTTGTTAGAGATAGATGCGTTGCAGTTTCCAGATGTCACAATTTTTTCTAGCTTTGTCTAGATTGCTGTGTCCATAATCAAGATTAAGTAGATTCGGCGATTTGTCCAGACGTAGCTGTTGGCAGCAGGGATGATGCAATATTTATTTTCTGTACACTAACGCACTTGACATGCCTGTGAAACATTATGCTGAATAATGCATGCGCCTTACTTTTGTTTCCCAAATTTATAATGGTACCTAGGCCAATGCAGCGGTAAGTGTGAAGATTTTTCAAATCACCGAAAGCCACATTTGTGTAAACTATTACAACATGACAATCAACCACGCGTAGAGTACACGCGCTAAAAATAGACTATTAGTTAATTTCTTGTGATACCGGAATCCGAATGTCAAAGCAATCAAATATTTGCAGGGGCTTGTTGTGAAGAAAAATATCTTACAGCCTGCCTTATGATAACAGATGTGGTGAGAAATAACTGCGCCTGCGGAATTATGGAATATATTGGTGGCTTTTCTGTGAATGCGTGCTTATTTCCTTAATGCCGATCCTGATTGTGCAAAGTCTGCAGCCAAAACACCCAATTTAGTTAATTCGCAAAAGCCCATATTATTGCTTGTCAAAAATGTGCCTATTAGTTAGCAGATAGTACAAATTCTTGTCTACTTCCTCTCCTTAAGAATGCCGCATAATTTCAGCAAGGTAGAATAATGTCCTTGGTTGAAGTACAAGAGTCATGATATTTGGGAAAGACGTCGCGATATCTTATTTACGTTTTTAATTACGGGCAAAATTTTACGTTGCGCAGCTTATGTAACGTGTGCTATGTAAGCTTCATCCATCTAACACACAATTTGCAAGACCACTTGCCAGTATAGGAAGGTGTTCGCTAAACGACCGATCTTGATGAATAGATAATTCAGCGAATCACTTGAATGCATATCCAAAACATCATAACCATTGGAGGTAAATTTCTAATATATACCGAAAAATTTCCTTCTGTAACCCATAGTATAATCTGCATCGTAGCGCGTGTAACATTGCGCGAAGATTGCTTATCATAACTTGTGACTGGTAGAATAAAACAACAAAAGCAGCTGGAAAGATAATATGCACATTCATCAAAATAGAACAATCGAACTAATCGCAACATCTTTTACAACAATATGACAATATTACCGGGTAATCTCAATAATCTAATGAAATAAACAGGTATTATTACGTTATTACAGTACCTAACCCTGTATTTGCTTTACTAAATGGTAACTTTGCTATTCAGATTTTGTTTTGATTGCCGCGTTTACAATACGTTTTGCATGTTTCTGTTCTTTAAAATATTTAACTTTAAGGTGGAACTACTATATTTGCTTGGTAGCCGTATATGCTAAACAAAAATTGCTCTGTGGCTTTCCAAGAAATGACGTGTTTAAATGTTAGATTTGTAGTAATCTCCGTGTGAACGGATTGCGACATGCAACCCATATTCCGATTTTGCTTCAACTGGTATTAGACCTTGGTCTGTACGATCACATGGACCGTATCAGAATTGTAGCTGAACCGGTTGTGCGCCTCTCAACACTGACATACCTAACCGGTTTCGTCCGCGTTTGTATTCATCAGATTGAGATATCCGGAGCTGAGTTAAAACTCGGGGTCTTGTGTTTAAACGCGGAGGCATTCTTCATTATGGCTTTACAATCCGTGAGCAACGTAGGTTTTCGAATGTTAATAGCTACAACAAAATGCAGACTGAGTCGGCTGGCATAAATATTCTGCAGACGGAATATCATCAAATTCCTGAATGATCAAGTCATTTGTTTGAAAGTGTTTCTTAAAAATCTGAAAACAAACATCTTGCTTGTGGCTAGTAATTCTGGTATAATATCAACAGATTCTTATTTTCCAAACCATTCAAATAAACTCAAACAAAGCGGCTTTTTTTATTTTGCTTGTTGCCAACTCGAAACTTGTCACTTAGTGACATTAATCGCAATTATTCACATTTATTTGAAGACGGTACACGGATAACTGAGTATCATAAAATTACGAGCTTGCCGTGAGGTGATGTTGGTTAGGCTAAATTGTCACAATTCGGTGGTAACTGCATGCATTGGAGATAACCCAATGCAGGCAGAAAGCCGCTCCAGTGAATAGTTAAATGCATGGCCTTAAAATCAAAGAGAGAAGATTAACTTAATCGTTTCCGTTAGCTGTATTCTGCACCTAAGAGATCAAGTCAGTTGATCCAGTGGGGAGAAACGTGTCATTGACGTTTATACTGCCCTCACTAATATGTCTGTCCTAATATACATAAACAACAAAAGACACTAATACTGTTAATATCAGCACATATACAACTGAAAGTCTACTTTCCTGTAAAAGTTTGATATTTACGTGCCAAGTGATTCTGCCATTGTACCAGATGTTCGTGGCAGTAAAGCGATCAATTAACACACGCCACTTATTTGTACTATCTTCTGCCTTACATCTCCTTTAGCGTACCGAGAATAATATTTATAACTGAAATATTTAAAGCGGGATTTTGTGGTAGCCAATAAAGTATCATGCATTTTCATCAACAGCAAATAATATTATAGACTTGCTAAATATTTAGCTTGGCTCGTTTGATCAAATATGAATACACCTAAATATGCATACTTAATTGGTAATAATTAAACAATTAACAAAAGGAGTGTTTTGTTTTATGAGAAGAATGTCAATAGAATTTAGATGTTGGAACACCTCTCACAGGCACTATGCACGGCACTATACACCAAGAAATACAAGGGGATACTTGGCGAAAATAACGTAATGGTATAAAACAGTCACAGGTTTAGGGTAGTATTTACTAAATTAGTCCTAAATATTTTACTTCGAAAACTATCTTGCTATATATATCGCATTTACGTAACAAATACTTGTTTTCATAGTAATCATGTAGGAGGATTTTAGTTGTAAATTTGATAAGGCTTTCATTCCAACAGTTCACAAGCTACATAGCAGAGCCTAGTCCGGAAAAGCGCCAGATGCGTTTCGCCCTATTGGGGCGCGTCAATAGCGCGCATTCCCTCGGTCCTCTAAGGAGGATCGAACCCATGACCGCTAGAGGCAGACGCCAAATACCCAGCAGCTTAAGCCACTGAGCCATGGGGGGACGTTGGCTCGGCTACATAATTTGCAAACTAGCTGGGATATAGCACCAGCTATCTACCACTGTCACTGAGAGTGGTTAGCCTGCAAGCTGATGACGTCCTCTCACTAGAGGCTATATCTGTAGCATTTGAAAATAGGAGAAGCAGTTGATTTTATAGTACTCATAAGTAGCAGGAGTTTAGTTGTAAATTTGATAAGGCCCTCTTCCCAACAGTTCACAAGCTTTTTCGGACTGCTCTGCTATGTAACTTGTGCAAATCGTGCAAATCGTCACCTGTCGTAAACCGGTGGCATGGGAGTGGCGTTCAAAACTACCACACTATGGTCCCGGATTCAATGTCTACTATTTCTATCTGATGTGATAAAGAAAGGTGGCAACGTGTCAAGTGAATTTGGTTCCTACCCGTGAGCCATGGTATCAAACACGTTGTGCGATTGATGGTGAGGATGAATCTCCGTATATCTACTAACCCGCAGCCCAGTTCTAACTCGCATGCTGCGTATCCGCTACATTAAGTACAATGAAAAAAGATGCCAGTGTGTACTAACGTCAATGGGACAAGGAAACACTCCTTGAAACCTTCACACAAGCAGCTCAACAGGTGTTGTGCAAAAATCATAAAAGATAGCCTACTTTCCACAGAATTCAAATTGTTTGCAGCTGTTATTCATGGACGAGTTTTTGGTACTCGTGTAAACCCCATAACGCAAAATTAATCTGGATTTTACCTTAAACGTCGTTTCGTCGCGCACAAATGTACTTCAAGTCCAGTGTTCCAACAGAGACACATATTCAGGCAATTGAATCTAAACATTTCTATCGACCTGAATACCGACTCTAGCCCCCTCGTGGTCTCGTTAGCTTGGTATACTGCATATTCGTCGGGGTAGGAAAATACTGCCATTTTTGTCCTGACGTCTTGCGACTGTGTCACCCGAGGCTGGATGACCTCCACGAGAAGCTGTCTAACAAATTCATTTAGACAAGTTGGGTTGGCAAGGGTTGACGTAAATCTACATTTCCATAAAAATTGAGGATTAAAGTCAATAATAAATATTGCAAGTAGAGTGCTTGTAAATACACGTCAGTTTTGCTTATTTAAGATACGTTGTCCAGGGCGTACGCAATTCTGTGGTGCTGCAAAATCTCAATCGGTTGCGATGCGT
Organism: Dicrocoelium dendriticum; assembly: GCA_944474145.2. Taxonomy (NCBI): domain Eukaryota; kingdom Metazoa; phylum Platyhelminthes; class Trematoda; order Plagiorchiida; family Dicrocoeliidae; genus Dicrocoelium; species Dicrocoelium dendriticum. Next base: position 12,647,975 of record OX104059.1, read on the forward strand.
TTGATGAACACGTAAACAGTTAAGTGAGCGAGTAGAAATTTCTTGACTTTCTCCAAGTTGGACTCGAATTACATCTCGAGCAAATTAGCCCAGTAGTTCACTAATCAACACGTGAGGTAATAGCGTTTACTATTTATACGGCCGACTGATTATTGGTCTCACAAGTTCTGGTTGATACAAGTTCAAGTTCAAGTTCAAGCGGGACTGGAACGATAGGATGATCCCGTGAGTGTTCCTTCTTCGGCGGGTCGTTGAACCAGGAGTTGGCGAACTTTGAAATACTGATGGACCTAAAACAAAGACCGCATCACACCCTGTCCAACCAATTAATGCCCACGTATCCTGCCCTAGCAGTCCCTGCTGGGCCGGTTACGTGAAGTAAGAAAGAGAAAAAGTAAACTCAGAAGGCAAAAGAGAAAGTGGAAAGAGCTAAGCAAGTGGAATACCAAGATATTTGAGTCATTAAAAAAGAACTGAAAAGTGAAGGTGAGTCAGCTAGGAAAAAGGAAAAGTTTGCTGTTGCCACCCAAGAGCATCGAGCTGGCGCGCAAAACCCTTAACCGTAGGTTCCCTAACCACGTGATCTGGAAGCGAATTCCAGCGATCTATAACTCGGCGCGACAGACGAGTTTCCGTCCTAATCCTATCAGACCGTGGTTTATGCAGTTTCAGTGGGTGACCGCGGAGATTAGGTAACGTAGCGGGACTAAATAGCCCTGACAAGTCCGGGCCAATCTTACCCGTCAAAATACGATAAGTGAGAATCAGGTCCCCTCTTATCCTTCGGTAGTGCATGGAGTACATACCCAAACTGAGCAAGCGTTCAGGATACGTCTGTCCCCGTAGACCCTGCACTAGCCGAGTGCCCACTCGTAACACCCTCTCCAAGTCCATTTTGTCTCGGTTAAGACATGGTGGACAAGCCTGAATACAATATTCCAGGTGGGGTCGGACGAATGCCGAAAATAGCTTCACAAACAAATTGGCCGTTAAGATTCCGAAAGAGCGGCGGATAAACCACATCATACGAAACCCTCGACAAGCAGCCTTCTTCCAGTTGTCTCCAGAATGAAGTGCTGATGCGTGTACGACTCCTAAATCAACCTGCTGAGTGACAACAGGGAGTTCACCACCGCCGACAACATATCGGGTGGGAGGATTAGCAGCTCCGATTCGGAGAACAGAGCACTTGGCCCTATTTATGGGCATCAACCATAAGGTAGACCATTCCCAGAGCCTATCCAAGGCATGCTGAATTGCCTCAGGACCCCCGGGATATCCACAATATTCCAGAGCTTAAGGTCGTCAGCAAACATTAGTGATGACACCCCTAGCTCTCCCGGCAAGTCATTTACATAGATCGCGAACAACAATGGCCCCAATACCGAGCCCTGCGGGACGCCACTAAGGACAGCTTGCCTGAGCGAAAGGCTACGCCCACCCGTACGCACTGTTCCCTCCCCTCAAGGAAGGCAGACACCCATTGAAGGGCGCGACCAGATATCCCGTAAGATCTCAACTTTAGTGAGAGCCGAAGATGTGGAACAGTGTCAAAAGCTTTCGAAAAATCTACGAATAGCACGTCTACAGCGTGGCCACTGTCTACCGCTTCGGCCCAGCTTTCACGAGCTACAAGTAGATTAGTCTGACATGAAAATCCTTTGCGGAATCCATGTTGCGCAACACTGAGAAGGTTGAATCTATTCAGGTGGTTCTCCACTGAATCCCTTATCAGCTTTTCAAACAACTTGACTACTACGCTTGTCAAACTGACAGGCCGGTAGTTCGCGGGTAGAGCGCTGTCACCGCCCTTAAAAATCGGACAGATGATTGCCTCCTTCCATTCCGAAGGTAGGATGCAGCTGTCCAGCGATATTGAAAACACGCATGTAAGAGGACCACTCAGCTCAGTGGCCAATTCATGCAACAGCTTCGGATGAATTGAATCAGGACCGGAAGCTTTAGAGGGATTAATGCCTTGCAGTAGCTCGAAGACCTGAGTCTCCGTTATGCTAAATTCATCTAAGCAATAATCCTCTGGAACTCTTGAAACCAATTCAACCTGCGGTAAAGAGGTCTCCCGAGCAAAGACCCCAGTATACTGATCACTAAGTATACAAGCCTTTTCATAGTCGGTTTGCGCACGGGTCCCGTCTGCTCGCAATAACGCTGGTATAGACAGTTTTGCCCCGCTGCGTCTTTTAACGTAAGCAAAAACTTCTTGGGATTAGCTGCGGCCGAGTCCGCTAAACCCTGCTCGTACTGGAGACGAGCAGTTCTGAGATGTTGCTTACATTTATTTCTAATCTCTCGATAACTATCATAGGTACTGGCTGATGGAGCTGCTTGGTAGGTTCGCCAGCATCTAGACCGTTTCTTGAGTAGGTACTTGCCTGTGGTATCTATCCATGGAGGCTGTGCCCTTAACCCTCTTTTCCTCATGAGTGGAATATAGGGAGTGGAAACCTCCGTAAGGTATGCCTTAAATTTATCCCAGGCTAACTGGACAGAGTCAGCCATCGAGATCTCACAGTTCAGAACTGAAGCCTTAGCTCGCATTGCACTAAAGTCCGCCCGCCAAATATTCGGAAGTAATTCAACAGCGGTCTCTTGGTGCCTTGAAAGAGCACATCGAAAGGATATGCATACGTGATCGCTGGACCCTAGAGGTGCACCGTATGAAACGTCAGTCACGAAGTCCAGGGACTTAGCGAAAACCAAATCTAAAGTAGATGGTATTTGGTTGTCCATATACCTAGTGGGAAAGTCCACGAACTGGTGCAAAGGCACTTGGAGAGTCAGTTCAAGAAAGTCTGCACCGAATGTTCCTAATGCCGAATTGCAAGAAAGATCGGCCCAACAGACTTCCGGGAGGTTGAAATCCCCTAGAACTAAACACTTATTCGCAGACTGAGTGCGAATAAAGTCAAGTATCCCCCTGGAAGAACTTCCAGGACTTCTGTATATCACTATAACTGTAAACTGGGTAGAGGAAGTGCACAAAACAGCCGATAGGGCTTCAACAGTCTGATCCGACGACTGGAATGTGCAGGTCCTCAACACATCTAAGTTACAGCTCACATACAGTACAACGCCTCCGCCTTGGCGACCAACGGAGCGATCAGTTCTAAGCAGCGCGTAGCCAGGTAAACATACCTCACCGTCCGTGATATCCGGAGACAACCACGTTTCAGTGAAAGCAAGTATGTCGGGACGAGATTTGTCTACAAGTAGACCCAACTCGTGCACCTTGTTCCTTAGGCTACGCACGTTGCTAAGTACTACCTCAAGGAAGTCGGCACGACCATCCCTGGGTCGTGCGCCATCAGGATGGGTTCTGATAGGGCGGAAAATAACTTCCGGCTGACCACCTGAAAACCCACCAGACGGAGGCCTTGCTCACCAGCCGCCCGTCTAGTTTTGAGGTCTTTGATAGCCTCCTTTAACTTCAATCTATCTGCCAGTGGTAGGTCCGGCTGAACGCTGACACCACTACCCTTAAGTTTGAATGCAAACCGCAGTAATGATTTGCGTTCCTCCGGGTAGAAAGGACCACGCGAAGTAGTCGGGGTCGTGGATTTGGCGTAGCGATAGGGACGTTCCCCAATCTGGTCAGCTTTCTGACAGTGACACCAGGGAAGCCAGGTGGAAGCAGCTTGCTGACACACAGTTTCAGCCACTTGATGTCATCCAAGATGCGTTCCCTTGGGAGAGCGGCCGCAGATTCAGTAACGTTACGGAATATAACGCTACTATCCGTGAAAGAGTCGGCACGACGGGGAGTGTTTACCCCACGTGCCTTGGAGTCGACACCTATACCAGCTGTTTTCACCACTGGCGGTGGGACTGTCCCTGTCTTCACAAACGACGCCGAAGCAACGGTAGCGTAGGTTTTCCGCTCTATTGCCGGCGTCTTACTAGTTCCTGGGTCTTCAAGCCCCTTCGAAGTTTTACGAGCAGATCTAGTCCGCTTCTTCTTTTGGTTCACTGGAGCAGGGGCCGTTGACCTTGTATCGCATTGAGCAGTTACCAGCACTTCGTCAGAACGGGCTGGTTCACTGGCAGCCGAGACGGTCAGCATCTTCGGAAGGTTCTGTGTACAATCGTCAGACGACTTTACGACTGTCAAAGACGGCATCTTTTTCGATGCCATGGCAACTAATTCTCTGGGTTTAGCAGAGGGCTTTTGGTATTTCCGCACCCTATTTTTCTTCACTTTGATCGGCTCATGAGGATAGCCAGCAATGCTACCTGGATTGACCGGTAGGATGTGCGACTTCATGACCGAGTGACAGACTCCAGTGGATGGATCGTCAGCAATGTTGCCGTCTATTGCAGTGTCTTCAATCGAAATATTCAGGGATTTTAAAATCAAATCCATCTTCGTATCGAGCGACGCAATAGAGGCGAGTTTAGCTATCGCCAACTCAACATCTGCCAACCTTGAAGTCAGCGCTGAAAGTTTAGCACCGGTGATAGCCGGGCGCGTCGATCTTTGAGCGCAGCATTCAGCACAGCTGAAAAGAAAGTGAACGCTTGATGATAGCATTTTGTACTGGTCAGCTTGTAGGCCGGTACAGCTTTCGTGATACCAGCGGCAGCAGACGTCACACTGCATACCGCCAGATAAATCTGTTACTGGCTCTGAACAGTTAACCTGTCCGCAAGCTGCAGTAGACTCATCAAACGAGGACCCCATAGGTCCATCCGTCTCGGTGTTTAGCGAGACAGCCATGTTCATGTGGAAAACAGAGTAGAATTACAACACGTATACAATAGAAAAACGACCGCAATAAAAAGGCAAAAACAGGGTGCAAAACGGGATTAAAACTGGGAACAACCGGAAAAATTACCAGTAAGCGCCAAAGACGCTTTGGCCAGTACCACTTTAATCGATCCAAGATATCTTGGATCAGAGAAAATTTGACAATAGTCAAATTTCGTTTCAAGTGTTTATTCAAACACTGCTTTCCACGTTATTTCAGCTTTAAAGCTCGATCAGTATGGCACGCCAAAAATCGAGTTACCGCGTAGTACTCACAGAACGTGTACGCAAACTTGCATCAGCAATGCAGAGCATGAGTGGATCATCTACTGCTGCCTTCTACAAAGTAGCATTTAACTAAAGTGAGATCGCTTGTGTTTTCGACCAAAATTCCCTACTTGTAGCGAGGTGATATTACAGGAAGTAAGCTGTTGCAACTTGGTGCATCTGCTTGCATTGTGATCCAAATTGTTTTGCCTCACCGGGAATGAATTTAATAGCCATCCTCCACACAACCATTTCAACAATGTGCGGGTGTGGAGGAAGTATACCGAGGAAAATTACTGCAAGATTTGACACTAGTCCCAGCTGTCAACGTAAAAGTAAACAATATTCCGTATTTGATACAAGATTACCCCAAGGTATTCTGTGTAGATTAGGATGTCTCTGAATGAAATCAACCTAGCTTCGCTAGAAGAAAGCAAATAGTGCACCTACTGCAGTCTGATAGTATTTCTTGTTATATATTCCAGGTTCCGCGAAATGAACCACGCGTAAGTCCATCCACAGTGCACAATGACCTATATACATTTTGTCTTAACACATGTTTTCAACATTCACTTAAAATCTAGCAGCAAAATATTACACCGCTTTATGTCTCCTTGAGTTTTAGCAAACACATTAGTTCATATTCGGATGTCACCGGTTTGAAACAATTGGAAACCGCCTGATCTGTTTGTTAACCCAAACAATTGCAACTGGATTTTATCTGGTGGATGCCGCTGAAAATGTAATAATTAAAACGTATGCCTGAATGGTTGTATCACACTTCTGGCAATCAGATAATGTTACGACTAATTAACAGCAGTTTACTCAGGATATTAGGGAGAAATCAGCAAGAAATATGATGCAAGAATACACTACTGAAACTCCGAAACCTACAAGCAAAAGACTGAAGCAATAAGCGCAAATGTTTTTATAAAAATTCCAAAGTGTTCAGATGTACTTTGGCATATTTTACGCTCTCTATCAGAGAGTTAGGTGACCATGATAAAATGAGTGCAGGAGATAATTTCCTGTGCACTCGTTTTTCACGGTCATGAAGCCGAATATTGTTCACGTCGGCAAACGCTGACCCACGTCATCTAACCAAACATGTATAGCATAAAAAGCCCTATGGAACCTATATATGCTAGTTAGGATTAACCGTAGTACAGAGAATGCGCTTTACTTTTTATAAGCCATATTAAGGCAACAAGCTGGACAATGTTCAGGGGCTTTCAAGCGTACAAACTTAGTGGTGCTTTTGGCATGGATTGTACAAAGAGAAATATTATTATTGCACACCATCTATCTAATACTCTTGAAATGAGAACACAGTACTAAATTTTCTGTTTGAAGATAGACCTTAATAAAGCTTAGTCGCGAACCTGCCATAATGAGCGACAGGATGACATGATAAGAAACTAAACTTCAAGTTTTTGCAATATCGGATAAGTTTCAACAGTTTGCATCCAAGCACGCTACCTATGTTGTGTATAATACGAAGACCCTGCAAAGTGTTTCCGATTGCTTTGATAGAACAGAGCTACTACAAGAAAAACAGCAAATTCCGACGAGCCTGAAGTTCCTTTATATTTGAATATTCCAGCTCCTGCCATCTGTACTACCCATAACCCGGTCTAGGTTGCACAACGTACATTACATTATTTGCTGTAATTCAACGCTTGACGTTTCCGTGATAATGAAGCCGCACTATAATAGTTCAACCTAACTCATACCAATGAGTCAGTTAGTTCAGATATGTCTGGATTCAAGCAGACTTCATTGCATAATTCAGAAGGCTTGATTTAAATAAATGCAGTGGAATATTTACAAGCGCGTACGCACAGCATCGTCCCCATTTCGCTTACTTCATTTAATGGTATGATGATCGGATTGGACGCGTTTAGTTCTAAGGTTAGTGATTGGAACCTACCTGCAGACGAGGCCATTAAACATTGTTAATACCAATGGAAGTTTACTGAAATTATACAACGTAAACATTTACAGGTATATTTTCACAACATCAAAAAAATGCTTACTGCTTCTGCATTAAGCTGCGTTTGTCAAAGTTAAATCAAAAGTGGAATATTTTACCCAGTGATAACTCAAGAACACAATATCGAAGGCGAAAACATTGCTCAGTTTTTATAGCTGCAACCAACTAAACTCAAATTAGTAGATTTCTCTGGAATTTTACTTAAGGAGTCAACCAATGATTCGAGATATAATGCCAAATAGATAAGGTAACATCTTTCGTTTAGACCTTACCAAGTGATCCGAAAAGATAAATCTGATCGTACCTTAACAAATACGCACATTTAAGCTGAACCTATTACAGCCGAAAAAGGATTGATTTGAACGTACCAAAAGGAGTGGTGCATCTACTCTATTTCATCTAACATTGCACCTCGTCCAACCATGAGGCAATTGAGTGATGTTGGGCACACTTTTTTAACAACGCATGGGGATAGCTTATGGTTAAATAGTAATCGGTCTAAAGTTATTATCCAGAATGCTGGATATATGTATCAATTAACTTATACCAGACGTAAGTTTGATACTTCTCCCTGCGTTACCTGATTTATGGCTAAGAGAATGCAGTGCCTACGTCAGAGCACGGACACGATTTCAGATATAGAATCACTGTAATACATAGGTATACTTTGTTTGATGCCAATTGTCTATAATAACATTACGAGCGCCAGCGAGGAAGCTTGAAAGAGAACTAATCTCTGCTTGCTGCGAGTAGCAGTTCCACTGTTATAGATAGGATTGTCATGGATATACAATTAATGCTCAAAGAATCACGCACATGTTTGCATTCGAAACTGAAATAAGTAGAATCAAAACCGATAGGAATCCGTAAGGTAAATTGCGACATTTTTAATAGTAAACAAGATTGGTGACGCCATAGCATTCTAGCATTGTCATTATCGCTTGGATTTAGATTTAATTGTCTCTTTCTTCAGTAATGTCCGTTGTCGTTAAGGCAGCACGACACACGCAACCCAACGGAATTGCATGTGAAAAGGTTAACGCAGACTTGACCAATTGGGTTTTTTAAATCGCAGCTACTTATTACTGCTTGCAGAATAAATTTGCTCCTCAACCACAGATGCCAACAGGAACAGATCTTTCATGACTGTGTGTAATCCAAGGCATCACAGCACAGATTAAACGGCAAAGCCTATACTGAGAACATGGGCACATGCAAGACATAATTATAGTTTAGAGAGCTAACTGGTGCACTGATGTGTTCAGTGAGCTATCTACACGTTAACTGAAAGGAATAAATTAAGTTGCAGCAAATTATCTTAACTAGCAATTTTAAGGTTTGCATGCGAAATAAACATTCGTAAGTTCCATCAACATAATTTGGTGACTTCCCATAAGTCAAGGGGGTTGGAACTGCTGGGTTTCAAAATGTTGGTTGTTTTGAGGAGGAGCACGAGACTAAAGCTTCCGAAAACAACAAACTGTTAGAATTCATAATATAATCAATATAATCAGGAATTGTATCGCAGCAAACCAGTAATATTACAATGCAGCTAAATTCAAGTACTATTATAATTAGACTTACAGAATGCAGCACATCTGTAAGCAATACAGAATACAGGGTAAATTGCCCGTCTACATTATGTGCAATGCCGAACACTCGAACCCAGAATTAAATCCGCACTCTTTCTAACTTCAACTTGTGTAACAAACTCTTGCGGAAACGGTCACAGGGTGTACTGTTGTACTGTCATGCGGTCTTTCACCGGTATCACTTTTGAAGTAATTTTGAGATCGTCCGCGAGGGGTCAAAAGTGAATCGATCACGCTCACGAGGCTATTAATGAAGACGAGGAGAGGCCTTGGTCCTAAAACCGAGCCTTTATAGGACGCTACAGTGTACATCTGTCGAGTCAGATAAGACGACGTTAAAGTAGAATTTCACATATACAACCTAGGATAAGGTCACCGATCTCACAGCTCTGAAGATTATTAAGTCAATGCTGTGGTCAGGACTATCAAACACTTCTGAGTGATGGATTTATTTAGCATCAAATCCTCTTCAGCATCAAGTGATTTCATATAGCTGGCACGGACAAAAAAGGGGTACGTGATACACGAGCGGTTCCGCCGGTAACTGTGTTGCAACGGTACGATGATATTGCATTTTCCCAAGTAATCCAAGTAGGCCTTTGCATTAGCGGATTCTGTGATTTGAGAGAAGTAGGAAAGAATTATCGTGCGGTAATTTGCAGGTTCAGCTTGGATACCACCCTTGTAAATTAGAGTGACTAATGCATACTTCCACATGCCCAGGACTTGCATGTTACCTAGACAATGTTGGAAAAAATCGGGACATCGGTTCAGCTAGGCTATTAACCGCCACTTTTGATTCCCAGGTGTAAGTTGTCTGCACCAGAACAACTGTGCACACGCAGCAATATCAGTCGCCTCAGTTGGCCTGCAGCAGTAAGTGAGAGGTTACTGCACTAGTAGTGGATTGATCGGTGTGAAACTTTAGATAGTTATCGATGGTTCCAAAAATAAAAACTGTACTTGTGTAGGTAAATTGGCCGTGTCTTTCTCGGTTTGCGCTTGCCCATGTTCATTTCGCAAAACGAGGATAACACTCTGTACGTTAATGGATTTGTAGACATGCCTGTAAACTAACTAGTGGTTTGAGCAGAACCAATACGAATATGATAATTTCCTTTCAATTTATTTTCGCGGTTCAGGTAGACAAAATGCTTCCACTAGGTTTTGTATGTTTTTTAGTTCTCTGCTTTCTGACTCCCTTTGTTTGCTAGCCAAGGTAAATCACTCCGAGACTTGCGTGTCCACCTCTGTCTCATCAGAAAGGTCTTTAGATTGTTGAACTGCATTACTTAGTCTCTTATCTTTTGTCTACAACGTGCTGAATATGAGAAGATAATTCACCCAATCGACCTAAAGACCTTGTCAGGTTGTATTGACCAATCACGGACCTTGCTGAAAACGGATAGCAAGACATAGCACGTTACGATGCGAATTATATTGTTGTCCCCGTTGGAGCGCACCGCATAAAACAAAGTATTGGGAAAGCAGTGTTGGAGGATCCCTGAATTCTAACGGGTTACTCACAAGTACTGTATAGAGGACGAATTCCCCACAAAGCCTACGATAAAGATTACAAGATAAAAACACTGTCGAATAGAGAACACGCTAGCTGAGTGACCCACAAACTGGTTTGCGGTAGAGCAGCTGTGAGCATTCCTCATGAAGTTCTATTTGGTTCCGATAAAGTACAATGTTTGTTCTACACTAATGCCATCATTTCATGGTTCAGTGCAATATCCCGTAGTGTAAACGTGCATTATTTTATGCCTTGTCCATCCGCATCAATCAGCCTGTTTCCTCTTGCACGTGCACATTGAGGACACTATCAAAGAGAGCGCCCCGTCGAAATTCTGGCCCTAGCCAGTATTTGTGTTTGCTTTAATACAGTATCCTCAAAAGATCGATAATTACGGTGCTGAATTGAAATCTGTTCTCGGTGGGCCATGAGTGAGACTTATCGTTGTCGCTTGATGGGGCACACTTATTCGTCATTCAGTTAAAAGCAAGCAATATCTTCAGGCCATCAGCAAAAATTCGAATGGGTGAACAGAGCACTCCGGGATGTTATTTATGAAGATCAGGATTGAGCGTGATCAGGATGACGGGTATTTTATCTCCTTCACAGTGCAACCGAAAACTATGAATTTCTGAACGTTGGCCGAAACAAAACGCGTTCTAGGATAACATTATTACGCCATCGTTTGTGTTTACTCAATAGCTGCATATTACTTGCGCCAGTTATTTTCATAAAGTTTCTTAACTCATGACAACTTATCAGGTAAAGACGCCATTGGATACCCTTGTAGATAGCAGGGCAACAGGTATACTTGTTTCCATGCCAGCTGTTTTCACTATGCGAGACATTTACTGAAATATTAACGGTTAACCATCTATCGATTTATGCCACCATACTTACAGCCGTATTTTGCATCCGCAATAGGAATTTATTCAGCAAAATCTCCCAAAACAGAAGTATGCCAAACCAGAACCGTAATTCCACCTGCAAAATTTGTAAACGAACATCCACGTTCTCCAGTAAGAGCTGGACAGGCTGCGGCGTGCTAACTTAAATTAAACGTCAAGCATCGTCATAAAACGTAAACCAGTAGACTGCATTTTATACAGCTGTAGTGCAAACGTAATGAAAATGATTAAGATTAACATAAGCATTATAACCATGTGATATATTTGCTCCAAATGAAAATATCCATCGAATGACCCGCTGGCCTTATTTGCTGATAGAATATCCAGTGGCGTGCATAATGCTGAGGCTTTAATATATTATTAACAATTTTCTTTAGGCGGAAGAGATGGAAGACTCACCATGGGTAAGAAGATTCATAACGGTATACGAAATTATTCATTTACATAGCTGAATAAGTCCGAATCAACCTTCAATTCACTAAAGTAAATAAAACCTCGTAAAATAGCAAATTACAGTATGGGATGGGAAAAAGAATCGCTGATGGATGACACTCTTCAGATTCATATCAGTCCACAATGTTTCAGCAAAATTTTAATACCAGTGGTTACGAAGTGAAGGTCCTATCTGCTGGGAATCTATCTAGTTGATCCTTGGCATAAAAAGATGCTCATGTGATCAATATCTAAAGCACAGCATGAATTACTCGTTGGTTTTTTATGTCCACACTAAACACTAATTCCGCAAATCACCTCTAACTACTTGTTTGGAGGGACACTATAAGTACTCATTGTGTGCTTTGATTAAAATGCGCGCTATCAAAGTGGACCGTGATTCGCATTCGAAACGGCTAGTGTAACGCAGTCTTTTGCGGGCGCGCTGCACGTCAATTCCAGACAACTAAGTGAATTTGGGTCAAATATTTCAAGTAAAATTATCTCAACGTAGCTCACCGCCGTCGTACTGTTTGAGCTAATTGAAAGGAAAACACCCAAAGGTAAAAGATAAAGGGACAATTTCCTCTGGCAGAAATATATAACGTGAATCTGCGTTCTGCAGTTCCCAGGCTGTTTGACTCAAATGAGGCCACGCGAAACCAACACAAACAAATCGTTGTACCATATTGAATACGTGACGTGGTTAAAACCGTGAAATTTCTGAATCACTTCAGAAGCGCCATTGGCTCTTAGCAACTACTGGACGAAATCTGCTGCTTTAGAGAGCGAATAGTACCTGAGCCGTATAATGCACGGCGTTATAGGCGCAGGACAATTAATTACTGAAGGTTTATTTAGACGTTATAAATATTTGCCTGGCCTAATTGGACTAACAAATCTACCTAAGAGGTAGCTGCTTTTCAATTATTTAACATTTGAAATTACTAAGATTCCTGTGAATAAGTTAAGCAATATGAGCCTAACTTTTCACAAGATATTTCAAACTAAATGACCTTAATTAGCTGACCGTACTCAGCAGCAGAAAATAATACGCCTAAACCGGCAGCCAATATTTCGCCAAACGTTTCTTGTATAATGCATCCATTGGCTAGACATTGTGGCATGTAATAGCAATGTGGTACCTTGTATTTCAGTTATAAGGCCAATGAGATTTTGGGTAAATACGATATCAACAGAATTTATCAATATGCTTGATAATAATTCATAATAACTATTTCAGCAACAGCAATATGCAGCAAAAGTAAGTCCGTTTACAATGCGCTAAGCACATCATACATTTTGCGTTGTACACCAATTTAACAGTTAATGTGTATGTAGCAACCTTCTACTATTACCATTTGTATCTCACCTGTGTTTAGTCAACATATTTTGTTCGCAAGCGTTTGTGACTATTTTGATACATAGGAAACCTGTCTGATATGTTGATGACTGGAATACCATTTCCAATAACATGTATTTTATCTACTTGAGTTTTTCTCATACTGGCTATGCTGCCTATTTTGCTGTGCATGATTTGTGGAAGAAATCGTTTGTCCTTAGGAGCATCGTTTTGCGTCATGGCAAGATCAAAAATGTGTGTACTGTTGGTGCTTGGAGCGCAGCTATCCGCACGAACACCTAATCTATTGAACATGAAAGGATGCAATTTGTTCAGTGTGTCGTCACGGAGATTTCGCATAGGAAAAGTGCTCTCCCTATTTACAAATTTTCCGCTCCTCCATACTTCTTCCAACCTGATTAACCCCTCGTGTTTAATTGCCATATTCTTAAGAAATAATTTTATACGGAAAGCGATGTATGCTACCTAAGATTTTAGATCACTTCATGCCGCAACCCAAATGTGCCACCATGTTGTTGTTAACAATTTTCTGTTTTGCGACAATGAAATGTTCTAAGGATCCTCCACGCTACCTGGCGGAATTATAATTAAATCCATAGGCTAATTTCTAACGAAGCTATGTGGTTTCCATTGCCTTCGTTCTTCGCCGGCACTTTTCGCTGACATCCCCCTAATTTATGTTAATTATAAAGGCTTTGTCGTGCAGGAAACATGGAAGGATTTCGTTAATAGGAAACGTACATTCGCTGCTCTTATTAAGGCTGAAAGCAGAAAATTAAGTTTGGAAACAGTTTACTGTTCTAAAAGTGTCCCATTGGAACTGATAGTGAAAATAAATTAGCTCATTCCGGGTGTGCCAACGGTCATATCAGCGCACACGAATTGGTCAAGCGCACTAAGCATGTGCGTTGTACGTATGAAAAGACGCGTTTCATCTCACTAGAAATGACCTGCACCGTTGCTTCTCAACATATTACTGTGTAAAACATGGCAGAACACACACATAAATTTCGCAGCTTAACGTGTTTGGGTGATGGTTTTACTAGTCAGCTAATGGCTGTTCAACTGTAATATTAAATTTGAAGTGTGCGAAATTCGCATCAAGAGTTTTCAGATTATGCACCTCACTATGGCAACGACAGGTCGTATGAAGCCACCGAAACAGATGCACTATCGGGGATTGACCTCACAATGTTAAATCTCGCCAATTCGCCCGCATATTTTACTGTTACATGCATTCCACTCCTAGCTTATGCATCTAAATATTTAAGAATGAACTAATTTGAAATGTGGTTAACAAAAATTCTCAAATTACACCTAAGTGACAAATGCTAATTACTCAGACAATGCTTTAGCGGTTTTTATACAATAACCCATAAACCAATCAGGTTCCCAAATTTTGGACTGTTTTGAAAATGCATGCATGTCGCAACTGCATTCAGCCCTACTACAAAAACATTCCATCTATCAAATTCGAGACTTCTATTTCTAACAGTATATTCTAGCTCTATATGTGGCGAGTTTACCACTTTTGTTTGCTTCCTGTCAGTACCTTTTGTACCCAAAACACTGGCATGATAATTTGACATAACTCAAGGAAACCGTATTTGTATTAAAAAGAGAATTGTTAACCGTTTTCAGAGGGCAAAGCCTAAGTTTGTGCTAAGGAGAAACAATTCGATAAACATGAAATGGCCTCAAAAGCAATGCACATTAATTGCAAAAATCGTTGTTTAGTGAACAATTGAGGCCAGTTTGGTGTGTAAATAGTAAAGTTATATCAAGAACCAAAGTATACAGCTGGTGTAAGTAACCATCTGACAACGTCTACTGAATGGTTTCAAAATTAAGAGCGACATTTTAGACCCATTGGTTATTTCATTATATATTCTTCAGTCAGCTGACCCGGACTTTCAATTCCTAGCAAGAAAATTCACATCAGGTTAATAATGTTGTAAGTATTTATGAACTTGGATGTCTTTTCAAAGTAAGAATGGGAGCCCAATCCAGGTAAATTGTAAAATATATCAATTCATCAACTAAAGCGACCGACTAGTGAGATAAGTCCTTTCAGCTGCGTTGTACGCTATTGCATGTAGCATTCTATAGAACGTTTAATGTTAGTGAATGAAATACACTACCAGTTAAACACAAATATTTCATTATACTGCGCTACAACGATGATAATTATATCTTAGCATTGCCAAGATGTGCCACCTCAAATCCAATTGCACTAGCTACATACAACCCCAAAATTTTACAAATGAAATTTACGGGAATAAATGTAGTCACATTATGAGTAAGCCATTTGCAGACGTTTGGATGTACTGAATACATGAAGGCGGATTCAGAGTAAACAATTCTTTGTGGTAATTCACATTGGTCTCAAAACGCGCATGATGATGGTTATATGAATATTATGCCAGATAGGGCTGCATTTTAATCAAGATCTGTAAATCCAATAGGAGCGAATCGAGAATACATGCGGTTATTGAAGCTATCTTATTATGCATAGGGTAAAGCACTTTCACATGAGTGATTAGCTGGGTCACAATTCAAAGAAAGGTACAACAATTTATAAGCCTTGGTTGAACTAAGGGACCTACAAAATAGTTGCCTATGCCCATCTCCGTCTTGAGGTTGCGGATAAAGAGTGTTACCACAATAGATAAGCGATGCTTCCAGAATTGACGCGATAAACGCTGAGGAAGTGATAATGACGCTATTGTCGTTTTCCGTTTCTGCTTTACTGCTGTTTAAGAGGTGGGACTTGATGGTGTAAGTAAAAGACGCCGCTTTTCCTCTGTAAAATCACATCGGAATGTGTTCGCGAATCCTATGAGACAGGAGTCTCTTGGGAAAACCCACGGGTTGTGCAGCACAAGAGCAACAGTTCTAATAAACAAGGATTGATCGAGTCAACAGGAGAAGCCAGTCTTTCAAAGCTTCTGCGACAATAGGTATGTTTTAATATATTATGCGTAGGGGTGCCACTAAATTAGCCTTTACAAAATCGTTTGTTAAGAGTTTGGACAGCGCATCTGCCGTAAAGTAAGCTTTGAAAACGTTGTAAAATGAGTTCTTTCTTGTGTCACTCATCTTTAGTGGACTTACTTTGTGTGCTTTTAATATTAGGGGATTCATTGTTCCGCATACCCATTTCCAAATTAGAGGGTTATTGATTCTCTGCACTTTCTTGATGACGGTGTCCAGTGTAGAAATTCTGTGTACGCTGAAGGAAAAGTGTGGACTAGATTTCGTTTTTATTTTGGTGGTATCAAACTATAGAATGTTGTGTACTCTTTAATCCAATTTGTTTTTCTATCCACTGCTCTATTGCACGATTCTTGGGTGTTTTGGGTGATCCCAAATTCTAGGAAATTTACCGGTTTCCAGACTCGTGCCCACAGGTCAATTGTCATCATCATTTTTACACCTTAGCTAGAGATGGGAAACACCTCACTTACTGTGCTGCAATAAATACCAGAAAAGGAAAATTAATACAACAATTGCAGGACATCTGAGTTACAAATAATGGATGGGCATTGCTTCGGCAAGATAACAGCCGGCTACTTGGCAGCAAGAAAATTTGTTACGTAAAATTATATTATTATTATATTATTATAATATTATATTAATGTATGATTATATATGAGATCGTGGTTGGAGGAGGATTCCAAAATGGATGCCGAAGAACAATGCAATTAACATTAGGAACGACTTAGGTCGGCACTTTGCCATGTCAGCAATTGTGTCTAGCTAAACGTATTCATCGTCCTTTGGATCACAACCAGGGAGCCGTGACGATCCAAACGAGGCTAGCTTCGAAGTAAGGGCCTTCATTCATCTGGACCAAGTCCTTCTTTGGCCATTCCTCTTCTTCTTTCATTCACACCCCCGGTGAGCAAACAACACACGTTTTGGAAGTCGGTACGCTGGCATGGGCAACACGTGGCAGAGCCAACGTAGCCAGGTACAGGTAAACTTTATATGCTGATGCGCAACATTATAGGCTTCCAAAGCTTCACTGCTCGCGTTTTTGATTTTGCAGTGGTTGTATGTGACGTAAACTGAATATATTATATATATATTGAGATCAATGATTGCGCTTTTAATACGCTAGGCATCAAATTTGTCAAAAGGACATCAATTAGAAAGATTCCCAATGGTGATCTTATGGCACGCATTAATTTGAGGGCACATCTATCCTTTGAAGGTAACTGCACGTGTACTGTGTTTCAGAGTTACAAAATTTTCAGGTTTTCCGTGAGCCTTATAGGTACATTAATTTGCCATAATTATTTGCGGACATATTTCACGGATTCCAGCAACAATGACTGGACATCAAATGATAACATCCATATATTGCAAAAGTTTACGTCCCTTTTCTATTTATTATACTCGAAATTTTTACCTAATAGAAAGGGGTTATTTTTCCACTGTGCGAGTTACAGTCCAACTACTTGGATTGACCATATGGCACCATTTGATCGCAATGTGCAAATGTTATTACAGGTTTCTGTAAGATATCAAAAATAGGTTTACGGTGTGAGATGTGGTGTGACATAAGCGATAAATTTTTTTTGAAATTAGGATGAAAATGCTTATTGAAACAGCACAACATGAGTATACGGTTATCCTTGGAACCTAATCAGTGTGACCGGTTTAAATGCGGGGTTATTCCCCGAAATTCTTCATCCGCAATTCCACATTCTATTTGGTTTCCCTTCACTGTGGCATAACAGTAAGCGATCCACCACCACACTAGCTCTTTTTATGACCCTTCACTTATATAGTGAAAAATAGGCTTGCAAAGATAAGTGTGCGCACAGCATTCGCCTTCTTTAATATTCCTTGAGACTATTTAGCATATTTAGGCTTCTGATTCTTGCAAGTCTGTTACCTTTGAAAGTTGAC
The DNA here is from genome assembly GCA_944474145.2 of Dicrocoelium dendriticum. NCBI lineage: Eukaryota > Metazoa > Platyhelminthes > Trematoda > Plagiorchiida > Dicrocoeliidae > Dicrocoelium > Dicrocoelium dendriticum. The sequence goes on from OX104059.1 coordinate 12,665,731, forward strand.
GACTTCGTACCAATTTGCGATGAGCAGGCATATTTTTTCTCGCCAACAGGTCTGTGAGAATTTGCCACAGGAAGGTGCATCAAATTGTGCGAAAGATTCAGTCCATCAGATCAGTTCCTCCCGTTTGTAGTCAAAGATGGAAAAAGAAGTATAGTAGTTGACAAATATAAATAAGGATAAAGTAATAGTAGATAACAGACAAGTTCTGCCTCAGGTTGTAAATAGGTAATAAACAGAAAATTTAGGAGAAACGGATTTTTGGACGCTTTTATGACAGATCCAGCGAATGCAGATAATCCTTTGGCAGAGAAATCGATATGGAAAGTTGACTATAAATAGCGTCAAGCAGTATTGCCGCAGTTGAGTTTTCTCTGGCAGATAGTTAATAACCATAATTAGTAGGCTGAAATATAAATAGAGGGATAAAAGCTGGCTTTGCATAGAGATACGCTAGCTAACGTGTTTGGGAATATAAAAAGCTTAATTGTCTACCTACCAAGTTGCACATATTTTCGTACACGTGTCCCTTACAACTATACTTCAACCACTTTGCATACAACGACTCAACTCTGCAGTCCAGCTTTATAAGTCTTATGACTTGCAACATAATGAGGTAGTTGTTGGTAGTTGTTGCTGGGGACAGGATACACCGTTATCGTGATGGAGTTAGGCTCAAATATTACTTCTATCTTGTGTGGAATGGTCTGCGTTCTAGCCACCGCCTTGTGTACGTCTGGCGTGTGTGACCTCGCAATAAGGCTGAAATGCTTTCGTACTCTTTGTTGATACAGTGTGGGCCGGCTCCGTTGAGGATAGATCACTCCCATCCACATGCGTTCTAATCTTATTCATACCCGCTTACATCGGTTATGAGGTGCGTTGTTGGAACTGTGGGGTAGTTCAGCGCAAGCCAGCCATAACACCTTTGTAGGCGCAGGTGTCCTGTGGTTATCCCCATGGAGGCAACAATGACAGGCAAATGCGAATACGGATGCCAACAATCCATATATATATATATATATATATATATATATATATATATATATATATATGCGTGAAGTGCGCATGACACTTGAACTGCGCAGAGCTGAGTTTGTCACTGCTCGCAAATTGGTGCGTACCAAAACTTACATATATTTTTGTAAATTAATGTAATGCACTTCCGCCGTGAATCGGCGTAAATTTAACCTTCTCTCAAACGGTAATAGTGCGAAACGTATTGAGCTGGAGATGGCAACGACTGCAGGCCTGTGTAATGTGGACTGCATAGCCACATTGGGCGATCTGTGGCGCCACGTTTGCGACTAGGTGACAGCTACTGCCGAGGAGACCATCTAGCGTTGAAACTGTAAGCGGTCTGATTGGTTTGATAACAGCAATGCGACGATTGGCGCATTGGTGACGGGGAAAATGCAAAGGTGGCAGACCCCAGTGATTGGAGAAGGTTAGTCAGTTTCGCAAAATTCGACGGCGACTGACCCAGAAGCTCCGTCGCATTAAAAATGCTTGGTGGATTTCGAAGACGAAGCAGGTGATTTGCTAAGCCGAACGCTGTCAACGCGAGGACATCTGGGACACCTTGGAGACGGTGCATGGACCGAGATGGGAGCGGGAGAGGATGCTGCTCTATGCTACTTCAGGCGCTACCTGTACACAGACTGCAGACATAATGCAGTAACACTTGATTTTCTCCTAAACAACCGTTCAGATATTGACTGGCCTACACTGAACGGCCTGAAGCAGCACGATGTGAATACGAGTCTGGGGGACACGCTGACACTGGATGAGACGCAGGGAGCACTTGCTCAACTGCGATATGGCGAAAGTGCTGTGGCCGACTGGATCCCGCCGGAAGTATTGAAACACGGCGGATCCGCGTTGTTGACTGCGCTGCAGCCCTTGGTGCATCGTATATGGATTGAGGAGGTGTCTGCTGAGCTGACGGATGCCCTTGTTCCACCACCGTACAAAAACCGAGGTAGCAAGCAAGGTTGCAAAATTATTGTGCAATCAGCTTGCTGAGTTGTGTGGGCAAGGTGATTGCCTGGATCCTACTCAACTGCCTCCTCAGTCAGGTTGTGGAACCAAACGGGTCAGACGGGCAGTGTGGATTACACTCAGGTCGCAGCACTATAGATATGGGGTTTGCGGCTCGTCCTTTGCGGAAGAATTGCAGAGAACAACAATA
>OX104059.1:12668415-12704621 GCA_944474145.2 Dicrocoelium dendriticum
GATTGAAGATATACAGCGGAATGGATTGGGACGATAAGAATATTATAGGTAGAAGGAACTGCCTTTTCCTTTCCGACGGCACTAACCAAGGAATAAAACTCGGGATCTGTTCAACAATGGTGTATCTAAAATACACACTTTTCGTAGATAAGATGACTAACGGTGTTCACAAATGTATTCACAATAACTGTGAATATGTGTGTATATGAGATACCGCGAGCGAACTGCCCACAACGCTGCTGGAACACCTGAGGCGCATTTCACGGCGACGTCTAATGCTCTACTGTGAGATTCAGCGGTGGTGACGCACCTGTTAGGTACGGTGCATGTAAGGTGGCCAGATTATTGATGAGCCAAACCGAGACGCTTCCAGATTTCTTGCACGGCAAACCGAGACATTTAACCTACCCCCGTTTGTTTCTGCATATGTTGATCGTACAATATATTGAAAAGATACATATCTACATTTCTTGCTTCAATGCAATTATAAAAAGCACTTGCGTTATTAGTCAGTACAATGGCTACGCTACTGAAGTTTTAAATAAATAAATAAATGGCATATTCCCGCTAGAAGGAGGCATACAAGTGAAGGCACGACTAAATATACCTACAAACATAGCTGCTTTGGAACAGTAAAAGGTGTGGTTAGAATAAAGTACAACCAAAATTTTCGTCGTTTACTCACTTAAGAAGTTCGTGGATTAATAGTGGGATCCCAGAACATTATGGCGCTGGTTTGCGAAAAAAGCAAGTTTATTACTATGGTGGCAATAGCCAACGGTCGGCATGATTTCGCCATGTTGTAATCCATGATTTCATGAGCATAGGTCTGGGCGCTGCATTAGCATGTCGTGAAGTTGTTCGCAAGGATACACGACACTCTTTTCTTCAGAACTGCATTTCACCACAAGTATTGCTTTCAGTGTTTAACCGCTAAACTGCGTTGTCCAGAATCTACTTCCATTCAGTTTGGAAAAATGTATAGTGCTGCGTCTGAGGCACAAGTTGGTTCATTCTCACAAAATCGGCAACCAAAGCTGCAAACGTCTTCTGGGAAGAAGGATGTGGGAGTTTTATCCAGGTTGACCTTGGATGTTCGAATCAGACTGAGGCGGCCTAAAGGAGGGGCGTCCAACACGTGGGCCTCCTGAACCATGCACTCGGACGAATCGACCCTTCGATTTTTCCACAATTTCTCGGCTCATACATACCACCACCTGTGGAATACGTAGTACAGTTTCGGCAGCCATGGATGAGGAGAGATATCACCGTGGTGGAGATATCTCAACGCCATGCAACCAGAGACGTCAAGGGTCTGTATAATTTGCCGTATGCACGAAGGATTCGAGTGCTTGGGGTCTTCAGCGGACAATATCGGCGATTGTGCGGAAATCTCATTTTGGCTTACCATATTTTGAGAGCTCCCAACCACAGGTGCCGCCATTTGCTAGAGCTCATTCACTAAGCGCAATTTGAGAGGCCACTATATCAAGCTGGCACAGTAGCAAACTCGTTTAGAATACCGTCCAAATTGCTTTTCCGTACGAGTTTGCAGAACGTGGAATGCCCTACTGGAATCTGTCATATGTACTCCCACGCTGGCAGAGTTCAAATCTAGGGTTGATCTTGCAGTCATTTTGCTGCACCATCTTACATGACCCATTACCCATGGATAAACACAAGTGTCTGTAACAGTTTTCACTGGCGTTCAAAGCCTACATTTCGTTTCAAGTTTTTCAACTCCTGCATGTGTACACCAGAAGGAGACACGATGTTTACCAATATCCACTTTGCCGTCGTTCCGCATGGATTTACCTTGGATTTACAGTATATACTAGGTATACTTCAGTGAGTTCACTGTGTAAACCCTCTTTTGCTAACCATCTTTTATGTTTCGAATTTTCACTATTACCTTCGTACGGGACCTGTTAAGCATTAGTTTTTTATCCGTATAGAAACATTGTTCCATTAGCCACACAGGGATAATTTGTGAGATGATTCATTCAGTAAGTGCATTAGTCCCAGGGAGGCGGAAAACAAATTAGATACTTTTCGTACTTCTTCCTATGGGACCGAGTTGGTCTGGAAATGGGGAAAAAATACTTCTACCTACAGCACATCAACCTATGTGTGTTTACAGTTCTAATCGAAACTGTTGTCCGCCGATGCAAACCTACACATGTTTTCATCAAGCAGCTAGTTGTCTTTGATTTCTGGGGCTGGGTGTGTAAATCCAAAAAGACTGACGCTTGCTTCAACTTTCTCCCAGTACGGTGGTTGGTTCAATGCCATATAATTAAAGCCATTCAGTTATTCAAATCGGTTCATTCTTTCATATAGGTAATCGACGCAATTGTCGTCGAAACTGGTGATACTATTCCTCAAACTGTTTGATGACAAGACCCGCTTGTTCGAGTTGGCCAATTCGAATATTTACCTCGTTTGGAACAACCCTGTTTCTGCTATTGTCCCTGCAATTCTGCAGAAGTTAGGGCATTGCAGACGACACTCCCAGTGCTGAAATATTTTGTTCCTCAAAAGTACATTAGCGCCAGTCCTTTCGAAGCATAACGTACCGTGGCCACATGTGAACACCTGCGAGCGATGTAACTAGGGCATGACATGCTGCTGAATTTGGCCGCACAGTGTAACTCACGTGTGGACGGATACACACCATCCATTCACATACTTCGCCAAAGTTCGGTTTGCGTCAGTGGGACACTACAATTGCATGTGTGACCGGCCTCAGGGAATTCATGTCAGCATTGATTTGTCCCTATGCCGTCACAGTCTCTCGCACCGCCGAGAAATGAACTGTTTTTTTAAATAACAGTTAGTTCCCTCCAATAGTTTGAATAACATAATGAGAAGACGATCACTGATAAATGCACGCATTTTATATTGTCTCATCAGTACCAATACAATAACTAGTAATTATCTTATACAGTCCCAAGGGTGTTCCCAATCAGTGAAATGCCGTGAGATGAACGGCGGCAATCGTCCTAGGACCGGGGTATCCGTAGGTCAAAAACTGACTGTTTCTGCACTCACAGGGCAGGTCTTAGCTGGCTTGTCGTCACGGCTTACGCGAACCGTAATAAGCGTGGATTAGGTTTTCACCAGGATACGCTTGTGGCCCATCAGTATGGAACTGGTAAAACATAGATATTGACCAGACCATTTTGGTTTACGTAGACTAACCGCAAAACGAGCCTGGTATATCTTCGGATGCAACCACTTCATTGTGTGAAGCAACATAGTTACGAAGCGGCTAACATTGTTACAGAATTGAACAGCCCCTGAGAAGACAGTCTCGCGCAACCGTGAGAGAAATCCTAGCTCTGTTATGAATAGTCGCTGCCATAAACCAGACACCAGCGCACTCCAAAACAAACGGCTTACACCTGACCTGGATCACGTTTGATATCGATGCGCACGACGATGCTGACGATAAGCACTGCTGAAGGTGTAACGTTTAATGCAATATCAGTAGACAACGCCGACTTTAATCTAATTATCATTAAGACCGATAACGCGCCCCGGAAAGTTGGCTTGTTACGTTAGTATAAACGATACTGAAGCACAACTTCAGCAAATCGCTCGCCTAGCCTTCACCAGATCTATCCGGTAACCATGCGTCTAACACTTGACACATGATGCCAAACGCCCCGTCCTTCTCTTTGACCACTCCCCGGATAAAGGTTTGGCGTCAATCAAGATATCGTGTCAACCACACTGTTTTCATGCTCTACTGTAATCCAATTGATTATCGTTGTAAACTAACCATAGTTTCTCGACTGTAGAGTTTATCTTTTTTCGTCAGTTGCCAGCCCCGTAAGTAATATAATAGTTACCCATTATCACAGCCCAACTTAACCTGATGGTTTGTGAACAAGAACGCCAGTAAAGGGTATAGACACATATATCAGTGAAAGCACAAAAGTTTATAAATCCATGAGCTGTATAGCACGAGCATACTTCGCTCTTACATGTTCTACCATCTGTTTACAATGGTGTTGGGACACGCAGGCTCGTGCTTCTGATACGATATGTTCCAGGAACTGGATCCTCCATTCCGTTTTGCCCAGCACACCAGATGGATCCCCTCGAAGCATTTCGGAGTATCGCTGCTTCATGGCTTTCTTCACATGGGACTTGATGACACTCCATATACCTTCAATTGGGTTCAGTGCAGGCGAATACGGTGCAAGTCGCAGAAGTTTTCCGGATGAATAAGGCGCTTCCTGGAAAACGCGTTCCAGATCAGTGTGGCACGGTGCGTTGTCACATATAAGCAGGCACTTGTTAGTAACAGCTGCGCCGTTGGCATCAAGCATTTGACGCAACCACCGACTGCATCTCTCTTTGTTGTAACTGCCTCTTAGTACAGAGTACCCCAGAAGTCCGTCTGCAGTCATCGCACTGACAAGATGTAGATTTTGGCCACGAGCACTCGCGACCGTACACTGCGCACGGCAGCCACGTGCTGAACGGCCCCTTGTGCGAGCACAAAACAGGTTGAAGTTCGTTTCATCAAACCAAACTGCTTTGTAACCTTCGGCTTCCAGATTCATCAGTCGCAGGACGTACGATTTCCTTCGCTTCTTGTTCTCAAGCGTATTCATGGACTCCGGTATTGAATGCAGCTTTTTCATGGTTATGAACCGACCGTCTAAGTATCGAGCCACGGTACTGATGCACACCTCCACTTCGAATTCCACCTTCAACCGGAAACGAAGAGTTTCTAATGTAACCGTAGGTTCCGATTCAACCCATTCCACTAGACAATCTACGTGACTCTCAGTCAGTGACTTTCGACGTGCACCGCCATGTTTTCCTCTATGTTCGTGCGGTTCCAATCTTCTTATCCAAGTTCGGCAGGTTTTCAGGTTTACTTGTAAAACAGATGCAACCTGCTTCCAATCATCACCTACTTCATAGGTACTCAGTATTCTGGCTTTCACTTCTGCCGAATGGCGCATTTGTCTGCCTTCTCTTACCATAGCCCGTAGGTTAAACTAAACGTTAACTTGTTATACGTATGATTACCAACCTGCAGTATCCTCGTTCCAAAAGGCCCACGAAAGTCAAAAAAGAACACAGAGACTCGTCCCAAAACAGACGTAGTTCCAAACCAACCCACTGGGCGTCAACCGTGGTCAGGTCACTTTATACAGTGTAACGTGGACTGGCCAATCGAAGTGGACGACGGACGCACGGCAACAAAATATTTCAGCACTGGGAGTGTCGTCTGCAATGCCCTAACTTCTGCAGAATTGCAGGGACAATAGCAGAAACAGGGTTGTTCCAAACGAGGTAAATATTCGAATTGGCCAACTCGAACAAGCGGGTCTTGTCATCAAACAGTTTGAGGAATAGTATCACCAGTTTCGACGACAATTGCGTCGATTACCTATATGAAAGAATGAACCGATTTGAATAACTGAATGGCTTTAATTATATGGCATTGAACCAACCACCGTACTGGGAGAAAGTTGAAGCAAGCGTCAGTCTTTTTGGATTTACACACCCAGCCCCAGAAATCAAAGACAACTAGCTGCTTGATGAAAACATGTGTAGGTTTGCATCGGCGGACAACAGTTTCGATTAGAACTGTAAACAAACATAGGTTGATGTGCTGTAGGTAGAAGTATTTTTTCCCCATTTCCAGACCAACTCGGTCCCATAGGAAGAAGTACGAAAAGTATCTAATTTGTTTTCCGCCTCCCTGGGACTAATGCACTTACTGAATGAATCATCTCACAAATTATCCCTGTGTGGCTAATGGAACAATGTTTCTATACGGATAAAAAACTAATGCTTAACAGGTCCCGTACGAAGGTAATAGTGAAAATTCGAAACATAAAAGATGGTTAGCAAAAGAGGGTTTACACAGTGAACTCACTGAAGTATACCTAGTATATACTGTAAATCCAAGGTAAATCCATGCGGAACGACGGCAAAGTGGATATTGGTAAACATCGTGTCTCCTTCTGGTGTACACATGCAGGAGTTGAAAAACTTGAAACGAAATGTAGGCTTTGAACGCCAGTGAAAACTGTTACAGACACTTGTGTTTATCCATGGGTAATGGGTCATGTAAGATGGTGCAGCAAAATGACTGCAAGATCAACCCTAGATTTGAACTCTGCCAGCGTGGGAGTACATATGACAGATTCCAGTAGGGCATTCCACGTTCTGCAAACTCGTACGGAAAAGCAATTCGGACGGTATTCTAAACGAGTTTGCTACTGTGCCAGCTTGATATATTGGTCTCTCAAATTGCGCTTAGTGAATGAGCTCTAGCAAATGGCGGCACCTGTGGTTGGGAGCTCTCAAAATATGGTAAGCCAAAATGAGATTTCCGCACAATCGCCGATATTGTCCGCTGAAGACCCCAAGCACTCGAATCCTTCGTGCATACGGCAAATTATACAGACCCTTGACGTCTCTGGTTGCATGGCGTTGAGATATCTCCACCACGGTGATATCTCTCCTCATCCATGGCTGCCGAAACTGTACTACGTATTCCACAGGTGGTGGTATGTATGAGCCGAGAAATTGTGGAAAAATCGAAGGGTCGATTCGTCCGAGTGCATGGTTCAGGAGGCCCACGTGTTGGACGCCCCTCCTTTAGGCCGCCTCAGTCTGATTCGAACATCCAAGGTCAACCTGGATAAAACTCCCACATCCTTCTTCCCAGAAGACGTTTGCAGCTTTGGTTGCCGATTTTGTGAGAATGAACCAACTTGTGCCTCAGACGCAGCACTATACATTTTTCCAAACTGAATGGAAGTAGATTCTGGACAACGCAGTTTAGCGGTTAAACACTGAAAGCAATACTTGTGGTGAAATGCAGTTCTGAAGAAAAGAGTGTCGTGTATCCTTGCGAACAACTTCACGATATGCTAATGCAGCGCCCAGACCTATGCTCATGAAATCATGGATTACAACATGGCGAAATCATGCCGACCGTTGGCTATTGCCACCATAGTAATAAACTTGCTTTTTTCGCAAACCAGCGCCATAATGTTCTGGGATCCCACTATTAATCCACGAACTTCTTAAGTGAGTAAACGACGAAAATTTTGGTTGTACTTTATTCTAACCACACCTTTTACTGTTCCAAAGCAGCTATGTTTGTAGGTATATTTAGTCGTGCCTTCACTTGTATGCCTCCTTCTAGCGGGAATATGCCATTTATTTATTTATTTAAAACTTCAGTAGCGTAGCCATTGTACTGACTAATAACGCAAGTGCTTTTTATAATTGCATTGAAGCAAGAAATGTAGATATGTATCTTTTCAATATATTGTACGATCAACATATGCAGAAACAAACGGGGGTAGGTTAAATGTCTCGGTTTGCCGTGCAAGAAATCTGGAATCCGCCATGTTGATGCTGCTGATGCATCTTCACGCGCCAAGCTGCACACAATGACACCGGTATAGGCTTATAGTACCGGATTTGAAGTGGATCACTCACCAACTCTGTTTCGAAAGGTGAGTGGTGAATGTCTGGAACAACCTGCCGCAGTACCTAGTTGAGACAAACTCGGAGTCGGAATTGAAGAAGTTCTTGAAAGAGCACTTTTCCTATATAAATTATATAGAGCGCACCCCAACATAACGAGTCCTTGTACGTGATAATAATTGCAGCTACACAGTGATATATATTCTTGATGCGTCCAACCAGCAATCGGTAAAGCAATTAACCTTGTGCGAATGTCAACAATTGCCTCACAGAAAACAAGATATGCACAAAGGGTGGATAAGTCTACTTATTTCAAATTCCCTCTTGCCTGTATGCACCATATAATGTATTACTTGCTAAAAACGCAACAATCATTGTAGCAGCCATCCGATTTTCTGGTGATCTGAAATGTAAGATTATTTAGTTTAAGGGTGATTTTACTTCAAGACATGCCGAGGAGCTCATATTCTCTAATGCAATTGCGCTGAGCTTGTTTCATTTTGCCTGGTTATTAGTGTTATCAGTTTGCGACTCAAGCTGCTTATGTACGGACTTGGGTTTTTTTGATGAAGCTGTTACTAGGCGAACACTTAACTCTTCCTTGAATAAATAGCCATTCCGTGCAGCAGCGTAGCTCTAATTGTGTTTCAAATAGCGGCGGAATTTTAAAGGTCTTTACGCACCTTACCATATATATCATTCTAGTTTACATGCACCCCGTGACGTTGCAAATGCATAACCATAAACCTGCTAAAATAACCTTTAATTAACAAATAGTATAAATAAATAAATGATATATTTCTCGGCGGTGCGAGACAGCCCAATTATGTTTAAACAATGTGCACAGCTAAATCGTACTAATAAGTAATAGTTCACGCTTTATAGTATGGATCCAAAGTGGACGTTAAATAATTGTCAGGTTTACTGTTTTAGAGAAATTGAAAGCTTGAAACAATGACAACTACAGATTATAATTAATGCACACTGGGTACAGCACCAGAATTTTCTAGCTACCTCGTAGATCTGTTGATCTATACGAGCTTCAGAGTAAATCTTTGACTCCAATAGTTGTACTTTATGAACTAGTATAAAAATTTACTTCGTGCATGATTTCCTTGGCTTGCAACTGTTCCACCCACAACACAGACTGCCTGTGTTTAGACTGTATCACATCAGCCGTTATGACTGCTCTTGTTAACTAACTTTAGAATGTATCCCATTAGGGCTTCCACAGATCTGTAATCATTCGGACGGTCGACAAGATGTACATAGATAATCAAATTCGACTCATGTAGTTACTACAATTTGAGCAACAGCCCCCAGCATAATCTTCGGTTACATGACAAAGGAGAAGATATGATGTAAGCCAAAATATTAGACACATTTCATTTGTTAGCTTGGCAGACGTCTTACACAAGTAATTTATCATTCCTGTTATGTTACCCAGTATTTTCTGTAATACGTATTATGTTAACCAGTATGGCACAACCCGCATATACAACTGCTCATTCGGGCGATGCCGACGATTTGCGATTGCTTAACATGCGCTGCTTCTTCTATTCGATGCCTGCAAAGTCATGCAACTTTTTCAAATATAATAGAAAAGCCTATGATTATATCTGCCAAGTTGAATATTTCAGTGCATGCTGGTAATGAGTCTTCTAATGATCGGAAAAATGCACGAAGTTTTCTTACAGTTATTAAATGACCTTTGTTAAAAATTTAATTATGGACCGGTGTTATTATTTCGGTAGTTGCTGTACCTAAATATACGGTGAGCACATGGAACAAGTGGAATGATAGTGGCAAATAATACAATCTTTAAAGAAGAGTAGTATGGGGTGTTAAAAGCTATAGGTAACAATTCGTCACATGTAGGCTCATTCAGACAGCCGTCACACGCCCGGAAAAGCACTGTACGCGCGTTTCATTCTTTCGGGGATCGTCAGCAGTGCGCATTCCATCGGACCATGAAGTTTGGCTGCGAAGTAGGCTCTCGCGGTTGCATTGCAAAGCTTTCGAGTAGTAGGTTCTGCTAACACATCACTCTTGAAAGGCAATGAGAAGTAGATTAAGGGCTTTTTTGCGGTGATCGGTCGGAATTTCTGTGCTCCTGTCTCTATGTGCCACCCGATGAATTTTCCGGGTGACCATTTTGTTCGAGAAGGCTTGGAATGAAACGCAACTCATCCGGCAACGTGTCTTTCGTGCATGTCTTCCTCACCCTTTCCGTTAGACAATAGATGAGGTTTCGCTTTTGACTCATGGGAACGGAACTGGCGAAATGTACATACTGGCCGCTCCAAGTTGTCTTCCTGTGTACTCTCCTTTGTATTGTCTCTTCTGATGTCCTGGTGATGTGAACATCTAAGAATGACAAGGAGTTGTTACTACCTAGTTCTACAGTGAACACAATGTTGTGTGCACCGTTGGTGTGGGCTAGCAAATCTTCCATGCATACCTGACAATCCGCAACACAAAATATGTCATCAGCTTTTCGCAGAGCCTTTGGTCAGTTTGAACCCCAAATATTTCACCAAATGCATAACGCCTACGTGCGACCTCACGTTGAATATGCTACTCAGGTGTGGCAGCCGTGGCAGAAACTGGATCTCCTTGCTCTCGAGACTCCTCAATGAAGGGCAACCAAGGACGTCAGGGTCCTCTTTCATCTGCCCTATCAGCTTAGACTGAAATCTCTAAGAATGTACAGCAGTCGATATCGGCTTTTGCGGGGGATCTCATAACGGTTTACCAGATTTTGAAGAACCCAAACCACATTTGCCGTCCGCTGCTGGAATTGAACCACAACACTAAACTAAGAGGTCACCCTCTGAAACTGACAATTCAGTACAGCCGGCTTGAATGTCATAGAAATTTCTTTTCTCTCCGCGTGTGCCAGCCTTGGAACGCCCTCCCCAATTATGTCGTCTCTGCTCCCAAGCTGGCGATATTTAAAAAACGTGTTGACGATGCATTGTTTCATTTACATTTCATTTTATGAGTTGTTAGCCAGGGACTACAAAACACAATCAAACGGTGTCTTGACAAACGCCTAAACAATGTATTTATGGATTTATAAGTTTAATATGCGAACATCTCCGCTATTCTACATAAGTCCATGGTGAGTCCACCACAAAGCTTTTCACTTTATAATGCAATTGATTTTCATCATGGTTTCCATCCTACGGGAATTGTTAAGCAACGCTTTTTTACTCGCAATAAACCATTGTTCCATTGTTTAGTTGCGTGCTCTCCAATTTACTCATAAAGGCATCGGCGAGTAGCGGTCTTAGTGGTGAACTCATAGCTATCTCGTCTATTTGTCTGTTAAAGGTTGCATTGAACTGAAACTGAATGTTCTTAGTGCGCGCCATTATAAGTTGCCTTTATCGGTCATTTGGGATAAGGATGTTGATGCTGTGCAATTGGATAAACTCGCAGATCTAGTCAATGTTCTCCTCTAACGGAATGTTGATGAAAAGTGAAACGCATCTAGAAAGAACATATTACGTCCAGCCAGGTTGTGTGGTTGCACCGAGTCGAGAAATTCGAAAGTGTCTAGGAGGCTGTACCTAGATATGGCTTTCCTGACCGACTCCAGGCGTTTGGCAAGCCACTTAGCAGTCAAATGATAGGGGAAGTGGTACATTTCATGTATCGGTCTCAACGTTTCACCTTACTTGTGTATCTTAGATAAAACATAAAGCATCGGAATCACTGTTCCGCTAGGTCTGGCGTATTCAAATGTGTGAGAGTCTTTGATGTTGTCGGGTTTCAAAAGCTACAAAAAATATTGTATTGGTATACTTAATTGCCGGCGTGCCGTCTTTATCATTTTGCAATTTCCGGAATTACGAAGCGTATCCTATGATAGTGTTTATCATATCCAAATAAGCTGACATATTCATCAGTAAAATCCGGGCTCCTTTATCCGACCTAGATAACGAAACATTCTCGTTTTATTAAGTTCATAGAGAGTATCCAAACGCCTGTTCTTTAAAAGATATTTGATGGTCGGTTTGTACTTTAGGTATTGGTAGCACGCTTTTATCAATGTGAACTTGTACTTTTCAGCTGCTTATATTGAGCATGGTGTTAAGATAGAAACCAGAATACAGAGGTTTTCGAACTGGACTCCCAAGTCTAACGGTAATACATTAGCTCGAGGGTAAGCGAATTGCAGGTATAGTGAGAGGACTACCATTTGTGCTTTGTCTAAAAGCAAAAAATAGAAATTGTGCAAGTATTACTCAGAGCCACGTGAAAATGAGTTAATCGGCTTTTCTGAAACGATCTATTGCCGTAAAGAGGTCATTCATATTTCCACTTGCTGAGTCGTAATTCATTGAACGAATGATTCGAACGGTTTCTATTCCTCATCGTCAAATTCACTAAGTGCGTCAGAGTAGATACACGTTGTTGCAAAACACAGTCCTTCAGGGACAAGCGTTTGTTCGGCTTAGACAGCTAAGCAAAATGTACAGCATGTTTAGAAAGCCAAACAACTCGATATAAATTGTAGGTTCAAAGAAATAACTAACGACCCTTCTGAGTTGATGAGTTTCTTCTTTTGCTTCAGTGAAACCAACGGTGCATCACTCACACGAATATCGTCCCATCCGAGTCTAGCATTCCGTACCGTCACATCCGTTTCCCATTGGCTGTTCGGCTCGCTCGGTTGGTCCATCTGCTCACTCTGATCTGATAGTATCATCATATCCTCCATTTGCAGTGTTACTGCACCTCCGTAGTGCTATCTATCCCGTACACCTTGCACCGCCGCGTCGTATTCGCTTTGTATGCGGCCGTGGTCCCCTTGCCCCACTCCATTTACTAATCCATTCCCAATCCACATTATTTGCTCCCGTGTCGTCTCAACTGCACTCGATTCTTGTGTACGGTTACCAAGGTTCGTTTTGTAATACCTAGTACCGACTTTTGCAGTCACCACACCTTTCTTCCACTGCTCTTGAATATTGGGTAATGTTTGCACCCACACGTCCACTGTCACTGTGAGCTCAGGCAATACCCGGTCACCGCGGTCATAGTACCGTTCCTGAGTGGTCATTCATGTCTCAGGTTGTTCTGTAATCGTTCTTTCTGTGGCGAAACTGAGTTCAAAATTGTGGCAGGTGACGGTATCAACGTTCTAGTCCTTCAGCTGTATAGGTGCTACAACGGGCTCAAACCGATATTCGTTGATGAATATTGTGGTTCCTCAGTAGCATGAGGCAAGGGTTCTCGCCAGTTGCTATAGCCTTTGAAAACAGTCCCTTGGCTTGCTTCCCTGCGGATTCCGCCTTCCCATTTGTTTGCCTGTGGTATGGGTTGTTTTGCTGATGCACTAATTCGTACTTGGTTGCGTACGCCTGGAACCCACCGCCGGTAAACCAGGGCAGTTTTTCAGAGACCAGTTCCTCCAGTATACCGTGTGGCGCGAACTGAAATCTGAGCTTGTTGAATTCTGCCTTCGTGGTCGTAGTGGTGAGTAGATTGGTTTCAAACTAATCAATATAACAATCCACCATGAGCAAGTAATCTTTCCCGTGAGCACTGAATAAACCCACCGCCACCTTCTGCCATGGTCCTCTGCCGGATTTTGTGCGAACGGCACACCTCCTTATTTGATACCTGCTATTTTAGTTGATCCGTCATTTCTGACTAAAAATAGCAATTCTCATGCTCGATTAATGGTTTAGTTGGCACCAAGGTAAGCGCGATGAACGTATTTCAACATTTCTCCTCTGAGCAATGACGGAATAAGAATAGGGCTTCCTTTAAACATCAAGCCAGTATAGACAGAGTTTATCCCGAAAACGGAAGAAGGGTGTTAGTTCCTTCGGTAACTGCTTATTTGTCTTTTGCCAGGCCATTAGCACAACCCCTCGCAAAGCTGAAAGCGTTGCATCTTCGCTGTGTGGCGCCTTAGTACCTTTGGGCGATCTTTTGTCACGGTCAGGTGTTGTATTTGGTTTACTGCTTCAAACTCTTCCGCGTTATGCTCGGGTATCGGCAGATGAGTTCTTGACTGCATATCCGTAATGAACATTTGTGCACCAGGCATTTACACAACATCCACGTCGTACACTAAAGACGGATAAGCATACGCCAAGGGCGAAGAGGAACGACGTGCAACGGTTTCTTGTCTAATGTCACAGGCGGCTTGTGGTCGGTGGATAACGTAGTCTTTCTTCCGAAAGTATAATCGTTGAAGTGCCGCATGGCATTTACTACCACAAGCATATCCTTCCCTATCTGCGCATAGCGCTGCTCGGTCATAATATATGCTCAGTTGCGAAAATCTAAGGCTTTTCCATTCTGTAAGATGACAGCACCTATTCTGTTTTGGCTACTGCCACACTGTACCTCCAAAATTTGCGCTGGATCGTAATACCCGATACAGACGCATTGCTAATGAGGTGCTTAATCGTTTTGAGTGCCCGTTCCTGTTCTTTTCCCCAGCTCTAATTTACTCCTTTGAAAGTTAACTTCCTGATCAGCATAATGATATCTGCAAGACATGGCATAAAACGACCAAAATAATTCACCATCCCGTGTAAACGACGGATTATCTTCACGTCATTAGGAGGCGACATCTCTCGAATTGCTTTCATTTTTCCTGGATCGACCTTGACCCCTTGTGTGGTTAGCAAATGCCCATGAAAAACCACCGCGTCTTTCAGAAGTTCAATTAGCTCACGTTTAAGCTCGATGTTTTTTCGCAAACAACGCTGTAAGAATCGGGGGAGATTAGCGGCCTGCTCTTCTGTTGAGCCATTGAGAAAAACATAATCTGCCCCGCATGTCCCACCAACTAAGTCGTCTACAGCTTGCACCAATCTCTTTTGGAAAATTTCACTCGACACCTCCAAGCCAAACGATAAACGCATCCGAAAATAACTCTCAAACGGTGATAGAAAGGTAGAAAGGAAACTGGATTCAGCATCTAAAACTACTTGCCTGAATGCCGAAGATGTGTCTACCTATGTGAAATACTTAGCTTTGGCCAAACGAGGCAAAATATCTTCTAAGTTGGGTAGCCCATAATGCTGTCTACGCAGGGCTTTAATCAACGGTTTTGAGCCAATACACACAAGCCTTTCGTCCATCTTCTTTTAATGATTGCGACCTGACTAACCAAGTCGGTTGGCTCGTCGACTTTGGCAATCACACCCTCTCTCACGAATGTGTACAATTAAGCAGAGAACATGTCACGCAGTAGTTGGTAGCGCTGTAAGTCTTATCAAAGGATCTAAGGACAATTGTGCCGTTCCCAAAATTTGCCCAAACCTAGGCTAATCACAGTCGGATGCTGGTCACTAATATCGGATTTTCCTTATCAAACATTAACAAAGCTATCATGACACCAAACAACAGAATAAAGAGACTGGATGGAATCAATGTTGAGAATCGGCGTGAGCTCCTCCTCCACGATCACAAATTCCAGTCGATATAAGGCTTCATCTCCTGGGTTAACGACTTCGAATGTAGCTGAGCCTTCGGATGAAGTTTGAAACCATTCCGCATACCCACGTAATCTTGTTCGGATCAAATGCACACTCCGGGACAGTGCTTCCTTGGTAGAATGTTGACGGTAGCACCTGTGTCTCACGGGAATCGTACGGCTTTGCCTTTGATCAAAAGACTTGCGTAGACGCATTTTTGCGGTAACGTCCGCGACACGTTTTCCGTTGAATGTTCGGCATCTGCGGAGAACTTGTCATAAAGGACCACATTCACATTGGTTGATTGGCAGCAACTAGCAAAGTGGCTCCTTCTTCCACATCTGGTGCATTTCCGTGTCCACGCCGGACACTGTTTGGGGGTGCTCGAATGTCGCGCGGCGCAAAATTTGCAGGTCTGCTTTCTCACGGTAGTATCCTTTGCTGCTTCGCCTCCGGAAACGGCACACAGTTATGCATCTGTTGCGAGCTTCATCGTTGTTATTGATGGGTGGTTGAGGACTCAATGTTCCAGATATCAGCTGCGTTGTCGCAAAAGCCGCTTGGTTGTACTTTCATCATTGAATCCTGGAACGATCCGATCGCGTATGAGACAGTCGCCCAAACATTTACAGAAATTAGGTGATCTAACCCAAATCTTCAATTCAGTGAAGTACGCGTCGACTGGTTCGTTTGGAACTTTGTTGCTCGAAAAGAAAGAGAGCTCTGATAGGTCTCGTTGAGATTACCTTCACAAATATTACTGATCTTTCCAATGACCGTCTCCAAATTATCGCGAACTTTGCCATTGTCGTAGTACAATGTCTCTAGAACACGGCGCGCGTCATTCCCGGCTGCGTGTCGAAACATGGCCAACCGATTCTCCATCAGTTGTTCGTCCATACGTACTAAGGTGCAGAAATCTGCCCAATTGCTTTTCTATGGGGGCTAATTACTCGCCAAGTTCCGTTCATCCATGTTCAGTAGGGCAGGCATTTGAATAGTCGGTAGTGATCCAAACGACATCCGCGCACCGCCGGTGGGTTCGTCTTTGGCATTGCTGACATGTTGCAGAATGCAGTCCTTCAGGGACAAGCGTTTGTTCGGATTAGACAGCTAAGCAAAAATTACAGCATGTTTGGCAAGCCAAACAACTCGATAAAAATTGCAGGTGTAAGTCAATATCTAACGATCCTTCTGAGTTGATGAGGTTCTTCTTTTCATTCAGTGAAACAAACGGTGCATCACTCACACGAATATCGTCCAATCGTAGTCTGGTAATCCGATCCGTCACATCCGCTTCCTATTGGCTGTTTGGCTTGCTCAGTTGGTCCATCTGCTTACTCTGATCTGATAGTACCATCACACACCGGTTGCGGTGAACCTCATCAATCGGACAGACAACCGTCTCTCGCTGGTTCAGAGTATAAAGCTTCAAAGCAGCGCTTGTTGTATTAACGCCATTGCGTCTGAGAATCTTCCAAAAATGATTGGGATATTCACAACGTAAAACGTACTTATCCAAAAACTACGTTGTCGCCTTCGCTACAGCATGTCTTTTGCTGAACCTAACGTACGGATTAAGTTCTCAACACGGTGGTGGTTTTAAGAATTCTGAGTTGACAACATATGTCGACATTTACACATAGAGCATCGTTTCAACGATGTTTCTATAATTACTTTGGTTTTTCTCCGAAACTCGTATCATACAACCACAGTATAACAAGGCACTTTATTCAACCGATAGCCCATAGTTTTGCTGCATAGACGGTTAGTTTGTTTAATAACTCAGCTTATAGCACAGATTAAACAATTCAGCACGCAGTTACATGGGTACAACACAAATAATGCGTTGCGGGTTAAGTCACAGAACGTGTCGAACTTGCATCCAGAAACGTCTCAAGAACAGCTCTCCGCATTTTTTCGAAGGATTACACAACTCATGCAAAAACTAGGTAAATATGCTCTAAAGTAATATAGAGTAAGTTTGCATGGCTTCGCTGCAGGTAACAGTGCCTCACAATTTCATGATTGTGACTTCAATGCTGCCACTTTTTCTGTATTACTAGTTAACAAACAAGTTATGACGCCGGTGGCTGTCGGCAGTATTGTTCAATCTTCCATTCATCTGGTGGAGAGTGCGTTTTCCTCTGTTCAAGTCTTCCCCGTTTTACTTGATAGCACACTCGAAAGTCGTGATATGTCTGTGCCCTCAGCGGCTAAACATTTGTTAGGTTGCAAAAGCGAAAAATCATCCTATTTAATAAAGATCCTATGCCTTACTGGACATCCATTCGTCGCTTTAGTTGGTGCTTGATGAATGTTATGGCGAAATCCGGAGTTAAAACTCTCCTACTTGATCAGCTACTGCGATGGACAGGGTAGGCTGCAATCGAAATTTACGTTATACTACAGTCAGAGGAAGGCTTCTTAGACGGTTTGGGAACTTTGAGTGCTAGATGTGGTTGTCCGCACTCGATTGCTAGGGATCACATTGGCAATTAATTGTCGGGACCTAAAGTAAGGGACACTGTTTCCGTGGGCTCAACGAACTAAATAAAACATGATCACTTGCCTGAACCCCACTGTAACCACTGGATTACTAGGCCAATGTGAATGCAACCGTAAGAGAAGCGGCCTTTGATAGGAGGATGCTTTACGTTTTACAAATCGAGTGGTCACAAACTGTGTCCGGCTTAATACGGACGGGAAGAAAGCCTACCCTCATTGGTCGGTATCCATGTTTGCTAATGTGCTGAAGTTGCCAAATGCAGACAATATATTTGGATAACATGGTATAGTGACGAGACGGGTTTCAACGGATGAATGGCATCCACACGTTTTAGTAACCAAAGCTGATCCAGATGGTTTAAGAAAGCCTTCCACCGTGATTGCTCTGCACAAGAAAAGTTATTTGATCAGTGCCATCTGTTACTACCATTTGATTACATTGGACAGCTAATGGTTTAATCCCCCTATAGTTTAGTGTTTGTTATGCCTGAAGCTAAACCAGTCTTCAGATAGTTGTAAATCCCTGTGCTCATGTTACAATCAATGAAAGGATAGCGTCCGTTGGACAGGTTGCTTTTATAGTCATTCCCGTTACATCTTGTAGCAAAGATAAGATGATTATCACTGCTGGACCCACGGTCACATTCATTACTTGTAAGAGAGCAGCTGTGACAGGACCTGTAGACCAAATCGTCGTTAGTTAGAATATCTCCAGTTGTTGGTGACACGCAATAGTACCCACAATTGGCCAAGCTGAATTTACTGCCGTTAGAAAGAGGACAATTTCTTTAAGTATTAATATGTGGTCCATCAAAATAATGTCATATGTCATACGAATCAGACTGAAGACAATGTGTCTGCAACCTTGAAAACATGTAAAGATTATGGAATGTATCCGTAACTACGGAGAATGTAGAGGACGTCCTTATAGGCATGCATTTTGTAGTGGTCTATTGGGCACTAAAATATCAACTTTAGAAACCATCAAAATATATTTTTATGCAGACGTTGCTCATCAGGACTTAGCAGCGCACTTTCTAGGTTGAGTCCAGCGAACGCCCGTTTCATGACTCTATCAAGAGCGAAGTTATATGGAAAGGTGACAGTGGGTTACCTGGTCTCACACCGCTGATGATACTGAAGGGTGGCGACAGTTTGCCATAAACCCATACTCCGCCCGAACTATGCACGTACAGCACTTTGATAATGTTTACATATGTATCGGGCGCACCTATTCTCAACCGACAGCCCCAAAGAGCACATCGATCAACTGAATAGAAGGCACCTTTGATGTCGAGGAACACGAAAACGGTTAGTCGCCAATAAACATGGCGGCCCTTCAACGATTGACGCAAAGTGAAGATTTGGTCGACGCAGCCTCGACTTCGACGAAACCCGACTTAGTCTTCGCGGATCTGGCATTCGCGAGCTCCAGTCAACCTGCGGAAAACGACAGGGGCAGGCAGTTTACAGTAAATTCAGATAAGACTGAGCAACCTATGATTACACTATTTCAAACGAGAGCCTCCCTTGTAAATTTGGACTGAAACCGAGCGGATCCTGTCTGTCGGGACAGTTTCCTGTTCCTTATTTTCCATTAGCATCTCGTGTAAATAATCTACAAGAGCAGGCTCCTTGAATTTATGGAGAGCTGTGGAAATTCTATCTGCAACAACGGCTTTATACAATTTTAAAAATCTGATCTTAGGCTCGCCATCTGCGCCTGTGAGTGGATTTAAGAAGATGGCCCACGGAGAAGCGCACTCAATGTCCGAAAGAGAAATCGAAAAGTCAGATTGATTAAACTTTCTTGCAAAGTGTTCGGAACAACGCCCCAAGCGTCTTGACAAGCTGCGGATCAGCTGTCCACTGTCAACGTGTATTGTCTCAATAACATCTGGTCCCTACTGCCTGTTGCCGTTATCAGCAGGAATAACCTACAGTAATTACCAACGGCAGCGGCGGTTCCCATTTCCGATGCACGATGAGACCACCAGGCTTTGCGTTCTCTCTTCAGGCTAGTACGCAGTTTTGCCCTGAGATTTTTGCGAGTCTCGTCATATTCGCGTCCAGCCGGAATAAGTCGGCGAGCGTGCATAAGTTTCAGAGACTTTGTAGAGACCCAATACCTAGGCTGGCAGTTTGCTTTGCCACAGGAAGACATGCATGATGGTAGTAACGTTTATGACGAATATGCGACCAGTGACGGTGTTCAGTGGAGGCTTGCTCAACCCGGATGCCAGCGTAAATTGATATACATTCAGAACACCTGGCTTCGCCAGGTGGCTGGTGTCATTGCGCCCGGAGCGAGGTTGGGGACCTCTGCCGGAACGCCGCCGCAGATCACCACACACAAGAGCGTGACCGGAGTCCACGCTTGTGCTCCAAATCGGGCAACAGTTTTTGACAGTTTCTTCCGCGGTAACTAGTCGCGATGTGATCGATTTACGTCCATGGCTGGTCGGAGGTTGGTGAGCGCCAAGTCACTCTTCTGCAGGTGGTATGTCGCACGTTATTGCTCTAGGGAAAAAGACGAGCATCTTCAGATAGGTGTAGCAACCGCACACCGTTATCATTACGGAAGCTTACACCATGTTGGTCGCCCAGACGATGCTCATCAGCGGACAATTATCCGACTTGGGCGTTTAGATCACCAGCAAGCACCACAGTATCCGTGCTTCATCTGTAACGAAAAGGTCGTTTATTTTGTGATAGAAATTATGTTTCACCGAATCAGGGCTGAGGTTGGTGGGGAAGTAAGCCGCTATGACAAACAAGCACCGTTTTTTCCCGCGCGACTTCGAAGCCTGGAATGAGCCAACTAATCTAATGACGTACATCCGGCCGTTGACTTCGATCCAGTCGATCAGGCTAGCTTCAGCTCGGGGACTCAAAACAATGCCGACGCCAGTGTGACCTGCATTGAAGCTGCGTCGTCGTGAGACAGACGCAATGAGAATGTACCGCCATTGTTTAATATGGGGATGGTAGATTAAACAAGGAGCTCTAATCTTGCAGGCGGGTTTCCGAGAACAAGCAAATATCGATCAATGGGGTCCCAAGCGTTCGTACAATTTCTGCCCGTCTGCCAATCGGTAGCAAAGTGCGTACGTAGAGGCATGCCGGTCTTAACTAGGATTCAGGATCCCATATGGAGACGGATGAACTGAAGCTCTCCGCTTGGTAGGACATCGACTTGTAGACTGGATTGAAGGGACGCCCTGCGAATGTGTGAGTTGAAACTAGAAGACAAGCGACGATTCAAGTAAGATGGGATGGGGCCAAGAATTGGGGGATTGAAAACGAATGGGATAAAAGTGAAGTGGGAACGGGACTCTTATGATTAAATAGTGCAAGAAGGAGAATAAAATGGCGGGGAGACTTGAGCAGTAGCTTCCAAACCGCCATCCGCTATACACGATGCAGAAGATAGGGCGCCGTTAATTATCCACTGCGACCCTCACAGCAACAAGTGATTGTTAGAACGGAAGGTCATGGTGCAGTGTATGGGCAGGATAGGGTCAGATTGCCCAGGTCTAGACAGAAGAAGGATTAGGGTTCCTCAACAAATCCTTTGGTTCGAAAACCTTACCGCAAGTCAGAGGGGGTTTGACACTGGAGTACAGCGAGTACGTATTATGGAGTAAGGTTCCCACTCTCGATCTAACCTGCAACCAGGAGAGCGGGATTTACAATCCGATATGGTTATCTCACATTAGGGCCAAAGTAGAACTTGTTTGATGATTGCATTTGTCAAGTATAGCAAATTTGGGAAAGGATAATCAGGACATCACTTTTTCGTTCGTTGCAACGTGTTAAGACCCAATGAGTCTGATTGCTGCGGCAATGCTTCAAGTCAAGCAACTCTTACAATTGTCCAGCAGGAAACTGATAGCAAGAAAAATGTCGTTCAGTTAGCAAGGACGCGATGAACAGCTTCGATTTTTAAACGGTTTTCTTTCAATAAACCGTTTTAAATTCTCAAGACATATTATATCAAAAACCTTGATGGACAGCAAAATGCTGATACAGTGCTCTCAGATGAGTCAAAGGCGACATTTGGAGCAGTATTGTACGGAAGATTTATTAGTTTAGGTAATCAATTCCAAATTTCCCTACTAATTTAAGTGTCAAGTGTATCCTCATTAAAATTGATTACAATACCTAGATTTGAGCCTACAGCTGCTGTTCTTAATGTTCGATTAACCACTAGAACGAAGCAAAAGCTACTAACGAAGTAAAGGCGGTCAAGTAAGCATTTTTCTGGTGGTGCAGCAGCTCATAGGTTTTACAACGCGACGGTTCAAGACGTTTGTACCGAAAAGCATTTAGCGGATCGTCAGTGTTCTCATCCATCGCAGTGGAGGCAAGTTAAGTCATCAGAGAATCCGGCGGATCTACCTTCTTGTGCAGTTCGTGCGCGCGATGAACCATGGATGAGGATGTGGCTCAATGGATCTGATTCCATACGTCTCAACTATTGTTTCGGGCCAGGACCACCCACAGCTTTGAGTGGTTCTCAGAAAGATCGGCTGAAAAGTGCTTGTTTGGGTGCACTGCGCTTCATCGAAGTAGAGTTGGTTAGAACTGTTTGCTAATTGTGTCATTTAAAGCATGCTAAACTAGTGCGATATGATGCTACTCGGAGTTATGCCCTATGTGGTGCACAGGTACGACCAGCATTCAAAATATCCGTTGAAAAGCCATGTGAACTTAAGTGAACTGTAATGAACCGAATTCTAAATAGTGGGGCATGGACTACGGAGCTCATTTGTGTGTGAGACTGTGGCACTACAATTCGACAAACCGTAGAAATATATCAGACTTCCCCCAATCTTTAATCCAGCTTATTGAAGCAAACATCCATACTTGCACAATGATTCTTTAGGTGTAGGTGGGATATAGAAGTGGTCGCATTGCAATGCCGTACCGGAACAACACGGTAATGAAGCACAGTGTTTATTGGCACAACAACAGAAGGCAGTTAGCCCACACACGTATGAGCACAGAAATGGGACACGTTTCACTCCAACAACGTATCACCTTTTCTGAAATCCGCTTTAGATGGATATTTGCGCCTACGCAAATTGCGCCATCAACTAACCAAACACGCTTCCTCTTTGTATCTGCTTTCATCCGTTCAATTCTGGTCGGTTGCGATTCACTTGATAGCTCCTGATTTGCTTAGTCGTGGTTGCGTCACAGTTTAGCGAATAAGCGCGTATCTCTTGGGAAAATGATCCACCTCCAATGCGTTCTCCGCACTTCTTGGCGTGGGCTCATTATATTTTATCTTTCTGTACACGTCCCGGCTTGTGTTATTGTCTTCTATCTACTGTTCCTACCTGCTACTCTTTTATCAGCGTCAATGTCTTACTTCCCTTGTTTCCATAGCTTTTGCAACTTGCCAGTAATTCACGAATTCTGGGTCATTACAGCAGCCTTCGCTCAAAGATGTGGTTCCCTTGTATAACATAGTTAGAAAGAGGACTCTTTTTATCCATCAAGTCGCCATCACGTTTTCGACTCGCAAATGCATTCTTTTCCGTTTGATTATGGTGAATGGAACTTTCTGCCGTTGGCTGCACTTGCTTGCAGCTGATTCTGTACGTGCTAGTGGATCCTCATTACCTTGTCTTTCTTGGTCCATTATGCTGAATGTTCTTCAGTTGTGCGACGCATTTCATGCATCATAGTTTGACTTTTTCGTAACTGTCGAGCATTTGTTTCTTCGTGGCGGTACTTTGTACTCCTCTGCGCTGTGTTGCTGAATATTCGCACCCGCGATCTATTTTCAACCACTTACCGAGCCTAATTCCCGGATTGCCTCAACTTGCAATTTAAACATACGGAAACTTCCTACTTTGTTGCACTGCTGTGCGACAAACCAGTAGTTCTTCGGAAAGTGTCTCCGCTCAAGCCAACTTTATGTAGCCAATTCATTTATCTATGGACCCATAAGCCGTTCTGTCCCATTTAGGTGTTTCGTTTTGAAATGCTTGGTATCAGAGGTAGTACATTGGTCACGGATGGCGCGGTGAAGTATTTTTCCACATATCGTCAGTAGGTTGAATTCAAACGCCTGTGCCATGGTCTGGCCTGTCTTATCCTTATTAGGTGTGGCCTCGACCCATAAGGGGAAAAGATCAATAATAACCAAGATGTAACTGCTACTTGATCGACATAGTGGCAATGACCTAAATACATCCAGCTCTTAGCAGTGTAGCGCTTCGCTGACTTTAGATAATTGCACTGGTAGTCTGAGCACATCTATATTTCTGCTTGCTTGACAGTTTGGGAAAACCCGAACACATGCCGCTACGTCAATTCTTATTTTTAGCCAAAATGCTCATCACAATAGCAAGTGAAAATCTCTCTCGTTGCCCATTGGTGCGCCACCATGGACCGATTGAATCATTTGTTTCCGTTGACTTACTGTGATAAATAGCAGACTTTTTCACTTATCCTGACGGTGTATCTGGTATTCTGTCCATTTGTAAACGCCTACACAGCGCCTTTACCAGTTCATCGATTCTTTGCATTTTTAGTAGCTTGCAATCCTTCGCTGTGATTTCACACACGAATAATGTCTGGTGCGGTATGATGTAATCCAACGACGGCCCCGACAGCAACTCAGGTAGTACATTTTTCGTCCCATCTACGTGTCTGATGGTGAAGGTAATTTCCGGAATCGATATGCCCATCTTGTCAGGTGCTCACGCAGATCTTTCCTTGTCATCAACTTTGGGAACAGTTTGTGGCCTGTCACAATGTGAAATTCATGCCCCACGATGTACGTTCTTCACTGTTTCAAGGTCTATGCGATTACAAGCCATTATTTCGCCTTCTGGGATATTACTGCTGGGCATGCGTCAGTACTCTAAACCCGATGGTTGGGTCAGCGCTACACCGATTGCGATGTTGCTTTGTATCGACCACTACAGTAAAGCTTCCCTCATATTTGTTGCCCTTAAACACTTTAGGGATTCCGCTATGTGTGCTTATACGTGGTTGAAAGTTTCTGCTACTTGGTTTTTCATTGCACGGTTGATCTTTGTGCCTCAGCTTCAATACCGGAATGATGCTCTTTGTAAACTGAGGATCGAATTTCAAATCGTCCGTCACCACTCCTAGGAAGAAAAGAAGAAGTCCTTTGAAGTTCGAAAGCGCAACAGTTTTGTTCGTCTCACGTCTCCATGGAAGAGGCAGCACTCAAACATTCTCCACAAGGTGACCCAAGCACATTCAAAGTTTGGACATGCTGTGACATCTTGTAGCGTCTCTTTAGACCGGCTTCCTCCCATCACTGAAATACAGCTGCTAGTTATGGTATTCGCGTTCCGTCTCGGGGAAAATAATGAAATTATCTCCCTATAGAAGCACACATTGGAGATCCTCCGATACACTCAGCATTAGGCGCGTGAATGTAGCAGGAGTGTTACACAATCTACGTGGCATTTTCAAAAATCATACTGCTGACTGCTCACACTAAAAGCTGTTTTCTAGAAAAGTTCCTTTTGCGATGGGTACCTACCAGTATACCAAGTAGAGATACATCGAGAAAATTCGCTTTGCTTGGGTGAGACTAGAGAAAGTTATTTTATCTGTATCATAAAGAATGCATTCTTTACCGGGGACCATTCCATGATTAGTCGTATTCCCTTAGTTGAACTTTGGGCAAAATCTGCAATTCATA
Source organism: Dicrocoelium dendriticum (assembly GCA_944474145.2). Taxonomy (NCBI): domain Eukaryota; kingdom Metazoa; phylum Platyhelminthes; class Trematoda; order Plagiorchiida; family Dicrocoeliidae; genus Dicrocoelium; species Dicrocoelium dendriticum. The sequence continues at coordinate 12,693,541 of OX104059.1, forward strand.
TGCTTCCTATTTTCTTATACGCTCTGAACTCTTCAGACTGACAATCACCAGAAAATCTCACGTGGAATTCTTTATACAAAGCAAGCACAATTGACCTTTTTGTTAAATAGTTTTACGGATTGATCATGCCACACAGTTGGACTGTACCTAGCTATATCAAGGAACAAATCGTTTATTTTCTATTTATTTACTCGGTTCAGTTCTCTAAAATCAATAAAAATCAGTGCAACTTCTCAGCCTTTTATGTCAGCAACACGGGTGCTAAATACGGTTTCTTCGTTCGCTTGCTGATCTCCTTCGTCTTTATCTACATCACCTGTTTCTGAATCTCTATTAAGGTGTCCTATGGTATCTTGCTGAAAACCGCTCTGCATTTTCCAACTGGGATTAATAACATTCTGCATTCTACCTTTTTGCTGTCCAAAATCAACAAGCGCACACTTGCGCAGCACATCATATTTTTGTGGTTTCGCCAATCACAGATGACATTTAACACACCGGCTCGCGAAATGTAAGCGGAGCAAGTAGAAAAAAGCGGTAAACTTGCAAAATTCAGTAGTCGCGGAGTGTGCAGTTGATCAGGTAAGCACGTCACTTGCCGGGCCTTCAGTATTGAGTCCTTCGGCGTCTCTTCCCAAGACTTCTTCCTACGCAGCTAGTGCATCCAAGCAACCAGCCATCCAGTCGCAGGATTCTATGACTGTGCGTGTGTAGTAGGCGCCCCCTCCGCAGTGACTCTTACACTGATAGCAGTGTCATCTTTAAGAATGTCACGGAGTCAACGGCTGCTCTTCCAAAGCAGCGAATGCTTGATGACCTACAACGGTTTAAGATTTGCGTTTCCAAACTGCTACCGCCCGGGTTTCCTGGCGTAACTGTACGGAAGCTCATCAGGCTTGGGTCCATGCCGGTCGATGTTTCGGGCGTCAAACCTCGTTTACTGAGGGTCGTTTTTTTCAACACCGCACGAGGCTAACACGCTTCTACTTTCTGCTTTTAAACTCAAGGGTTTTGGGGTCAGTATTCAAAATGACCTCCCATTGTCTGATAGGTTGAAATTGATGGCCGCCATAAAGAACCTCAAAGCCCGTCGCGAGGCATGTGAAACTAGTCTTCGATTGGTGGCTTTTCGGGTGGTGGGCTGGAGGTCTACTTCCGCCCTTTCAAAGCCCGATCCCCGGCTCACGATCGCATTTCTCTTAAGTAGTCCTCAGCTACCTGCGTAGTCTGAAGATTGGCACTTTTGTGGAAAGTCCCCGGCCAGACGTACTTGCTTTCACTGAGAAGTAGCTGTTCTCCGATATCCTGGACAGTACAATGTGTTTGCCTGGCTATACCCTTCTACGAGCTGATCGCACCTCATGCTGTCGCGGAGGTGGAGTTGCTTTGTACGTCAAATCCACCTTGACTATTTCATGAACATAATCATTTAATTCCTTCTATGTAATTGCTGAGGCTCTTGCGGTGGAGGTTTGCGCTTCTTTCACGCAATTCAAAATTGTGTAACCAAACAGAAGCCCCGAAAGGGCGTCAAGCAGGATTATTGATTTCATTCATGCTCATACAATAAATATATGACTGGTTATGGTGATTGTAATGTTCCTAAAGGTTGCTTGGCTCAATTTCTGCACAGCAGCGTCTGGGCGTTATTCTAATAATCTCCTTGGCCTATCCTTACAAGTGACGGTCATCAGTTTGTACAAAGGCCATCTAGGTTCATGGAGGGCCAAAAGCCTTCCATTTTAAACCTCGTATTTTCGAAATCGCTAGACTTTGTACAAGAGATAGTGTATGATTCCCCCTTGGGCTCTAGTGATCACGTCTGCCTATTATTCAAACGCGCCTTAAGTCGGGGACGTGAAGAGTTTAGTGTCAGGAGGGCAACTAACCGGCGCGCTGGTTTTCAAGCCATCAGGGACAAGGCTGCAAATCAACCCTGTATCTTTTCAGAGGATGATACCGTCCAGGTTGCTTGGGATAAGTTCAAGTCCCTTTTTTGCAAGATTTCCCTCCCCCACAATCCAGTCTAAGAGAGGAATAAAGTGGTGGCAAAGCCCCCTTTGTTTGACTTTGAGGAGCGCAGGATGCTCAGTAGGCGATCCAGGTGTTGGAGGACTTAGGTATCAGCTCTCTCAGAAAGTACCCATCATAGCTACCCAGGCGTGCGAAATGTATGTAAACAGCATCTGCGAGCCGCACGCTTGAGATATGAGTCAGCGCTGGCTCGATCCACATCAACAAACCCGAAACCGTTCTTTGGCTATGTCAAACGGAGATGCAATGCAACTTCGCCCATTTCTGTGCTCTATGGACCTGACGACACTGAAGTAGCAACTGATCAGGCCAAGGCCTGCTTACTTGCGGAACAGTATGCTAGGTCGTTTGTTCATGAATCTCCGTTGCCTAATATCGAATTGCAAGCAAAGATACCAGTAGATTCCTTTCTGTTGGACCTTTCCATCTCGGAAGCTCAGGTACTCAATCTCCTGCGCGACCTAAATCCCACTAATGCTGCCGGGATAGATATCCTCCATCCCATACTTTTGTACGAGCTGGCTGGGTTGCTGCGTAAACCGATTACATGTAGCTTTGAGAAGTCTCTTCGTAGCTGCTCCCTACCTGCTGACTGGAGAGCTGCTATCGTGTGCCCTATTTTCAACAACGGTGTTAAGCACTTACCTGAAAATTATAGACCGGTTATCCTAACAAGTGTACTAGTGAAAGTATTAGAGAAGCTTGTAAGAGATGCTCTGGAGAAGCACTTAGCTAAGTTCAGTTTGCTCAATCCGTCTCAACATGGGTTCCGCAGAGGCCACTCCTGTTTGACTAACATGTTGGTAGCCCGAGAGTGCTGGGCTGAGGCTGTGGATCAAGGACAGGCGGTGGATGTTTTGTTCATCGACTTTTCTAAAGCCTTTGACACCGTACCGCATTGCCGTCTTTTGTTTAAACTAGAATCCTACGGCGTCTCAGGCCAAGTATTGAAGTGGATTTCGGCTTTCTTGGAAGGAAGGCAGATGAGCGTTCGAGTGGGTTCCGGGCTGTCTTTCAGACAAGCCGTCCTGAGTGGTGTTCCTCAGTCGTCGGTTCTCGAACCTCTACTGTTTGCATTGTATGTCAATGACCTCCCTGAGAAGCTTAAGGTACCATCCTTAATGTTTGTGGATGACTTAAATGTTAGAATACAGTGAGTGATTCTGTTGGGCCCACGGGTTTGCAGACAGCTCCCAATAAGCTTTGGGATTAGTCAGAATTGTGGCAGCTGCCAGTCAATCTTGCAAAGTGTTCGGTCCTGCGCATAGGATCAAACACTTTCACAACTCCTTACGTACTTGGCGGAAATGTAGTGCGTCAAGTGGCTGAACGAACTGACTTGGGTATCTTGCTATCCTCTGACTTCAAATCCAGCGAGAACTGGACGAATGCTACCCGCAAGGGTTTCCGAATGCTGTGGATGATCCGCAGGTCGTTCGGCATTATAACAAATGAAATGTTTGTTACATTGTTCTCGGCCTTTGTCAGGCCATACTTGGAGTACTGCGTGCAGGCCTGTCCTCCATGCTTGGTACGCGACAAGATGACACTTGAACGAGTTCTGAGGGTTGGTACAAAAATGGTACAAGGATTGAGGCATCTCTCGTATCCTGATAGGCTGCTCAGGTTGCAGATGTTTTCGCTGCACTATAGGCGCCTTCGGGGAGACCTGATTCTTACGTACCGTATATTGACCAGCAAGATTGGGCCTGATCTAACTGGACTGTTCCATCCGGCTCAGATACCATCTCTTCGTGGTCACCCTCTGAAGCTGCATAAGCCCAGATCTGATCACGTTAGAGCTGACTTTCGTTTATCAGGCAGGGTCATCGACTCATGAAACACACTACCCAGCGAAATCGTATTAGCACCAACGATGAAGGAGTTTGAACATCGACTCGACGCCCTTGGGTTGCAGTTTCAGACCTTTCCATTTAGTTCTTAACTTCTACATCCATTTCCTTGGATTCTCACATTTATTACTGTTATCGTCTTATCCACACATGCTCTCCTGTACTACAGTTATCATTATTTTGTTTTGTTGATTTCCTTCTCTTAGCTTTTATTCTATTCACGTGGCCGGTACTGCAAGGACTTCTAGCGCAGGCCGTGTGGGCATTGATTGGTTGACCGTGATGCTATTTGTTTGTTTGGATTTGGCTTTTCTCGGTTTCAAACCGCTCCCGAAAACTCCATCCTGGTTCAACGAAGCACTGAAGAAGGAACACAGATAGGAATTTTCCTATCGTTCCTGTTCAAATTTAACTTGAACCTGAACTTGTATTATTATCGAGTAACGGAATTTTAGTCTTAATATTTTCAGGAATAGCAGGTGCACCGGCAATTACAGCTTATCTTCCTGTTGTCAAAAAATCCATGACAAAGCTGATTCCTCACGTAAAAATAAACTTGGTGCGCATTTTCCAACTGATGTGATTCACGAATGCCGATACTAGTGGCTAAGTTGTAGGGAAGTGTAATAAAAGTAACCGGATTTGCTCAGACCCAGAGCTCATTTCCACTAAACTCACCGGCACTCATAAACGGTAGTTAAGGAAACAGATGTTACGTTTATCACGAAAATTCGAAAGAATTACACTGCTGAGTCGGTTATGATCAACCATCACATCCTCATAGATCAAATGAAGTTTCGGCAGTTTTAATCAGGGCATACTTCGTTCGCAAGCCACTCAGAACTCCGTGATCGATGCGATGCAAGTTTGAGCATTAATACATTTATTAAATATCTATGCCATATGAACTAAAGCAAAGAACCGGTTTGTTTGTGCACAAACTTACGATCCTCAGAGAAATTTTATTGAAACTGGGCATAATTGCTGGTGTATAATGATCATACCACAAATTATGTATTCCAGGTATACGAGAAACAACTTATTACTGATTCCATGCACTATCCTCTGCAATGGCTGTATTCTGCATGATAGTGAATGATAAGTCACGAAATATACCAGTTGGCATAGCAATTATTTTAGTGCGCCATTGCTCCCCATAGCTTAGTGTCAACGTCACTAGAGAGGGGAACCTGATTATTCGCACTACTGCTGGATGCAATGAAAAGAGAGAGCCGTTTGATGTCCTACGAATGCGTGTTCAAAATAGCTAACCCGCAAATGTTGACATGGATTAGTGGAATAAAAGGTTTAACCGGAATTTCTTTCCTTCTAGCACACCAGTAACATTATTCTGTCGCAGGTAGCGTGGGCAGAAAGTGTCGCTGTTTTACGTTTCCAAAATGATTCACTGTCTGCGCAGACTACTAGTATGAAACTAATAGTCAATTAAGATGAAAATACACCTAAATAAAATATTTTGCGTTATCGTGGTAAGTCTGCTTGCATAAACAGTTTAACTCCAAAACACACTATGGCAAGAGAGCTGTTATTAATGCTAATGCAAGCTTTGCTGCAACGGATGTTATCAGTATCGGCCAAACCAGCAGAAAACCAGTTAGATGGCACAACTTCGTTTGTTTGCGATAATGCCTTTCGGCATAAAATATATTAATATTGAGAAAGGGGCTTTTCTTACATATATCTTGTTGCAGTGATCCCTATAGCTCACAAGCCAAATGGTTCCGTCGCCCTTGTGGATAACACCAGCAGACTAGGTTTTGTCTCATTAGTAGCGCCCACCCCCTGACTCCATGATGGTCGAACGCTTAAAGTCTAACAATTTACTCCACTAGCCTGCCGGAAAGCTGCGACCTATTGGGTGGTAGCCACTATTTCTTAAATGCTAGTTAGCCTTTTATCACTAAAGGACACATCACAATATGTGATAGTAAATCTTCAACCCAAAACTCTTTGCCGCCGTCTTCCATTGTTAAGTGGTATAAGATGACGCCTATTGGTGCAAGCTATTTGTGCTCCTCGATTCCATTCCCCGTGCTACCGGAGGATATGCATTGCCAAAGAGTTCGAAAAGTCTGAAGTTGTCGTTTGGCGCTGTTTCCGCTTTTTGTGTTAAAACTACCTGGTTTGTGAGCCATTATACCGAAATCAATGAGATACTCTCCACTGTTGCGTCCTTCGATTCTAGCCTAAAAAGTTTAAGACATTGTTATAACCAAATACTTTCCGAAGCAAATGAATAGAACGACACGTTCAGAAATATTATGTTTAAGGTAAGATCATGTAAGACCGAGTTAAAACGCTTTCACAGGTTTTTAGGATAAAAGACGGCGTGATGACGTATAGAAAATGGCAAAACAAAAACTTGTCATGTGTGCCACGCAAACATTAAGTGCATTGCTACATTTTAAAATTTTAAATTTTAACAACAATTAGTAAACATTAGTGCTAATTTCATAAAGAATTTTCATATTTAAAAGAGCACAGAAAACAGATCCCAAGAATACGAAGCCTGGGTTCGTACACCAGTGGAAAATAAGGAGCCTTTGGCCTATATTTTATCTCACGAAGTGATTTACGTCCGTAAGTTTTTTCCAACAACTTTCAAACTGAATAAAATAAAAAGCTTATTCACTTTCGGGTACCAGCGAAAACCTAAAATTTAATATCACTTCGAATGTGCTGACTAACGGCAAAACTCCTTTAACGCGCTTTTCTCAGTAAATTGGATCTTCAACTTTATAGTGTACATGTTTCGATTGCGAATTCTAGTTTGTTAGCTTGAGCAATCAAAGGAAATGCTAATCAAGTACCTACGTTGACAGCATGCAAAATTACCCCATTGCTAAAATGTCCAAAAGTAAAAAACAAAAAACCTCTGGAAGTGCGCACAATTTCATTCAGAACTTTACTCTACACCCATCCACTGTAAAAATTCCTCGGTCGGATACTGTTGTGCTGTTAGCCTGATTTGCAGTTCTAATCGCCCCTGCAAATTATTCACTTCTAAACTCAGGTTAATGACCACAGAATAGTTGAAATGGAATCAAAAACCGTCACGGAGCTGCCGTAGATTTTGCTTCATAGTTAAGGAACCCACCGTCAAAGTTGTGCTAGAAGGTCAAAGTCTCGTACTATACGTCTAAATCAAGACAGCGTTGCTACGCCGGACAACCATGATCTTTGATAATAGTTTTACAACTTGCAAATTTTGCGCAATATTTCAACTCTTTTGTTATGCGTATCTATCTGAGTTGAACGTTTGTCACTTGAAATAGCAACCTGAAGTGAATAAATCAACTTCTGCAGCAGTTTTTACATCCTCAATATTTTCTATTGGATTAGGCTAGCCTGAAAGCTAATTGTGTGTCGGAGTAGCTCTTTGCACTCCTGCCTGCTTGAATTTCAGGTCTTTGACCATCAATTTAACTTGCCTGGGCCAACTTTAGGTAGTGTTTGTTGCACCCGATTCTAACGCCACCGCAAACTGTGGTGGGTGGACAAACAGCTCATACTTTATAACAACAATAGCTTTTCCTGACCTGAAATATAAAACCTTGGCATTACTAGCTGTGTCGAACAGCATTTGTTGGGTGCTCGCAGACGTGATTGCAGGCGACGAATCAGTGCGGTATCCAGTTTTGGAAGCGCTTGAAGAAGACTCTAGAAGACTCTCAGCTGTGCATGATCTCAATGCACGAAAACTAGCTGCACGATGAGTTAGATGACGCATATGTAACGGTAGATGTCATGAATGTCATAGGGTCTACCGCCGTCTAGACGTCAGAAACCTTGAAGTTTGGGTTTTCAATTACACTAGGTTTTCATGGTACGTGTTTTAGCATGCTGCTATGGTTGTTTTGCAACTTAGTAGCTGTTAGGTTTTGAGATGCTGGCCAACATTTTCAGTGGATACTGAACATTCCTACTCACAAACATCTTTGTATCCACTGCATATCTGCAAACAGAACCAGAGGAATTTTCCATGAGGACACTGCGGCCGCCGTAGACCAAACTTATGGTTTCCTGCGTACTTATGTATATAGTCCTAACCTATGTGACATCCTTCGCTTGCCAGTCTTGAGCAATAAGAAATGGTAAATTGCTTTACCAGACCAAATGCAACAATGGACCAGGTAACTGTTAAAAACATATATCTGTTCCTCAGGTGTAATAGGATAACGCTAAACAGCTTTGATAACTCAACCATTAGTCTGCGTTATTTCACCGTTTCTATAGAAAGCCATAAATGGTTTAATGGTTGATCCACTCATTAGATCGAGTGGAACCACCGTTCCTCGAAGAATGATAACAGATTACGAGCACTAGCATGGTCCACTGCCTCCCAGGTATTTTTGTTGCCGACGTATTTACGTGTTGTAATTAGTAGGCAAGCTCCCTGAACTTATGTTTCCATAAATGCTGTCAGTGCGAAAATTAGTTCGTCTGTGTGGAGGGGTTTCATTTTCCCACCCGAAACAGGTGCACCGACTAAAGGCGAAAGCTATAAAAGGACAAAGAATACCATGTTTAAATCTGTCTCAGTCTAATGAGGTTTTACCCCCTCAAAGTATGTACTTTTAGACCGTACTTACGAACAGTACTTTCTTTGAACTCTACTGGCTGTTAAAACAACTAGGCAGGGTTTTTCGAAATGCATCAACTTTTGGCCTAGGTGTAAATATACAAAAGCATTACTCCAGCAGAAGCTACAAACTTCCGAACTCTTACTCATTATCTGTCCAAAGTAAACTACCAACAGACACACTACCCACTACTGCTAAAAACATTGTGCACCTGTCCCTTTAAGAGTCATACACATCACAAAGCGTTTAGGACAGATTGTCTCGCGTTGTCCTTGTAATATACAGACTTACTTGCATACCAAGATTGACTATTAGAAGATGAATTATCTGCGTTACCTTTGGATCGGCGCACACTTTTAGGATGAGAAAGTCCCTGCGAGCACTATAAGAAAGAAATGCCAAATCCGACTCCCAAGTATTAATTTGGTCAGGTAGAAAGTAAAAGCACAGTGGAGGAAGGGAGCTCCGCAAATTAAACACTACAGTTTCGTATTAATTCAGGTCGTACGCTGACGACGAGGGAACAAGCACATGGACCAGTCACGCAGAATTTTGCAATGGACCTTCAACGTACGACGACTGATACACGCGCAAACAGTTATACCCTGGTTTATGCCAATCGCAGTAGCGCATATGTTTGCCTCGCACCCTCATCTTCCGGTCCTAACTGGCCTCATCCTAAAGCTCTTTCAGCTAATCCACTCTAACGGAGCATTTTAGCCTACGCAGTTTCAATTTATAAAGTGCGTATTTAATAAATGAATGGCAGAGAAATTTAATGTATGCGTTAGATGAGTTCATGATAAGGGCTTCATTCCCAGTTCAGGTGGAATAATCTAGCAAAAGCTATTTCTTGAGCAAATCGATAGGCAACGAACTGAGCAAGTGCACTATGTTGTTGATGACTCCCAAACGAAAGCCCCTGAGCATCCTATTCATACCCCGTTTTTCTTCACGAGCCGTGCTTGTGAAAAACAATTGTAGGTTAGGTTGTACAACCACCATTATTTGTTAGGGTACTATAAATGATTTATGTATATATACTTGTATAACCCTATATAGTATACAATACGTTCCTGTCTGCGATTATTATTTCCGAAAATCGCTCTGGCTGGAAGAAGCAGGCTGCACATCGTTCAGTTTGGCACATTTACGGACAGGAAATACACAGCATAGCTGTATGCCGAGTATTAGACAGACAATGATGCAGCGTATGAATACAGAACGATGAGTACTTTTCAAAGTAGTACAGGTTGTACAAGCTAAATATCGATTTAATAAGGTTTCTTCAGCTCAACTTCTTACTTGGGATTGATAAAAGGGAAGTTGGCATACGATGAGCGTCATGTGATGCTAACACTAAGCATACCTGGTATCGCAAAGAATGAACGTATTACATTACTGCACTGAAACAAAATGCCGTTGCTACATTATTTATTGCTAAATGAAAGGCATTTATCATACGAATACGTTTTAATACTATAACAAGCCGGTTAATAGTTGATATCCAGTTCACAGTGTACGTTGACACGCTATCTAGCTTAACACATTTGCTGTAACAGGTCAACAGGTAAAATGTTGTCGAGCGTAGCCTAGATTACGATTGCCGTTTCCCCTTCTCTTTGGCCTTTAACAGCATCTTCAGTATCTTTAAGGCAGCCATCCAGCTTGCGCATTTTCACGTCATCTATCTAGCCACCTCCACATCTGTCCTCCATCTGCAACTGTGAAACTGCCATCCAGCTCATCACAACGTAATACCATGTACACCCTCCATCCAGCTCCGAGATTTCCTAGGTGGTTGTACAGCAGCCAAAGAAATGCCTCATTTGCCTTTCAGCCCCCTCGATCTGTTATGATATACCTATGCCTTAGAAACCTATGCCCTCAGATCAATCGACCAGACGAACGCTACACATAGTAAGTAAATTCGCAAAAAATTTATTCATGACGGAGAATGATGGAACGATGGAAACAATTAACAGAAATCCTGTGAATTTATGTGCTAGCAAGCTTGATTAATTGCGTTCGAGGTTACTCCGTTTCAGGAAGCATTATTACAAGCGTATGCTTCTTAGCGCTACCATGGTTGCAACTATACCCAGGATTCCTAGGATGAAGATGCTCAAGTAAGATCTTCACTATCTACGTTCACCGGATCACCATTCACTCTCTTCTCCATGTACCAAGGTCGCGGTGAATTCTAACAAATTTTACAATAATTATGTGTTTCCTTGGCATAACTCAGTGTCCCCGCGCTAGTGGGTCAATACTTCAAGAATCATAATGGGGGGCAAACCGATAAACGTCTTTTCTTACACACAATACGCTTATCTATTATCTCTGAAGGATTTTACAAAGGTCTCTGACGGAAAACTAAGCTTCCTGTCTCTCCCAAAAAACGATAATAACATGACAAATGTAGTCTGCATTTAAGCAACATGAAGACTGCGACTTAGATTTTAACTGCAAACCGATGACACATATTCGAACATAACTTGCCGTTTAAGCATGAACTTCCCTTTCATCTGTAAAATTATTTCGACAAATGATATTTGGTCACCAACGCTTTGAGACAACTGTTTATATG
>OX104059.1:12704720-12727408 GCA_944474145.2 Dicrocoelium dendriticum
ACCAATGCGTAAAGTTGATCCGCGAAGACAAACTTCAGCGACAACAGAATGTAGCGGCGAAATACTTTACGCATCCAAAGTTGCTGTACAAACACGTCAACAATCTCCGCAGAGTGCAGTGCGGGATCAAGGTTATACTTGCAACCGATGGTCCTGCGCAAACCGCACAGGATGCAGCCAACGTGCTTTGCCAACACTCCATTCATACAGCTATTTCCCTCCAGAAATTTTAAGAGAGCAAGAACGGACAGCACTTGTGCGGAACAACCTGAATTCAGATTTTTTAGTATCTTCTCATTCAGCCGCTTACAGACAAATCGTGGAAAGAGTAAAGGAATGCAACTGAAAAAGCTGGTCAATAGGAAAATCAATAAAACACTGAGAAAATCATGGTCACTGCCTGCGGCTTACCAGAGCAAGGCAAGACTGGCCGCAATGGTCTAAATATTTGCAAAGATTTGGTTTCATTCCTCGGATGGCCGAGGCTTCAGCGAAACGAAGCAAGGTTGCGTTGGTTTGTCTGCTGCTAATCTTGAATGCGTCACGTGCGTTTTCGCACAAGGTACAATCGAGCAGATGCTGAGCGATGGAGCTGGCATGGAGTTTAGGTCCACTATTTGCCAGGTTCCGTGGAACGTAATCCATGACCCTAGCCTTCCCTCGCTCCGGCCAACGTACATGCCACCGCAAGTAGAGGTGAATTGTTAAACACTTGAGGCGGTAACCTGAGAGTGAGGCCTATCCAAGTTTCATTCATGAAACAGCTTCTTGGTTTGATGTGACAACACGAGCTCAGCTGCATAGTAGCACCTTTTAATGGCTTGGCGTAATCGGTAGCACAATCTTCTGTCGTTCTGTTCCCCTTTGTATGGTAGCGTGATGAAGACCTTTTCCACTAGGACATACATTCGTGTTTCTTTCTTAGCAACCTCATTTCCATACCTCGCGAAGGATAGCCGTTACTGCGTAGGTTAGATTCGATGTATCGTAATTCAGCCCCGATTGACTCTTCAGAGCATTTTCGGTGTTTTTTTAGTTTTCCTCTTAATCCCCTTTTCAATTGCATTCCTTTACTCTTTCCAGGAGTTGTCTGTAAGCAACTGAATGAGAAAACACGAAATAATCTGAATTCAGGTTACCACGCATAAATGCTGTTCGTTCTAACTCCATTCATACTTTCCTGAGTGAATACTCATTTCATCCTGTTTTGACACAGCTTCCATCGCCACCAGGTTAAACCACACATCGTACACGACAGCCAATGTGATGAAAATGTTAATGTCATTGCACCTGCAGGCATGATATCAAACCGAAGGCCTTGAAGACAGTGGTCATGGAGCTTGCCGAACCATTCGGTCGGTTGTTTCAACGTTGTCTCGAGGAAATCCAGGTTCCCACAAATTGAAAACATAGACGAATCACACCTATTAATAAAACTGGTAATCGTTCGGAGCTCTTGAACTGCTGTCCAATCAATGTCCTCCTAGTTTTACCCGAGCTAATGGAATGTACAATTGCAGAGGTGCTCATGGGATATCTTGAGAGCAACAACATCCTAGTGTTACAGCAACACGGATTCCGCCGAAATCGATCCTGGACTACAAACATGCTTTTAGCCAAAACAAGCTGGACAGAGTCAGCCGATGCCAGAGTGACAGTCGACGTTATCTGCCTGGACTTCTCGTAAGCTTTAGATCGTTTGGACCACGGTATTCTTCTTCACAATTTTCGAAGCTAGGGAATCGGTGACCCTATACGCGGTAGGGTCGGCAATTTCCTCGCACAACGTCAGCTGAATGTGAGAGTCTGCAGCTACATTTCCGAAGCAGTTGACGTCAAAATGATTGGTGCTGTAGCCAAGTTTATTCCTAACCTTTATTAACGACCTTGGCAGTGTACTGCGGTCGAATTTCTTACTATTTGCAGAAACCCAAAGCTGGCATGATGTCAGGACAGCAGATGATCACATGGTATTGCAGAGCGATATCGACAGGGCTTATGCGTGGTCATCCGACAACCGGTTCCAGTTCAATGTGACCAAGTTCAAAATCGTAATCGTACGTCATCAGCTTTTCTATTACTATCGAATTAGGGACAAGCAGTTACAAAATGTTTCCCAAAAAAAGACCTCGAGGTGATGGTGCAGTACCATCTTAGTTACTCGAGACAGGCTGAAAGGACATCAAAAATTGCCAGGCATTAACTTAGACTTGCAAGGAGGACTTTCGGAAATTTCGAGCCATCAATCATTCCTCAAATGCTGAAGGCCTAGGTGAGGTCTCATGTCGAATATGCGATCCAGACCTGACGTCCCTGGCGCAAGCGTGACTTCGATGCACTTGAAACTCCTCAACTTAGAGCAACCAGACTTGTTACAGGATTATTTTATCTCGCTTAAATGCAGACTTTAGTCCCTGAGATTGTACAGTGGTGAATATCGACGTTAGCAAGGAGATCTAAGCAATGTTTACTTAATTCTGAAGAACCAAACCCACCAATATCGCAATCTGTTGCACCTGAGCCAAAATACCAACCTGAGAGGCCATCAGTTCAAAGTGGCTGCGCACTACAGTCGGTCTGATTGTCGACGAAACGTTTTCTCCCTCCGTGGGTCCCAATTTCCTTGCACCACAAAATACATACAATGGTGTAGATGTGCATATGTATGGAACAGTGTTGTTGAGCATGTCAATAGTGTTTCAACAAGGATGTCAGTGAGGAATATCCAACTCGGTAAATAAGATCTCCAGTTCATCACAACAAGAAGTCCTTGTATGGAACTCACGTGGCGAGTAAAGCATACGAATTCCCAGGGTGCAACGAGTGCGGAATCGAAGCATGCAGAAAGGCCACCGAAAAAAATTTCTACTTTGAAACAGAACATATTGATGTTGAAGAGGCAGCATCAGAAATAGCAACAATGGCGGCAACACTACAACCAGTTACTCACTGAATGTCCTTCAGATGGATTAAGTAAGACAGCTTGGCCCAGGCAGTGTTGTATTTCACTTTACATGCATGAATATATCTAAGATGGATGAGGTATATCCAACCGGTGTCTGCATTTATGTTAAATAGAGCCAACTTGATAACTTTAACATCCAGCTCAGCTTCGTCTTTCATAGCGAAAAGACAATATGATAGTTGCATTTACTGCTTAGGTAAAGTACACCTGCTGTACTTGACCTCTAAAGTGAGCTACAAGGTTAAAATGTATCATTTGCTTGACAAAGATTAGTAATGGGGCGACAGAAATGAGAGGGAATTTACCGATTGCTTCTTTATCATGGTCTTTGTTTTGATTTATTCCGTCTGCTTTTCTTGTTAGTTGTTCAAATATCTTCTGACTTCATTTTAACGGTTACCCAACAAGTTTTACGAGTATTCCCATGTAACTACAGCTTTGCATGCAGACATCAGTGCAAACGAATTGGTCTGATTCATATCATCCACGATAAGTTCGCTGAGGATACGCATATCAGGACTGTCCAATACACTTTTAAATCCCATATTCATCCTAGATGCCGCAGTGCGCTATTCATCTGATTATTCTTAACCAGTTTGTACCGTCATTGCCGATTACACTTAGCTTCAGCTACATTGTACATACTTGACTAAGCTGAACATAGTAGCTTGAACATTATCCTTGCGGAGTTAAGATTATATTGACATTGGCAAAACCGAAAGTAACAAGCAGCATAGGCACCAGACACCTCCTTTTCAATGTATTGTTTAGAAAAATGATTCCTGAGTTTGTGATGAATGATATACATTGATTGATCAAGAGAATCATAATACCTATCCATTTGTCCACCAAGTAATGTTTAGCAATAAACAAGAAGCTAGCTTACATATAGTATGCGACCGTTATAAGCAAATTCACGCTGGCCGCAAATTCCCGAGGTGCGTTATAAGTTTGATAGTTCACGTTAAACTGACTACGTTCACGTATCTTTGCCACTGTGAGACACTGTCATATTGGTTTGCCCTAACCTGAGTAGTTCGATCTCTGAACTATTGTAAAGCAACAATGAAAATACCTGAATCTTGCCTGTATGTTTTCGCCTTTAAGCAGTTCGGATATACCAATATTATGCGTTGCCATCAAGTGCAAGCTGAGGGTGTTTCACTTTTACAGAATTGCTACCTGTCTGTGATTTATCACAGCGCCATTTAAGTAAGCTTGATTGTATGACCGTTGCGCTTTACAACTGAAATTTAAAGAATAGGCTTATTTATTAAAATAGCTTTCCATTGCGGAATAATTCCCATGGCAAAATAGATACGTAACTTCGTGATTTGAGCATCCCAAAGAAAGTAGAATTTCATTGCAACTCCCATTCTGAGAATTAAGCCTTGACGTTAATATCCGTCACGTCGGTGAAAGAACGAAAGCAGAAGAGCATCCAACTCACAAGCATGCTGAATGTTTGATTCCTAATGAGAAAAATAAAACCGCCTTTTTGTTGTTACTTTCGTGGTAATGTAGGTCGGACCACTGAACAGAACTTGTAAGACGATTAGTTATTACTCAGTACTAAATTACGGTAAAGTTTACATCAAGCAATTGTACACACCTAAGTGTGCACCGGTGATTTATTTATGAAGAACTCGTGGATGCTCTTTATCCTTTGTAAATTGTATGGATCAATTCTGTTGTACACTATGTTATGCAAACCTCTCAGTATCCCCGGATGAATGTAAGCAGCCTCTTTGTATTGTTATTGTGGATTGACCTACGTTGAAAACCACTTATGTGGAAAAGTTGATCCTCGAAACGTATCAAGGAAATAAAATTTCCCATTAGTTCGCCCTAAGATATCCACTCTATATCAGTGTTCCGTCGCATGAGCTAAATGATTTGTTTGCTGATTGGAGTACTAATTAATGTCGATCAACATCATTCTACAAACACACCCACAAGAGAATGTATTCCGATTGGCTGTTAGTTCTTGACATAAAACCAGCATCGGCGTAGAAACCAATCTACTTTTCATCTACCACTGTGAAGAAAAGCATGATCTGGAAGCAGTGGCTCTCGATTTTGTTGTTGGTAATATTCACACTGGCCAGTGCTTGTGTTAAGTTTACATAGTATTTCTTGTTTGGAGTAATAGTTTCCTGACCTGAGAATGTACTAAGTTGATGCATACATTTAGTACAATTCGATTAAATGAGATGAAACAAATCGGCGTGCTCTTATTTAAATTATCAGAGACTTTGTGTATCCGTACCACAGCACTTGAAATAACGCATACATTTCATTTTGTAATTCATATGGATCGCGTAACTTGTCAAGTATATGTGCATGGATATCGACCTGGTTTTCTAAATACCATAAATCCCAGGGTTACACAAATTATGAGATTCGTTTTTCTTCCACCCATAAATTAGGAAATAATGTAAGTTCCAAAACGATTGACTATTCATCTCTGTTATCCTATTCCTTCGCCATTTAAGAAAAGAATTAAGGTCAGCAGAACATGGAGGGTGTATAAGCGATAACGGATGCTAGAAAAATTTGCTGAACTTTTGGAAAAATTATGTTCAAAAGTTTGACTTACCATTGCCAACTCTTAATGGAAAATAAATTTCCCGGGAAAATGTTGAATAGCTTTAGCGTACTTATATTCCTATAGCTGTTGATACAAAAATTAAAATTAAACAAATGTGAAGTTTTGCAATGTCTGCTTTTACCCCATATATTTCACAACTAGGATCAAATAAGACGACCACTAAATAAGCAACGTTGCCTACGACAATTTGAGGAAGATGATTAGGTTACATAGTTATTAATTTACTTCGTATAGGAATAATGATTATAACGATTATTAACCCGAAAGAAGCTAAGCAATATTATTCAGGTTATTTAAACCAATGAACTTTGCATTTTAAGGGGGTCTACTACTACTTGGAGAAACAAGATTGTGGAAGATAGTTTACTAAATTGGATATAGCATATTTATTGATACTTGATTTACTAATATCTGTGAATCTTATATACTTTTTCAACAATTGACTATCAGACGATTTCGCACTTAAGAAGTCTATAAAGAGAATTTAATGCAAATTAGACTGCTGCCTTGGCTTGATGAATTTTTATCCAGTCGACAGGTCACGGTCCACCGCAAATGGTTTGGTCAAGGATGCGGGCTAGGATTATAGGTTACAGATGTGCATCACCAACTAAATTAATTGGAAGCTTTATTCGTTCACCGTCTTTAAAAACATAAATTTGTACACCGCGTTATTTTGATAATATTTTGAATGTGCTGTGGTAACAATACTGTTTATGTGCCGATCATCCGTTTAGGATACTAACAGAACGTTTGGAAGCCGCTTCCCTGTGAGTAACTTAACATGAATTTCCTCCATATTTACAACCAAAACCAAGCAAATTTCAGTGATATACAGCCGTTTCCGACTAGGCAAGCAATATGTACACTTTCAAGAGACGACGTTAGATTTACATATGAAATCAACGCTGACCCGACGTATTGATCAAGCTCGATTTAAGACGAGATAGGAATTCGTTTGTCTAAAATTACAAGGTATCACTGTTAGTTTACTGCTAAGGTGCGTTATATTGTCGAAGTAAATTGCTTACACCCCAGCTGAGTCTAGACCTACCAAATATTTGACAGACTCGATTTAGCCTAGTTACAATCAGGCTAATTTGTCAGAGAAATGATTTATTTAACTTTCACTATAAGAAAAGTCGCAAACTATGAATTTGCTTTCCTATACATTGCAAATAATAATAATTATTATTATAAAAGCTAATGTTATATAATGTTCATATTTGGACAGTAAATATATGATTTCAAATAGTGTTGAACTCTCTTGCAAATAACGGATGTAACTTGGTCCTACAGAAATTTTAGAGACAAAAACCTGTTTGCGATTGACCCAACACACGATGCCATTTTAGGCTTCTAAATGGAAACTTATCCACCGGAACAAAAAAATTTTCGTTTAGCGGAACGTATTTCCTTAAACTTTCCGGGACGAAATTATATGTCTAGTAAACTGATAAAGGTTAGTGAACGTGTAGTAATATTAACTTCCTCCAACCCACCTCATCCCGCATGAATTTTCATTCGCTTAGTGTATCAATACACTCTTATATACTTCCGCTGAAAAAGAACAACAGGCCGGTTTGTAGGTTCCACTTTCTATTCTTGCTTGCGGTAAAACGCTAGATATGGAAACACGCTGGAGGTCTAGTCACAACTGTAGCTCAAAAGAAAAATTTGGTATCCCACCTAGGTTTATATATGGGGAGTAAAACTATGAACACCTATATCATCTTGCTGAGAAAACTGTATCTATAGCGCACAGTTAAATTTATGCAGAAATATCTATGCTGTTGCATGGGTGACATGCATAGGTGGACTAATGGGATTTGCGCTTCATGTATTAACATTCTGCCGGATGGTTGCGGCCAAAGCCAAGTTAGGAAAACATTAGGGTTTCTATGTTTCCGGGCCCCACTTGGAATAGCTCATCGAGGGATCTCTCCTATATAGAGCTTATGGTAGTTAGATCAAGGTAAACGGCGAGCCTGCTTCCAAATTTTGCCATATTCTCACATAACATGGATGTCGTTGGTAGTTTATTCCACAGATAGCTATATCTGACCAGGAAGAAATTACAGCAGACGTTCGTCCTACTTTTTGGTATATTCAGTGTAAAACGTTTGTTGTGTAGTGGTTAAGATGGGAAATGTTGTGTATGTAGCCAGGTCGCAGTAAATCCTTTTGTGTAGCAAGCTGAAAAGCAGCGACAAGTTCTGCTTCAACTGCAGAGTCCAAAGTGGTTCCAGATGACGTTCGTTGCAACGTTCTAGATAAATCATGGCAAAGTTTTACCAATCAGATGCTTAGTAAATGACCTCTATAGGTGTCCCAAAAAACTCTGCATTTTTTTCCCATATTGCCCTATATTATGTTGCATTATTCGAGGATGAGGTACGAGATTTGCTTGGAAGGTTCAAATGTAGCAGGAATTGTGTGTATTTCGTTCGATGTATTGAACATAGACGGTCTGGCACTTAATAACTGGTATTGGGCCTTTCCAGAGAAATTGTAGGTAGAAGAGTACCTAGTTCCAAAATCTCTCGTGGGCAACTGTGTAGGGACAGGTTCATTTTTTAGGGTGATAGATCCTTTGGGGATGCACCAGCCATAAGACTTGATGCTTCCTTTCGTAGCTGTGAGCTTCGACATCCAGGTGAAGTCCCGTGACTCAAGTGAAGAAAAGTCACCTTGAATGAGCAGTGCACTACTCTGAATCACGTCACACCGAGACTTATAGATGATTTTGATATCGTCAGTATATAAAATGTGCGTGCATCATGTTTTTACACATGTGGTGATGTCATCTATGTAGAGCAAAGATTGCGGGATCGAACACACTCCCTTGCATGACCACACTGATGATGAAGCGTGGAGTAGAACTTCAATCACTTAAATTGACAATCTGAGGACGAAAGCCAACCTAGTAATGAGTTCTGGATCCCAAAGTTCTCTAGCTATTGTAACAGTCGCTTTTGAGATACTCGGTCGAATGCTTATTGTATGTCAATAAAGAGGACTACTACTGCATGGCCTGAGTCGATTAATGCTGAAATGTGGTCCAGGTATTACAGTGGGCAGGTGGAACACCATCACTTGCTGAAAAATCCATGCTGCAACTTATTGACCAGTCCAGTAGAATAAACAAACTTCATCATCATCTTTCCGACCAGTTTTCAATTAGCTGAGCGATTATCGGAGTGTGTTGAAATGGTCGTTTGTTATCAATCGCTCGGTTGTGAACTCCTTTTTGCCGAGGCGTAATAAATGACTTTTCCTATTGGTCTAGAAAATGGCTGTGTTCCAGCAATAAAGTACACATGTTCATCAGAAACAAAGGAACATCAAGCCCTCCCAGTTTAATACTGGCTAGTGAAAGGCCATCAGATCCCAGCTTGGAAGATGGGATGATTGATTGGATAAGTTGATAAATACCGTTGAGCAAGATTTCGACTCAGCTAGAGTGGTTTGTTACTGGAAGCTTTGTTTCCACATGCACAGGTTCAGCTTCGCTGCTCATGGTAGTGTCAAACAAGTCACTGAATGCTTCGTAGGTTTCAGCTTGGTCATTGAGTAAGTGACCCACAAATCAACAATTCCGGTAGGCTGCGAAGAACGGTCATTGGTACTACGATACGGTAATTTGGCAAGTTCCCTTGCTTTGCAGCTTGTCCGTAGGGCTGTGTGTTCTTCATCTTTCGTCGTGTTAATTGCATATCTTTAACATTGGTAGTAAATTCGTGCATTTTAAGACATGTGAAAAGTAATGGGTCTTTCTGTACCTTGTGGCTAACTTTCTGCTTACCTTGCTAACGTCTTGACTGAAGCTTTGGAGACATGAGGGGTGGGAATACATTGTGAAGGAAGTAGGGATAGAGGGTGACGGCTTTTTCACAGAACTGCTCCTCAGCAGTATACGCACTGGTAGATAGGAAAAATACATCCCAGTTGGTGAAATGAATGAGCTGCTAAAAGCATTCCCGGCATATATTTTGGGTTGTAACTGGCGGTGTAGTGGCGAGTTTAGAGCACATTTTAACTTAGAAACTGAGTCAGATAATTTTATGATCGTGGTCATGAAGACCTTTTAAGATTTTGGTATGTGTATTGGATATCCATAATGTGAATATTAAATCCAGCAAATTAGCGGACCTGGTTGGACTGGCAATATTTTGTGTCCAACCCATTTCTCTGGTGCAGGAACGAAAAGAAACCTGTAAGCTAGACATTGGGTGGGATGGCCAGCGTAGTTTCGGTGTATTTTAATCGCCGACAATAACCATCTGGCTGCGTGGTAATTCTGACGCAAAGTCAAATACAGAAGTGGTGTTGGTGTTTTTCACCTGCGATGCATTCGATGGGTTGCAGATCCATGCGAGCAGTAAGATGAGACACCCCGCAACTGACAGCCGAATAGATTCAGGGATATTTAGTAATTTTGAGTTGTCTGTAGGTTTAGCTTTAAATATTTCGAGTAGGTATAAAACGCATCTTCCGCCTTTAATGTACAGCGGTATTTTCGTGAAAGGTGGTAGTTTCTAATCATTATAGTTGGGTCAAGCGTATGAGAAGAACACCATGTTTCAGTGATGAGGATTGCTTGCGAGTATAAAACTGCATGTGTGTTTATAAAATGAAGATTGTTGGTTATGGATCTAGCGAAGATTAAAATCATTGAACACGTACCCTTATTGAGGAATAATTGTTGTCTGTTGTGTGATCATCTGAATCTTTGCGTTCGAGCATGCTACATATATTATGTAAGTGCGAGTATGGTGGGTCCGAGTTAGCCATTAGAAATTTGTTAGTAATGGTAAAAAGTCGTGTGTGGAAATCGCGACAGTTGGAGGCATGAGGGGAACCGATGCATCATGCTTAGGTTGCCGTTGGTTTGGCAATGGATGTGTTTTGTCATCTGGACGAATTGGAGGAAGAGTGGATCACGCTGTTCAAATCCGCCGGATGTATCCGAGATGGGAATGAGTGCGATTCCATTCCCGTCGCTGTTAAAATATGATTGTTGGAAGAAGCCGCTTGATTTGAAAGAACACGGGAAGTAGTGAGTGGTAATATAGTCCTATTGGTCGACGTCCTTGCAATACCTAAGCAATTCCAGTGACTGTTTTCGTGTGTAGGATGAAAATAGTCGTAGCCAAGTGACAGTCGTTATTGCTGTTATTCAACATGGAAAATTGTTTACACTGGTACTTTTAAGAGGTTGGTCGAAAACGTAACTTGGGTGCGACCATGTATTTAGTATTTATGCATATTTTAAAGAAATAGGTCGTGAAATGGAGAAGTCGTACTTGAGCGACAGTGGAATATGAATTTCCTCAGGTTGTCTATTCTTGAACGTGTCTCGTTGATTTGAACCGGGCTGTGATAAATTCAAGGCGTTGTCATTACTACACACCTCCAAGCACTTTGACTTTTCTTTAATCCTTATGCATGAGGAGTTCGATTTAATGGGAGTATTGTTATGAGGAAATGGAGAACCGCTTGACTCGTTCCTTGTTTAGAGAGCGTTTCAGTGGAGCGAGGAAGGACAGCTTTAATTTAGTTGACAAGCTTGCTACAATAGCACCTTATAAATCAGTACATCTAGAATGCATCTGGAATACGCTTGCTTTTGAATTTTTGTCTGAGATTAATGGAAGAGCCTAGTTATTCATTCCGCTGTTCGTCTCACCTATGTAGAGTGTCCTTTCTATTTAATTTAAAATACCATTAAATTTGGCGCACTAAGCTATGGTGGGTCGGAAATGAAACAATCGCTGCGCGTGTTCCACGTACAAAATTTAAAAATGATTAAAGGACAATGTTTCTGTGTTCCATTTTTTTAAGCGTTGGTGTTTGCACTCAACATCTGACAGCTTAACATCTATGAGTACCGTTAGTTTTACGTTATGCAGACCTCGTCAGTCCGGAACATTAAAGCAATCCCATTTTTTGCTCTGCATAGTTGTTCGTGCACTTCAGAGTCAACAGAGGCAATTAACTGCCTTGCTTTTCTCCATTAGAACAGGACCAGTCTTCTCCAAGGCGTTATTGATGTAGTGAAGCGTAATCAATTGATCTCTGAGGGTTTCAAAGGGTGCTGCCGAATTTCGCATCTTATTAATTTTTGTTTCCAAAGAGAGCAACTTATCTCTTAGTTCTGCGATGAGGTTACTTTTAACCGAGGAACATATTCGCTTTTGTTTTGGATGTGACATTTTATTCCTTTTGCTGGTAGTGTATAAACTACATTAGGCTTAGCTTACCGAATACGGCGAGACGTCTTTGAGACCATTCTGATCTAGGTTTGTCAGTGTGCAGACTCAGGTGTCAAGTAAGGCAAAAGCAATGAAGACCAATCATGTGTGATTTCTCGCAGTTGGAGCTTCATAGGGTTATTAGATTCCACGGCCAAATTTGTTGATAATAGCCATCATTCCACGAACGTGTCCAGACGTGCAATCATAGCCAGGTGACGTAAACGACAAATAATTGTTAAATAAAAATAAAACGATCGCCAAAATATCCCAGCAGACTTAATGGAATAACGACTGCTACATGTCCTGTAAAGTTTAATCTCTGATTAGAATAGTACTTGGCGTTCAATTCAGCACACATTTATCACAGATAAATCATAGGCTCAGGTTTGATAGGACGAAAAGTCGATATATGCACAAACTAATTAAAGGCTGATTTCGGAATATACTTATGGTTTTAAGGATGACCGGAGTCCAAATGTCTTCAGAGCATTAGTTTTAGTTTGTCACTAAACTTAATCAAATGACTGGTTATTGTGTACGGCCACAGGATTACCGTTATATTTGATTTTGTACAAGTAAACGTAAAAATCTATGCTTAACATTTAAGCCAATACCATCGGCTTGCTGATACATACTCTGCCCGAGGAGGGACATAACTTTACGGACATACAAAGTCATCTAAGCATTTCAACAGTGCACTCGGCAAATAGATTGCGAAAAGGATGTGTGTCTTAAGCAGAACAAGGTAATTGCAGCAATACAAATGAAGCTCACGAGGTTTAACCCACCTAACATTTTGTGACCACAGATTTAATGTGATATTATGTGCATATTAAAGACTGTAGAATAACTAATGGTTTTCAAGTAGCAGTCATCTTTCCTTTTTGAAAGTAGTGACCTATAAAGCGAATTAATTACTCCCTATCAACCTGTACTGCCTTTACACCATTTGGGCTGAAACAACCTGTTATGCGCGGACAGACCAACTGTAATGCACGAGTCCAGAAATTTTACCAGGTGAAATTCTGTAAACAAACCTCATGTATACGTAGGAATGTAAGGCCAAATGGTAAATATAAAAGAGACGTACTATCTGTCTGTACGCTGCATCCATGCATGTAAAATTACACATACCTTGTTGTTGGTTTAGACTGTGGCGAACACGGAAGAAGAACCACGAAGTGCAGCTAAATATGCATGATATGATTATCTTAATAAAGGTTCGCGCATCAAATATTTACAGTTACCTAGTATTATCTAAGTGCATAACCTTCAACAAACCTTCTGCAAAGAGTTTTAGTCGCAGCTGCATGCATGATTGCATAGATTAGGGTAGAAAAAGTAAGCGCATGTTATTAACCCCATTCGAAAACTCATTGGCAGCAAATTACTTGAAAAACTTAAACCATAAAAACTCGCAAGTATCCCTTAGCACTGGTTGTCCGCAGATGATAATGATACGGATTAGTAATCACAGTATTACACAGAAAAGGTGATTAATAATTACAGCATAAATGTCCTTTGGGAGATACGCAATTGTGATAGGGATTGTGAAACTTCTGAGTATACATTGTCTAAAGCCCCATAGGGCTCTATTTATTGGGTTACCACTCAATGAACAATGAACAATGATTTAAAACGGGTAAAAGAGCAGGTGTTTGACATGTCCCGTAGGGCGTTTAGCGTGAAAAAATGATAGATAAAGAGATTAGGGAGTTGTCAGTCCGGGCGATTGCAAATCCAACTGCACTGCCGTATAAAGGGATTTTGAGATGAGAATGTACGCACACAAAGCAAGAATGGGAGTGGTAATTTATCACTTACTAGGTGAGAAAAAAATAGAAAAGATAACAATGACAGCGCTTACTCGTGTGCAACTATCTTGGGTCGACAGGATACAGAAATCCATTTTTTGTAGTAGTGGCTTTTATCGAATTTCGTGCAAGGGTTTTTATTGACCCATTCTCGAATAGGGTTATGGCACTACCCACTGTCTGTTTTACATTAGCGCCAGCATCTGGTCGTCATAGGCTAATGGTGACAGAGTATCGTCAAGACGTACTTTGAAAAGGGATAGCGTGGGTGTATTAATTACATATTCCTGGAGGTCGTTCCAATGCTGTGACACTTGAAGGGAGGAATAGTTTCGCCGACATTCCAGGCGGCTATACTGCGTGACGAACTTAAACTGGTAACATTTTAGCGGGGTGTTTGACTGAGTATGAGATGGGAATGGCATGGGTGGTTTAAGTTTCTCAGGATAAGGTACACTATTATGAGATCACCCATTAGACGCCGATAATCTCTGCTGTATATTTGGAGGGTCTTCAGCCTGAGTAGGTAGGAGAGGCTGGTCAAACCTCTGACGCACTTCGTTGCCCTGCGTTGTGCAGTATCAAGAGCGGTGAGATGGTGCGTGAGCCAGGGTTGCCACGCTCGAATAGCCTATTCCGGGTGCAGCCTCGCGTACGCACTAAGTATTTTTGGAAAGACTGAATGGTCAAACTTCCCGAAAACGCTGCGAAGGAGGCCGAGGTATTGGTTTGCTTTCCTAGCTGTCTATTCAGTCTGCCTCAAACAACCAAGGTCGTCTTGAACTATCACGCCGAGATCGCACTCATGAGAAGCGCGCTGTAGAATTTGTGGTCCTAGGCGGTACTTTTGCGCACTCTTGAGCCGCATGCTAAGAATTTGCACTTGGTGACGTTGAAATGCAGCAGGTTCTCGATGGACCATTTGTACGTTTTGCCCAGGCCTTCCTGTAAAACTGTGTGATCTTCCACTTCAGCTATAGTACGCCATACCTTTAGGTAATCAGTAAAAGAGTCAAGCTCTGCAACGGGATATAATGGAGCAAAGCTGACGCAACACCATCCATTTTTTGGATGCTATCTATGAATATAAATATATATATTTGAATCTACGTGAAGAAGTGCGCATTTTATAGCTGCATTTCGTATAGTTAGGATCAACAATGTTAAAAAGTAAAAAAAATTAAGGTGCGGTTATCAGCATAAAAGCAGCACGTACGCGCATGTCTAAACTGACATGGCAGCTCTTCCAACCATTAAGCGATTGAGCGATGCTGGGTAAAATCAGCGGCAAAATCTGAAGGAGATATGGTAGTAAACAATGATTGTGTCTCAAGGGATTACACTGAATCCTAGCTTTTCTTTTCCATTAATTTTCCACAGATTATGTTTGTTAGGTTTCTCCGCGCTCCCTAAACCATATTTGAGAGTATGTAATGCCCACGCAGTATCACGTACAAAGTTTCAGAAACAGGATCACTGTAATCCAAAACTCTTTAGGGATTAATGCCAATTGCATAGAGCAACCTTCAGAGTGCAACGAAGAAGCTTTATAAGAAACTAATTTGCGCCTAATGCAAATAAGAGTTGTGCTGTTATAGATAAAGTGTTCAAGGAAATACAACTAGTAGGCATAGAAACAGGAACACATTTGCATTCAAAACTAATATACGTATAACCATAACGGCTACAAATCCATAAGGGTAATTCCGACATACGCAATATCAAACGACTTTGATTACGCCTTAGCATACCATCATTTCCCTATTCCCTTGGATTTCCACATAATTTTCCATCTATCAAGCAAAGTCCGTTGTCTAAAAGTCAAATGAACACACACAAACCTAGGAAATTGCACGTGAAATATTGTACACACATGGGATTATCTCAATCGCAGCTAAGTATTACTGCGTGCAGAAAAATTTGCTCCTCAAACACAGATGCCAACAGGAACACATTTTTCACGGTGCTGTGTAATCCAACGCATCACATTACAAATTAAACGGCAAAGCGTATACTGAGAACATGGGCACATACAAAGTATGATCATACTTCAGAGAGCTAACTGGTGCACTGATAAGTTCAGTGAGCTATCGTAAGTGCAAATTGTACTAAGAAATGATGATGAAGGAAATTTTCTTCACTCTCAGTTTTACGATATGCATGCGGAATAAACATTCTTAAGTTCCATCAAAAAATGTGATAACATAATATGAGTCAAGGGGCTGAAAACGCTGGGTTTCAAAACATTTGTTATTTCGAGGAGCAGCACAAGACTGAAGCTACCGAAAACAACAAATTGTTAGAATTGGTAACAGAATCAACATAATCCGGAATTTTATCGTAGTTAACCAGTGGTATTACGATGCAGCTGCATGCGAGTACTTATTTAAATAGACTTACAGAAACCGGCCAATCTGTAACCATTACATAGAACGAGGCAAATTTCGCGTCTACATTACGTGCAATTCCGGACTCACGAACACATGACTAAACCCGCCACCTTTCTAACTATAACTGGTCAAACGAACTCCTACGGAAACGGTCGCCTTGTGCACTTTTGTAAATATTTATGATCTGCCTCTGCCTCAGATGCAGCTGCATTGGCCGAAGTGAATGGTGGTTCGATCTTTAAAACGTGCGCGGCAATTCGATCACACGCAATCGCCTTTTGGTCATTTTATAGCCACCTAGATACAAATGCATGCGAACTTGTAAATAATAAACTGAAATCCGCTAGCTCTTAGCGCCCGCGTATGCTTCCGTCTAATGGTGCACTGCATTAATTCACTTCGCAATTAATGCAAGGAGTGGACTTGGGTTTTATACTACACCGTGCGTGTTAATTCCACGTAAACATCCGAAGAGTAGTTTAATGGTTATCTCCGTTTAATAGGTTTGAGAATATTGACGAGGCTTCGCACTTCCCCTGCATCATTCCAGTTATGTCTGGCGTATATTTTGTTGCAACTGTAAGAATACCACTGAGCTCAATGTGCAGTTGCTAAAATCCACGATGGTCGCAGCTGAACACTCTCAAAAGCACTCCAAGATCAAGTTCATAGGAAACGCGTTGCAATGGATGTACTATAAGCAGGAGAGTGAAGTGCTCTGGGGGGCATATGTTCAGTACTCGACATTTCGCGGCGACGTTCTCCAGTTGAGTCTGAATTCATCAAGCATGAGCCTTGTCGAGTTCAACTAGTAGTGTCAGGCGTTCTTTAACCGTCCTCATATTCAGCGTAATTTTGAGATCGTCCGCGAGGGGTAAAAGGTGAATCGATCGCTCCCAAGAGACTGTTAATGAAGACGAGGCGAGGCCATGGTCCTAAAACCGATAATTAGCTTGTTTCACTTGTGATCTGACATAATGGCTAAGTAAATGTACAATGATGAAATTGTCTAAGGCTCCTAACCTCCAACGATGTAGGCGAGGTACCGATTTGCATTATTTTATGCTATGTCTGTCAGCATCAAGCAGTTAGGTTTCACTTGCAGGTGCACATTAAGGACGTTATCAAAAGAAACGCAATGTCGAAATTGTGGCTGTAGCCAATATTCGTGATTGCTTTAATACCGTAGGCTCAAAAGCTCGCAAAATACGGCGCCGAATTGAAATATGTTTTCGGTGGGCCATGCGTGAGTTTTATCATGGTCACTTGGTGGGGCGCACTGATTCGTCATTCAGTTGGTAGCAAGTAATGTCTTCAGGCCATCAGCAAACAGTAGAATAGGTGAACAGAGCACTCAGGGATGCTATTTATGCACACCATGATTTGGTTTGATCAGGGTGGCGGGCAGTCCGTTATCCCTAAGACTAATGAAGACACAAAATTCATGAAACTGCAAATGAAGTATTTAACGCACGTAGGGTAATTTAACTTGTTGCTAATTAGTAATGTGTGTAGGAAACAAATTCGCTCCTCAGAAACAAATGCCAGCAGAACCAACTTTTCTCATGGTGGTGCGTGATCCAGTCTGTCATAGTGCAGGTTAAGCGGCAAAGCGTATACAAAGAACATAAACACCTACAAGATATAATTGTCATTCATAGAGTTAAGTAGCACAAAGTTTAGTTCGGTAGGCTATCGCATGTGAAAATTGGAATAAAGAAGTTATGGTGCAGCAAATTCGCTTAACAATTACACGCGATTGGGATAGTTGGACTAGGAAATATACATAAGCACTAGCACATTTTCAAGCCCGTTTTGTTTGAAATTACTAAGATTCCTGAAAGTAAATTAGACGATATTTGCCCAACTGACCACAGGATATTTCAAACTGATTGATTTTAATTAGGTCACTGTACTAAGTAGCATAAAATAATACACCCCTATCGGAAGCTAAAATACCGCGCAAACATTATTCAGTTGGCCTGCCTTTATGGTATGTAATTGCAAAAGTCGTACATTTTACCTCAGTTAATAGGCCAAAGAGGCATTAAGTATATGCAATATCGGCAACACCTTTCAATATGCTTGATAATATTTCTTGAAACTATTCCAGCAACAGCGAAATCCAGCACCCGTAAGTCGGTTTACAGTGCCCAACACACATCATAGATTTTGACTTGAACCCGCATTTTTAACGGTTAATGAATATGAAGCAACACTCTACTGCTACCCTTGGTATTCCCCTATGTTTGGTCAACACATTTATTTTGCATGGCTGTGTGAATAATTTAAGAAATAGGAAATCCGCCTGATAATTTTATGAGTAGAATACCATATCCATTCGCAAATATATGGGTTGGTTGCTCCACCTGCATTCCTCTACTCGCATACATGAATTGGTTTAACATTTTTCGTTTGCAGTCAGATTATGCTGCGGATGTTTTACAAATTTTACGTTAATAATATTAAGTAGCAATTTGCAGAAATAATGACGCACCTCATTT
The DNA here is from genome assembly GCA_944474145.2 of Dicrocoelium dendriticum. Classification (NCBI taxonomy): domain Eukaryota; kingdom Metazoa; phylum Platyhelminthes; class Trematoda; order Plagiorchiida; family Dicrocoeliidae; genus Dicrocoelium; species Dicrocoelium dendriticum. The sequence continues at coordinate 12,723,262 of OX104059.1, forward strand.
TGCAATTTACTTGGAAATGGACAGATAAACTTGCGAAATGGATACAGTTTCCATTGCCAAGTTGGGTAGTTTGCATGCAGAAAAGCGAGAGATATTTACATCGCGAAGCAAGCTGCTGACTTGCCATAGTTGACCAGAACAGTTGATTGGACGGCTGTGAATATTTCGCCTATGTTCTGATTTGTTCATATTTAGCCATGCTAGCGCGTGTTTGTTTAACCGATTCTAAGGCAAAGTTACAATAACATCTTAGCGCCATTAGTTTCGGAATTGCCCTAATTATTTAACTCGAACTTTTTACTTCCTGGATATGATGTCATTTTTCTGGGCTTTATTTGTGGAATAAATCGTTTGTCCTTAAGATCATCGTTTTGCATCACAGCAAGATCAATACTTTTTACACAGTTGCTGATTGAGGCGCAACTATCCGCATGATCACCTAATCCATTAAACATGAAAGGTGCAATTTGGCCAATGTGTCGGCAACGATATTTCGCATTAGAATCGTGCTCTCCTTATTCATATATTTTCATCACTTCCATTTCATCTAGCACGGTCAGCATACACTCGTACCAATCGGATTAACTCCCCGTGTTCAGTTGGCATATTCTTACGGAATAACTTTACACAGATAGTGATGTGTGTTGCCTAAGTTGCTTTAGCTCACTTGGTGCCACTACCCAGAAGCGCCACCTCGTTTTTTGTAACAATTTGCTCTGTTGCGCCACTGAAATCGACAGGATCCTCCACACTATCTAGTGGGATTATAATTAAATCCACAGGATCATTTCTAACGAAGCTGCAACTTAATATATGGTTTCGATTGCACTTGTTCATTGCTGGCACTTCTCGCTTACATTCCCTCACTACGAGCCAATTACAAAGGCTTTGTCCTACAGGAAGCATGGAAGTATTTCGTCAGAAGGAAACATACATTCACTGCTTGTGTTAAAGCTGTGCTAAAAATTAGTTTTGGGAAAGAGTTTAATGTTCTAATCGTGTCCTATTGGAACTGAAAGTGCAAATAAATAGGGTCACTCCGGGTGCCTCAACAGTCATACCGCCACTCACGAATCGGTCAATCACACTGAGCATGTGCGTTGTAGGTGTGCAATGACCCGTTTCACCCTACTAGAAATGGCCTGCACTTTTGCTTCTTTTCATGTTGCTGTGTAAAACATGGCATAAACGTATTCAGCAATTTCGGAGCATACCTTCTTTGAGTGATGTTTTCACTGGGCAGTTAATGGCTCGTCGACCGTAATACAGAATTTTATGTGGGCCAAATCCATACCACGCATTTTCAGGTAATGCACGTCACCACAGCATTGGCAGGTCGTATGAAGCCACAGAAAGAGATGCTGTATTGTTGATTGACCCAACAATATTAAATCTCCCAACTCGCCCGAATATTTTAATGTTACATGCATTCCACTCCTAACTTATGTATCTAAAAATTTGCTACTGCACTTTAATTTATATTGTGGCTAACAAAAGCAAAAGTTCCCAAATTATACCTAAATGGCAAATGCTAATTACTTCAGAACTACTCAGACAGTGCATTGGCAATTTTTTACAGAATAACCCATAGATCACCCATATTACCAGAATATGGACTGTTTGCCAGGTGCGCGCATGTCGCTACTGCAGTCAAACCCATTACAAGGACACTCCATCCATCGAATTCGAGGGTACTATTTCCAAAACTACATTCTATCTCTAAATGTTGTCGAGTTTACCACTTCTGCTTGCTTCCTGTCATTACCTTCTGTAGACAAAACACTAGCAACTTAATTTGGCACAACTCAAGTAAACCGTAATTGTTGCGAAATATAAAAATGGTTAACCATTTGCAGAGGATATTGCCTCAGTTTGTGCCCAGACAAACCGCTTCGATAATCATGAAACGGCCTCAAAAGCAGTCCACATTATTTGCGAAAACCGTTACGTAGTTAATAATTGAGACTAATTTGGTGTTTGCATAGTGACACTATACCAAGAACCAAAATATGCGGTTGATTTACTTAGCTATCTGACAACATCTACTGAATGGGTTCAAATTTAATAGCGGAATTTAATATCTATTTCTTGCGCCGAAATAAAATAATGTGAATCTACGTTCTGCAATTCACAGGCTGCTTGACCCAAATGAGGCCACGCAAAACCAACACACAAATCGTTGTACAAAAATTGAATATGTGAAGTGAACTAACATGAAACCGTTGTATTTTCTGAGTTACCAGATTACCATTGGCTGCTAACAACTACTGGACGAAATCTACTAATTCAGGGGGCAAATAGTTTCTGAGCACTAAAATGATGAGCGATATAGGCGCAGGACATTTAATTATTGAATGGTTGTTTAGACGTTAGAAATTGGTGATTGGTCTAATAGGAGCAGCAAACATGCCTAAGCGCTGGCACCTTTTTAACCATTTTATAGTTGAAAATACTAAGATTCCTGGAAATAACTCAGACGATATGAGCCCAACTGACCCCAAGATAGTTCAAACTAATTGAGTTTCATTAGGTCACTGTGCTAAGCAGCATACGCCTAATCCGGAAGCTAAGATATCGCGCAAACATTGTTCCGTTGACCTGCAGTTAGGGCATGTGACTGCAACAGTGGCAATAGGACAATGACGCATTGAGTAAATACGATATGGACAGCACTTCTCAATATGCTTGATAATATTCCTTGAAACTATTTCAGCAACAGCAAGATCTAGCACCCGTAAGTTGGTCTACAGTGCGCAAAGCACATCATAGATTTTTGTCTTGAACCCGCACTTTTAACAGTTAATATATATGATGCAACCATTTACTGCTACGCTTTGTATGTTAGCTGTGTTTAGTCAACACATTTAGTTCGCATGCGTGGGTGACTTGTATGGATATATATGTGTGGGTGTCCCCATGATATGAGATGTGTTGGTGTGTGGTATTATATACGATACGGACTCTTCATAGTTTTCTACATCATGAACAACAGGTTGTGCAGGGCCTTGTACCGATCGCTAGTAAGCTGTCGAACAGCATACTCGTGCAAAATGTGCAAAATGGTCGCATTTGCAGCAGGTAGAATTCTTGTGTTTACGTTTAATAGCGTTTTCATACCTTTCACCGCATTGATAGCAAGTAAAATAACGTTTGGCGTTTAGTTGGATACGCAATTTATACGCGTGAACTACGTCGGGAAGAGAGTGGTTTCGATAGTGACCTTATTGTTGCACCATGTACTTGCGTTGTCTGACCAACGCACATGTTGTCTCCCAAAGCAATTTGTTCTCGTCTACCGAAAGTAGGTTTTCCCTGGCTTTATTGTTCTGCCTGCCGACTAACGGACCCTTGATAATCAGTGTCTCTTCAAACTTCATGGCGAACATTTGTTCTAAGGGCAGTCTGGAATACCTCCTTGTGTACAGCTGATTAATTTACCAACACGCCTTCTCTCTGTTGTAACGTAGAATCTCAGGTGTGCATTGAAGACAAGTTGTCGCGGCTCCTAATGGCAATCGAATGCATTACGACCGTCGCACAAGGACGCATATTCCTACAAAGGCAGTGTATCAAAATGCCTTAAACCTTATGCATTAAGGGGTAGTCTCACGTGTTTTGGAGATTAGACTTCGGTAAGTTTATTGTGAGGATTTGTTTAAAACGTAATTCAATGTTATCGCAGAAGGTTCTCTTCCACTGAATCCGCAGCGCTAAACTTGTTTTAAAAATGCATGCTACCGTTATGGTTCAGGTGCATTGTGCTGGCTTATAGCAATGGTATCCAAAATAGATCTCCGTCGCCAGTGTTACAACTCGGCCTGTACTGTACCACAGCATAGTAGATTGCAGTATTCTGCCCGTAGCGCAAGAAGTTGGAACACATCAGCTTCAACAAAACACATGTTGTATGGTGTCGCGGAAAAGACAACGCTTCGCAAAAGATTAGACAGTTTAATAAGTGGATAGCTGGCGTTAACTGACACACTCGGACTTTGGTGAACTCTACAAATAGGAATAGTTTAATCGGTGACTGGCTAGCGTTGCGCGGTCGCGTTTATGCAGACGCTGCAATATACATATAAATAAACATTTTATTCCTCAGCAGTGCGAGGCAAAGACCAATTGGTGGTCTTATCAACATGTACAA
>OX104059.1:12727889-12756270 GCA_944474145.2 Dicrocoelium dendriticum
GGGATGGGGCCAGCTAAAGTGTCATGCATTCACAAAGGTCGTCAATTATGGATCCAACTAGCTGTATATACCGATATGTTTCACTCGCCCTCTGTCTGCGTTTTCGCCTGGTCCTTTAGTTTTCAGAATATACGTTTTGTCCCTGAAAGACCGAATTTTCATAGGACTATAGTCGTTTCTACGTGGAACGAGGGTCGTTTTGGCGCGGGGCGGGGTGCGGCGGGGGGAGAGACCACTCCCAAGCGCACCGTTTGGCAGCAGCGGAGGTTGAGGTCCTGTCGGCCTTTTTCTGGGCTAGCCAGTTTTTTGTAGTCCGACAAGCCCGCTCCAACGGCTCGCCGAAATGCACCCTGCCCTGCATTCAATAAATAACAAATCATAAACGGCACAGCGGACTCCGACTTCCGACGAACCCCCATTTACACGAACGCACGCTCATTTTTACTCGGCACGATTTCGCCTTACGAACCTCGTTTCAACATTCCTTTTCGATTTCGAAGGCTTTCTATGTTCAGCCTTCTAGGGGGGAGCTCTGTAGCGCCCAAAAGATAACTCTTATCTTTCGTGTACAATTTACTTGTTGACCGATTGTACATTACTCCTTCTTGTTTTAATCTTACAACCGGCTCGACACACAACTGCCTTGTTATTTCCCGCGCTCACGTGTGCGCTCTCGCCTCGCTTCATCCGTCCGCTTCTTATTGTAGCCCCATCGAATACAGTCCGCTGTGTCCGACACCCATTGCCTTCTGATATCCGCGCTTACTTTCGCGCACCGTCTCGGACTAGTATTAACTAGTCCTATAACATCATATCTTCTTCTTTGTCATGTTACCGAATATTATGCTGGAGGGCTGTTGCTCATCTTATAGTAACTACATGAATCGAATTTGATTATCGATGCAAACCTTGTCGACCGTCCAAATTATTACAGATCTGTGTAAGCGCTAATGGGATACATGCTAAAGTTAGTTAACATGAGCAGTCATAACAACTGATGTGATACAGTTTAAACACAGGCAGTCTGGGTTGTGAGTGGAACAGTTGCACGCAAAGGAATTCATACAGGAAGTTACGTTTTATATTAGTTAATAAAGTACAACTGCTGAAGTCAAAGATTTCCTCTTAAGTTCATATAGATCAACAGATCTACGAGGTAGCTAGAATAAGCTGGTGCTGTACTCAATGTGCATTAATTGTAATCTGCATTTGTTATTGTTCTAAGCTTTCAATTTCCCTAATACAGTAAATCTGCCAATTATTTGACGTCCGTTTTGAGTCCATTATATAAAGCGTGAACTATTAATTAATTGTACGATTTTGCTGTGCACCTTGATTAGACATAATTGGGCTGTCTCGCACCGCCGAGAAATATACCATTCATTTATTTATACTATTTGTTAAGTAAGGGATGTTTTAGCAGATTATTGGTCATGTATTTGCAATGTCACGGGGTGCATGTAAATTAGGATGAATTATATGGAAAGGTGCGAGAGGGCATCTAAAATTCCGCCACTGTTTGAAACACATTTGGAGCTACGCTGCTTCGCAGAATGGTTATTTATTCAAGGAAGAGTTAAGTGTTCGCGTAGTAACAGCTTCATCAAAAATAGAAAAGTCCAGACATAAGCAGCTTGAACCGCAAGCTGATAACACTAATAACCAGGCAAAATGAAGCATGCTCAGCGCAATTGTATTAGAGAATATGAGGTACGCGGCATATCTTTAAGTAAAATCATCCTTAAACATAAATAATCTTACATTTCAGATCGCCAGAACATCGGATGGCTGCTAAAATGATTGTTGCTTTTTAGCAAATTATACATTATGTGGTGCATACAGGGAAAAGGGAATTTGATATTGGTAGACTTATCCACCCTTTGTGCATATCTTGCTTTCTGTGAGGCAACTGTTGACACTCGCACAACGTTAATTGCTTTACCGATTGCTGATTGGACGCATCAAGAACATATATCACTGTGTAGCTGCATTTACTATCAGGTACAAGGACTGGTGGTGTTGGGGTGCGCTCGATATAATTTAGATTGGCAAAGTGCTCTTTCGGGAATTTCTTAAATTCCGACACCGAGTTTGTCTCAACTACGTGCTGCGGCAGGTTGTTCCAGACATGCACCACTCACCTTTCGAAACAGAGTTGGGGGTGATGCACTTCAAATCCGGTACTATAAGCCTATACCGGTGTCCTCGTGTGCCGACTGACGCGTGAAGATGTATCAGCAGCATCAACATGGCTTATTCACCTAGATGTTATATCCGATGCGTCATGATGAGGTCAACCCCCATACGACGATAAACTAGGGTGTAAAGCCCTAGTTTCTTACATCGGTTTTCGTACCGTACAATTCGTAAATTAAGAGTCAGGCTGGTGGCCACATACTGCACTCGCTCAAATTTTCTACCTCTCCCAGGATGACAGGACAATACGCGGGAGAGCCGTAATCTACCATTGGTCGTATTATTGAGACGACGAGGAGCGTGGCAATCTCTTGTTACTAAGCGCTGTAGCCGCGCTTCAGCGCACAAAGCATATGAAGGTCGTTTTGGTAAGGCTTATACTTGTTCTAAGGATGGTATCGTGAGAGTACTCCGAGGTCTGGTACGAAAGGCATGGAATGCAACAGTTGACTGGCAACGGTGTACTGTGCTTACACTTACCCAGCCTCATGAATTGGTACATGACCAGGTTGCTCGGAAGCTTGATGTCTGCTGACCAAATGGAGAGGCGTTCGAGGTCCTGCTGAAGCGGGTCACAGTTATTTGGTGAGCGGATTAATCTCCACATCCTCTGATTGTCGGTAAACAACGCATAACTTGAACGGAGTAGCTGAGACATATCATTTGCATGATTCAGGTAAAAACGGAGCACAACAAATTTCCTTGGAGCGCGCCACTGCCCGATGGATATAAGTCAGGCAAATGATTGTCAACTTGAACCTTCTACTTTTGATTAACAAGGGCATTCTTTATCCATCGTTGTGGCCAGCGTCCAACACCGCACACACTCAGCATGTCGAGCTGCACTTCATGTGTACAAACATTTCCGTTTGCCCAAGCATACTCCTTTTCAGCCCTTAGGGTCGCAGTGATGAGATCTACATCAGTTTCGACTTCAGCTGCTCTGCAGAATATCACCACTAGAACACTGAGTTGGTGGGCAGCATTACACAACACGATTGCTTAGCTCAGCTCGTTAGTGACATAACCTGATCGTTCCAAGCTGAAGGCAACTCGGAAGTCGCTTGTCCTTAATTCGTCAACACATTCAATCAATTTGTTACGGATGCCACAGAGACAAAGGACTCCAAATGTCCCAAAACGGGTATTTTGTGACGGACAGAACTAAGAATTGAATGAATGTATGCAACGCAGCCTAGCGAGAGTATAGATCCTCATCAACGTCTGCTAACTGGGCCAAATACGTAGCCCACCTTAAGCACCGCACTCAACTGCTCAAAAATGTTGCTCAAAAACGTTGCTCAAATATTGCATCTGAAGAAAATATGGAGAAAAATCCAACGCTAACCATAAACGGCTTTACAACTATGTCAAATACCGTCATAAGGTGGGGCAGGAAATTTATCCGCTTCAGGCGAATGATGGTACAAATAGAACCGCTATAAAAGCAGTAACCGCTCTGCGGACACAATATGCTCTTACATTTCGAGGGTCTTACCATCAGGCAATCTTCATCTTTTGTATTCCAACCTGCAGGACTACCTCATTTGTCTTTTACGTCGGAAGCTCTAGTGCAGATGCTGACCTCTCTACGCAAACACAGTTCCCCGGTAGTCGAAACCATTTTCCCAGAGAAACGGAGAACAGCAGCAAGACAACTGGTAGAACCTATGGTCCAGTTATTTCAACGCTGCTTAAAGCAGAATCGGATACCTGCGTTGTGGATGCTTGAAATAATAACACCAATTCACAAAGACAGAATTGCGACTGAGTCCTCAAACGACCGCTCAGCGTCACCACCCTGCATTAAACAAAGCCATGAAACCTATCGTTGACAATATATTGTTGTGTTACCTAGAAAACTGCAACATTATTGCACCAGAACAACACGGCGTTCGTCGACAGGGATCGTACAGTACGCATTTATTAATCGCATGGAGTAGTTGGACCAAATCAGCTGGGGACGGACAGGCCCTCGATGTGATCTACAAGGATGTATCGAAGGCTTTCGGTTGTTCAGATCATCGGATTACTCTATCCAGGCTCCAATATTACGCGATCAGTGAAGTTATCTTGAGCTGGATCACCAAGTTTCTCCTGCAGCGAAACCTGCTTTTCATAGTCCGAAGTACCTTACCTGTACTCATATCAGTCGGGTCTGGTGTACCTCAGGTCTCAGTTCTTGGGTCACGGTTGCTTTTGGTATTCATCAAGGAACTTGTAGGGAAAATCGCTTCAAATTTCCTACTGTTTACTGACGATGTCAAGATAAGACACCCGGTTCAGTCGGATTATTATCAGAATTCACTTCAGTATGATCTAGGTATGGTACTTGTGAAATCAACCGGAAATCTGCTGCAGTTCAACTTGAACAAAGGCAAAGTACACTCCATACGACACCAGATTACCTATTCGGGCAGGCAAGGGACGCAAGTACTGCGGCGATCATCTGCCGAACGCGACCTTATCGCGCTTGTTCCTGTTAAATTTGGTGGTTCCAAGCAATCCGCAAATACATCGAAAACTGATAACCATCACGCCGTCTCGCTACGACAAACCCTCGGACAAATAGACATCAGATAGATGCTGATTGCATATGTACGCACCATGTTGAATACACAACCCAAGCCTGGAAGCAATTGCTGAAACACGACATCACTGCACTAGACAAAGCTCAAGGTCGTGCATGGAAATACCTTATTGGAACGCGCCACCTCTATTGCGAGCAGAGGCTGAAAAGTTTGGGATTATTCCGCGGGCCGTATCGCCGAATATGAGGCGATGTGTCTAGAGCGTAGTTGACTTTACACGATCCAAAACATGTGTGCCGATTTAACTGCAGCTAAGCAGTAACACCAAATTCAGTGGTTACTCTCTGATATTAATAGAAGAGTACAGCCGTCTGGTGTGCCGTTGATATTTATACTATATGTATGTGTGTCGACGATTGAGCACTCTTTTCGAATCGGATGTTCCTGCACCCAAGCTAGCCATATCTAAAAGTCGGTTAGATGACGCACTACGCTAATTACATTTTGTAACTTAAAGCTACTCTCCATCCAATTCTCGTTACATATCTTGGATTTGGTAGTTCGCCCATTGAAGCTTTGAAAACAATAAGAGAACACGGCTACCGCATTACATATGACAAGTCCATTCTAATGACAGTAGAACTACTAACTGCGTTTCTTTAACTTCACTTTTATCGGAAAGCCACTCGATTAAATAACATGACTTGTAAAGCAGAGTATTTTAACACGCACAAAATCATTGTAAAACATTACTTGAGATCTCACAGGAAGGGGGCAAATAAGTTGACTTAGATATCCTGCAAGGCACATCTGCTTGATTCTACCAGGTAGACGTTTTAGGTTTGGGGCCGTCTGTTACTCACTTTGAATGTACTTTAAACATAATTTTATCGGAACAATATCACTCCATTTAGCTAGGGCGATTTTCTTACCTATTGACCATTAAGATAAAGATGTAGGTCATGTAAACCGGTCTATCTAAAGCACACGTACGTGTGGTACGACACGTTAGTGTCTGCAATAAGAGGAGACCTGAAGCAAAACCCCTGTTGATGGATTCTGCCAGTGATAAGGTGCTGAATGCTTAATCTGTAGAACAGCAGAACAGTGTTCAACTAACTTAACGGGTCAAGATACACTAAGTGTGTTGAGGCAGAAGTGCGAAAATCAGCTAACAGTATCGGAGTAGTAAAACACATTTGTGCACTGACGGTGCGTTGCATTGGTGCACACTGAGTGTCTATTCTGTGCAGTGACCCAATGAACTTGAACTGAAGCAGCACAGTTTGGTAGAACAGGTTGCCAGCGATATGTTTTTCATGTGAATAGCACAAAATCAAGTATGGTGATAGCCGGAATAGCACGGGTCTTTTGCTAACCAAAAGTGGAAAACGATCCTAAGCTTTCCATTCGGCTTAACGGGTTGCGTAAAATTACCTGGTAAACTTACGCAGTGGACATTAATGTCATGGTCGTCGCTTGACGGTGAGATTTCGTTGCCGTTACATTTTCATCTTCCTTGTATCTGGATATTATCACATATTCACCCGAGTACACCAATTCGAGGTAGCTTGGTCCGTCCTACACAGTGCGCAAACGGCCTGGGCTGTATTCTTAACGGGCTCTCGTCTATTGCTGAGTGCCAGCTTCTGCAGTATTTGGGCGTAAACAAAAGTGCCCAAAGTCAACATCTTTACTACTTCCATCAATGATCGTAGTACCGTTGGAAAGTACATTACCAGGCCCATCTATCGAAACCGATTCCAGCCAAATCGGTAGCTCTACAAAGCGGCCACCAGCACTTAAATCCTTCCTCCCAGCTTTCGCTGACGACAGCGAACCCTTGCCTACCTTCCAAGTCGAACTTTCTAGCCGATCCATCGTCCTACTCTTTGTCTGGTAGAACAGAAGGTGTGCGCGCATAGCAACAAACGGATTGCGCATCACTGCACGGCGCGGAGCTGAGAGAGCTGTGTGCAATGGACTCTCCGGTGCGTTTTGAGATTACCGGCCATCAGAAAGGGGACTGACACCTGGTTGTTTTGTATCGATCTTTGCATCTGACACAGTGACCATTTTAGTCCACTGTCCACCGCCCGTTTGTCTTAACTAAGTATTACAAACCCTGAACCTTAGGGCTAAATCAGCAACTGCTCGTTACCATCGTACAAGGAAGGGAGAGGAATGTACAGAACAACTCGTAAAATTCCCTGCCTATAACCAATCCCTAAGCAATGTGGAAATTAAAGGCTCATGTTCTGTTAGTTCGCTTGCCATTAAGCGAAAAGTACCGAAGCGTAAAGTGACAGTTAAGACTCACAACGCTCCGAAATATCCTAAAACGGCAGTATGTGTCGTTCTATTAATGTAATTATTTTTAATGTCTATGGTTATATTCCGCATGCAGCCTTGCGGAATATTCTACTTAAAGCTGGTAAAATGGTTAGCACGGAGTGCACTTGCATAAGACTCAGTTTAATGTCCAGTGCCACTCGTGTCCAGTCCTGTTCAAATATCATAGTGCACTAACAGCCAGTGAATTTACAGACGTGTTCAAATAGTTGCCAACTCTACCTTTAAGACGATGAGAGCAGCCGCTGATAAAACACCATTACAAACAGTACTCCTACTTGTAGATGCTGACCCTACTCTACGACGCAGGTCACTAAAGCGTGGTCGCACCTACAACAGTTGCTAGCCTCGTCCCAATTGCCAAACGGAAATCCTTAAGGTAATTTCACCTGTCCACGTCAACACTCATAACCAGCCCATCAAATAGTAGACCCTCCCGATTCTCCACTGATGACGCTGCGTGCAGCGAACATCTAAACCCTTCGAATTTTAAAACTAAGCGCCACAGTCGCTACAAACTTGTGAAATTGCATCCGGGGGACTGTTTCGTAAGGCAGCTACAGAGCATTAACACTCAAGTGGTCGATTTGGACATAACCACCACAATGCCCTGCAACCTGATTGCTTTCCCTGATGCCAAAATACCACCTACAATCGATCCGCCGTTATTAAGCCTTCCACTAGCCGGAGGCCTGAATCAGATATCCAGCATACCATCCCCTCAGAACGTGGAGTCTACTGAACTTACCCCCCCCCCAAAAAACCGGAGTCGGCTGGCACTCCGAACCACTCTATTTCACACAACCTTAACATCACTCCTCCAGTTCCAACGGTTTGGCCAGTTCAAACACTATAGCCGCATAAAATTACCAACTACCCTATATGGCTTAAGAAATCAGTACTTTTAAATGTTCTTGTTTTTGATATATCTGATTCAACTGCTCTTCATAACATAGACACAACTTTCAGTAAAGTTGCTAATGAGAAATCTCAAATGATTAACGTCATTAGGGTGCCACCCAGCACCAGTCAGATTTACTCCTGTCAACCAGACCACGTTGGAAACACTTAGTAGCGAGATAAACGCCATTCAGAAAGTTCCTCACTTATCAAAAGTTCACTTTAATTGGTTACTTGCTCAACCCTATGTTTCCGACCATCCAAAAACCACTGAAGCGTCCATTCTGGGTAAGCCATGTGCGCCCACTGGCTCTTTGCGCAATATAAATCCTACTTATATCTCTGATAAACTAAATGAACACTTTTCTGTAGACCTGGGGAGAAATCCCAGTGTCCTCCCTCCCCATCAAGCCTACAGCCTTTTTCCGAACTTTCGCAGAATGATCCAAACATAAATTTGGAACTTAGTCCTATAAAATCAATAAATTTCAGTCTTGCTCAAAATTACCCCAACCCTGCATCCTTAACTTGTTATGACATATCGCCAGATATCTACCCAACTTACTCAACTAGTTAGCGTGTCTACCTATGCAGACCCTCTCCACTAAATCGCTATTCTTAGGGGTCACTCTCTTCGAAATAAAATGCCTACTCTTCGCCGCTTCATGTCTCTTTAAACCTGACCTTAAGGGACAGAGACAAGGTTTACAAACAAAACGCCACAGTTTTGCTTCCAAATTGACCATTATCACAGTTTTCTTGCTGGTCGAACCTCGGCACATCAAGGTGGTTGCATCATATATGTCTCTGATAGCCTTCAAGCACGGCTGTTAGACGCTTCTCTTCAAGCTAGTAGTATTGACAGCATAATGGTCTTTGTTGCTCTAGATAGAACCTCGATGGTTTGGGTTGTATTTACTCCCCTCTGAAACTCGGTACTGATAACTAACAAATCCTGAAACACTTGCTTTACTACTTAGCAGAGCTACCCGTTAACTTCAAAGTAGTGGTAGGATATTACAATATGCCTGATATTGACTGCGGATCGTGCGATGCACCTACTAAATGTTGGGTGCTGTTGTCTTCTATACATAACTATGGATGGACACATGTCCATTCACCTACCAGAGGAAACCACATCCTCGAATTATTCCTTTCTTTAAGCCTATTCAAAGACTCTGCTGTTGTTCTAGATAAATTCCATGGCAGCGAACACAAGATGCTCCAAATCTCCTTCAAGAAGCAGTTTACTGATCCCACGCAGAATAAATCTGCAGTTATCTATAGACTATACAATTCCATACACCTGGAATCGTTTACCGCCCTTCTAAGATTTTTGCAATGAGAAACTTTCTTCCTAACGGATGAAGTACGAGCGGCTGCCGATGAGTTCTACAAATATATATATATATATATATTTCTAGACGCTCAACTATCAATGAAGTATCAGCGTCCTCCCAGTAAAACAAAATCAGTCGCTACCCCGAAAAATTTGCACGCAAAATCACATGGCTACGAACTTGCTATTTGAAAACGAATGACTTTCATAATATCGCAACAACAAACAGTCATCGCCGAACTTGAAAGACTTCGGCTTATCAGGGAGATGAGTGCCGAAAGACACGCGCTCAATATCCATCACAAAAACCTTGAACTCTCCAAGCCGATTGTTATAACGCTGCGCCCGCAATCGACCGGTTGATTCACGCCTGCTGCTGAATCTGCGCCCTCACGCGTGCTCTGTTTGACGCCTTGGCAAACCCGACCGGAAGGAAGACAGAAGAAGACTCAGCAGTCCAGAGTACGTATTAGGACACAGAAAGCTCATATTCATATGTCGGTGTCACCAGGCGGATTTTGCTGTAAGCCCACGTCCACACATGCTTGTGCGCTGCATCTGTCCAGTTCACCGCCTTGCTCGGGCACTCCAGTCTTCTTCCGCCTACCCGGTGCATGGCAACGCACGTGATGTCTGATGGGCGATTTCATCAGCTTCCGGTCATGCCTTGGCAACACGCCTGCTTTCTGATGCTCGATTTCATCAGCTTTCGGCTGGACCCTGGTAACACGCTCGCAGGGTCCTTCCCAAGCACGGCTGGTGGCAAACGCGTGAGCTTTGACAAGCAGCTTTCTCCCCCATCTGTCACTGATTAAAAGTAGAAACAAGAGAACGCAAACCCCAACCATATTAGTTTTATGGTAACAAAATAGCTAGCAATCCAACTATAATAAGCAGCGGTTTTAATAATTAGTTTAGTTCTTCATTTAACGCCATTGCTGAGCTTACCTCGTAAAAAACACCCTCAGCTTATGACAAACTCTGCACAATTGCGTTTGAACTCCGTTATATACATCGACTTATTTTCTGATATGATAAGCCTGACAATTTACCACGAACACTGATAAATTAGGGTAGATCCGACAATCCTATGATACTACTGAATCCTATTTATCTATGTAGGAAAGCCGGGACCGTGCGATCACAACGGAAGAAGGCTGTAGCCATTCCTCGCTACAGGTCAAGCTCTGCGTATGAAATGAGTAACTAGTGCCCAATAAGCCACGCAACCATATCACAAAGCCATGTCACTAATCCGATGCGATTCCGAAGGGGTGACGCACCCTCCGATTTAGATATTGTGCTCTCTAAGGAGGAACTAATGGTCGATACTGTGACCACAGATGCATCGCTTGGCCGTAGGGATCACGGATGTTGCTCTTTCGTTACATCTGTTACTCGAGATACATTGGTGAGAACGACGTAGAAATCTATGTCGCTACATATTAAAATATCCCGTCCAACCTCTTTCAAGAAACCGACTTGTCCTTCCTGGCCGAGAAGCCACCCGATGTCGCCTGGATGTTGTTCGTCACCAAATTAAGTGAGCTAGTGGAAAGTTCGTCATAAAGCTAGATCCTTCACCAGAAGCAAGTGCATTCGTACTTAAGAAGCCTATTAGAAAATGCATATCCTTAAGGGATTCAGCCTAGCTGGCTTACAACGTCTGTCCAATTAACCTGAACTGGGATGCTTACAGCACTCAAAGAAACCAATGCGTAAAGTTGATCCGCGAAGACAAACTCCAGCGACAACAGAAAGTAGCGGCGAAATTCTTTACTCATCCAAAGTTGCTGTAGAAACACGTCAATAAGCTCCCCAGAGTGCAGTGCGGGATCAAGGTTATACTTGCAACCGATGGTCCTGCGCAAACCGCACAGGATGCAGCCAACGTGTTTTGCCAACACTCCATTCATACAGCTATTTCCCTCCAGAAATTTTAAGAGAGCAAGAACGGACAGCACTTATGCGGAATAACCTGAATTCAGATTTTTGAGTATCTTCTCATTCAGCCGCTTACAGACAAATCATGGAAAGAGTAAAGGAATGCAACTGAAAAAGGTGGTCAATAGGAAAATCAATAAAACACTGAGAAAATCATGGTCATTGCCTGCGGCTTACCAGGGCAAGGCAAGACTGGCCGCAAGGTCTACCTATTTGCAAAGATTTGGTTTCATTCCTCGGATGGCCGAGGATTCAGCGAAACGAAGCAAGGTTGCGTTGTTTTGTCTGCTGCTAAGCTTGAATGCGTCACGTGCGTTTTCGCACAAGGTACAATCGAGCAGATGCTGACCGATGGAGCTGGCATGGAGTTTAGGTCCACTATTTGCCAGGTTCCGCGGGACTTGTTCCATGATCCTAGTTGATAGCCTTCCCTCGGTTCGGCCAATGTACATGCCACCGCAAGCAGAGGTGAATTATTAAACACTTGAGGCGGTAACCTGAGAATGAGGCCTATCCAAGTTGCCTTCATGAAACAGCTTCTTGGTTTGATGTAACAACACGAGCTCAGCTGCGTAGTAGCACCTTTTAATGGATTGGCGTAATTGGTAGCACAATCTTCCGTCTTTCTGTTCCCCTTTGTATGGTAGCGTGATGAAGACCTTTTCCACTGGGACACATTCGCGAATCTTTCTTAGCAACCTCATTTCCATACCTCGCGAAGGATAGCCGTTACTGCGTAGGTTAGATTCGATGTATCGTAATTCAGCCCCGATTGACTCTTCAGAGCATATTCGGTGTGTTTTATTGGTTTTCCTGTTAATCACTTTTTCAATTGCATTCCTTTACTCTTTTCAGGAGTTGTCTGTAAGCAACTGAATGAGAAGACACGAAATAATCTGAATTCAGGTTACCCCGCATAAATGCTGTTCGTTCTAACTCCATTCATACTTTCCTGAGTGAATCCTCATTTCATCCTGTTTTGACACAGCTTCCATCGCCACCAGGTTAAACCAAGCATCGTTCACGACAGCCAATGTGATGAAAATGTTAATGTCATTGCATCTGCAGGCATGACATCAAACCGAAGGCCTTGAAGACAGTGGTCATGGACCTTGCCGAACCATTAGGTCAGGTGTTTCAACGTTGTCTCGAGGAAATCCAGGTTCCCAAAAATTGAAAACATAGACGAATCACACCTATTAATAAAACTGGTAATCGTTCGGAGCTCTTGAACTGCTGTCCAATCAAGGTCCTCCTAGCTTTACCCAAACTAATGGAATGTACAATTGCAGAGTCGCTCATGGGATATCTTGAGAGCAACAACATCCTAGTGTCACAGCAACACGGATTCCGCAGAAATCGATCCTGCACTACAAACATGCTTTTAGACAAACCAAGCTGGACAGTGTCAGTCGATGCCAGAGTGAGAGTCTACGTTATCTGCCTGGACTTCTCGTAAGCTTTAGATCGTTTGGACTACGGTATTCTTCTTCACAATTTTCGAAGCTAGGGAATCGGTGACCCTATACGCGGTAGGGTCGGCAATTTCCTCGCACAGCGTCAGCTGAATGTGAGAGTCCGCAGCTACATTTCCGAAGCAGTTGACGTCAAAATGATCGGTGCTGTAGCCAAGTATATTTTTAACCTTTATTAACGACCTTGGCAGTGTACTGCGGTCGAATTTCTTACTATTTGCAGAAACCCAAAGCTGGCATGATGTCAAGACAGCAGATGAGCACATGGTATTGCAGAGCGATATCGACAGGGCTTATGCGTGGTCATCCGACAACCGGTTCCAGTTCAACGTGATCAAATTCAAAGTCGTAATCATACGTCATCAGCTTTTCTATTACTATCGAATTAGAGACAAGCAGTTACAAAGTGTTTCCCAAAAAAGACCTCGAGGTGATGGTGCAGTACCATCTTAGTTACTCGTGACAGGCTGAAAGAACATCAGAAATTGCCAGGCATTATCTTGGACTTTTAAGGAGGACTTTCGGAAATTTCGAGCCATCAATCATTCCTCAAATGCTGAAGGCCTAGGTGAGGTCTCATGTCGAATATGCGATCCAGACCTGGCGTCCCTGGCGCAAGCGTGACTTCGATGCACTTGAAACTCCCCAACCTAGAGCAACCAAACTTGGTACAGGATTATTTTATCTCGCTTAAATGCAGACTTTAATCCCTGAGATTGTACAGTGGTTAATATCGACGTTAGCAAGGAGATCTAAGCAATATTTACTTAATTCTGAAGGACCAAACCCACCAATATCGCAATCTGTTGCACCTGAACCAAAATACCAACCTGAGAGGCCATCAGTTCAAAGTGGCTACGCACTACAGTCGGTCTGATTGTCGACGAAACGTTTTCTCCCTCCGTGGGTCCCAATTTCCTTGCAACACAAAATACATACAATGGTGTAGATGTGCATATGTATGGCAAAGTGTTGTTGAGCATGTCAGTAGTATTACAACAAGGATATCAGTGAGGAATATCCAACTCGGTAAATAAGATCTCCAGTTAATCACGACAAGAAGTCCTTGTATGGAACTCACATGGCGAGTAAAGCATACAAATTCCCAGGGTGCAACGAGTGCGGAATCGAAGTATGCAGAAAGGCCACCGAAAAAATTTCTACTTTGAAACATAACATGTTGATGTTGAAGAGGCAGCATCAGAAATAGCAGCAATGGCGGCATCACTACAACCAGTTACTCACTGAATGTCCTTCAGATGGATTAAGAAAGACAGCTTGGCCCAGGCAGTGTTGTATTGCTCTGTAAATGCATGAATATGTCTAAGATGGATGAAGTATATCCAACCGGTGTCTACACTTATGTTAAGTAGAGCCAACTTGATAACTTTAACTTCCAGTTCAGCTTCGTCTTTTATAGTGAAAAGACAATATGATAGTTGCATTTACTGCTTAGGTAAAGTACACCTGCTGTACTTGACCTCTGAAGTGAGCTACACGGTTAAAATATATCATTTACTTGACAAAGTTTAGTAAAGGGGTTATGGAAACGAGAGGGAATTTACCGATTGCTTCTTTATCATGGTCTTTGTTTTAATTTATTCCGTCTGATTTTCTTGTTATTTGCTCAAATATTTTCTGACTTCATTTTAACGGTTACCCAACAAGTTTTACGAGTATTCCCATGTAACTACAGCTTTGCATGCAGACATCAGTGCAAACGAAGTGGCCTGATTCATATCATCCACGATAAGTTCGCTTAGGATACTCATATCAGGACTGTCCAATACACTATTAAATCCCATCTTCGTCCTAGATGCCGCAGTGCGCTATTCATCTGATTATTCTTAATCAGTTTGTACCGTCATTGCAGATTACACTTAGCTTCAGCTACATTGTACATACTTGACTAAGCTGAACATCGTAGCTTGAACACTATCCTCGCGGAATTTAGATTATATTGCCATTGGCAAAGCCGAAAGTAACAAGTAGCATAGGCACCAGACACCTCCTTTTCAATGTGTTGTTTAGAAAAATGATTCCTGAGTTTGTGATGAATGATATACATTGATTGCTCAAGAGAATCATAATATTATCCACTTGTCCACCACGTAATATTTAGCGACAAACAAGAAGCTAGCTTACATATAGTATGCGACCGTAATAAGCAAATTCACGCTGGCCGCAATTTCCCAAGGTGCGTTAAAAGTTTAATAGTTCACGTTAAACTGACTACCTTCACGTGTCTTTGCCACTGTGAGACACTGTCAGATTAGTTTGCTCCAACCTGAGTAGTTCGATCTCTGAACTATTGTAAAACAACAATGAAAATACCTGAATCTTGCCTGTATGTGTTCGCCTTTAAACAGTTCGGATATACTAAAATTATGCGTTGCCATCAAGTGCAAGCTGAGAGTGTTTCACTTTTATAGAATTGCTACCTGTCTGTGATTTGTCAAAGCGCCATGTAAGTAAGCTTGATTGTATGACGGTTGCGCTTTACAAAGGAAATTTTAAGAATAGGCTTATTTATTAAAATAGCTTTCCATTGCGGAATCATTCCCTTGGCAAAATAGATACGTAACTTCGTGATTTGAGCATCCCAAAGTAAGTAGAATTTCTCTGCAACTCCCATTCTGAGAATTAAGCCATGACCTTAAAATCCGTCACGTCGGTGAAAGAACGAAAGTAGAAGAGTATCCAACTCACAAGCATGCTGAATGTTTGATTCCTGATGAGAAAAATAAACCCGCTTTTCTGCTGTAACTTTCGCGGTAATGTAGGTCGGACCACTAAACAGAACTTGTAAGACGATTAGTTATTACTCAGTACTAAATTACAGTCAAGTTTACATCAAGCAATTGTACACACCTAAGTGTGCACCGGTGATTTATTTATGAAGAACTCGTGGATGCTCTTTATCCTTTGTAAATTGTATGAATCAATTCTTTTGTACGCTATGTTATGCAAACCTCTCAGTATCCCCGGATGAATGTAAGCAGCCTCTTTGTATTGTTATTGTGGATTGACCTACGTTGAAAACCACTTATGTGGAAAAGTTGATCCTCGAAACGTACCAAGGAAATAAAATTTCCCATTGGTTCGCCCTAAGGCATCCACTCTATATCAGTGTTCCGTCGCATGAGCTAAATGATTTGTTTGCTGATTGGAGCACTCATTAATGTCGATCAACATCATTCTACAAACACACCCACAAGAGAATGTATTCCGATTGGCTGTTAGTTCTTGACATAAAACCAGCATCGGTGTTGAAACCAATCTACTTTTCATCTACCACTGTGAAGAGAAGCATGATCTGGAAGCAGTGGCTCTCGATTTTGTTGTTGGTAATATCCACACTGACCAGTGCTCGTGGTAAGTTTAGATAGTATTTCCTGTTTGGAGTAATGGTTTCCTGACCTGAGAATGTACTAAGTTGATGTATACATTTAGTACAATTCGATTAAATCAGATGAAACAAATCGGCGTGCTTTTATTTAAATTGTCAGAAACTTTGTGTATGCGTACCACAGCACTTGAAATAACGCATAAATTTCATTTTGTAATTCATATAGATCGCGTAACTTGTCAAATATATGTGAATAGATATCGACCTGGTTTGCTAAATACCATAAATCCCAGGGTTACACAAATAATGAGATTCGTTTTTCTTCCATCCATAAATTAGGAAATAATGTAAGTTCCAAAACGATTGACTATTCATCTCTGTTATCTTATTCCTTCGCCATATAAGAAAATAATTAAGGTCTGCAGAACGTGGAGGGTGTATAAGCGATAACCGATGCTAGAAAAATTTGCTGAACTTTTGGAAAAATTATGTTCAAATGTTTGACTTACCATTACCAACACTTAATGGAAAATAAATTTCCCGGGAAAAATGTTGAATAGCTTTAGCCTACTTATATTCTTATATCTATTGATCCAAAAATTAAAATTAAACAAATGTGAAGTTTTGCAATGTCTGCTTTTACCCAATATATTTCACGATTAGGATCAAATAAAACGACCACTAAATAAGCAACGTTGCCTACGACATTTTGAGGAAGATGATTAGGTTACATAGTTATAAATTACTTCGTATAGGAATAACGATTATAACGATTATCAACCCGATTGAAGCTAAGCAATATTAGTCCGGTTATTTAAAACAATGAACTATGCATTTTAAGGGGGTCTAATACTACTTGGAGAAACAAGGTGATGGAAGATAGTTTACTATATTAGATTTAGCATATGTATTGATACTTGATTTACTAATATCTGTGAATCTTATATACGTTTTCAACAATTGACTATCAGACGATTTCGCACTTAAGAAGTCTATTACGAGAATTTAATGCAAACCAGACTGCTGCCTTGGCTTGATGAATTTTTATCCATTCGACAGGTCACGGTTCACCGCAAATGGTTTGGTCAAGGATGCGGGCTAGGATTATAGGTTACAGATGTGTATCACCATATAAACTATATGGAAGCTTTATTCGTTCAAAGTGTTTAACAACATAAATTTGTCCACTGCGTTATTTTGATAATATTTTGAATGTGCTGTGGTAACAATATTGTTTATACGCCGATCATCCGTTTAGGATACTAACGAAACGTTTGGAAGCCGCTTCCCTGTGAGTAACTTAACATGAATTTCCTACATCCTTACAACTCAAACCAGGCAAATTTCAGTGATATACAACAGTTTCCGACTAGGCAAGAAATATGTACACTTTCGAGTGACGACGTTAGATTTACATATGAAACCAACGCTGACCCGACGTATTGATCAAGCTCAATTTAAGACTAGATAGGAATTCGTTTGTCTAAAATTACAAGGTATCACTGTTAGTTTACTGCGTAAGGTGCGTTATGTTGTCAAAGTAAATTGCTTACATCCCAGCTGCGTCCAGACCTACCAAATCTTTGACAAACTCGATTTAGACTAGCTACAATCATGCTAATTTGTCAGAGAAATGATTTATTTAACTTTCACTATAAGGAATTCGCAAAATATGCGTTTGCTTTTCTATACTTTGCAAATCATTATTATTATTATTCTTATAAAAGCTAACGTTATATAATGCTCATATTTAGACAGTATAGAGATGTTTTAAAATAGTGTTGAACGTTCTTGCAAATAACGGATATAACAGGGTCGTACAGGAATTTTAGAGACAAAAACCTGTTTGCGATTGACCCAACGCACGATGCCATTTTAGGATTCTTAATGGAAACTTATCCACCGGAAGAAAAAGAGTTTCGTTTAGCGAAACGTATTTTCTTAAACTTTCTGGGACGAAATTATATGTCTAGTAAACTGATAAGCATTAATAAACGAGTAATAGTTTTAACTTCTTCCCACCCACCGCATTACGCATGAATGTTCATTCGCTTAGTGTATCAAAACAATTCTATATTCTTCCGCTGAAAAGAAACGATAGGCCGGTTTATAGGTTCCACTTACTGTTCTTGCTTGTCGTAAAACCCTATATATGGAAACACTCTGGAGATCTATTCACAAATGTAGCTCAAAGGAAAACTTAGGTAGCACACCTAGATTTACATTTGGGAGTAAAAATAATAACACCCAAATCATCTTGTTGAGAAAACTGTATCCATAGCGCACATTTAAATTTATACAGAAATATCTATGCTCTTGCATGGGTGACATGCATAAGTGGACTAATGGGATTTGCGCTTCATGCATTAACGTTTCCGCCGCATGGTTTTGGCCAAAGCCTAGTTATGAAAACATTAGTTTTTCTATGTTTTCGGGCCCCACCTGGAATAGCTCATCGAAGGATTTCTCCCATAAAGAGCTTATGGTAGTTAGATCAAAGTAAATGGCGAGTCTGCTTCCAAATGTTGCTATATTCGCACATAACCTGAATATGTTGGTAGTTTATTCCACAGATAGCTATATCTGAACAGGAAGAAATTACAGCAGACGTTCGTTCTAGTTTTCGGTATATTCAGTGTAAAACCTTTGTTGTGTAGTGGTTAAGATGAGAAATGTTGTGGGTGTAAGCAGGTCGGAGTAAATCCTTTTGGGTGGCACGTTGAAAAGCAGCGACAAGTTCTGCTTCAACTGCCGAATCCAAAGTGGTTCCAGATGATGTTCATTGCAACGTTCTAGATAACTCATCGCAAAGTTTTACCAATCAGATGTTTAGTAAATGACCTCTATAGGTGTCCCAAAAATTCTGCATTTTTTTCTCATATTGCCCTATATTATGCTACATTAGTCGAGGATGGGGCAAGAGATTTGCTTGGAAGGTTCAAAGGTAGCACGAATTGTGTGGATTTCCTTTGATTTATTGAACATAGACCGTCTGGCACGTAATAACTGGTATTGGGCCTTTTCAGAGAAATTGTAGGTAGACGAGTACCTAGTTCCAAAATCACTCGTGGGCAACTGTGTAGGCATGCGTTCATTGTTTAGGGTGATAGATCCTTTGGGAATGCACCAGCCATAAGACATGATGCTTGATTTCGTAGCTGAGAGCTTCAACATTCACATGGAGCCCCGTGACTCAAGGGAAGGTAAGTCATATTGAATGAGCAGTACTGTCCTGTGAATCACGTCACACCGAGGCTTATAGATGATTTTGATATCGTCAGCAAATAAAATGTGCGTGCATCATGTTTTTACATATGCGGTGATGTCATTTTGTAGAGCAAAGTTTGAAGGACCGAACACACTCCCTTGCATGACCACACTGATGATGAAGCGTGGAGCAGAACTTTAATCACCTAAATTGACTACCTGAGGACGATAGCCTACCTAGTAATAAGTCCCGGATCTCAAAGTTCTCTAACTATTGTAACAATTGCTTTTGAGATACTCGGTCGAATGCTTAGTGTATGTCAATAAAGAGGACTACTACTGCATGGTCTGCGTCGATTGATTCTGAAATGTGGTCCAGGTATTGCACTGGGAAGGTGGTACACGATCACTTGCTGAGAAATCCATTCTGCAACTTATTGACCAGTCCAATAGAATAAACAAAGTACATCATCTTCTTTTCGAGCAGTATTCAATTAGCTGAGCAATTAGCTGAGGGTGATGAACTAGTCGGTTGTTGTCAATCGCTCTTTTGTGAATTCCTTTATGCCGAGGCGTAAGAAATGACGTTTTCTACTGGTCTGGAAAGTGGCTGTGTTCTTGCAATAAAGTAAACTTGCTCATCAGAATCAAAGGAACATGAGGCCCCCCTAGTTTAATACTGGCTAGTGAAAGGCCATCAGATCCCAGCTTGGAAGATGGGCTGATTGATTGGATAACTTGATGAATACCATTGAGCAAGATTTCGACTCTGCTAGAGTGGTTTGCTACTGTAAGCTCTGTTTTCACAGGCACAGGTTCAGCTTCTCGGCTCATGGTATTGTCAAACAAGTCACTGAATGCTTCGTAGGTTTCAGCTTGGTCATGGAGTAAGTGACCCACAAAAGCAACAATTTCGGTAGGCTGCAAAAACGGTCATTGGTACTACGATACAGTATTTTAACAATCTCCTTAGCTTTTCAGCTTGTCCGTAGGGCTGTATGTTCTTCATCTTTCGTCGTGTTAATTGCACATGTTTAACACTGGTAGTGAATTCGTGCATTTTAAGACATGTGAAAAGTAAGGGTCTTTCTGTACCTTGTAGCTAACTTTCTGCATTTCTTGCTAACGACTTGATGGAAGCTTTGGAGACACGAGGGGTGTGAATACATTGTGAAGAAAGTAGGGCTGGAGCGTGACGTATATTTTATAGAACTGCTCCACAGCAGTATACATCCTGGTAGATAGGAAAAATACATCCTAGTTGGTGGAATGAATGAACCGCTAAAAGCATTCCCATTTGATATTATGGTTTGTAACTGGCGGTGTAGAGGCGTTTAGAGAACATCTCAATTCAGAAACTGAGTCAGATCATTTTATGATCTTTGTCATGAAAGCCTTTTAAGAATTTGGTCTGTGTATTGGATATCCATAATGTGAATATTAAGTCCAGTAAATTAGCGGACCTAGTTGGACTGGTAATCTTTTGTGTCCAACCCATTTCTCTGGTGGAGGAAAGAAAAGAAACCTGTAAGGTAGACGTTGGGTGGGATGGCCAGCGTAGTTTCGGTGGATTTTAATCGCCGACAATAATCATCTGGCTGTGTGGTAATTCTGACGCAAAGTCAAATGTAGAAGTGGTGTTGGTGTTTTTTACGTTAGACGCATTCGATGGGTTGCAGATCCATGCGAGCAGTAAGATGACACACCCGCAACTGTCAGCCGAATAGATTCAGGGATATTTAGTAATTTTGAGTTGTCTGTAGGTTTAGCTTTATTTGTTTTGAGTAGGTATAAAATGCATCCTCCACCTTTTATGTACAGCGGTTTTTCGTAAAAGGTGGTAGTTTCTAATCATTATAGTAGGGTCAAGCGTATGAGAAGAACACCATGTTTCAGTGATGGGGATTGCTTGTGGGTATAAAACTGTGCAAGTGTGCCTATAAAATGAAGATTGTTGGTTATGGATCTAGCAAAGATCAAAACCATTGAACACGTACCACCTATTGAGGAATAATTGCAGTCTGTTGTGTGATCATCTGAATCTTTGCGTTCGAGCATGCTACACGTAGTATGTAAGTGCGGGTATGGTGGGTCCGAGTTAGCCATTATACAATTTGTTAGTAATGGTAGAAAGTCATGTGTGGAAATCGCGACAGTTGGGGGCATGAGGGGAACCGATGCATCATGCATAGGTTGCCGTTGGTTTGGCAATGGATTAGCTTTGTCATCTGGACAAATTGGAGGAAGAGTGGGTTCACGCTGTTGAACTCCGCCGGATGTATCCGAGATGGGAATGAGTGCGATTCCATTCCCGTCGCTGTTAGAATATGATTGTTGGAAGAAGCTGCTTGACTGGAAGGAACACGGGAAGTAGCGATTGGTAACATAGTCCTATTGGTCGACGTCCTTCCAATACCTATGCAATTCCAGTGACTGTTTTCATGTGCAGGATGAAAATAGTCGTAGCCAAGAGACAGTTGTTATTGGTCTTATTCAACATGGACATTTATTTACACTGGTACTTGTAAGAGGTTGGTCGATAACGAATCTTGGGCGCGACCGTGTATTTAGTACTTATATATATTTTAAAGAAATAGGTCCCTGGATCGGAGAAGTCGCACTTGAGCAACAGCGGAGTATGAATTCCCTCAGGTTGTCTATTCTCGAACGTGTCTCGTCGGTTTGAACCGGGTGGTGATAAATTCAAGGCGTTGTCATTACTACACACCTCCAACCACTTTGACTTTTCTTTAATCCTTATGCATGAGGACTTCGATTTAATTGGAGTATTGTTATGAGGAAAAGCAGAACCCGCTTTATTCGTTCCTTGTTTGGAGGGTGTTTCAGTGCAGCAAGGAAGGACGGCTTTAACCTAGTTGACAAGCTTGATCCGATATCAACTTATAAATCAGTACATCTAGTATCCATTTTGAATGCGCTTGATTTGAATTTTTGCCTGAGACTTATCGAAGAGCCTAGTTATTCATTCAACTGTTCGTCTAACCTATGTAGTGTGTCCTTTCTATTTAATTTAAAATACCAGTAAATGGGGCGCACTAAACTGTGATGGGTCGAAAATGAAACAGTCGCTGCGCGAGTTCCACTTACAAAAATTTAAAAATGATTAAAGGACAATGTTTCGGTGTTCCATTTTTTAAGCGTTGGTGTTTGCACTCAACATCAGACATCTTAACATCTTTGAGTACCGTTAGTTTTACGTTATGCAGAACTTGTCAGTCCGGAACATTAAAGCAATCCCATTTTTTGCTCTACATATTTGTGTTTGCACTTCAGAGTCAACAGAGGCAATTAACTGCCTTGCTTTTTCCCATTAGAACAAGACCAGTCTTCTCCAAGGCGTCATTGATGTAGTGAACCGTAATCAATTGATCTCTGAGGGTTTCAAAGGGTGCTGCCGATTTTCGCATCTTATTAATTTTTTGTTTCCAAAGAGAGCAATTTATCTCTTAGTTCTGCGATGAGGTTACTTTTAACCGAGGAACATATTCGCTTTTGCTTTGGATGTGACATTTTATTCCTTTTGCTGGTAGTGTATAAACTTCATTAGGCTTAACTTACCGAATACGGCGAGACTTCATTGAGGCCACTGTGATCTAGATTTGTCAGTGTTCAGACTCAGGCGTCAAGTAAGGCAAAAGCAATGAAGACCAATCCTGTGTGATTTCTCGCAGTTGGAGCATCCTAGGGTTATTAGATTCCCCGGCCAAATTTGTTGATAATAGCCATAATTCCATGAACGTGTCCAGACGTGCAATCATAGCCAGAGGAAGTAAACGACACATAATTGTTAAATAAAAAAACGATCGCCAAAATATCCTAGCAGACTTAATGGAATAACGACTGCTACACGTCCTGTAAAGTTTAATCTCTGATTGGAGTAGTACTTGGCGGCCAATTCAGCACACATTTATCACAGATAAATTATAGGCTCAGGTTTGATGGGATGACAAGTCGATATATTCACT
This sequence comes from Dicrocoelium dendriticum, assembly GCA_944474145.2. Taxonomy (NCBI): domain Eukaryota; kingdom Metazoa; phylum Platyhelminthes; class Trematoda; order Plagiorchiida; family Dicrocoeliidae; genus Dicrocoelium; species Dicrocoelium dendriticum. The sequence continues at coordinate 12,751,169 of OX104059.1, forward strand.
AACTATTTAAAGGCTGATTTCGGAATATACTTATGGTTTTAAGAATGACTCGAGTCCAAATGCCTTCAGAGCATTAATTTAAGTTGGTCATCAAACTTATTCAAATGACTGGTTGTTGTGTACGGCCAGAGGTTTACCGTTATATGCGATTTTGTACAAGTTAACCTAAAAATATATGCATACCATTTAAGCCAACACCATCGGCTTGCTTATACATACTCTGGCCGAGTAGGGACATAAGTTTACGGACATACAAAGTCATCTAAGCATTTCAACAGTGCACTCGGCAAATAGATTGCAAAAAGGGTCAGTGTGTCTTAAGCAGAACAAGGTAATTGCAGCAATACAAATGAAGTTCACGAGGTTTAACCCACCTAACATTTTGTGACCACAGGTTTAATGTGATAGTTTTTGCAAGTTAAAGACTGTAGAGTAACTAATGGTTTTCAAATAGCAGTCATCTTTCCTTTTTGAAAGTAGTGACCCATAAAGCGAATTAATCACTCACTATCAACCTGTACTGCCATTACACCATTTGAGCTGAAACAACCTGTTATACGCGGACAGACCAAGTGTAATGCACGAGTCCAGAAATTTTACCAGGTGAAATTCTGTAAACGGAGCTAATGTATAAATGGGAATGTAAGGCCAAATGGTAAATATACAAAAGGCCTATTATCTGTCTGTACGCTGCATTCATGCATTTCAAATTCCACATCCCTTGTTGTTGGTTTAGACTGTGGCGAACACGGAAGACGAACCAGTAAGTGTAGCTAAATATGCATGATGTGATTATCTTTAGAAAATTTCGCCTAATAAATAGTTTCAGTTAACTTGTTTGGAATAACTGTATGAGATTCATAAAAATCCTCTGCACAACGCTGTAGTTGCATATGTACGCATTCTTGCATATGTTACGGTGTAATAAATAAGCGCATATGGTAAACACCACTCCAAAACTCATTGGTAGCAAATTACATGAAAAAGTTAAACCATCAAAACTCGCAAGTATCCCTTAGTACTGTTTGTCTGCGGATGGTAGTGATACGGATTCGTAATCACAGTATTACACAGAAAATCGTGCTCGATAATTGCAGCATAAACGTCCTTTGGGAGATCCGCAATTGTGTTCGGGATTGTGAAACCCCTGAGTATACATTGTCTAAAGCTCCATAGGGCTCTCTTTATTTATTTACCAATCAATGAACAATGAACAATGATTTATAACGGGTAAAAGGGCAGGTGTTTGACATGTCCCATTTGGCGTTTAGCGTGAAAAATGATAGATAAAGGGATTACGGAGTCGTCAGTCTGGGCGATTGCAAATCCAACTTCACTGCCGTATAAAGGGATTTTGAGATAAGAATGTACGCACACAAAGCAAGAATGGGAGTGGTAATTTATCACCTACTAGGTGAGAAAAAATAAAAAGATAGCAAGGACAGCGCTTACTCGTGTGCAAATATCTTGGGTCGACAGGATACAGAAATCCAGTTTCTGTATTAGTAGCGTTTTTCGAATTTCTTACAACGGTTTGGATTGACCCATTCTCGAATAGGGTTATGGCACTATCCACTGTCTGTTTTACATTAGCGCCAGCATTTGGCCGTCATGGGCTATAGCACGTAGTGTAATTGTGACAGAGTATCGTCAAGACGTACTTTGAAAAGGGATAGCGTGGGTGTATTGATTACATGTTTCTGGAGGTCGTTCCAAGGCTGTGACACTTGAAGGGAGAAATAGTTTCGCCGACATTCCAGGTGGCTATACTTCGTGATGAACTTAAACTGGTGACATTTTAGCGGGGTGTTTGACTGAGTATTAGAAGTGAATGGCATGGGTGGTTTAAGTTTCTCAGGATCAGGTACACTATTATGAGATCTCCCATTAGACGCCGGTAATCTTTACTGTATATTTGGAGGGTCTTCAGCCTGAGTAAGTAGGAGAGGCTGGTCAAACCTCTGACGCTCTTCGTTGCCCTGCGTTGTGCAGTAGAGAGCGCAAGGAGATGGTGTTGGAGCCAGGGTTGCCACGCTCGAATAGCCTATTCCTCGTGCAGCCTCGCGTACGCACTAAGCATTTTTGGAAAGACTGAATAGTCAAACTTCCCGAAAACTCTGCGAATGAGGCCGAGGTATTGGTTTGTTTTCTTAGCTGCCTTTTCAGTCTGCCTCGAACAACCGAGGTCATGTTGAACTATCACGCCGAGATCGCACTCTTGAGAAGCGCGCTGTAGAATTTGTGGTCCTAGGCGGTACTTTTGCGCACTCTTGTGCCGCATGCTAAGAATTTGCACTTGGTGACGTTGAATTGCAGCATGTTCTCGATGGACCATATGTACGCTTTGTCCAGACCTTCCTGTAAAACTGTGTGATCCACCACTGCAACTATTGTACGCCATACCTTTAGGTCATCAGTAAATGTGTCAAGGTCCGCAACGAGATATAATAGAGCAAAGCTGACGCAACATCATCCATATTTTGGACCCTACCGATCAATATAAAAATCGATATTTGGACCTACGTGAACAAGTGCGCCTCTTATAGCTGCATTTAGTATAGTTAGGATCAACAATGTTAAAAAGTAACAAAAATTAAGGTGCGGTTATGAGCATAATGGCAACACGTAAGTGCATGTTTAAACTGACATGGCAGCGCTTCCAACCATTAGGCGATTGAGCGATGCTGGGCAAAATCAGTAGCAAAATCTGAAGGAGATACGGTAGTAAACAATGATTGTGTCTCAAGGGATTACACTGAATCCTAGTTATGCTTTTCAATTAATTTTCCACAGATTGCGTTTTTTAGGTTTCTTCGTGCTCCCTAAACCAAATTTGTGAGTATGTAATGCCCACGAAGTATTACGTACAAGGTTTCAGAAACTGGATCACTGTAATCCAAAGCTCTTTTGGGTTTGATGCCAATTGTCTAAAGCAACCGAGCGAGTAAAACGGAGAACCTTTATGAGGTGCAAAATTGTGCCTGCTGCAAATAAGAGTTGCGCTGTTATAGATAAAGTGTTCGAGGAAATACAACTAGTAAGCAGAGAAAAAGGAACATGTTTGCATTCAATACTAATATACGTATAACCAAAATGGCTACAAATCCATAAGAGTAATTCCGACTTATTCAATATCAAACGACTTTGATTACACCTTACCATACCATCATTTCCCTATTCCCTTGGATTTCCACTTAATTTTCTCTCTATTACGCAAAGTCCGTTGTCTAAAGTCAAATGAACACACGCAAACCTAGGAAATTGCATTTGAAATATTGTAAGCACATGGGATTATCTCAATCGCAACTAAGCATTACTGCGAGTAAAAAAATTTGCTCCTCAACCACAGATGCCAACAGGAACACATTTTTCACAGTGCTGTGTAACCCAACGCATCACAGTACAGATTAAACGGCAAAGCGTATACTGAGAACGACGGCACGTACATGATATGATCATACTAGAGAGAACTAACTGGTGCACTGATAAGTTCAGTCAGCTATCGTATGTGCAAATTGCAATGAAGAAATCATGATGCAGGAAATTTTCTTCACTCTCAGTTTAAAGAATTTCATGCGGAATAAACATTCTAAAGTTCCATCAAGAAAATTTGATAACATCGTATGTGTCAAGGGGCTGAAAATGCTGGGTTGCAAAACGTTTGTTATTTCGAGGAGCAGCACGAGACTGAAGCTACCGAAAACAACAAATTGTTAGAACTGATAACAGAATCAACATAATCCGGAATTTTATCGCAGTTAACCAGTGGTATTACGATGCAGCTGCATGCGAGTACTTTTATACATAGACTTACAGAAACCGGTCCATCTGTAACCATTACATAGAACGGGGCAAATTGCGCGTCTACATTACGTGCAATTCCGAACCCTCGAACACATGACTAAATCCGCCACCTTTCTATCTATAACTGGTCAAACAACCTCTTACGGAAACGGTCGCTTTGCGCACTTTTGTAAATATTTATTATCTGCCTCTGTCTCAGATGCAGCTGCATTGGCCGAAGTGAATGGTGGTTCGATCTTTAAAGCGTGCGCGGCAATTCGATCACACACAGTTGACTTTTGGTCATTTTATAGCCACCCAGATACCAATGCATGCGAACATGTAATTAATAAACTGAAATCCCCTAGACTTTATCGCTGGCGTATGCTTCCGTCTAATGATGCACTGCATTCATTCACTTCGCAAATAATGCAAGGAGTGGACTCGGATTTTATACTACACCGTGCGTGTTAATTCTACTAAATATCCGAAGAGTAGTTTAAAGATTATCTTCGTCTAATGGGTTTGATAATATTGACGAGGCTTCGCACTTCCCCTGCATCGTCCCAGTTATGTGTGGCGTATATTTTGTTGCAACCGTAAGAATACCGCTTAGCTCAATGTGCAGTTGCTAAAATCTACGATGGTCGCAACTGAACACTCGCAAAAGCACTCCAAAATCATGTTCATAGAAAACGCGTTGCAATGGATGTACTCCAAGCCGGAGAGTGAAGTGCTTTGGGGGCGTAAGTTCAGTACTCGACATTTCGCGGCGACGTTCTCCAGCTGAGTCTAAATTCACCAATCATGAGCTTTGTTGAGATCAACTAGTAGTGTCAGGCGTTCTTTAACTGTCCTCATATTCAGCGTAATTTTGCGATCGTCCGCGAGGGGTAAAAAGTGAATCGATCCCTCCCACGAGGCTGTTAATGAAGACGAGGCGAGGCCTTGGTCCTAAAACCGATCATTAGCTTGTTTCACTTGTGATCTGACATAGTCGCTAGGTAAATGTAAAATGATGAAATTGTCTAAGGCTCCTAACCTCCAACGCTGCAGGTGAGGTACCGATTTGCATTATTTTATGCTATGTCCGTCCGCATCACGCAGTTAGGTTCCTCTTGCACGTGCACATTAAGAACGCTATCAAAAGGAGCGCACTGTCGAAATGGTGGCCCTAGCCAATAGTCATGATTGCTTTAATACCCTAGGCTCAAAAGCTCGCAAAATACGGCGCCGAAATAAAATATGTTCTCGGTGGGCCGTGTGTGAGATTTCTCATGGTCACTTGGTGGGGCGCACTGATTCATCATTGCCAACCA
>OX104059.1:12756760-12781991 GCA_944474145.2 Dicrocoelium dendriticum
AGGAGTATGCTTGGGCAAACGGATATGTCTGTACACATGAAGTGCAGCTCGACATGCTGAGTGTGTGCGGTGTTGGACGCTGGCCACAACGATGGATAAAGAATGCCCTTGTTAATCAAAAGTAGAAGGTTCAAGTTGACAATCGTTTGCCTGACTTATATCCATCGGGCAGTGGCGCGCTCCAAGGAAATTTGTTGTACTACGTTTTTACCTGAATCATGCAAATGATGTGCCTTAGCTACTCCGTTCAAGTTATGCGTTGTTTACCGACAATCGGAAGATGTGGAGATTAATCCGCTCACCAAATAACTGTGACCCGCTTCAGCAGGACCTCGACCGCCTCTCCATTTGGTCAGCAGACATCAACCTTCCGAGCAACCTGGTCATGTACCAATTCATGAGGATGGGTAAGTGTAAGCACAGTACACCGTTGCCAGTCAACTGTTGCATTTCATGCCTTTCGTACCAGACCTCGGAGTACTCTCACAATACCATCCTTAGAACAAGCATAATCCTTACCAAAACGACCTTCATATGCTTTGTGCGCTGAAGCGCGGCTACAGCGCTTAGTAACAAGAGATTGCCACGCTCCTCGTCGTCTCAATAATACGACCAATGGTAGATTACGGCTCTCCCGCGTATTGTCCTGTCATCCTGGGAGAGGTAGGAAATTTGAGCGAGTGCAGTATGTGGCCACCAGCCTGACTCTTAATTTACGACTTGTACCGTACGAAAACCGATGTAAGAAACTAGGGCTTTACACCCTAGTTTATCGTCGTATGGGGGTTGACCTCATTATGACGCATCGGATATAACATCTAGGTGAATAAGCCATGTTGATGCTGCTGCTACATCTTCACGCGTCAATCGGCACACGAGGACACCGGTATAGGCTTATAGTACCGGATTTGAAATGCATCACCCCCAACTCTGTTTCGAAAGGTGAGTGGTGAATGTCTAGAACAACCTGCCGCAGCACGTAGTTGAGACAAACTCGGTGTCGGAATTTAAGCAATTCCTGAAAGAGCACTTTTCCAATATAAATTATATCGAGCGCACCCCAACATCACCAGTCCTTGTACCTGATAGTAAATGCAGCTACACAGTGATATATGTTCTTGATGCGTCCAATCAGCAATCGGTAAAGCAATTAACGTTGTGCGAGTGTCAACAGTTGCCTCACAGAAAGCAAGATATGCACAAAGGGTGGATAAGTCTACCAATATCAAATTCCCTTTTCCCTGTATGCACCACATAATGTATAATTTGCTAAAAAGCAACAATCATTTTAGCAGCCATCCGATTTTCTGGCGATCTGAAATGTAAGATTATTTATGTTTAAGGATGATTTTACTTAAAGATATGCCACGTACCTCATATTCTCTAATGCAATTGCGCTGAGCATGCTTCATTTTGCCTGGTTATTAGTGTTATCAGCTTGCGATTCAAGCTGCTTATGTCTGGACTTTTGTATTTTTGATGAAGCTGTTACTACGCGAACACTTAACTCTTCCTTGAATAAATAACCATTCTGCGAAGCAGCGTAGCTCCAACTGTGTTTCAAACAGTGGCGGAATTTTAAATGCCCTCTCGCACCTTTCCATATAATTCATCCTAATTTACATGCACCCCGTGATATTCCAAATACATGACCAATAATCTGCTAAAACATCCCTTACTTAACAAATAGTATAAATAAATGAATGGTATATTTCTCGGCGGTGCGAGACAGCCCAATTATGTCTAATCAAGGTGCACAGCAAAATGGTACAATTAATTAATAGTTCACGCTTTATATAATGGACTCAAAACGGACGTCAAATAATTGGCAGATTTACTGTGTTAGAGAAATTGAAAGCTTAGAACAATAACAAATGCAGATTACAATTAATGCACATTGAGTACAGCACCAGCTTATTCTAGCTACCTCGTAGATCTGTTGATCTATATAAACTTAAGAGGAAATCTTCGACTTCAGCAGTTGTACTTTATTAAATAATATAAAACGTAACTTCGTGTATGAATTGCTTTGCGTGCAACTGTTCCACTCACAACACAGACTGCCTGTGTTTAAACTGTATCACATCATTTGTTATGACTGCTCATGTTAACTAACTTTAGCATGTATCCCATTAGCGCTTACACAGATCTGTAATAATTTGGACGGTCGACAAGGTTTGCATCGATAATCAAATTCGATTCATGTAGTTACTACAAGATGAGCAACAGCCCTCCAGCATAATATTCGGTAACATGACAAAGAAGAAGATATGATGTTATAGGACTAGTTAATACTAGTCCGAGACGGTGCGCGAAAGTAAGCGCGGATATCAGAAGGCAATGGGAGTCGGACACAGCGGACTGTATTCGATGGGGCTACAATAAGAAGCGGACGGATGAAGCAAGGCGAGAGCGTACACGTGAGCGCGGGAACTTACAAGGCAGTAGTGTGTCGAGCCGGTTGTAAGATTTAAACAAGAAAGAGTAATGTACAATCGGTCAACAAGTAAATTGTACATGAAAGATAAGATTTATCATATTGGGTGCTACAGAGCTCCCCCCCTAGAATGCTGAACATAGAAAGCCTTCGAAATCGAAAAGGAATGTTGAAACGAGGTTCGTAAGGCAAAATCATGCCGCGTAAAAATGAGCGCGCGTTCGCGTAAATGGAGGTCCGTCGAAAGTCGGAGTCCGCTGTGCCGTTTATGATTTGTTATTTATTGAATGCAGGGCAAGAAGCATTTCGGCGAACTGTTGGAGCGGGCTTGTCGGACTACAAAAGACTGGCTAGCCCAGAAAAAGGCCGACAGGAACTCAACCTTCACTGCTGCCAAGCGGTGCGCTTGGGAGTGGCCTCTCACCACGCCGCACCCCGCCCCGCGCCAAAACGACCCTCGTTCCACGTAGAAACGACTATAGTCCTATGAAAATTCGGTCTTTCAGGGACAAAACGTATATTCTGAAAACTAAAGGACCAGGCGAAAACGCAGACAGAGGGCGAGTGAAACATATCGGTATATACAGCTAGTTGGATCCATAATTGACGACCTTTGTGAATGCATGACACTTTCCTTTGATTCAGTCAAACAAACTCACTCCAATGCGTCTAATTGCTTGCCAATCAGCGTGCATGCGAGAAACGTGTGAACGTCCAATCAGCTGCCGCCTTTCATTTCGACAGCCTAACGGCTTCCTTGCTGGGCTGGCACCGGATTTTCGTTCGAGTGTATACTCCCATCACATCCTCCCTTTCTTCATGTTCTTGCTGCTATGCTTTGCTAACTAGTCCATACACTTTACCACTCCGCGTCTTCTTTGGTGGATCTGCCGATGTCGCCTCATTGCCGAACGCAGTATAATGCTCTCTCCCTGATTTATGCTGTCACCTCGGACATCTCCTCAGCTGTACTCCGTTCCTTCTCAGCTTCTTCCCTCTAACATTTACTTGTATGACTTTCACCGACTTTCGCAGCCACGACTCCTTTTCTCCTCCGCTCCTGTCCATCGGGAATTGGTGCAATCCATACCTCTTCCCCCACTGTCAGCTCAGGTAATTCCCGTGCGCCGTTGTCGTAGTACCGTTTCTGAGTAGCCATTCGTATTTTCTAACTGTTCTGTACTTTCTCAAGTTGTGTCGTGACAGGACGCAGAAGTGTCGCGGATGCAGGCATCACAGTTCTGGTCCTTCGACTGTATAGGCGCTGCACTGGGCTCAGGCCGATATCCGTTGAAGGAGTGTTGCGACTCTCCAGTAGCATGAGGTATGGGTGCGTCCGAGTATCTCTACCCTTCGCTAATAGTCACTTGGCTTGCTTCACTGCCGCCTCTGCCTTCCCATTTGATTGACTGTGATAGGGACTGGTTTGCCGGTGTGCGAATTCCCATTTGGTTGCGAAAGCCTGGAATGCCATGCTGCTGAACTGGGGACTGTTGTCCGAGACTTACTCCTCCGGTATCCCGTGCCGTGCGAATTGACATCTGAGTTTGTTAAATACTGCCTCCGTGGTCGTGGTGGTGAGTAAATCGATTTCAAAAAAATCACTATAGTAGTCCACCGTGAGTAAGTAATCATTTCCGTTGTCCCAGAATGGATCCACTGCTACCTTTTGCCACGGTCGGTCCGGAACATCATGCAGCATCATCGGTTCCTTCGTTTGCCGAATGTCGTGTGAACGGCACGCCTTACAGTTAGACACATGATCGTTGATCTGACCTGCCATTCCTGGCCAGAACATCAGTTCTCTTGCTGGATTAATGGTGTAATTTGCACCCAGGTGAGCGCGATGGACGTGCTCCAACATCTCCTTTCGGAGAGAAGATGGGATTAGGATTCGGCTTCCCTTGAACAACAGACCGTCACAGAGAGTGAGTTCGTCCCGAACATTGAAGTAAGGTGTTAATTCCTATTCAAACTGCTTTTTTGTTTCTGGTCACCCATTGAGGATAACGTCTCGTAAAGCTGCAAAAGTTTGGTCTTCCTCCGTGAAACGCCTGATATCTTTCAAACGGTTTTCTGTCACTGCCCGATACTGCACCATGCTAACTGTCTCGATCTCTTCTAGATGATGTTCGGCCACTGGCGGACGTGCTCTAGACAGGGTGTCCGCGATGAACATCTGTGTGCCAGGTGTGTACACAATGTTAGTGTCATACTTTTGGAGCCGAATAAGCATACGCTGCAGACGACGAGGAACGTTATTCAGTGGTTTAGTGGCTATCGACACCAGCGGCTTATGATCAGTGTACACGGTTGTTTTTCTTCCAAAAGTATAATCATTGAAACGCTACATGGCATAGACCACTGCCAGCATCTCTTTCTCGATCTGTGCGTACAGCTTCTCGGCCTCTGTGAGTGCTCGACTACGAAAGTCCAAAGGTCTTCCGTTCTGCAACAGAACAGCACCTATTCCAATCTGGCTACTATCACACTGTACCTCCAATGGTTGTGCTGGATCGTAATATCCGAGTACGGGCGCATTACTCATAAGGTTTTTAATGGTTGCGAAAGCCAAGTCCTGTTCCTTCCCCCAGCTCCAATTTACTCCTTTGTGAGTTAACTGCCTAATCGGGTCATGACAACAGCGAGTCCTGGTAGGAACCGGATAAAATAATTCACCATACTGTTTAGGCGATGGAGTGCCTTCACATCGTTAGGGGACGGCCTCTATTGTATCGCCTTAATCTTCCCTGGGTCAACCCTGATTCCGTTGGATGTTAAACATGCCCATGGAAAATCACCTCCTCTTTCCGCAGCTCTACTTTATCGCGTTTTAGCTTGATGTTCTTTTGCACGCAATGCCACAGGAACCGGTATTGTTTAGTGTCATGCTCTTCTTCGGTAGAACCGTAAATCAGAACGTCATCTGCCACACAGGTTACGCCATCTAAATCATCTATTGCTTGCACCAAACGCTTTTGGAAAATTTCGCTAGATACCTTCAGTCCAAACGGTAATCGCAGCCGACGATAACGTCCGAACGGTGTAGCAAATGTAGTGAGGAAACTGGATTCGTCGTCTAGAACAACGTGCCAGAAAACGGAAGAAATGTCTACTTTCGTGAAAAACTTACCTTTTGTCCAACGCGGTAAAACATCATCTAACGTCGGTAGCGCATAATGTTCTCTACGCAGGGCCTCATTCAGTTGCTTCGGGTCTATACATACGCGTAGTTCGCCATTTTTCTTCGCAGTGATTGCGACCTGGTTAACCCAGTCTGTTGGCTCATCAACCTTTGCAATCACACCCTGCATAACCAGCTTGTTCAATTCCCCGGAAAATCGGTCACCTAGCGCAAATGGGACTCTCCTAGCAGGTAACGCAATCGGGCGCACCAAAGTGTCTAACGACAGGTGAGCGGTACCCTCAAATTCCCCTAAACCCGGGCTAAACACAGAGGGATACAGGTCACTAACATCGGCTTCACTCTGACAAGCGGACACAAAAAGATCATAGTTAAAAATGACAAAGCCAAGAGATAAAATCGAATCAATGCCGAGAATCGGCGTGAGATCCTCATCCACGATCACGAACTGCAGACGATGCGAAACACCGTCTCTCGGATTGACCACCTCAATTGTCGCTGAGCCCTTTGGCTTGAGTCTGGAACCATTCCACATGCGCAAATAATCTTGATCCGATTGAATTTGCACGCCGCGGCAGTGCTTTCTGGGCAAAATATTGATCGTAGCGCCTGTGTCTAACTGGAATCGCACAGACCGTCCCACGATCAGAAGACTTGCATAGACACACTCCTGCGACGCTTTTCGAGACACGTTACCAATGGATTGTCCGGTGTCTTCTGTTGATTTGTCTGGAACGAGTGCACTGACATCTGTCGACTGACAGCAGCGGGCGAAGTGATTGCGCTTCCCACATTTGACACAAATGCGGCCCAACGCCGGACACTCTTCGCGGTTTCTCAGATGTCGTGTTGCACAGAAGTTGCAGGTCTCCTGTCCCGCGGCCGTGGCCCTCGTAGTTTTGCTCTGGAAACGGCGCACAACTCTGAATCACCTGTGATTGTCATCTGCTAGACTGATAGTCAGTGGAGGACTCACTGTTACAGATGTCAATACATTGCTGCAGAGATAGGTTGCGCTTTCCTAATAGTCGCTTCGTCAAACCTTCGTCATTGATCCCAAGAGCAATGCGGTCTCGTTTGAGACTGTCAGCCATGCATTTACAGAAACTGCAGGATCGGGCCAAAATCTTTAGCTCAGTGACGTACGTGTCAACGGATTCACCTGCCCGCCTGTTCCGGGAAAAGAAGAGGTAGCGTTGAAATGTCCCGTTTATTTGTTCTTCGCAATATTCACTGAAATTCTCAAGAACGGTCTCCAGATTGTTGGCATCTTCACTCTTGTCGTGACACAATGTCTCTAGCACGCGGCGCGCATCATCTCCTGATGCGTGTCGAAACATGGCCAAGTGGTACGCCATCGGTTGTTTGCCCAGACGCGATAAAGTGCAGAAATCCATCCATTTGCGCTTCTACAAAAGCTAGTTGCTTGCCAAACTGCGTTCATCTATGTTCAGCGGGGCTGGCATTTGAATAGCCGGTGCAGCTCCAATCATCGTCTGGGTGGTACTAATGTTCTTCTCCTTCTCTGACACCATGTGAAAAGTCGGTCCTTCAGGGACAAAACGTATATTCTGCAAACTAAAGGACCAGGCGAAAACGCAGACAGAGGGCGAGTGAAACATATCGGTATATACAGCTAGTTGGATCCATTATTGACGACCTTTGTGAATGCATGACACTTTTCCTTTGATTCAGTCAAACAAACTCACTCCAATGCGTCTAACTGCTTGCCAATCAGCGTGCATGCGAGAAACGTGTGAACGTCCAATCAGCTGCCGCCTTTCATTTCGACAGCCTAACGGCTTCCTTGCTGGGCTGGCACCGGATTTTCGTTCGAGTGTATAACCCCTCACAGGTTCCACGGAGAAACGACCCTCGTCCCGCGAAGAAACGATCCTGGTCCCGCGGAGAAGCGATCTTCGTCCCGCGAAGAAGCGACGTTCGTCCCTCGGAGAAACGACATTCATCCCGCAGAGAAACGACCAGTGTTCGCGTCAGGGTCTTCGACAACATTCCTCGTGTGGGTCAGTCGATCGACAGGGAGGGTTGGGGCATGTAGATGCGAGAAAATAGAAAAACACGCGCAGAAAACGCCAAAAAGAACAAACGAATGATCTGCGTGTTTAAATACTTTTGGATTTTGAATATATTATTTTCGAATAAGGTTTCTCGGAGATTTTTTGATAGTTTTGTTTGTTTTCGAAACGTTAATCGACAAAAATGGGGCAAATATGTACAATATCTACAAAGCTAAAAGTATTTACACTGTATATAGTCGGAAAAGCGGACGGGCTTACGCACCTCTCGAGCACGGCGGTTGGTCGTGGGAGGCGGCGGACTAGGTTCGAGAGATGTGGGTACGGCTTGTGGACCAAAAACGTGGTATGGTTGGACATCCTTAGCATGTGGAAATCTGGTCGGTGAGTTGTGACGTCGCACGTGGCATACTAGACGAAGTAGTCGAGGTGGTTTCTTTCATAAACGCGAGTTTTAGACGGTCGATGGTGACGACTTCGTGTCGACCACCGCGGTCGATAGTGTAGGCCTTACTCGCACGATGTAGCAGCTTAAAAGGTCCTATGTACAGCGACTGAAGAGGCTGTGGAACACTGTCTTTACGAAGAAGTACGTGTGAACACGTAGACAAGTTCTCGAGCACGTACCTTGGTATCATCTGCTGTCGAAGAGCGGGTGGACGAAGCTCAAGCGTCTGGTGAGCCAATCGATCAGTGTAACTTCCGTAGTCAAAAGTGGAAGTACATGGGGCTGGTGCTACCAGTTGTCCGGGCAACCGCAGCGTGCAACCGTAGACTAGCTGCGCTGGTGTTGCGTGGAAATCAGTTTTAACCCTGTTTCTTAAGCCTAAGAGAACGAAAGGAAGCGTTTCAGACCATGAAGGATCTGCGTGCGCACGTAGCGCTGCCTTCAACTGGCGGTGAAAACGCTCCACCATGCCGTTAGCGGCCGGATGATACGCTGTTGTCTGGACGTGGCGACAGCCTAAATCCTTAAGCAACGTGGCAAATGTCGACGAGAAATGTGACCCTCGATCGGTGGTCACGATGGCGGGACAGCCGTATTGAGCTACCCAGCGCTCCATAAAAGCTTTCGCTACCGTTTCCGGGGAGCAATTTGGTATAGGGACTGCCTCAGGCCATCTAGTAAATCGATCGAGGTAGGTCAGTAGATATACAGATCCTTTGGAAGGCGGTAGCGAACCTACGAGGTCGACGTGGACGTGATGAAAATGTGCGTCTGGCGTCGAAAACGTGCCTAATGGGCTTCTCGTGTGCTTGTGCACCTTCGCGCGTTGACACGGAAGGTAAGCAGCTGCCCAGATACGGACGTCTCGATTAACATTGCGCCAAACGAATCGTGCGGTCACGAGTTTAACCGATGCACGAACGCCTGGATGAGAAAAGCCGTGCAACATGTCGAACACGGTCTGCCGAAACTCGCGTGGGACGACTGGGCGAAGCTTGCCTAGAGATAAATCGCAGAGTATCGTTCCGTCTGAGGATGTCAGCGGTACGGGTCGTATGTCCAGTGAGGGAGACCTGCGTGGTAGATCAACCTCAGGATCGTTGAGTTGTGCTGTGGCCATGGCTGCCAAGTCGATAGCAGTGCCGGCGTCAGCGGAAATAGCTTGAATACAGGAAAGTGCATCGGCGACGGCTTTGTGCACACCTGAGACATGCCGTTTATCGGTCGTAAACTGAGCGATATAGTCGAGGTGGCGCGACTCTCTAGGAGAGTATCGGTCGGTAGTCGAGCCGAGCACGTAAGTCAGGGGTTGGTGGTCGGTGAAAACGACAAAGGAGCGGCCTTATAGGACATGTCGAAAGTGACGTATCGCTAGATATACGGCTAGTAGTTCCCTACCGAACGTGCTGTAGCGAGATTCGGTAGCTTGTAGGCGTTTGGAGAAAAAGGCTAAGGGTTGCCACGTGTCGGCTATTTGTTGCTGCAAAACAGCGCCGACTGCCACGTCCGAGGCATCAGTACTGCGGGACAGTGGGGCGGCCGGACTGTGATGCGCTATAGAAGCTATGTTGGCGATAGCCTCTTTCAGCGACTTAAAAACAGCACGTGATGCGGCAGGGAATTCAAACTTTTTGAGTTTTCCTCGGAGAAGGTCCGTGAGGAATTGCATCAGTGAGGCGCAGTAGGGTATAAATCGTCGAGGAAAGTTAACAAAGCCATCAAAACGCCTGAGCGGTTTGAAAGAATGAGGCTCGGGGTAGTCGATGGTGGCTTAAATTTTATCCTGCAGTGGCACGACGCCTGCAGAAGAGATACGGTGGCCGAGGAAAGTGACTGAATCGACACCAAACGAACACTTTTCTGCGTTGAGCGTCACCCCGTGTTGAGATAAACTAACAAAAAGCGTTCGTAGATGGCGCATACGCTCTTCTCGTGAAGAGCTTGCGAGTAATATGTCGTCAAGATACGCGTAAGCGAAGTCTGAGCCGCGACAAACTTGGTCGATGAAGCACTGGACGGTTTGCGCGGCATACTTTAGACCAAATGGCATGCGCAGAAACTCGAACACAACAAATGGAGTCGTCACGGCAGTTTTAGCGATGTCCGCTTCGGCTACCAGAATTTGGTTGTGTGCGCGTACCAACTCGATTTTGCTGAAGATACTTTTATCCGCCAGACTGGCGGTGAGATCCACTATGTGTGGGATCGGATAGCGATCAGGCGTAGTCACCGTATTCAAGGATCGTTAGTCGCCGCAAGGACGCCAGTCCCCCATGACCTTCTTCGGGACCATGTGCAGAGGCGATGCCCATGGGCTGTTGGACGGTCTGACGATACAAAGTTGAAGCATGTGGTCAAATTCGGCTCGTGCTGCCCGTAGTTTGTCTGGAGCAAGCCGTCTTGGTCGTAGGCTAACTGGTTGACCGCGCATAACTATGTGGTGAGCGACCTTTTTCGTGACTGGCGGAAGCTCTGCAGCCGGTCGAACCCGTCGCGGGTTTTTGGAGAGGAGGCTCAAATAGTAGGACGGTGCTTCTGAAATCCAAAATACAGGGCTGATTACCGGGGCATCTGAAAGGACACCATCAACACCTAGGTTCGTGCGATCGTCTAAAAGTCTGTGGCGAGCAGCATCAACAAGCAACCCTAACTGTCGGAGGAAGTCGATACCGATAATTGCGAAGAGTACAGACGCAACCCTGAAGACCCACTAAAAAGATCGGCGAAGATTGAGGTCTAGTTTCATCATGCGCTGGCCGAATGAAGCTATCGGAGAACCGTTGCCTGCACGCAGATTGTACGTAGGTTCTGAGCGCTTGTCGTTAGCTGTCGTTGGGATGACGCTGACTTCCGCTCCCTTGTCGATGAGGAATGTGGTGGAAGAACGTCGATCCTTAACGTAAAACAATAGGTTTGCCTGGTCATTGAATGATACGTTTGTAGTGCTAGTATGCGGGCTATTCGTTTTCCCTGAAGCAGCTGGGTCGTGCCTAATGCAGGGGAGGCCGTCAACGCCTAGCTCTTCCACCGTATTGTCGGTGATACCAACACACTTCTTCGACGGGTTTGACATTATCTGACTGAGAACTTGTAAGGAAAATGTTGCGCTTTCGTGCCGAACGAGACGTACTCGGTGCAGGTACAGACGAGCCGCAATGAACGGTAGCTTTAACGTGGTCAGCATTTGACCGTGGCGCACGCTGCTTTGAAGCCTTCATTGTTGCTATCCTGCTGCGAAGTAGCGCAATTTCCTCGTCTTTAGAGTCAGATCGGTCTAGCGACTGGGAACCAACACGAGATGCGGTTTTCATCGGTGAGAATACGTCACCGGAGCTAGTGGTCGCCTGCTGTGAAAGATGTCCGAACGCAGCGTCTGCCTTAGTAGCTAATTCTTTGATTGGTAATGGCTCTGAGAGACATGCAAACCGCAGCTCCTTTATTCCTTCTTCGCTCAAGAATAAGGGGGCAACGATGCGCTGAAGTTCGTGCAGCAACGCCGACGGCTTGCGATCTTCAAACTTGAGACCATTGAGCTGCTCAAATCGAGTTCGTGCGCTGGGCCGTAACTCTATTAAAATCGCTTGCTTCATAGTTTCATACTTTGCCTCATTCGATGGGCAGAGTAGAATGTCCTCAATCAGCGTCACAACCGACGGAGGAAGGTGTGGGACGAGCTGATTGTAAATCGGACGGTCCGCCGTAATGTCCTTATTTTCTAGTTCGATCTCGAATATCGTAAACCAAACTTATGGACTGTGTTCCATGAAACTTGGAACAGCCAAAGTAAGCATGTTTACTCTGTGAAACGACTCAAATGCCACTCTCGAAATGTGAGTCGAAATATAAATAATGAACAAAATAAGGTAAAATACTAAAATTACGCAAGAAACAATGAATATAGGTAAATAATCGAGAAAAAGAAACGAACTCATCAAAAATTACAAACAAGGAAAAGAAACGTGGAATTCGCGCGGCGAATCGGGGTCACTAATTTATAGGACTAGTTAATACTATTCCGAGACGGTGCGCGAAAGTAAGCGCGGATATCAGAAGGCAATGGGAGTCGGACACAGCGGACTGTATTCGATGGGGCTACAATAAGAAGCGGACGGATGAAGCAAGGCGAGAGCGTACACGTGAGCGCGGGAACTTACAAGGCAGTAGTGTGTCGAGCCGGTTGTAAGATTTAAACAAGAAAGAGTAATGTACAGTCGGTCAACAAGTAAATTGTACATTAAAGGTAAGAGTTATCTTTTTGGGCGCTACAATGTAAGCCAAATATTAGACACATTTCAATTGTTAGCTTGGCAGACGTCTTACACAAGTAATTTATCATTCCTGTCATGTTACCCAGTATTTTCTGTAGTATGTATTATGTTAACCAGTATGGCACAACCCGCAGATACAACTGCTCATTCGGGCGGTGCCGACGCCTTGCGATTGCTTAACATTTGCTGCTTATTCTATTCGATGCATGCAAAGTCATGCACTTTTTCCAATATAATAGAAAACCTATGATTATATCTCCCAACTCGAATATTTCAGTGCATGAGGGCAGAGTCTTCAAATGATCGGAAAAATGCATGCAGTTTTCTTAAAGTTGTAAATTGACCTTTGTTAAAACATTTAAATATGGACCGGTGCTATTATTTCGGTATTTGCTGTACCTAAATATACGGTAAGCACATAGAACAAGTGGAATGATAGCGGCAAATAATACAAGTTTTAAAGAAGAGTAGTATGAGTGTTGAAAGCTATGGCTAAAAATCCGTCACATGTAGGCTCATTCAGACAGCCGTCACACGCCCGGAAAAGCACTGTACGCGCGTTTCATCCTTTCAGGAATCGTCAGCAGTGCGCATTCCATCGGACCATGATTGGGCTCGAACTCGCTACACGATTGCTGCCAGTCCGTGCTTCAGACCACTCAGCTACGGAGGACTGCAACCACCATCGTAAATAAGTTACCAGATGTGACATAGCGCCGCCCACTATCCACTGACTTACAAGCTACTGCAGTGCAGAGGACAGGGTAGCCGCCACATCAAGCAACGCGCCTACCAACTCTAGGCAGTCAATTAACTTATAGCATTATGAGCAGATTGGTCGGCGTATCGATTACAGAAAAGTGGTAGGGGAATTCAATATTATAGGTAGAAATTAGTCACATCTAGGCTCAAGCAGACAGCCGTCACAAGCCCGGAAAAGCACGGTACGCTCGTTGCTTACTTTCGGGAATCATCGGCAGCACGCATTCCATCGGGCCCTGGTAGGGCTCGAACCTGCGACACGACTATTTTCAGTGCGTAGTTGAGATCACTGAGATACGGAGGACGGCAACGACCATTGTAAATAAGTTACTAGGTGTGATATAGCGCCGCTCACTATCCACTGTCTTACGCGTTACTACCGTGCAGAGGACAGGGTGGCCCCCCACCTAGCGATGAGCTTACTCAAATTAATCCACTAATTTACTTTTGGTCTTTGCCGTCCCCCTTAGCTCAGTTGTCTTACCCAGCGATGGAAACAGTCGAGTTGCTGGTTCGAGCCCTACCACAGTCCGATAGAATACGCACTGCTGACGATTCCCGAAAGAATGGAACGAACGTACAATGTTTTCCTGACGTGTGACGGCTGCCTGAATGAGTCTATATATGACGAAAGTCTGCTTATAACATTCAACTCTACCTACTACTCTTCTATAATCAGTACGCAGACAAAACTGCCTATAATGCCATAAGTTAATTGGCGGCTTAAATTTGGAAAGCTCGTCGCTTGGTGAGTGGGCTACCCTTTCCTCTGCACGGCAGTAATATGTAAGTCAGCTGACATTGAGATGCGCTATATCACATTTAGTAACTTAGTTACGATGGTCGATGCCGTCCTCCGCAGCTCAATGGTCTCAAGCATTGACTGGCAAAAGTCGAGTTGCTGGTTCGAGCCCTACCAGGGCCCGATGTAATGCGCACTGCTGACGATTCCCGAAAGGATGAAACGCGCGTACCGTGCTTTTCCGGGCGTGTGACGGCTGTCTGATTGAGCGACGAGAGTGTGACCAGTTTTTACCTATAATTTAATTTTTGTATCGTCTTATATTTTTAGCTAGTTGATGGATATCAACTCAAAGTACTTCTCACTTTGGTTGGTATTAGTAACGGTATATGTCAATTTTTGTTATTCTGTCAATAGTTTCCGCCTATCCATCTGGATAGTTAGAACTGAAGTGGACGAAATGTTTTACCTTCTTCGATGGTCATGAAGTGGTCATGTATGGTCATGCAATGCCCTGAAACGAACACTATTTCCTGGAGTGGAGTTTAGGCTGCTTTCCAGCTTCGTATAACCCAGGTTGATGTCAACTGTGTGTACATCTAAGCTAAGAGGTAGCTTATTTACGCAGTAGCTTCCTTGGTAAATGTGCCTACTTTGGCTATGCTTACTACGAACAGCGCTTTGGGACAATTCCCGTATCATTTTTGTTTAGATAGAATATAACATCTATGCACAGTACTGTAACTAGATGGAATAAAATACGTATAGATCAGTGCTCAAGTAGAAATTAGACCCTCATACAACTTTGACCGATTAATGCAGTGCGTTGCAAACTGTGATACGTTTATCACTGGCGGCACTTCAAAATGTGCAAAGTGGTTGTCGTGTGGTCAATTATTTTCCACAGCGATAATACTGGAATCCCAATACTATTAAAAATTCGTTGACAGTGGTACTTCAGTCTTCTTGTTCTTTTAGGAACGTTTTGAGAAATACAGTTTGAAAAAATTCAGTTTGAAAAGTGTTAGTTAGTGTAAATTAGATTAACCGCTGTTACGTCACCAGTAACTAATTTTTGTGCCACCATCCTTCAAGTATGGAAGATTTTGGCATCGTTTCTCTCAAACAACCTAAAATTTCCCTGACTGTCTCATACACATGACGTAGACGCACTTATCCTTGAGTCAACTACAGTCCATGCATATAAGAAATCTTATGTACAAAAGCATAACGCAATATTAATGACTCAAGTTTATACTTAAAGCTTCCTTGATTGACAGCCGGTGACACACAAATCGGTCAGTCAGCTGCAGCTTATTGGTCACTTGAGCTAACTCTATATGCAGGTTCGTAAAATATAAACAAAATTTTTGTGTCACTGCTGTAAAATGCGATGTTAAATTTAAGGTCGTTACGTTGTTTGTTGTGATCGTCATACTTACCCAGGTGACTGCAAATAAGCCAAAATGGAATACTGACTATCCATCTCTACTGACAGTTAGTTAGCTTTCATTCTTATTCTTATCTGGCGTGTAAACAGCAAAATTTTTACCGATTACCGCGAGGAATCTGTCTTGTTCACTCCGCCTTATCTTTGTACGATAGCCAGCTGTTTGTGAAGGTATTTTGTTGACAATATGTTAGCGCCTTGATGTAAATGATTGCTTAGGGAATTATGGTTTTCTCCTAAGTCCCTTCCTCTTATTATTCCTCGTTCCATAGATAGTTATGGTTGTATGGCAGCGAAGCAGCAGTTCAAGTGGCTCATGAACTGTTCATATACTGGCTCATGTGTGTTCTGCTGTAGGTCTGGCACAGCCAAGCCAAACACGGTCGGAGTTCACCTGCACCAGTACACTACCGGACCTAATAAACACGGTCGCTATGCAAATACCTAGACTACTCTGTTCAAAACGAAGCTCTCTCCACGAAAACTGTCGCCAAGTATTCACTCATCTGTTCAGATCACAACTGAGTTCTCATCGTAGAAGGCAGAAGTCACGATTAAAATCCACACGAAAACCATTGGTGACCCTGCCAACGTATCTCGCACAGTTCACACCGAACTAGCCCCAGTATCGCCACCGTATCTACCGGGTTCATCGCAACTCAGCAGTCTCCCTGCTGACTTATTTTTATGTCAATATCTGCGCTAGCAAGCAGGCTCGACAAATGTGATGTGCCTAGCGTTATGATGACATCGATCCTGCCCATCTCCGCCATGGGATGAGGGCACTACATAGCAATCTGTACACCAAATAAACTAAGCCTTCCCCGATCTTTGATACATGTACTACTATTGTACTGAACTATAAATATAGTGTAGGAAGTACGGTTGCTTTGGTTAAAGCAATAAAGCAACCTTACTATTGGCTAGTATTTTTGTGCTGGTCTCCATATAGTTGTGTGGATTTAGACGTTCCATCTACCGTCACCGTAACAACTTAACGCCTGCACGCCAAGTTCACAAAGCTTGCCAGTTCGGATTGTCTAGGCTAATCCGCACGTGCGAACTAACGAGTAAAAAAGTTTGTTTGTTCTGATAAGTAGACTCGAAACTTAACATGGACGTTTAGAACAGGTTACAACTAGGATAACATTGATCACAATTTTGAGGCCTCTTAGCTCTACCTGACGAGATCAAGTAACGTCGAAGCGAACCTTAGTGTGCAGTTTTCTGGGACAGAAAACAGACATAGACTATATCGGCCTCAAAGGCGCCTTACAAGTAAGATGAAAGTAAGAGGCACCTCAGATATTTCCCAACTACAAAAGTGTTTGCAAAGATAGCGAGATTTCAAGTATTACATGCTGGACAACAAAATCCAGTTCAGCAAACTACATGGATTAGAGCAGCATTATGGAATTACTCCGGGAATGTGGCTGCAGGTGAAAGCTAACCTGGATGACGAGAAACATCGAAACTGAGATCTCAAACACTATTTAGTTAGCCACTTCGCCGTGTCAACCGATGTATCAAACCGTGTTCATAATTCCTGGAACCGCAACTAAAATGTCTGAAGCACCAGCCGATACCCACTTCCAATTGATAGAGGAAAGTGATAGAGGGATACTTTTAGGCCAGTTTTTCGGTTGAAGTCCTGATTCCTTGACCGATTTGAGTGCTTTTCTTGTACCGGTTTCACCACCATTCGATGTGGTGTCTTTTTTGCTTAATAGCAATTCGATCGTTATAAGGTGTTGAGCGTCGAACAATTCCAGAGACGAAAATGTGATTCATAATTATCTATGAACAATAGCCTAGGAACAAATAATTTCGCGGTATCACCTTCTTTTCATCCATCCAGACCCTAGTCATGCAAAAACGCACATCGCAGTATTAGGTATTCTGACCTGCGCAACACTTGGGCTAGCTATCAAATCGTGAGGCGTTGTCTAACGATACAGAACTATTCACTCGATGTTCCCACATCAAATACGAAACCATGAGCACCCTCAGTGCACAGACTATATTTCCACCAAAAAGGAGCCGAACAACGAAGGCTGTGATGGCTGAACATACCTAGCCACTATATGCTTGTAAATCCGCAACCGCAACGAAGGGTTGAACACACGGCACCGAAGCGTTTCCCCTTTTAATCACGCGACTTGAGAATGGACGTGGGCCAAGTAAACTACTGACTAGTAAATATGGCTAGGCGAGCAAGTTTGTTTTTGATGGTTCGCATCGGGCCAATACACCACAGAATATAGGAATTAAACCAACACACGGTAGTAAAATATGATGGATCAATGAAGGAAATTGACCGGTCAATGCGATCAAATAACGACAGTGGCTAGGGCAACAGTAGTGGAAGAGATAAGCGTGACGTCATTGTATGGGGAAGCTTGATGTCATGGTTGCTGCAGGGCTTGTGCAAACTGCTCTTGCGCACATAAGTTGGGGTTATGGGGCCAAATAGAGATTGCCTCCGTTGTCGATGATAGACGACATCGGTGGGCTTGCGTTTGTCGTCCCGATACCCTGTAAGTAGGACGGAAGTCCTCTCGCACATTCAGTTAAGACTGTGAATCCTCTAAATTTCCCAGCACCGCGCTGACTACTGTCTTTTTGACAACAGAGTAGAGCCACTCCAGGCAATGTTCCCTGACTCTATCAGACAGTCACCTGGTCGTCATTCCATTAAAACTTGCTCGACACGAGCAATAAAAATAGTACACATAGAAGGAAATATGCGACCTCGGTCTCTTGTCCTTGAGATGTTGATTCACGACTGGCGTAGAAGTTAAGCTGACATGGAGTTCGGCTGCAACGTTGTTTCTCGAGATTGCATTGCACTGCTTTCGAGTAGTTGCTTCTGCTAGCACATCACTCTTGAAAGGCAATGATAAGTAGATAAAGCGCTTTTCTGCGGTGATTATATGGACTTTTGGTTCTCCTATATCTAAGTGCCACCAGATGAATTTTCCGGGTGATCGTTTTGTTCGAGAAGGCTTGGAATGAAACGCAACACATCCGGCAACGTGTCTTTCGTGCATGTCTCCCTCACCCTTTCCTTTAGACAACGGATGAGGTTTCGCTTTTGATTCATTGGAACGAAACTGGCGGGAAGTGCATACTGGCCGCTCCAACTTGTCTTCTAGTGTACTCTCCTTTGTATTGTCTCTTCTGATGTCCTGGTGATGTGAACACCTAAGAATGACAAGGAGTTTTTAATACCAAGTTCCATAATTAACACAATGTTGTGTGCAGATTTGGACTGGGCTAGCAAATCTTCGATGCGTACCTGACCATCCGCAACACAAAATATTTCATCCGCTTATCTACCGTAGTAAACCAAGTTGTTGATACATGCATTTAACTGAATGTCCTCCAACTTACTAATCCCAAGACGTTTGTGGCTTACTTTAAAAGACGCAGCGGGGCAAAACTGTCTATACCAGCCTTATTGCGAGCAGACGGGACCAGTGCGCAAACTGACTATGACAAGGCTTGTATACTGTGTGATCAGTATACTGGGATCTTTGCTCGGGAGACCTCTTTACCACAGGTTGAATTGGTTTCAAAAGTTCCAGAGGATTCTTGCTTAGCTGAATTTAGCAAAACGGAGACTCAGGTCTTCAAGCTACTGCAAGGCATTAATCCCTCTAAAGCTTCCGGTCCTGATTCAATTCATCCGAAGCTGTTGCAGGAATTGGCCACTGAGCTGAGTGGTCCGCTCACATGCGTGTTTTCAATATCACTGGATAGCTGCAGCCTACCTTCGGAATGGAAGGAGGCAATCATCTGTCCGATTTTAAAGGGCGGTGACAGCGCTCTACCCGCGAACTATCGGCCTGTCAGTTTGACAAGCGAAGTAGTCAAGTTGTTTGAAAAGCTGATAAGGGATTCAGTGGAGAACCACCTGAATAGATTCAACCTTCTCAGTGATGCGCAACATGGATTTCGCAAGGGATTTTCATGTCAGACTAATCTACTTGTAGCTCGTGAAAGCTGGGCCGAAGCGGTCGACAGTGGCCACGCTGTAGACTTGCTATTCGTAGATTTTTCGAAAGCTTTTGACAATGTTCCACATCTTCGGCTCTCACTAAAATTGACATCTTACGGGATATCTGGTCGCGCCCTTCAATGGATGTCTGCCTTCCTTAAGAGGAGGGAACAGTGCGTACGAGTGGGGCGTAGCCTTTCGCTCAGGCAAGCTGTCCTTAGTGGCGTTCCGCAGGGCTCGGTATTGGATTCATTGTTGTTCGCGATCTATGTAAATGACTTTCCGGGAGAGCTAGGGGTGTCATCACTAATGTTTGTTGACGACCTTAAGCTCTGGAATATTGTGAATATCCCGGGGGGTCCTGAGGCAATTCATCGTGCCTTGGATAGGCTCTGGGATTGGTCTACCTTATGGTTGATGCTCATAAATAGGGCCAAATGCTCTGTCCTCCGAATCGGAGCTGCAAATCCTCCCACCCGATACGTTGTCGGCGGTGGTGGACTCCCTGTTATCACTCAGCAGTTTGATTTAGGAGTCGTACACGCATCAGCACTTTATTCTGGAGACAGCTGGAAGAAGGCTGCTTGTCGAGGGTTTCGTATGATGTGGTTTATCCACCGCTCTTTCGGAATCTTAACGACCAATTTGTTTGTGAAGCTATTTTGGGCATTCGTCCGACCCCACCTGGAATATTGTATTCAGGCTTGTCCACCATGTCTTAACCGAGACAAAATGGACTTGGAGAGTGGGTTTCGAGTAGGCACTCTATTAGTGTAATGTCTATGGGGACAGACGTATCATGAACGCTTGCTCAGTTTGGGGATATACTCAATGAACTACCGAAGGATAAGAGAGGACCTGATTCTCACTTATCATATTTTGACGGGTAAGATTGACCCGGACTTGTCAGGGATATTTAGTCCCGCTACGTTACCTAATCTCCGCGGTCACCCGCTGAAACTTCATAAGCCACTGTCTGATAGGATTAGGATGGAAACTCGTCTATCGCGCCGAGTTATATATCGCTGAAATTCGCTACCAGACCACGTGGTTAGGGAACCTACGGTTAAGGGTTTTGCGCACCAGCTCGATGCTCTTGGGTGGCAACAGCAAACCTTTCCTTTTTTCCTAGCTGTCTCCTTCACTTTTCAGTTCTTTTTTAATGACTCAAACATCTTGGTATTCCACTTGCTTAGCTATTTCCACTTTCTCTTTTGCCTTCTGAGTTTACTTTTTTCTTACTTTATGCAACTGACCCAGCAGGGACTGCTAGGGCAGGATACGTGGGCATTAATTGGTTGGACAGGGTGTGATGCGGTCTTTGTTTTAGGTCCATCAGTATTTCAAAGTTCGCCAACTCCTGGTTCAACGACCCGCCGAAGAAGGAACACACCCGGGATAATCCTATCGTACCAGTCCCGCTTGAACTTGAACTTGAAGACATCGGTGAGTAGCGGTCTTAATGGTGAACTCATAGCCATCTCGTATATTTGTCTGGAAAACGTTGCACTGAACTGAAACTAAATGTTTTAGTGCGCGCCAACATAAGTTGCCTTTAGCGGTCATTTGGAATAAGGACGCTGATGCTGTGCAACTGGATAAACTCGCATAGATAGTCAATGTTCTCTTCTAACGGGACGTTGGTGAAACGTAAAGCACATCTAGAAAGAACATATTACGTCAAGCCAGATTGTGTGGTTTCATCGAGTCAGGAAATTAGAAACTGTCCTAGAGGCTGTACCTAGATATGGCTTTCCTGATCGACGCCAGGCCTTGGACAAGCTAATAAGCAGTCAAATGATAGGCAGAGTTGTACATTTCCAGTACCGGTCTCAACGTTTCGACTTGCTTGTGTATCTTAGTTAAATAATTAAGTATCGGAAACATTGTTCCGCTAAGTCTGGCGTATCAAATGTGTGAGAGACTTTGATGTTGTCGGGTAGCAAAGGTGCAAAATATGTTGCAATGGTCTCCTTAATTGCCGGCGTACCGTCTTTCTAGTTTTGCACTTTCCGGAGCTGCGAAGCAATGTGTGCTTCCATAGGGAGATAATTTCATTAATTTCCCCTAGACGGAACGCGAATACAACAACTAACAGCTGTGTTTCAGTGATGGGAGGAAGCCAATCTAAAGGGAAGCTACAAGATGTCACAGCATGTCCAAACTTCGATTGTGCTTGGGTCACCTTCTGGAGAATGTTTGGGTGCTGACTCTTCCATGGAGACGGGAGACGAACAAAACCGTTGCGCTTTCGAACTTCAAGGGACATCTTTCCTTCCTAGGAGTAGTAACGGACGATTTGAAATTCGATCCTCAGTTTACAAAGAGCATCATTCCAGTATTGAAGCTGAGGCACGAAGATCAGCCGTGCAGTGAAAAACCAAGCAGAAGAAACTTTCAACCACGTATAAGCATACATAGCGGAATCCCTAAAGTGTTTATGAGTAACAAATATGAAGGAAGCTTTACGGTAGTGGTCGATACAAGCAACATCGCAATCGGTGTAGCGCTGACCCAACCATCGCGTTTAGAGTACTGACGCGTGCCCAGCAGTAATATCCCAGAAGGCGAAATAATGGCTTGTAATCGCATATACCTTGAAACAGTGAAGAACGTACATCTTGGGGCATGAATTTCACATTGTGACAGGCCACAAACTGTTCCCAAAGTTGATGACAAGGAAAGATCTGTGTGAGCAACTGACAAGATGGGCATATCGATTCCGGAAATTACCTTCACCATCAGACAGGTAGATGGGACGAAAAATGTACTACCTGAGTTGTTGTCGGGGCCATCGTTGGATTATGTCATACCGCACCAGACATTATTCGTGTGTGAAATCACAGCGAAGGATTGCAAACTACTAAAAATGCAAAGAAAAGATGAACTGGTAAAGGCGCTGTCTAGGCGTTTAAAAATGGACAGAATACCAGATACACCGTCGGGATAAGTGAAAAAGACTGCTATTTATCACAGTAAGTCAATGGAAACAAATGATTTAATCGGTCCATGGTGGCGCACCAATGGGCTACGAGAGAGATTTTGACTTCCTATTGTGGCGAGTATTTTGACTAAAAGTAAGAAGTGACGTAGCGGCATGTGTTCGGATTTTCCCAAACTGTCAAGCAAGCAGAAAGATTGATGTGCTCAGACTACCAGTGCAACTAACTAAAGTCAGCGAAGCGCTACACTGCTAAGAGCTGGATGTATTTAGGTCATTGCCACTATGCCGATCAATTAGCAGTTACATCTTGGTTATTATTGATCATTTCCCCTTATGGGTAGAGGCCATAACTAATAAAGATAAGACAGGCCAGACCATGGCACAGGCGTTTGAATTCAACCTACCGACGATATGTGGAATACTTCACCGCGCCATCCGTGACCAATGTACTAGCTCTGATACCAAGCATTTCAAAACGAAACACCTAAATGGGACAGAACGGCTTATGGGTCCATAGATAAATGAATTGGCTACACAAAGTTGGCGTGAGCGGAGACATTTTCCGAAGTACTACTGGTTTGTCGAACAGCAGTGCAATAAAGTACGAAGTTTCCGTACGTTTGAAATGCAAGTTGGGGCAATCCGGGAATTACACTCGGTAAGTGGTTGAAAATACATCGCGGGAGCGAATATCCAGCAACACAGCGCAGAGGAGTACAAAGGACCGCCATGAAGAAACAAAAGCTCAGCAGTTACGAAAAAGCTGAACTATGATACAAGAAATGCGCCGCACAACTGAAGAACATTCAACCTAATGGACCAAGAAAGACAATGCAACGAGAATCCACTAGCACGTACAGAATCAGCTGCAAGCAAGTGCAGTCAACGGCAGAACGTTCCCTACACCACAATCAAACGGAAAATAATGCATTTGCGGGTCGAAAACGTGATGGCGACTTGGTGGATAAAAAGGGTCCCCTTTCTAACAATGTTATACAAGGGAACCACAACTTTGAGCGAGGGCTGATGTAGGACGCAGAAGTCGTGAATTACTGGCAAGCTGCAAAAGCTACGGAAACAAAGGAAGTAAGACATTGACGCTGATAAAAGAGTAGAAGGTAGGAACAGTAGATAGAAGACAATAACACAAGCCGGGACATGTACAGAGAGCTGAAGTATAACGAGCCCACGCCAAGAAGATCGGAGAACTCATTGGAAATGGATCATTTTCCTAAGAGATTTGCGCTTATTCACAAAACTGCGATGTAACCACAACTAAGGAATTCAGGAGCTATCGAGACAATCGCAACGGACCAGAATTGAACGGATGAAAGCAGCTAAAAAAGGTGAAGCGTATTTGGTTAATTGATGGCGCAATTTGCGTAGGCTCGAATATCCATCTAAAGCGGATTTCAGAAAAGGTGACACGTTGTTGGAGTGAAACGTGTCCCATTTCTGTGCTCATAGGTGTGTGGGCTAACTGCCTTTTGTTGTTGCGCCAATAAACGCTGTGCTTCATTGCCGTGTTGTTTCGGTACGGCATTGCAATGGCGACCACTTCTATACCCCACCTACACCTAGAGAATCATTGTGCAAATATGGATGTTTGCTTCAATGAGCTGGATTAAAGATTGGGGGGGCATCTAATGCATTTCTACGGTTTGTCGACTTGTAGTGTCACAGTCTCACACACAAATGAGTTCTGTAGCCCATTCCCCACTATTTAGCATTCGGTTTATTACAGTTCATCTAGGTTCACACGACTTTTCAACGGATTTTTTGAATGCTGGTCGTACCTGTGCACCACATAGGGCATAAATCCGAGTAGCATCCTATCGCACCAATTTAGCATGCTTTAAGTGACACTATTAGCAAACCGTTCTGACCAATTTTATTTCGATGAAGCGCAGTGCACCCAAACGTACACTTTTCAACCGATCTTTCTCAGAACCACTCAAACCTGTGGGTGGTCCTGGCCCTAAACAATAGTTGAGACGCATGGAATCAGATCCATTGAGTCACATCCTCATCCGTGGTTCATCGCGCGCACGGACTTCACAAGAAGGTAGATCCGCCGGATTCTCTGATGACTTAACGTACCTCCACTGCAATGGATGAGAACATTGACGATCCGCTAAATGCTTTTCAGGACAAACGTCTTGAACCGTCGCGTGGCAAAACGTATGAGCTGCTTCACCACCAGAAAAATGCTTGAAGACCACCTTTACTTCGTTAGTAGCTTCTACTTCGTTCTAGTGGGTAATCGAACATTAAGAACAACAGCTGTAGGCTCAAATCTAGATATTGTAATCACTTTTAATGGGGATACACTTGACACTTAAATTAGTAGGGAAATTTGGAATTGATTTTCCTGAAAGTAAATTAGACGATATGTGCCCAACTGACCACAGGATATTCCAAACTGATTGATTTTAATTAGGTCACTGTACTAAGTAGCATAAAATAATACGCCAAAACCGGAAGCTAAAATACCGCGCAAATATTGTTCCGTTGGCCTGCCTTTATGGCATGTAACTGCAAAAGTTGTACATTTTACCCCAGTTAATAGGCCAAAGAGGCAATAAGTAAATACAATATCGGCAACACTTTTCAACATGCTTGATAATATTCCTTGAAACTATTCCAGCAACAGCGAAATCCAGCACCCGTAAGTCGGTTTACAGTGCGCAACACACATCATAGATTTTGTCTTGAACCCTCATTTTTAACGGTTAATGAATATGAAGCAACACCCCACTGCTACCCTTGGTATTCCCCTATGTTTAGTCAATACATTTCTTTTGCATGGCTGTGTGAATAATTTGAGAAATAGGAAATCCGCCTGATAATTTTATGAGTAGAATACCATATCCAATCGCAAATATATGAGTTGGATGCTCCACCTGCATTCCTCTACTCGCATACATGAATACTGAATACTGAATACTGTATTATAGAGCAAGTAGAAATGGATTCTGTACAACTCTTTCGAAATATCC
>OX104059.1:12782489-12814805 GCA_944474145.2 Dicrocoelium dendriticum
AGGACCATGTACGACAGTAGAAGATGAATCATGCTTTTTAGGTGTTGAATTTCAACACATGGTAATAAGTCAAAGTCCCCTACGGCTCAGTAGCACAAGCTGCTGGCTAGTTGCCGTAAAAGGTTAGAGTTTTTGTGTTCACTTCCATTGGGAGGACCGGGAGAAAGTGCAACACTAACGCGTTTCAATTTAGCTAAAGGATCACATCGCGCTTATCCTGATGATTAGTTTTCCACTTTGTCCTTATATCAAATTACAATGCACTAAACACATCTTACCAAATGTATCTTGTCATTAGTAAGCAAAATGTATCCCGATTATTATTACCATAAAGAGGTGAACTAGCTGCTGCATTACAATTGGATTCCTTGCATTCTAATAAATATGTGACAGTACTAGAGAGGATTTCATTGGGCAAAGTTATTGTAAGTCTGTTACACTTAACACGCTGTGTTAGAGATAAACGTGCGCAGCTGACTACTCCTCGAACCACGTTACCGTATTACGGAAATTCAGTTGAACCATCATGAACATCTAGTTTTGAATGCAACCTGAGTTAAATAAAACTCTGGCTTCCTGGATTACTGCACATCAAATCGGGGAGTAGACACCACTGAAAAGAGACATAGACGGGTTGCTACTTGTACTTCGGAAATTGATATAATGCGACAAAAGCAAAACTTCTTCAAGTCTTTTTCCCGAAGGGCGAAGGAAATAAACTCCGTGAACACAATTGGCGTAGTCTGCGTTCTAACAATAGTGTTTATTTCGAACAACTATCCAGAAGTATTCATCGATAAAGATATGCTAATTTATTGCTTTTGCCAAGGTATCCATAATATGAAATAAAACCGCATATTGCTCGCTGTCATTAAAAGGAAAGCATCGGTTCTAAACACATTAGCACATGATTTACTTATACCACGATGCAAAGTTACTTATTATTTTCACGTCCGTTTCCATTGTATACCACCTACTGGAGATGATACCGTCTTTGTGCGTCAGCTTTTGTGTTTTCCCAATGTAATTGTGCCTGTGAAACAAGTTACATTATCTTCCCCATGGTACCTGTGCCTGCATGAATCCGCGAACATCATCCAAGGTGACTAGGACGGATTGAGCTAGACTTGCACAAATGCAATAGTCGTACGCCTAGTTGCAATTAATCACCCCCTTCTTATCGTAAAAGCTTTCCATCTGATCTGTCGTGTAATGGTTTTCCCTTCCAAACTCTTCATAGGTTAGAGCGTAGCACCAAATGAGGCGATCAGGATTCGTCTTAACAACCTCACGTCGTGTGGTTCTGAACTATTCATGAACAGTTGTTGTCCGAGCAGTTTTGAAGTGGATAAGTCGCGACATTTATGGTAATTTCGATACCTATATTATTATGTTATTCAGACTGCCCTTGTTTTAACAGTATAATGGTGTTATTTCTGGTGTGACAAACTCATGGAGGAAAGCTTGGTCTATGTTGAGAAGGAAATTAGTTAGCACGTGAGTCAAACTATCCACCATCAGGTATCAATAGGTGCTCAGCAACCGCTAGGTTCCTCAAAACCGTTTTATTGATAATGTTAGCCGTTGCATTCTAGGCGCCAATATGCTTGTCTACGCCGAAAGTGCTTAGGCTTTCAAATTTCGTTTCTTACTCTTAAAGAAATTGAAGTGATAAAATCTTTTTCTCATCGGCAGTTCGGTTATGTACATATGTACCACAGTTTTGCAAATCCAAAATCGAATGTCAATAAATCTTATTACGACACACAATTCAATTATAACTAAATAACATTTTATTCCCGAGTACGCGGGAAATGCAATTAGAAGCAAGATCATGAAGTGCTGAAGTCCAGATTGCATGGACAATGGACTGAACAGAAATAATCGAATAAGTGGATAAGGATAAACAATAATGCAATGAGTGCGCCGATATTTGACATGTGTTACAAAAAAGCAGCGTGATCCGCATATACACAGTTGTATCCAAGCGTTGGTAATAAATATAAGTTGTCGAAATAATTTTGTAGACGGGAGCAAATTTTATCCTTAGACAGCAAGTTATGTTCAAATATGTGTCATTATTTTGCCACTAAAAATCTAACTCTCAGTCTTCATATCCCTTAAATCTCCGCCTTATGTGTCATGGTATTACCAATTTTTACGAGAGGAACGGAGTTCAGTTTTTCGTAAGAGAATTTTTTGTATGTCCTTCAAAGATAATAGATAAGGTTACTTAGAGTAGGAATCGCGTTCATCGGTGTGCCTTCCATTGTAAAGATAATTTAAAGATTGGCCCATTGGCACGGGCGCAGTTAGTTATGCCAAAGGAACACCGAATTATAGTAAAATATTGATAGTATTCAGGGTGATGTTGGTTTTTGTACAGGAGAGTGAATAATGCTCCGGAAAATGTAGATTTTACAGATATTACATAAACATCTTTATCTCTGGCCTGCTGGGTATAGCTTCAACCAAGGTAGCCCTAAGTAGCCTACGCCTTTAATAACGCTCCCGAAACTGAGTAACCTCGAAAGCAAATACTGCTGCTTGTTGGCACATAAAGTCATTCTCCGTCATGAACAAATTTCATGTGATTGTATTTATTATGTGTAGTATGCCTCCGGTCGATTTATCCGAGGGCTCAACTTCATAAAATATACGTAGGTTTTAATAGACCGAGAGGCTGAAAGGCAAATGTGGTATTTCCTAGTCGGCTGTACAAACACCTAGGGAATCTAGGAGCTGCTTGGTGGGTGTTCATGAATTATACCACTTGGTAAGCTTGATGGCATTTTCACAGCTGCTAATGGAGGACCGAGCGTGTGGTGACAAAATGGTTAACGCGAAAATACGCAAGATGGATGGCTGCCATAAAGATACTGAAGAGGATGTTGAAACTAAGTAGAAGAGGAACGAATATCGTAATCTAGGCTACGCTTGACGGCATCTTACCTGTTGACCTGCTCCAAAAATATGTTAACCTATGTAGCGTGTCAGCGTACACTGTGAACTGGATACAAACTATTAACTTGGGTATTATAGTTAGTTATACATATTCACATGGCAAATGCTTTCTATCTGAAAACAACTAATGTAGCAACGGCGTTTTGTTTCAGTGCACTAAGTTGTTTAATGCCATAATGCTTGCCTTTTGTTAGCATCACGTGATGCTTAGCTTATGCAAAAATCACTTGTTTCAATGCCAAGTTACGCTTTGAGCTGGATAAAATTTGTTACACCGATATTTAGCGTGCGCAACCTGTATTACTTTAAAGAAGCACTTTTCGTCCTGTATTCATACACTGCATCATGGCATGACTATTACTAGACATACAAGCTGAACGAAATGCACCCTACTTCATCAAGTCAGAACGATTTTAGGCGATACTATTCGCAGCGAGGACCGTATTGCATAAAATATAGGTATATAAAAGTATAAATATATATTATAATTTTATATTATTTTAGAAAGTCCTAGTGATAGTGAAACCTAAAGTGTAAGCGTTTTTCATCCGCACGACTCGTGCAGGAAACGGAGGTATGAATTGGTTACTCAGGGGGCTTTCGTTTGGGAGTCATCAATACCTCAGAGAAGTTACTCACATCCTAGCTCATCAACCTGCTCAAGAAATAGCATTCGTTGAATTATCTTATTTTATCCATTCCAACTGAACTAAAAATGAAACCCCAAGCAATCACGCATCTAAAGCATACCATATATTTCTCTGCCATTCCTTTAGTAAGTATGCGCTTTTTACATTAAACCTGCATACAACATAATGCTTCGCTAATGGGGGTGGGCTGAATGGGCTTTGGGATCGGCCTGGTTGTTCCTGAATTCGGTGGAAGTAGGCCAATGTATGCGCGACTGTAATAGACTCAAAACAACCTATAGATATTTGCGCGCGTATCAGTCGTCGTTTGTTGAAGGTACATTGCGAAATGCTGTCTGACTCGTCAATCGGATTGTTTTATTGTTGTCAGCGTACTACCTGGTTTACTGTGGAACTGTCGTGTTTTATTTATGGAATTGTGTTCTTTCCATTTAACTTTACTTCCTATCTTGCCAAATTAAAACTTGGGAGTCGGCTTTGGCATTTCTTCCTTATAGTGCTCGCAGGGACTGATTTGCTAACCATGCGAATTGGGCGCGACACTAAAGGTAACGCTACATAATTCATATGCTTATAATCAATCTTGGTATGCACGTGACTATGTATAGTACAAGAACAACGGGAGAGAGTCTAAGCAAATCGCTTTGCAATGCATGCGACTCTTAAATGAACGTGTACACAACGTCTTGGTCAGCGGTGGACAGTGTGTCTGTGGGTACTTTAACTTAGACAGTTTATGAGTAAGATTTCGGATTTTGGTAGCTGTTACTGAACTCAATATGTAGTATTTTTATGCCTAGGAAAGAAGTCAGTGTACTTCGAGAAACCCGACCAAGTTGTTTCAGTGGCCACCAGAGTTCAAAGAAACTAACATGCCTAGGTATAGTCCAAACGTACATTTTTACTGGGGCTAAATCCTCATAAGCTTGAGAGAGACTTAAACATGGTTTGGCAATTTCCTGTTAAAAGGGTTCGCTTTTAGTCTGTGTACCAGTTTCAGGTGCCAAAAATAACCCCTCTACAGAGATGAACTGATTTTCGCGTTGATAGCATTCATGGAAACCTAGGTTAAGTTAGCATGCCTACTAATTACAAAACCTCAATATATCGGTGACAAAAATGCCTTGAAGACAGTAGGCTACGCTATTTCTGGTAATAAGTTATCATTATTCATGGAACGATGCTTCTGCCCGATCTAATGAGCGGATCAGCGACTAAACCGCTAATGGCTATTTAAAGAAAGAACGCTGCTTAATTTTTGAATTATCAGAGCTGTTAATCTTTGCCCTATTGCATATAAAGGAACGAGTTTGTGTTTTTAGCATTTACTACATCCTTTATCGCACTGGGTCTGTTGAGCCAATTAAAGATTTACTATAGCACAGGACTGGCAAGTGAAGGGAGTCACATAGGTTACGGGTATTGTATAAATACATAGGGAACAATAAGTTCGGTCTACGGCGGCCGCAGTGACCCCAAGGAAAATGGCTCTGGTTCGGTTTTCAGATATGCACGAGTGATATAGATGTTGGTCAGCAGGAATGTTCCCCACGCACTGACACAATTTAGCTAGCACCTCAAAACTTAACAGGTATTAATTTGCCAAAAGAACAAGGGGGACGTGCTAAAACACACCCTGAATACTTAATGTAACTGATAACCCAACCGACAAGTTTTCCGTTGTCAAGACGGCGATAGACCGAATGACATCTTGACCCGTATACCGTTGCATATGAGTCATTTAAGTTATTGTGCTGCTAATTTTCATGCATGAATAGGATTCACAACTGATGCTCTTCTATAATACTGATAGTGCACGTTAAGTCATAAAGTTTCCTAAAAGTTAAATACTTAATTTAACAAGCATGTATATGCTCCATATTTTTCTTTAAACAGTAACTTTACACCACGTTTTGTAGTTGTCATAAAAACTATATTTGCGTCCAGTGATTCCCAAACTAATGTTTGACAGCTATTACTTGAAAAAGTACGACATGTCAATAAGTTAGATAACTTACTCAAAAGGGTGAAAAATTGAAAATTTTCGAAACAATCTTTTTAACAAGTGTGTTAGTATTTGGACCGAACAGAATCGTGGATCCCGGCCAAATTTGGTGCCATTGGCATATCTGATGCCTTGTCAATGTTAAATCTACTATTTTATGAACCTGATGCCTTTGTGACCAAGCGCTATAAAATTGGACATGGCACGGTTTCTACTCTTGCAATCATATATGCGATCACCCAAATCTGTAATGACATGGTGTTATATTTCATGTCAGGAATAGCTATTTCGGTCTTTAAGTATGAGATCGATTGCTGACAGCTTGAGGTGGATTTAGAGCCGGGTGCCACAGACATAACCTAGAGTTGGTCCATGCATGTTAAATTGGTGGTCGAAAGACATGGAAGTCCAGCAGACCGGCGTGGAAGGAGCCATTGAGGCACATTAAGCTTTCCTGCTAGTCTAATCGAATAGAAACTATTGAGTATGGAAAAACTGCTGCAGAAAGTAATTTATACTTTTCAGGTTGCTAACGTAAATGAAAAAAGGTTCAACTCAGATAGATAGGTATAACAAAAGTGCTGACATTTTGTGCAGGATATGAAAGTAGGAAAACCACTATCAACAAACCAGGGTTGCTCTGCATAACAACGCTGTCTTGAATTTCCCGTATATTACTAGACTTGGAGCTTCTAGCACAATTCTGACGGTGGGTTTCTCGAATATTAAGCAAAATCTACTGCAGCTCCGTGACGCTTTTTTGACTCGATTTCAACTAATCTGTGGTCATTATGATGAGTTTACGCAGAATAATTGGGTAGTTCGATTAGAACTGCAAATCAAGCTAACAGCACAATAGTATCCGACCGAAGAAGTTTTACAGGTGAATGGGTGTGGAGTAAATTGGTAGAGTAAAATGTGCACACCTCCAGAGGTTTCTTGTTGTTTAATATTGGACTTTACAACGGCTGGGTAATTTTGCTGGCTGCAGACGTACGTACTTGATTAGCAGTCGCTTTGATTGTTCAAGTTACCTAACTGGCATTTTGAAGTGAAACGTCTAGGTTACAAAATTAACGATACAATTTACTGAGGAAAACGCCTTAAAGTACTTTTGTAGTTAGTGAGGACTATTTTAATAATATTATATTTTAGATTGTCGTTGGTAAGTGAAAGTAAATAGCTTGTTTATTTTATTCAGTTCGAACGTTTTTGGAATGATACTTAGGGCCAGGAATCGCTTCGAGATATCATATACAAGCAAAAAAGCACTTTCTTTACACAAGTTGCCGAACACAGGCTGCGTATCATTGAGACCTGTTTTCTTTGCGCATTTGAATATGCAAATTATTTATAAAATTAGCACTAAACTTTACCAATTCTCTGTTAAAAGGTTTTTTATTACTGGCTTTCTATCAGTGCACTTAGTGTTTAAAAGACACATATGAAAACGTTGTTTTGCCATTTGCTATGCGTCATCAAGTCGGCATTTTTCCTAAAAGCTTGTGAAATCGCTTTATCCCTCTTAAGTAATCTAATCTTTCGCATAATATTTACGAGTGTGTCAGCCTGTTCATTTGCTTCGGAAAGCCTTTGGTTACAACAATGTCTTTATCTTTTTAGGTGAGAATCGAGGGGCGCAACAGGGGATAGAAACTTACATTGCTTTCGGTATAGTGGCTCACAAAACATGTAATCTTACCACAAAAATCGGAAACGGCGCCGGAAGACGAGTTCAGGCTTTTCGGAATCTTTGGCAATGTATATCCTCCTCTAGCAGCAGGAACAGCGTTCAGGAGCAAATCAGCTTCACAAATATCCGACACCTTACTCCAAATAACCACGAGGGACCGCGGCAGCGAGTTTGGGTTTTAGACTTCGTACCATGTATTGGGGCGCGTATTTCAGTGAGAAAATGTTAACTAGCATGACAGAGAAGAGTAGTTAACACCCAATAAGTTACTGCTACCCGGCGAGATGGTGGAGTAAGTTGTTAGAGTTTAAAGGTTCGATCATCAAGGAGTCACTGGGATCGGCGCTAGTAATGAGGCAAAACACAGTCTGCTGATGTTTTCCACTGGGGTGACGGGATCATTGGGCATGTGCGCCATATTGATTAATGCAAAAATATATAAGTACGGAAGCCCCTTGTTTATTAGTAATATATCTTATGCCGAAAGGCGTTATAACAATCAAGCCAACTGGTACCATGCAACTGGACTTATGCTGCTTTAGCTGATCCTGATAACATTCGCTGCGACAGAACATGCATTATCATTAATTACAGGGCACTTTTTGATTTCTTGCCATGGCGTGTTTTGCATTTAAACTGTTTGTGCAGGCAGAATTATCACGATAACGGAATACGTTTTATGTATGTGTATTTTCAGCTAACTTGACTAATAAGTTCATACTAGTAGTCTATGCAGACAGTGCATCACATTGCGAAAGGAAAACAGCGGTACTTTCTGCCCACGCAACAGGCGACAGCGAACTTTTACTGGAATGCTAAAAGAAACGATATCCCGGTTAAACCTATTATTCCACGAATCCATGCTATAGTTTTTCGGGCTAGATATTTCGGACACTTCATAGGACATCAAACGACTCCCTAATTCCATTGCATCCTGCAGTACTGCGAATACTTAGGCTCTCTTCTCCATTGGCTTTGACACTTAGCTATAGGGAGCAAGGGATGATCATAATATTTGGTATACTAAAAGGTATATTTTGTGATCCATCAATCACTAGCGTACAGAATACAGTCTTTGCAGAGGACAGTAAATGTAGTGAGTAATAAGTATTTTCCGCAAAATTCGAATACGTGATT
Organism: Dicrocoelium dendriticum; assembly: GCA_944474145.2. Lineage (NCBI taxonomy): Eukaryota > Metazoa > Platyhelminthes > Trematoda > Plagiorchiida > Dicrocoeliidae > Dicrocoelium > Dicrocoelium dendriticum. The sequence goes on from OX104059.1 coordinate 12,790,939, forward strand.
TATGGGATGGGCTTTATATACTTGGAATTATAACCAGTTTCAGCGGAATATCTCTGAGGATCGTAAGCTTGTGCATAAATAAACCGGTTCGTTGCTTTACCTCCTTTTTGGTTAGAAATTGTACGAATAAACTAATTCTTAAACTCGCACACAAAGATCACGGAGTTCTAGCTGGCTTCCGAATGATGTATGCCATGATTACAACCGCCCGGAACTTCATTTGATCTACGGGGGATGTGATGATCAGCATAACCGAAACAAAGGTGTAATTCTTTCCAGCATCCTTGATGGGCGCAACATAGATTTGGTTAACAACGGTTCATGAGTTCCCGTGAGTATAGGGGAAACTAGGTCTTATTAGTTGGGGTTTATGGCACTTCCCAAAAATTATCGAAAAATATCGGCAGTCGTGAAAGACGTAAGTCGGTAAGTGCGCATCAAAATTAATCAGCAAGAAAAATCAGCTCCCTTAAGGATCATTTGACAATCGCATGATAGGCTGTAATTGTCAGTGCAACTAATATTATTGTAACTAGCCAAAAAAGTACAATTCCGTTAACTAATGAAGATATATTTCCGGAATATTAGTAAACAAAGGATCTAGGCACGTGCTGTAGATAAAACCCACCCCACGCGAGCAGGATTCAAAGGACCATTTCCGAACTGCGCTTATCAGAGAGTAAACGATTGGCGTCCACTAATTTATCAGTACTTACAGGATAAACGTGTTGAAGTAAAACTCTTCTAATTTTAACTAAAACTGATGTTATATTACTGGTAACCGGCAGCAATATAGTTGTCATTTTGTTACGGTTTTCATCCGAGTAGTTCACAAAATACACAGCAGAGCCCTAGCTGCCAGAGTACCGGACGCGCTTCGTCCAAATGGGGCTCGTCACTGGTGTGCATTCAAACGGTCGTCTAAGGAGGTTTGAAACCATGACAACTAGAGGGTGATACCCACAAGCCAGCAGCTTAAGACATTGAGCCATTGGAGATATGGGCAATGTTATATATATTACAAACGAATTAGGAATTAACACAACCTATCTTCTACTGTCGCTGACAGCAGTAACAGTGCCAGTTGCTGAGGCCCAATCAATAGAAGATATACATATAGCAAATTATTAATAGGAAAGTGTATTTAATTTATACCATTGGTAAGTACAAGGACTTTATTTGTCATATTGTTAAAGTTTTCGTCACATTAGTTCAAAGCAACGTAGCAAAGCTTAGTCCGGAAGAGTACTGGACGCCTTTCATCCTACTGCGGCTCTGCAATGATGCGCATTCCCTTTGTAATCTAAGAAGGATTGAACCCTTGACAGCTAGTTGCAGATCCCCATTACACATCAGCAAAAGACACTAAGCCAGAAGCAATGTTGGATGAGCAACATAATTTGCATTTAGAACCAAATATCCTCCACTGATAATGATGGTGGTTAGTCCGCGAAATGTTGACGTTCACACATTATATGATATATGCATAGCCTTTTGAAATTATTAGAGGCTATTTATTTTATATTACTTCTAATTAACAGGACTTTAGTTGTTGTTCAGTTAAGGTGTTCCTCACAGTAGTTCAAAAAATACGTACAGTGCCTAGTCGGAAATGGGACCAGACACGCTTCGCCCAATTGGGTCTCGTCACTGGTGCGCATTCCATCGGTCCACTAAGGAGGATCAACCACATGAGCGTTTGAAGCGGCAGCCCACTGGCGGGCAGCGATAGCCACAACGTCACAGGGGGAGGTTGGTTGGAATACGTAACTTGCAAACTAACTGGGATAGAGCACGATATATCTTTCAGTGTCAATGACAGTGGTTATTCTAGGAGGTCACAACGTTCTCTCAGTAGACGCTATATCCATCTCATTTTGAAAATAAGCGAGACCATTAATTTATATTGCTGCTAAGCATCGGGATATGATTTGTCGTTTGCATATAGTTTTTATCCCAGTAGTTCACAAAATACATAGCAGAGAAATGGACGCAAAAGTAACAGTGACTTTTGCTTTAATGTAGCTCGTCAAATGTGCGCATACCATCGGTCCTCTAAGGAGGATCGCGCCCATGACCGATAGAGGCAGATGCCAAGTAGTCAGCAGGTTAAGTCACTGAGCAATGTGGAAAGTTGGCTAGGATATATAATTTACAAACTAACTCGGATATAGCACCAGCCATCTTCCATTGTCAATGACAGTGGTTAGCCTGTGAGTTGATGACGTCCTCTCACTAGACGCTATACCCATAGCATTTTGCAAATACGGGAGGCTATTTATTTTATATTACTGGTAAGTAGCTTGATGTTAGTTTTCATTTTGTAAAGTTATTCATCTCGGTTGTTCACACATTAGATAGTAGAGCCTGGTGCGAAAAAGTACCGGACGCAATTCGCCCTGTTGGGGCTCGTCAGTGGTGCGCATTCCCTCGGTACTCTAAACAGGTTCGAAGGCAAGACAGCTTGTGGCGAATGCCAACAATGCAGCAGGTTAAGTCACGCAGCTATGGGGGAGGTTGGATGAGCTACATAATTTACAATATTATGGCATTAACACTACTTATCTTCAACTGTCACTGACAGTGTTTAACCTGCCAGCTTATTACGTCTGCTCACTGGACGGCATATCCATAGCATTTTGAAACCGGAAGAAGCTGTTTACTTCATAATACTGGTAAGTGGCAGGAATTTACTTGTCATACATTTAAATGTTTCATCCTAGTAGTTAAAACCGCCTAATATAGCCTTGTCCGACAATTTAGCAGACGCGTGTAGCCGTATTGGTGCTCCTGATTAGTGCGCATTCTCTCAGTAAAATAAGGAGAATCGAACCCATGATCGCTAGATGCAGATGCACACTAGTTAGCTGCTTAAGCCACTGAGCCATGGGAATGTTGCTCGGATACATAATTTGAAACCAACGGGGTTATAGTACCGCTTTTCTTCCACTGTAAATGGCAGAATTTATCCTGCGTGCTGATTGGGTCCTAACAATATGCGCTAAATCCATTCCATTTTGATAATGGGAGAAGCTATTTGCTTTATATTACTGTTGATTACCATTATGATAGTTGTCATATTTTATGCGTTTCTTCTCAGTTTTTTGCAAACTACACATAGCGGAGCCTAGTTCGGAAAGGTACCAGACGCGTTCGCCCTTATGTGGCTCGTCAGTTGCGCGAATTCCTTTGGTACTCTATGCTGCTTCTAGCGCAAACACTGCTAGTGTCGAATGCCATCAACTCAGCAGGTTACGTCACAGAGCCATAAGAGACGTTGGCTGGGCTATATATTTTGCACTCTAACTGCCATCTAGCATCGCCTATCTTTCAATGTCATGGAGAGTGTTTATCCTGCTAGTTGATTTCGTTTTCTCAATGGACGTACGTCCAAAGCATTTTAAAATTAGTAGAGGCTATTTATTTCCTATTCCTATTAAGTAGCAGGAGCTTAATTGTCACTCTGTTAAGGTTTTCATCCTAGTAGTTTACAAACTACGTAGCAGAGCCTTGTCCGATAATGTACTACATTTGTTACGTCCTGCTGGTCCTCGTCAGTAGTGCGCAAGTTGACAGTCCAATAAGGAGGATCGAAACCATGATCACTAGAGACAGATGCCAATTAGCACGCAGAGTAATCAACTCAGACACGAGGACAATGGCTCAGCTACATAATTTGCAAGCCAACAAGGAGTTAGCACGAACTATCTTTCCTAGTTTGGTAACGAAACGTCTGCAACAGAAATGCCCAGCTCGGAGAACAGGACAATCCTTTCATCCACATCCCGAGCTACAGGTATTCTTAATAATTTGTAGATCTTTTACTTTCATTGTGAGTGTTTAGCCTGTGACTGTATTACGTTCTCTCTCTTGACGCCATATCATTTTCATGTTTAAACTAGGAGAGGCTATTTGGTATATGTTGCTGGTTGGTAGCAGTATTTTCAACGTCCTTTTGTTAAGGATTTCATCACAGTTTTTCAAATACTCCATAGCAGGTTCTAGTCCGGATAAGTGCCGGAATCTTTTCGTTCTATTAGGACTTCTCCTTGGTGCTCATTCCCTCGCTCCTCTAAGGGGGATCGAAAGTAAGACCTATAGCAACAGCTTCCAACTCGCAAGCAGATTACTACACTCAGCCACGTATTCGATGGTTGGGAAACATAGTTTGCAAACTAATTGCCATTTTGCACAACTTATCTTCCAGTGTGGCTGATGGTGTTTGGCTTGGCAGTTGCTGTCCTCTCAACTACGTTATATCCACATCATTTTGTAACAAATGGATGCTATTTCTTTTAGCTTAATTTTAAGTAGCATTACTTTAATTGTCATTTTGTTAACGTTTTCATTCCCTTAGTTCACAAGCTACATAGCAGAGCCTAGTCCGGAGAAGTACTAGACCCGTTTCCTCTTACTACGTTTCGTCAGTGGTGCTAATTCTTTCGGTCTTCCAACGATGATCGATACCATGAACGCTTGAATCAGATGCTAACTAGTCTCCAGCTTAAGATACTGATCCATGTGGGAAATTGGACGGCTACATAATTTGCAACTTAACGGTCATGCAGCACCACCTATCTTCCACTGCCACTGACAGTTGTTAGCCTGCCATATGTTGACGTCCTCTCAATAGACTCTATTTCCATTCCAATTTGAATGTATGAGAGCCATTTTGTTTAATTACTATATACTATGAGTGTATTAATATTAATTTTGTAAGAGTTTTCAACTTGTAATTTCCCACACTAGATTGCAGAGCCTAGTCCGTTTAAGTACCAGGCGCGTTTGCTTCTATTACACATTAACAGTGGTGCGCATTCCCTCGGTCCTCTTAGAAGATTCAAACGCAACGTTGCTAGATGCAGCTGCCAACCAGCACGCAAATTAATCAACTTAGACACAGGGTCCATTGCTGGACTACATAATATGCAAATTAAATCGGATATGGCACCACCTATCTTCCACGGTTACTGACAGTGGTTCACATGCATTATGATTACATCCTCTCAATAAACGCCAAATCCAAAACATTTTGAGACTAGGAGAGGCTATTTAATTACCATTATTGGTAAGTAGCAGGATAGGACTTGTCCTTTTGTCAACGTTTTTATCCTGGTAGTTCGCATACTACCCAGCAGATCTTAGTCTGTTTAAGTAACAGACGCCTTTCGCTCCTATGGGGCTCGCAACCACATGCTAAATAAACGTTCCAGCGGACGGTAGGTGTCCCATTTTTGGTGTACCAGTATTATGAATTAAACAGCCTCTTCCGGTTTCAAAATGCTATGGATATGCCGTCCAGTGAGCAGACGTAATAAGCTGGCAGGTTAAACGCTGTCAGTGACAGTTGAAGATAAGTAGTGTTAATGCCATAATATTGTAAATTATGTAGCTCATCCAACCTCCCCCATAGCTGCGTGACTTAACCTGCTGCATCGTTGGCATTCGCCACTAGCTGTCTTGCCTTCGAACCTGTTTAGAGTACCGAGGGAATGCGCACCACTGACGAGCCCCAACAGGGCGAATTGCGTCCGGTACTTTTTCGCACCAGGCTCTACTATCTAATGTGTGAACAACCGAGATGAATAACTTTACAAAATGAAAACTAACATCAAGCTACTTACCAGTAATATAAAATAAATAGCCTCCCGTATTTGCAAAATGCTATGGGTATAGCGTCTAGTGAGAGGACGTCATCAACTCACAGGCTAACCACTGTCATTGACAATGGAAGATGGCTGGTGCTATATCCGAGTTAGTTTGTAAATTATATATCCTAGCCAACTTTCCACATTGCTCAGTGACTTAACCTGCTGACTACTTGGCATCTGCCTCTATCGGTCATGGGCGCGATCCTCCTTAGAGGACCGATGGTATGCGCACATTTGACGAGCTACATTAAAGCAAAAGTCACTGTTACTTTTGCGTCCATTTCTCTGCTATGTATTTTGTGAACTACTGGGATAAAAACTATATGCAAACGACAAATCATATCCCGATGCTTAGCAGCAATATAAATTAATGGTCTCGCTTATTTTCAAAATGAGATGGATATAGCGTCTACTGAGAGGAGGTTGTGATATCCTAGAATAACCACTGTCATTGACACTGAAAGATAAATGTTGTTCTATCCCAGTTAGCTTGCAAGTTACGTATTCCAACCAACCTCCCCCTGTGACGTTGTGGCTATCGCTGCCCGCCAGTGGGCTGCCGCTTCAAACGCTCATGTGGTTGATCCTCCTTAGTGGACCGATGGAATGCGCACCAGTGACGAGACCCAATTGGGCGAAGCGTGTCTGGTCCCATTTCCGACTAGGCACTGTACGTATTTTTTGAACTACTGTGAGGAACACCTTAACTGAACAACAACTAAAGTCCTGTTAATTAGAAGTAATATAAAATAAATAGCCTCTAATAATTTCAAAAGGCTATGCATATATCATATAATGTGTGAACGTCAACATTTCGCGGACTAACCACCATCATTATCAGTGGAGGATATTTGGTTCTAAATGCAAATTATGTTGCTCATCCAACATTGCTTCTGGCTTAGTGTCTTTTGCTGATGTGTAATGGGGATCTACAACTAGTTGTCAAGGGTTCAATACTTCTTAGATTACAAAGGGAATGCGCATCATTGCAGAGCCGCAGTAGGATGAAAGGCGTCCAGTACTCTTCCGGACTAAGCTTTGCTACGTTGCTTTGAACAAATGTGATGAAAATTTTAACTACATGACAAATAAAATCCTTTTACTCACAGTTACTAAAAAATAAGTATTTTTGCTTACTCTCAATATGCTATGGATATAACTTCTAATGGGGGAACATCATCAACTTGCACGCTAGCGACTCTCATCGGCATAGAATGTAACTTGGGTTTTATTGCAGGAATTTTTTATGCTGCTCACTAGTTGGCATCTGCCACAAGTTTTCATGGGTTACATTTTCCTTAAATTTTGTATCCTTAGTGTTTTCTGTTCGATTTTATTTGCCGTAATTTTTCAACTTTCTTAGGATACCAACATTATTCTTGAGTAGCCAAATATGAAGAGTTTCGACGTTTGAGATGCATACTACCCTTTTACTTAAGTATGCTTGTAGCGGGGAATGGTACAGCGTATGTGGATCTGGGCATTTAACATGTATATTTGGTTCCGAAACATACTTATCACAACAACTGTAGCTTTCAAAACGATTTATTTCAAACCACAGCCTTATTTACAGACACGTGAATGCACTTTGAATGTTGCAATGTATGATCGCACCATACAGTACGGTTGGTGAGCATACACACACACACACACACACCAAATGACGGACTACCCCTCATTAACCAGTGCTGGCCTACTTTCCAAGTGGTACTAGCTTCAAACCTTATAGGTTCTTCTGTACCAACACCATTAGTGTTGTCTAGCATCAAATTCATCGCAAAATGGTTCTGAAAAAGCTACTCTCCTTGGATAACCTGCACCTTAAATCAAGGCAGACAGCAGCAATTCACGTTGCCCAGTCATTTGCCAGATACTTTCAGATAAGTCCGTCTGATCCTACTAATTACCATCCGGTAACACTTCTCTCTGCCCTTTCCAGACGCAAGGAATCGATCATCGCTGACGTATTGATGCGCTAATAAGGAAACCTAGGCAATGCGTTATTGGGATGGGTTGGTAATCTTCTCCGTGAACCACAGTCCTAGGTTAGAGACCGAACATCTCTGCCGGACTCTAATCAAGTGGAGCGCAACGATCCTGCGATAGCCATTACTACAAAGGTTTACTTTTCCGGCTGACGTTAAAAGTTGTCCGGGGATCAAGCTTATCGACGACGACAAGATTCAGCATTGACTACCTAGATGGGAGGCGACTTTGACCGGTGAGGAATTCACTGCCATTAAATGTGATCAAGTGACATGTTATCCACATCCACCGTAGACACGCCTTTCACTAAAATGTTAGGGCATATGACCTGCAGCGAAGCCCTCAGGAACGTAACCTCGGTGTGCTGGTGCAGGACGACTTCGGTTATTCCAGACAGTCGAAATCCGTTTCAAAATTGATAACCAACACGTTGTTAGCTTGCGTGTGGTATTCGAAATTTTGGGTTCATTCACTTTCTCTATGATGCTCCACGATTACTTGTGTTAGCACGTAGAATAAGTAATCCAAACTTGGCACGCTTGACTAAATCGAAACCGTGCAGCGCTTGAAACTCACTATGTTCGAACAATAAAATGTTCAAACGATTGTGTAACCTTGCGTACCAGCAGTGGCTAAATCCCTTGGGGTGTTTATTAGCCGCTACATGTGGATCCTTGGAGACCATATATTAGTCTACCAGATACGGAACGACCCCACGTAAACATGTTGCTAACTACTTCAACTCATCCCGAACAACAACTTCACAGGCAAAAGCCTGAAACTGAGTCAACAACATCTGGGCTTTATAATATTCCTGGACGGAACTCAGCTCATGGCGACTCAGTGATTCTGCCATACGTAGCCATCGAGCGTTTCGCTGCCTACACCGTTTTTATGCTCAACGACTGCCTAGACGTTAAGAATTCTAGCCGACGGACACATCATAATCATCATTTGCCAGCGGACCAGTTTATCAACCAAAACATTTGTGAAAGCGGAGAAGTATATTTACATAATGCGCATCTGCCTCATCCGGCTGCCATCAAATGGTACTGCATGCCTCTTCGGCCTCGAACCGGGGATGCGCAATTGCCTGTATAATTTCCAAATAGGATGATTCTAGTAAAGATAAGGCACTAGTACTTCAAAACAACAACTTACCAGTCAAATGCCCCGGAAACATTATGGGCACACAAAATTTCTGGCTTGTTACTGCGCAATCCATCAGCTTCACACTGTGGTACATACGCGATGTGGTAAATCTTCTTGGGTTGCTGGTAGCCCAACAGTAAGGTTTCATTGTTCCATGCAGATGAAACAATGCCTCATCCGTAGAGATGACAGAACCAATATCCACGGGCTCCATAACAAGCGGCAAAATTCATGCCGTTTCTCAAGATCGCATAGGTTCAAAACCTGCACTTGCATTGCATGGATTCTCCGAAATTTTCGTTCCGGTAATATCCTGCGTATCGCATATCGGACTGAGTCACAGTGCTGTGCGATCTGATGGCTGCGGATGTCCGGGACTCCTTGACACGTCACTCACTGCAGAGCAAGCTGGACAGCCGTCCGTGGTGATGCGAGGCGGTCCGGTTCTCTTCTGTCACACACACACACAGTTACCTCGACCTTCTTCACTAGTTTAAGCACGTACTGTAGTTTGACGGGACGCAGTACTGCATTTATTGCATTGAATTTGTTTAAAGCTGATGCGGTGCTTAAACCGCATTGACCGTAGAGTCGAATAATAAGCACGCGCTGAGTAAAAGGAAATTTACATGATTCTGATTGCATTGTCTGCTCGTGCTCCATTATCTGTGGTTCAATAATCTTGACAAGAGTTGCAATGCCTGAACTCGGCCTTAGCTGAGCTCCCATCCCGTGCACACATTCACGCTGCAGTTTTAGTTGTCAAGGCCGACTTCTCTGTGTAGACAGCGCGATAAACAGAGATAACCATCCATCGCTCCAACGCCTACCGTTGGCCATTACCTTCAGCATCCTGCGCGAGTTTACCCCCACAGTTAACGAACGCCAGACACGCGTTGTGGCTGTTTGTATTCATCTCGCCTAATGATCAAATCAGCCTTAGGTCGGTGCGTCTTTTGAGGTTACGCTTTTTCTCAGATTATCCCTGCGATAAGTCTCGCATCTGCCGAGAATTCCATAGGTCCTCACCACTAACGTCAGAGTGAAATTCAGGTCTCTGCACGCGCAGTTTTATGATGCGAAGTTCCCCCAAACATTGCATGGCTATTAGATGTTGGGGACAAAAACCGTAAATGATCGGCGTTCAACACAAGCCAGACGCGGAAGGGAAATAAATGCTCATCGGCCTTCTTCTGTTAGGCTAACGTAATGTCTACAATGCTAAGAAAATATGGGAGATAGCTTACTGTATCTGTTACACTGATTGAGACAAATCAAACTGTTTTCGGCAAACCGCCGCGGAAAGAAACTAGGGTTTTAGGGCTTATACGACCTATCTAAGCTACATGAGTATTACGAGGGTACAAGCAGGCCTTGTTTTTGATGCAACAATCAGTACAAGCCAACAGTTTTTAAGAGCGCTTTGTTGTACTTATGCAGCCAAGGGTAGATGGTCCCCTACTAATCGACCGCTCGGTGCAAAGTGGCCCTGTGTTCAAATCCGTAGCGTACCGTGTCACGTTATGCCGCCAGTTCCAACAACCCCACGGACACAAATCCGGCCAGACAAAGAGATTTGCTTTTATTCGGTAGAACGCGAATCACAACGCGGCATGAGTGCTCTTGGTCAACCAAGGCAGTGCACAACGATACAATTGCTTATATTTGCCTTACGCAGTTGCCGACAGTGTTTGCTTGGACCTTATGAAGTAGACCTAGCAATAAGCTTTACGATAACTCCAAAATCCTTGATACAGACAGAAAGATGATGTATTGTAGACGAAGGACTGCGCTGAAACGCAGCTAATAATGAAAACCGGCGTTTGACATGGATCCGTTTATAGTACCTTTGAGAAACTTTCGCAATGGGTAGGCATGCTCGAGTTTGCTTGAATGAGGTACTCACGCCGATGTGCGTAACAGTGTGAATCCCAAAACTTGTAAAGTAGGAACAACCGAAAAGTTCCGACTAGCACGGCAATCACCAGGCGAACACGACGTTAGCGCGCAAGTTCAGGAAAACTTGGTTTGCTCCAAGCAATCAACAAATGTGTGGAGAACTGATAACCAGCACGTTGGCTTGCTACAACAGGCTTCCGGACAAACAGACACTAGTAGTTTCAGTCTGACTCTGATTGTATATGTAGCATCCATATCGAATACGCAAACTAAGCCGAGTAGCCATAGTTGAAACATCTCATTGCACCAGACTAACCTCAACGTCGAGCATTGAAATGCCATATTGGAACGCACCGCTTCTAATATGAGCATGGGCCAAATAATATTTGTTATTTGACGCTTCTCTTCATTGAACTCCCTTTACGTATTCCGGATTTACTTTTCCGCCCAAGACGTCTATGAAACCACTAGAGCAAGGCTACATCAGCACATGTGATAACTTTATTCTGTTACCTGCACTACTGCTAAATGCTTTTGCTTTACGTAACTTTGATCGAAAACCCACCATACTATACAGCAAGACCTGTAAGCGTAGTATATTGGTACGCATAAAACCATTGTAAAATATGCCTTGAGAGCTCACAGGAAGGGTGCAAATAAGTTGAGTTAGATGTGTTCTAAGGCACATCTGCTTGATTCTACCGGGTAGACGTTTTAGGTTTGTGGCCGTCTGTTACTCACTTTGATTGTACTTTACATATAATGTTATCTGAACAATATCACTCCATATAGCTACGGTGATTTTCTTATCAATTGACCATTAAGATAAAGATGTAGGTCATGTAAACAGGTCTATCTAAAGAACACCTACATGTGTGATATTACACGTTAATGTCTGCACTGTGATTTACCTGAGGCAAAACCCTTGTTGATGGATTCTGACAGTGATGAGCCGCTGTATGCTTAATCTGTAGAACAGCGGAAGAGTATTCAACTAAGTTAACGGGTCAAGATACACCAAGAGTTTTGGGGCAGAAGTGAGAAATTCACCTGTTAGTATCTGAGTATTAACATATATACGTAGACTGACCGTGCGTTGCACAGGTGCACACTGAGTGTCTATTCTGTGCAGTGACCTAATGAACTTTAACTGAAACAACACAGTTAAGTAGAACAGGGTGCCTTCTATATGTTTTTCATGTGAATAGCGCAAAATGAAACCTGGTGATAGCCGGATTAACGGGTCTTTTACCAGCCAGAAGTGGGAAAGAACTTCAGCTTTCTATTCGGTTTCACTGGTTACCTAAACTAAATCTGGTGATATTTTGGACCAATATTGTGATTCAGTAGCAGTGAATGAAAGTAAGCACCGTTGGAATTTGTTTTAGCTGATAAGCCCTCCTAAGATTTACTCGCAAGCTTTGATACAGCTCGCCATAATGCAAGATTTCATCCCTTCAACATATATTAAACGGAAGAAGGGAGACCTCAAACATAGGACCACCGGGATTTCCTGTTTACAACAACAAGTTGTAGAAAATATCTTCACTCGTCCGCTCATAAACTGGCATGAGTTAAATTACAACTGAAAACCGGATTTGTGTGATGCAAGTTCTATGTCATCGAATCGAAGCGTAAAACGCTTGCACTCTTTCGCTACTCAAAATGATTCTCGTCATAAATTTAATAAACAACTGCTTCACAATGACACATTCACTTTAGTTGTTGACTAATTTAACCTCCTGTCATTATAGAGATTGAAGAAGCGTAAAGTCATGCTTTCGCCAAAGTTTACCTGCCTGGGTATTAAAATTTATTCAGGTCTTCAGGTCCGCGCAAAATCTTGCTAATAAGATTGTAGAATAGGATAGAGAATTTGCCAATCAGATAAAGACAACGTTCTGATCTGATAGTCTCTGACTTGTGTCGGTCTGTGTTGGCAAACGAAATTTCACACTATGAGACATCCGAAATCAGTTTCATTAAGAACATGCATCTAATGTTCCTCTCCTAGCCGCTATGTTTCGTATTTCATGTGCGTCGATGATATTGTTTCACACTGTTATCGTGCCCTGCATGACTACGGTCAGGAGACGCGTCTAGCTTATTTCCGTTAATGCGTAATAGTGATCACCGACGGTACGTGATCATAATCTGACATCTTGACGAGTTAAAGCGGTGCACGGTTTGTATCGAGAAATTTCCAACTTCGTAAATTTACCTTGCGGTGCTGTTTCCTGGCTAGCTGTGCTGATGTTCCACGACATTTCGTCAGCACCAGCAGATGTTTAAACTTAAGTATCCTACTGACGGTTAAAAGTTAACAAACAGCGCGTTGCGTAACCGTTTAATAACAGTTTCTAAGTCGCACTTTATAAAAATGACCAAACCAAGGGAAGGGAATAAGGTAGTTAGGCAAGGTCCGTTGTATAACTTTTCCCACCGCATGATGCACATAATCTAGCTCAAGAAAAAGTTCGCCAGATTAGCTGTTTGAACCTGTGCTTTGTTTTGTAAAACCACATGTGAAATCAAAATGTCCTAGTCCAACACTCGGTGTCAAAGCGCCGAAAGTTTATAGTTATCATTCGGTTACATCTGCCTGACAGCGTGCAATGATGGGACAGCGTCGGTAAGACAGCTTGCTTGCGGCTATTATTTCCAAGCGCCATAAAAATACATTCCCCGAAAATGTGTCAGTATAAAACCCTATAATCAGGCATCAGAGAAACAAAACAATCTCGTGCTAGGTAAGCGGTGACTGGGCATAACTAGTATCTGCGTAAGTAACGCAACTTAATCTGTGTTATCTGTTGCACTAAGGAACCAGTATGATTATCACTGCAAAGCACTCACCTAGGCGCAGTAAATTTGTGGAAACACTGGTGCTTTAGAACACTACTACATTATTCTCAGAGAATGAAGACAAGAGTTGAAGTTGCCTCAGATTGACAGATCGAGCTCACCAAGTTTTACTCTTATTGATTATACTCGCTCTTACCGTGACGCCATATGCAAATTCTAACAGACCGAGCTTATCCCCTGCTGACGTCACTGGTACTGAAAAATGTAGTGGCAACTTTTGCAATACTTGGACTGACCTCTATGGTTATGCGCCTATCATTGCTGAGGAAGATACCAATATATGTAAATTGATCAGCCAATACATGTTCATAGCCTCAAGCGGCCAATTGGTCCTCACGTGTCATGTGGCCCTGCACTCACAGTTTAAATTTTGAAGTCGCGCAAATTTTGGAGTCCATGTTTGATTTATAGATTTACAAATTTAATAACCGTGGATAATGTCTAAGGGAGTTAAAATTGCTAACGGCCATTTATATCTGAAATAAAATTGTATACTTAATCTTTCAAGACACAAAGATGTTAGTTAACCTCAACGCGTTAACTTTCTGAACATTCGGCAGATATTTTGGATGTTAAAATCGAAGAACTTAAGTTTGCTATGAAAGTATTGGCAAACTATAAGTTTGGGTAAAATGGCAAAACAATTGAAAAAAGCATCTACTTGGTTAATAATATTGTCTATGCCTCCACATGGATAAATTGACAAAGGTGTGCAACAATTTTACCCCTTTGTTACACACCATGTTAAGTAAGGCGCACTGAACCGGCTTGTCAGCAAATATGCCAAGGTTGATTACTACGAACCACTTTCAGTAATACGCACACACCCCAATTTCCCTGCGCCACAAACTACATAAAATGGTGCAGATGTGTGTATGCGTGGCAAAGCGTTGTTGAGCATGCTCATAGTATTTCAACAATAATATTCATTGAATGATATCCAATTCGGCAAATAAGGCCTTCAGTTCATCACAACACAAGAATTCTTCCACCGAAATCACTTGGCGAGTAAACCGCATAAATCCCCCGGATACAACCGGTGCGGAATAGAAGCGTGCAGAAAGTACAAGGAAAGCATTTACTAAGTAGAAGCAACAGCAACAGCAGTAGCAGAACACGCTGTTGTTGTAGAAGCCGCATCAAGATTAGCAGCAAAGGCAGCAAGACTACAACCATTTACTCATTAAATGTCTTTCTATTGAATCGTGTAAAACCGCCTGGCCCAAGCAGTGTTGTATATATCTTTAGATACATGAATATACCTTAGGTTGAGGAGGTATATCCCACTGGCGTCGAAGTTTGTATTAAATGGAATCCATTGGATGTCTTTAACATCGAGTTCATTTTCGTATTGCAAAACGCAAGGAAAATATGATGCTTAAATTTAATGCTTAGGTAAAGTAAACCTGCTCTACTTGACCTCCGAATTGCGCTACACGGTTAAAACGTATTATCTACACAGCAAACATTGGTGGTGAGGTGTACACGTTGTTTGCAGAAGTGAGATTAAAGAAATGTGGTGGAATTTACCTACTATTTTTTATAAATGTCGTTCACTTTAATACGTTCGGTCTGATTTCTTCGCTAGTTGTTCAAACCTTTCCTGAATTCCTTTTAACGGTTCCCGTACGAATGTTATGAGTACGCCGATGTAATTACAGCTTTGCGTGTATACTTCGGTGCAAACGAATTGGCCCGATTAATAACACCTAAGTAAGGTTCGCTGAGGATACGCACATCATCAATGCCCAGTTTACTTTGCAATACCATTTTTGTCAGAGATGCCGCAGCGCGCTAATCTTCGGATAACTCCTAATCTGCTTTAACATCATTGCAGATTGCACTTAGCTGCAGCTGCGTTATACTTAATTGACTAAACTGAACGTTGTAGCTTGGAAATTCTCTCTGCGTAATTAAGATTATATTGCAACTGACAAAACCGAACGTAACAAGTACCGTATGCACCAAACAACACCATTTCATAGTATTGTTCTGGAAGAATGATTCCGGAGTTGGTGATAAATGATACACCTCAAATGCTTAAAAGAACCCTAATACCTTAAAATTTGTCCATCACATAAAGTTTAGCGACAAACAAAGAGCTGGTTTACATCTAGTATGTGACCGTTAAAAGCAAATTCACGCACGCCACAATTTTACGAGTAGCGCTATAAGTTTGATAGTTCACGTTGCACTGAATGCCTTTTCTTGTCTTTACCATTGTGAGACACTCACAGATTGATTTGCTTAAACCTGAGTATTTCGATCTCTGGACTATTGTAAAGCAACAATGAAAATCCCTGAAACTTATCTGTATGTGTTCGCCTTTAAACAGTTCGAGTATTCTAAATTCATGCGGTGCCATTTAGTGCAAACAGAGCGTGTTTCACTTTTGTTGCAATGTTACTTGTCTGTGTTTTGTCAAAGCGCCATGTAATAAGATTTAGTGTATGACGGTTGCATTTTACTGGTGAAATTCAACGATTAGGCATATTTATTATTGCGGAAAAATTCCCGTGCCAAAATAGGTAGGTAAATTGATGAGTTGAATATCCTGGAGAAATTAGCATTTCACTGCAACTCCCATTCAGAGAATAAAACCATGATCTTAACAGCCGTCATTTCTGTGAAAGAACTCGCGCGGAATTGCATCTAACTCACAAGCATGTTAACAGCTTGATTTCTTGTCTGAAAAATTTAACCACCTTCCAATTATAATTTTCATGGCAAAGGAGACCGGACCACTGAACCGGACTTGTAAGACAATTACTTCTTACGAAGTAGTAAATTACGGTCAAGTGTACATCAAGCAACTAAACACATCTAATTGTGCACTGGTGATTTATTTGTGAACAACTCGTGGATGCCTTTCATCCTTCGTAAATTGTATGAATCAATTTTTTGTACACTATGTTATAGGAACTCATCATTAGCACCGGAGGACTATTATCAGCCTCTTTGTACTGCTATTGTGGATTGATATACCTTGAACACCACTAGTGTAGAGGTGTTAATCCTTGAAAGTTAACAAGAAATAAAAATCTCGTTTGGTTTGTCCTAGGTTGTCCACTCTATATCAGTGTTCCGCCGCATGAGTTAGTGATTTGTTTTTGCTGATTGGAGCACTCATTAATATCGATCAACGTGTCATCTTATAAACACACTCACAAGAGAATGCAATCGGATTGGCCGTTAGCTTCTGATATAAAACAAGTATCGGTGTCAAAACTAATCTATTTGCATCCACATCCTTGTAGTGAAGCATGTTCTGGAAGCAGTGGCTGTCGATTTTGTTGTTGGTAATCCTCACACTCACCAGCGTTTGCGGTAAGTTCAAATGGTATTTCCTATTTGGAGTAATAGGATCCTGACTTGATCATGCACTAAAAGGATGCATACATTTAGTTAGAATATATTAGACCAAATGAAACTAATCGGCGTGCTTTTACTTAAATGGTCAGCAACTTTGTGTATCCATACCACAGCACTTGAAATAAGGCATACATTTCATTTTGTAATCAACGTAGATCGGATAGCTGGTCTAATAAATGTGTAAAAATATCTACCTTATTTTCTATATACGTTAAATCCCAGGATTACACAAATGATGATATTCCTTTCTCTTCCATCCATAAATTAGGAAATAATGTAAGTTTCGAAACGATTGTCTATTCATTGTTATCCTGTTCGTACTCACCATAAGAAAGAACAATTAAATGCAGCAAAAGAGGGTGGGTGCTTAAAGGAGAAGGGATGCTAAAAAGACGCTCTGAGCTATTGGAAAGATGACGTTCGAAACTTTGTATTAGGATTGCCAGCCCTTACTGGAGAATAAATTTCCCAGGAAATTTGTTGAAGAGCTTAGGCGTACATTTATTCATATGGAAACTGATGCGATTATAAAAACTTAAACAAAAAAGAAGCTTTGCAATTTATGCTTTTATCAAATATATGTTACCCTGAGGAACAACCATTAGGACCACTAAATAGTAAAAGTTGAGTAGATTAATTCGAGGATGATTTGGTTGCATCATTTTAAAGTATTCAGTTTTGTAATCAAGATTACAGGGACATAAAGATAATTGCAGCAAAGCAATAATAGTCAGGTTATTTAAACCAATGAACTTTGCATTTTAACGGAGTCTAATATTACTTGGAGAAACACAGTGATGAAAAATAGTCCACTGCATTGGATTGCGCATATTTATTGATAATTCGTTTACTAGTTTCAGTGAGTTATATATACTTTTCCTCCAATTGACTATGAGCAAATTTTGCTCTGTTTATGTCTATAACGGGAATGTAAAGCAAATTAGACTGCTGCCTTGACTTGATGATTTTTATCTAGACAAAAGGTCACGGTCCCTGAAAATTGTTTGGTCAAGGATGCGGGCTAGGATTATAGGTTACAGATGTGTATCACCATATAAATTAAACTATATGTTTTTCGTTCGACGTGTTTAACAACAGATATTTTCAATGTGTTATTTTGATGATATTGGAACTGTGTTGTGGCAACTATATTATTTATATACCGTCCTTACGTTTAGGATACCAAAAGAACACTTGGAAGCCGCTTTCGAGTGAGTAACTTAACATTGCTTTTCCTACATCCTTACAAAGAAAATCAGGGAAATTTCAGTGATATACTACAGCTCCTGACTAGGCAAGCAATATGTACACTTTTAAGAGATGATGTTAGATTTATATATGAAATAAAGCTGTACTCAACGTGAGCATCAAGCTTCATTTAAAACTAGATAGGAATTATTTTGTCCAAATATAAACGTATCGTCGTTATTGTTTTGAGAGTAAACTGCGTTAACTTGTGGAAGTAAATTGCTGACGTCCCAGATGCATCTGGACTTACTAAATGTTTAAGAAGGCGATTTAACCTGGCTTAACCCATGCTTATTTGTCAGACGCATATGATTTATTTGACTTTCATTATAAGGAAAGTTAAAAATATATGAAATTTGCTTTTCTAAACTTTAAGAACATTATTTTTATAACAACTAAAATAATCTAATGTTCAGTATAGAGGTAATTTCATGCACTTTTGAACTCACTTGCAAAATACTAGCGGTTACATGGTAGTAACGGAATGCTGGACACAAAATATTATTTGCTATTAACCTTACGCGTGATGTTGTTTTAGCCTTCTAAATAGAAACTTATCAATGGGAATAGTCATGCATTGTTTAGCGCAACATATTTGTTTTAATTGTCTGGGACGAAATTATGTGTCTAGTAAACTGAGAAACGTTAATAAATGAGCAATATTTGTAACTTCTCCGTACCCTGCGCAACCTGCATGAATTTTCATACCGTTAGTATGTCACTACACTGTTGGTTTGGTCTGCTGATAAAGTACAAGCCTTTGTTTAGGTTCCACTTTGTTTTCTTTCTTGTGGTAAACCGCCATATATGGAAACACGCTGGAGATGTATTCACAGCACGGATATGTTCTTAACAGTTGTTCCAAGGGATAATAGGTAACACACCTAGATTTACGTATTCGGAGTAATACTAAGGATACGTATATTTCTATTGATGGGGGAAACTGTGTCTATAGCGCGTAGAACAATTTGCACAGAAGTAGCCATGTTCTTGCATGGATGACATGTATAGGTAGAGTATTGGGACATACGTTTTTTGTTTTAAATTTTTGGCTGATGGTTGGGGCCAAAACCTAGTTATGAAATGATTGGTGATTATGAACTTTTAGGGCCCCTCTTCCACTCACATCGAAAGATTTTCTTATATGAATATAGAGAATATGGTAGTTTTCTTGGTGTTTTTCTTGCTGGCTAGGTGCTCACGGTCATATTTGAGACATGAGGGATCTGAAGACATTGTAGATCAAGAAGGGCTATGGCGCAATGGATTTGTTTATAAAACTGCTCCACAGCGTTATACACACTGGTAGAGAGGATAGATGCATCCCGGTCGGGGAAATGAATTAACTGCTGTAACCTTTCCCAGTTTATCTTATGGGTTGCAACTGGTGGTGTGAAGTCGAGTTTAGTGACCATTTTAATTTGGAAACTGATTGGGATCATTTTATGGTCGGTGTCAGGGAGATTGTTTGAGATCTTGGTCTGTGGATTGGGTACCCACAATGTGAATATTAAGTCCGGTGCGTTGGCTGACCTGGTAAACCCATTTTTCCGCCAATTTCGCTGATGGTGGAAAGAAAAGAGGCGTGCACGGTAGAAGTTGGGTGGGATGATAGGTGTATTATCGGTAGGTTATAATC
The DNA here is from genome assembly GCA_944474145.2 of Dicrocoelium dendriticum. NCBI lineage: Eukaryota > Metazoa > Platyhelminthes > Trematoda > Plagiorchiida > Dicrocoeliidae > Dicrocoelium > Dicrocoelium dendriticum. The sequence continues at coordinate 12,810,751 of OX104059.1, forward strand.
CTCGGCACTAGTCACTTGGCCGTGTGGCAACTCCGATTTGAAGTCAAATGCAGAAGTGATATTGGTGATACTTACGTTAGACGCATTCAGTGGGTTGTAGATACGAGCGAACATTGTTTAAGATGGGACACTTGCAACGGATAGCCAAATATATTCTGGGATATTTTCTAACTGTGAGTGGTCTATGGGTATGGCTATAAATGTTTTGCGCATGCATACAATACACAATTTGGCTTTACTGCCGCAGCGAGCTTTTTGAAATAGGTGGCAGTTTGGAATCATCAGAGTAGAGTGAAGTGTATCTGAAGAACACCATGTTTCAGTGACGAGGATTGCTTGTGAGTCAGTGAAATGTCAAGTGTGTTGACAAAATGAAGTTTGTTGGTTATGGTTTTGGCAATGATTAGAATCACAGAAAATGTACCAAGAGTTGGGGATTGATCGCTGTCCATTATGTGATCATCTAAAACTTTGCGTTAAGGCATAGTGCTCATGGTAGGTAAGTGCGAGTATGGTGGGTCGAGTTAGCCATTAGAACTTTTGTTGATAATGATAAAAATCATGTGTGGATATCGAGACAGCTGGGGTCACGAAGGGAATCGAGGTATCATGCTTAGGTTACCGTTGGTTTGGCAAAGGACTGGCTTTGTTATCTGAACAAATTAGATGAATAACAGGATCAACATATTGACCTCCGCCGGATGTATCTCAGATGACAAATATTGCGATTCTAATCCCGTCGCCCTTAAAATATGGTTGTTGGATGAAGCCACTTGAGAGGTTGAAGGAACATGGAAAAGGCGGGTGGTAAAATATTCCTACTGGTCGACGTCCTTCCATTATCTGTGCATTACCAGTGATTGTTGCGAAGTGTAGTATGATAAATAGGCGCAGCCAATAGACTGTTGTTATTGGTATTATCTATTATGGAAGGCAGTTTGCCCTGGTGGTTATAGCAGGTTGGTCAACCGGGCATTTTGGTTGTGACCGAGTATTTAGTATCCATACGATTTTAACGACGCAGGTCCCTGGATTAGAGAAGTCGTCCTTGGACGACAGCGGACTATGAGTTACGTCAGATTGTCTATCCTTGAACGTGTCATGTTGGTTTAGACCGAATTGTGATATATTCAACTGGTTGTCACTACTAAAATCTTCCAAGCACTTAGACTTTCCTTTATTCCTTATGCATGACCAGTTCGATGTATTGGGAGTTTGATATGAGGAATAGGAAAACCCGCTCTATCCGTACCTTGTGTAGAGGGTGTTTCAGTGGAGCAAGAAAGGACGGCTTTGGAGTTAGTTCACACGGTTAATAATTTTTCAAGTGCTAAATCAATGCATCTTGTATCCACCGTGGAGGCGCATGTTTTTTGGGTGTTTGGCTGAAAATTCTCGAATAGCCTAGTTAATTATTCGAGTGTTCGCGGGATCTACATAGGGTCTCCTATCTGATTAACTCAAAATACCATTAAATTGGGTGCACTGAGCTGGGATGGGTCGACAATAGAGGAATCGCTGCGGGGTTTTCTCGCTAAGAAATTTAAAAGTAATTGAACAGCAATTTTCCGGTGTCATTTTTTAAACCTTGGCGTTTGCAGTAAAGTCGGACATCTTACCAGCTATCAGTATGGTTAGTTTTACGGTACCCAGACCTAACCTGTCCGGAACATTAAAAACAATCACATTTTTGCTCTACATATTTGTTGCACTTCAGAGGCAACAGAGGCAATTAACCGCCTTACTTTTTCCATTAGAACTGGATCAGTCATCTTCAATGGGCTATTGATGTAGTCAAGCTTAATCAGTTGCTCTCTGAGGTGTTCAAAGTGTGCTACCGTTTTCCTTATCTCATTAAGTTGTTAATACAAAGAGAACAATGGAACACTTAGTTCTGCGATGCGGTTACCTTTAGCCGAAGAACATACTCGCTTTTCTTTTTGAGTGTCGCATTTCATTCGCTTTGCTGGTGGCATGAATACTATACTAGGCTTAGCTAGCCGAATACGGCTACACTTCAGTGAGACCTTCGCGATATAAGCTTGTCACTGTCCTGACTCTGGCGCCCAGTTAAAATAAAGCAATGAAATCAAGCTTGTGTGATTTCTCGCAGTTGGGGTTCGCTAGCTATGTTAGGTTCCACGACTAAGTTCGTTGATACTAGCCACAATTCAGTAAACTTGTCCAGACGTGCAATCATGGTCAGGTGGCGATATTCCTGCAGATGGGGTCCTGGCGATGGCTTGGGGCAGTTGTACACACACACACACAAGTGACGCACTCGCGTACGGGTCAAGCAACAGACCCTCTATATTGCAGGCTGTGGCGCACGCTAAGCGAAAGAAGCGTGAATCGACAATTCGACGGCTACCGATCGATAGCGGTTGCGACAAACCGCTTAGCGAGATTGGATTGACGGCAGTATGCCGGGGGCTGAAATGTATGACATATCGGCTTAACTTTGAAGTTGATGAACACGAGTTTAAGCGAATCTTATAGCGTAGAAAAAACCTTTGAATGAGAGCAAAATTTCCAAATGGAACGAGTTTGAAGAAGCTTCGCGCTTGAATTCGTATAACAATTCCATCCAAACGGCCGAAACGGAATATTCTAATGCAGCGTTGGGATGACTCCTAAAATTTTATATCCACAATGTGGAGCTGTTAAATCTGAGTGGGATGGGTGTAGGCTCAATGCGGAGCCGTAAGATAGTGATGGGATATCTGTAAAATAGTCGCAAACTGAATTTGTTCGTCCGCATGTCACCATACGTCGAGGTCAAGACATCGATTGCTATATTGGCATTACAGATATAATAGGATAGTCAATCTCCGTAACTTAAACAATTTTCTGCCCTTGGACTGATACGTACAAACAGAAGCATTTGACTAACAGGTATTTAAGGTGTGATTTAGGGGAAATTAAATCGGGTGGCGGCAGAAAAATCCGTCGATTTTTTGTCATTCTAATATTTTCCAATTTTGTGATACGCAGATTGCTCTGTAGCGCTAGATTGCCGGAGCTGTTAGATGTGCTTCTCGAAAAGCCAACTGTTATGCAACGTATCCAATGTTATGTAATGGCATGCCATCTGATTCCGTGAACATACCCAGCTCTACGGAACGGAAATTTAACCTGAGCACGTTATCACCGAAATGCAATCTGCAGAGTTTAATAAACTCCGCTCCCCTCGTGCATAGCCATATTTGATGCGAGATACTATTTGTTAACCCCGAATAAGTTTTGCCAAATTGCCTTCATTAATGCTATATACGCTTTTGTTGTAGTGGCAACATGCAGCAGCCTCATATTTGCTGTTTAGGAATGTGTTGGTCAGTGTTAATATTTAAAATTTTGACAGCAAATGTGGTTGGTTTTATTTCATATGTGGTTTTGAGTAAATTAACAATTATTTTTCTATTTACAGGACTTATTTAAACGTAAGCCTAAGGTTCAAAAGGTAAATTAAGCTATTTTACTCATAATTATGTATAGTATTATCAAAGCTTTGATATTCTACTGCATATATGATTTTGTTTACTTAACTTAAATCTACATGTAGTTAAAAGTTAATCCCGGACATGTGTGGCGGATAGTTTTATTTTTCCTCAACTTCATCTGACAGGGTAAACCGGTACAAATTGTGTTCCAAATGTGCAGCTTCTTATATTGTGATGGTTATCTTCCCAGTAATCGACACAGTTGCGTAGGTTGACCACTCTTGCCAGCTGAGAATACCACAACTTACTATCTCTGTCATAAAGGAAACCACACCGAGGATGCCATAATCTTAGCGCCGCGTTCAATGCCAGCGAAAACATAATATATTATTCCGTGTTGCCATGCAAGATCAATAGATTAAGAGTTAGCACATTTTGCGGAGTCTGTCACATTAGTTGATCAACTCAGTCAATTCGAAGAATTTTAATTAAACTGAAGAAATTTAGGTTTAGTCCAAAACTACCTACTTTTAGGGTTTGGATACACTGAGAGCGATGTAAATACGGATAATTCTCCAATAAGCAATAAAACGATGACAAACGTAGCTCAGCATA
>OX104059.1:12815126-12838209 GCA_944474145.2 Dicrocoelium dendriticum
GTTTAGGTACTTTGCTACCAATGAGTATTAGAGTGGTGTTTATAACGTGCGCTTAGTTATTACACCGTAACATATGCAAGAATGCGTACATATGCAACTACAGCATTGTGCAGAAGATTATTATGGACCTCATACAGTTATTCAATACAAATTAACTGAAAATATTTATTAGGCGAAATTTTTCTCAAGCTAATCATGTCATGCATATTTAGCTGCACTTACTTCTTCGTCTTCCGTGTTCGCCACAGTCTAAACCAACAATAAGGAATATGCAATTTGGAATGCATGAATGATGAGTACAGACAGACAAAATCTACGCCTTTTTTCATGTTCGCCATTTGGCCTTACCTCCTCATGTATACATGAGCACGGTTTAGAGAATTTCACGTAGTAAAATTTCTGGACTAGTGCATTAGACATGGTCTGTCCGCGCATGGCAGGTTGGTTCAGCTCAAATAGTGTAAAGGGAGTATAGATTGGCAGGGAGTAATTAATTTGCCTTACATGTTACTAATTTCATAAGCGAGACAAGACTGCTACTTGGAACCTATTCGTTACGTTGTAGTCATTAACATGCACTAAAGTATCATATGCAACCAATAATCACGAAATTAACGGTAGGGTGAAACCTCATGAATTTCATTCGTATTACTGCAATTACCTTGTTCTGCTTAGGACATAATGATCCCTTTGCAATTTATTTGCCGAATGCACTATAGAAATGCTTAGATCACCTTGTATGTCCGTAAAACTGTCACTACTAGGCCAGAGTACGTATCAGCAAGCCGGTGGTATTGGGTTGAATGTTATGCCCAGATTTTTATGTTTACCTGTAAAATGTCGTGCGTAAATGTAAATCTCTAACCATACACATTAACCAATCATTTGCTTATTTTTAATGGCAAACTTAAACTAATACACTGAACGCATTTAGGCTCCGATCATTCTTAAAACCATACTCATATTCCGAAATCGGCTGTTGACTATCCAACGCATAAATTGACTTGTTGTCTTATTAAACCTGAGCCAACAATTTATCTGTGACAAATCTACTAATTACAATTTTGATCACAGATTAAACTTTACTGGAATTGTGAAAGGCTTTAAGATGCTAAATATGCTCAGCTAAGTTTGCCATCGTTTTACTGCTTATTGGACAATTATCCGTCATTTACATCACTTTCAGTGAATTCAAACCCTAAAAGTAGGTAGTTTTTGGACTGAACCTAAATTTCCTCAGTTCGATTAGAACCCTTCGAATTGACTCAGTTGATCAACTAATGTGACGTATTCTGCAAAATGTGCTAACTCTTAATCTATTGATCTTGCATGGCAACACGGAATAATATATTATGTTTTCGCAGGCACTGAACTCGGCGCTAAGATTATGGCATCCTCGGTGTCGTTTCCTTTATGACATATAGTAAGCTGTGGTATTCTCAGCTGGCAAGAGTGGTCAACCTACGCAACTGTGTCGATTACTGGAAGTTAACCATCACAAGATTAGAAGCTGCACATTTGCAACACAATTTGTACCGGTTTAACCTGTCAGATGAATTTGAGGAAAAATAAAAAGTATCCGCAACACAAGTCCCGGATTAACCTTTAAATACATGTAGATTTATGTTAAGCAAACAAAATCATATATGCAGTATAATATCAAAGCTTTAATAATACTATACATGATTATGAGTAAAATATCTTAATTTACCTTTTGATCCTTAGGCTTACGTTTAAATAAGTCCTGTAAATAGAAAAATAATTGTTAATTTACTCAAAACCACATTTGAAATAAAACCAACAACATTTGCTGTCGAAATTTTAAATATTAACACTAGCCAACACATTCCTAAACGGCAAATTTGAGGCTGCTGCATGTTGCCACTCGAACAAAAGCGTATATAGCATTAATGAAGACAATTTGGCAAAACTTATACGGGGTTAGCAAGTAGTATCTCGCAGCAAATATAGCTATGCACGAGGGAAGCGGAGTTTATTAAACTATGCAGATTGCATTTCGGTGATAACGTGCTCAGGTTAAATTTCCGTTCCGTAGAGCTGGGTATATTCCTGAAATCAATTGGCACGCCATTACATAACATTGGATACATTGCATAAAAGTTCGCTTTTCGGGAAGTACATCTAACAGCCTCGGCAATCTAGTGTTACATAGCAATCTGCGTGGCACAAAATTGGAAAATATTAGAAGAAAAAATAATCGACGGATTTTTCTGCCGCCACCCGATTTAATTTCCCCTAAATTACATCTTAAATACTTGTTAGTCAAATGCATCTCTTTGTACGTATCAGTCCAAGGGCAGAAAATTGTTAAAGATACGGAGATGGACTATCCTATTATATCTGTAATGCCAACATAGCAATCGATGTCTTGACCTTGACGTATGGTGACATGGGGACGAACAAAATCATTTTGCGACTATTTTGTAGATAATCCATCACTATCTTACGGCTCCGCATTGAGCTACACTCATTCCACTCCGATTTAACAGCTCCACAATGCGGATATAAAGTATTGGGAGTCATCCCAAGGCTGCATTAGAATATTCAGTTTCGGCGGTTTGGATGGATTTGTTGTACGAATTCAAGCGCGAAGCTTCCTCACACTCGTTCCCTTTGGAAATTTTTCTCTCATTCAAAAGTTTTTTCTATGCCATAAGATTCTATTAAACTCGTGTTCATCAACTTCAAAGTTAAGCCGATATGTCATACATTTCAGCCCCCGGCATCCTGCCGTCAATCCAACCTCGCTAAGCCGTTCGTCGTAACCGCTATCGAACGGTAGCTGTCGAATTGTCGATTCACTCTTCGTTCGCTTAGCGTGCGCCACCTAGCCTACTCAATCTAGAGGGTCTGTTGCTTGACCCGTACAAGCGTGCGTTCACATATCTGTGTGCGCGCAACTGCCCCAAGCCATCGCCAGGACCCAGTCTGCAGGAATATCACCACCTGACCATGATTGCACGTCGGGACACGTTCATTGAATTGTGGCTATTATCAACAAACTTGGCCGTGGAACCTAACATAGCTAGCAAACCCCAACTTCGAGAAATCACACAAGGTTGATTTCTTGGCTTTATCTTAACTTGGCGCCTGAGTCTGCACACTGACAAGTTTATATCGCGATGGTCTCAATGAAGTCTCGCCGTATTCGGCTAGCTAAGCCTAGTATAGTATTCACGCCACCAGCAGAGCGAATAAAGTGCGACGCTCCAAAAGTAAAGCGAGTATGTTCTTCGGCTAAAAGTAACCTCATCGCAGAACCAAGTGATAAATTGTTCTCTTTGTATTAACAACTTAATGAGATGAGGAAAACGGTAGCACCCTTTGAACACCTCAGAGAGCAACTGATTACGCTTGACTACATCAATAGCACATTGAAGATGACTGATCCAATTCTAATGGAAAAAGTAAGGCGGTTAATTGCCTCTGTTGCCTCTGAAGTGCAACAAATATGTAGAGCAACAAATGTGATTGCTTTTATTGTTCCGGACAGGTTAGGTCTGGATACGGTAAAACTAACCATACTGATAGCTGGTAAGATGTCCGAATTTACTGCAAACACCAAGGTTTAAAAAATGACACCGGAAAATTGCTGTTCAATCACTTTTAAATTTCTTAGCGAGAAAATCCCGCAGCGATTCCTCTGTTATCCACCTATCTCAGCTCATTGCACCCAATTTAATGGTATTTTGAGTTAATCAGATAGGACACCCTATGTAGATGCAGCGAACACTGGAATAATTAACTAGGCTCTTCGAGAATTCTCAGCCAAAAACCCAAAAAACAAGCGCATTCACGGTGGATAATAGATGCATTGATTTAACACTTGAGAAATTATTAACCGTGTCAACTAACTCCAAAGCCGTCCTTCCTTGCTCCACTGAAACACCCTCTACACAAGGAACGGATAAAGCGGGTTCTCCTATTCCTCATATCAAACTCCCAGTATATCGAAGTGCTCATGCATAAGGATTAAAGGAAAGTCTGAGTGCTTGGAAGAGTGTAGGAATGACAACCCGTTGAATATATCACAATTCGGTCCAAACCAACATGACACGTTCAAGGATAGACAATCTGATGTAACTCATAGTCCGCTGTCTCCCAAGGATGACTTCTCTAATTCAGGGATCTGTGTCTTTAAAAACGTATGGATACTAAATACTCGGTCACAGCCGAAATTCCCGGTTGACCAACCTGCTACAACCACCAGGACAAACTATCTTCAAAGTTAAATAAGCAATAATAACAGTCTACTGGCTACGCCAATTTATCATCCCACGATTCGCAACAATCACTGGAGATGCACAGATAATGGAAGGACGTCGACCAGTAGGACTACGTTACCTCTCGCTCTGTTCCATGTTCCTTCAACCCTCAAGCGGCTTCTTCCAACAACCATATTTTAGGGGCGACTGGATTAGAATCGCATTATTTGTCGTCTGCGATACATCCGGCGGAGGTCAATGTCTTGATCCTGCTATTCATTCAATTTATCCAGATGACAAAGCTAGTCCATTGCCAAACCAACGGTAACCTAAGCGTGATACCTCGATTCCCGTCTTGCCCCTAGCTGTCTCGATATCCACACATGACATTTTAACATTATCCACAAACATTCTAATGGCTAACTCGAACCCACCATACTCGCACTAACCTACCATGTGCACTATGCCCTAACGCAAAGTTTTAGATGATCACACAATGGACAGCGATCAATCCCCGATTCCTGGTACATTTTCTGTGGTTCCGCTCATTGCCAGATCCATAAACAACAAACTTCATTTTGTCAACACACTTGCACAGTTCACTGGCTCCCAAGCAATCCTTGTCACTGAAACATGGTGTTCTTCAGATACACTTCACTCTACTCTGATGATTCCAAACTGCCACCTATTTCGAAAAGATCGCTGCGGCAGAAAAGGTAAAATGTGTATTGTATACTTGCGCAAAACATTTATAGCCATACCCATAGACCACTCACAATTTGAAAATATCCCTGAATATATTTGGCTGTCCGTTGCGGGTGTCCCATCTTGGACACTGTTCGCTTGTATCTACAACCCACTGAATGCGTCTAACGTGAGTATCACCAATATCACTTCTGCATTTGACTTCATATCCGAGTTGCCACACAGCCAGATGACTATTGCCGGCGATTACAACCTACCGAAAATACACCGATCATCCCAACAACGTCTACCGTACATGCCTCTTTTCCTTCCATTATCTGAGAAAGTGGCTGGAAAAATGGATTACCAGTCCAACCAGGTCAGCCAATGTACTGAACTTAATATTCACATTGTGGGTACCCAATCCACAGACCAAGATCTTAAACAATCTCCCTGGCACCGACCATAAAATGATCCGAATCAGTTTCCAAATTAAAATGGTCACTAAACTCGCCTATACACCACCAGTTGCAACCCATAAGATAAACTGGGAATGGTTTCAGCAGTTCATTCGTTTCTCCGACCGGGATGCATCTTTCCTCTCTACCAGTGTGTATAACGCTGTGGAGCAGTTTTATAAACAAATCCATCGCGCCATAACCCTTCTTGCTCTACAATGTCTTCAGATCCCTCATGTCTCAAAGATTCCGTCGAGCACTTAGTCAGCAAGAAAACCAGAAAGTTAGCTGCAAGATACAGAAAGACCAATGACTTTTCACCTCTCTTAAAAATGCACGAATTTACCACCAGTGTTATTCATGCACAATTAACATGACGAACGATGAAGAACGTATAGCACTACGGACAAACTGCAAACCTAGGGAGTTTTTCAAAATACTGTATCATAGAACCAGTGGCTGCTCTCCTCTGATTACCGAAATTATTGATGGTGAGGGTCACTTAATCCATGACCAAGCTGAAATCTATGAAACATTCAGTGACTTGTCTGACAATACTTTGAGTCTCGAAGCTGACCCTGTGCCTGTGAGAACAGAGCTTATAGTAACAAACCTCTTTAGCAGAGTCGGTATTTCACTCAACGGTATCCATCAACTTATGAAATCAATCAAGCGATCGTTCAAGCTAGGGGTCTTATGGCATTTCATCAACAAGACATAAACTAGGACGGCCTGATATACCGTTGCTCCTGATGAGCATGTTTACTATGTTGATGGAATCCAGCCACTTTCGAGACTAATGGAAAACGTCATTATGCCCTGGCATAAATGAGGTCCCAAACAAACGATTGCTAATAACCGACCAACCAACCACACTCCGATAACCCCTCGGCTATTTGAACAATCGATCAGAAAGATGATGAACTTTGTTGCTTCTATTCGCCTGATCAGTTATTTGCAACATGGTTTCCTCAGCTAGCGATCGTGCACCACTTGCAAACTGCAATACCTGAAGCATATTTCAGAATCAATCGATTCTGGCCATGCAGTAGTAATCCTGTTTCATGACATCCACTAAACATTCCAGCGAGTCCCGTACAAACTTTGGAGAACTTTGGGATCCCGGACCCGTTACTAGGTTGGCTATCGTCATCAGATAGTTACATTAGGTGATTAGAGCTCGGCTCCACGCTTAGTCATCAGTGGGGTCCTTCAAGAGAGTGAGCTCAGTCCATCACTCTTTTTGCTCTACATCAAAGACATCATCATATCTGTAAAACATGATACACGCCATTTTTATTTGTTGACGATATTAAAATCATCTAAACGACTCGGCGTGACGTACTTCACAGGACAACAATGTTCATTCACAATGGCTGACCTTCCCTTGAGTCATAGTACTGCACATGGGTGATGAAGCACTCGGCTAAGAAATCAAGCACCATGTCTTACGGCGGCTGCATTCCCGAAGGACCCATCACCCTAAACAATGAACGCGTACCTACACAGCTGTCTACGCAAGCTCTCGGAAATGGGCGTACTTGTCTACCTTCTATTTTTCCGAACAGGCTAAATACTAAGCAGCACGTGTCCGACAGTCTATGTTTATCAAATAAAATGCACACAACTCGTGCTATATTTGAACTTTCCAAGCAAATCTCGCCCCATACTAGAATAATGTAGCATAATATACGGCAATATGTGAAAACAGGGCAGACTTGTTTCTGAGCCCCTGTAGAGGATATTTACTAAACATCTGATTGGTAAACACTGCAATATCGAGAACGTTGCAATGAATATCATCTCGAACCACTTTGGATTTGACGGCTGAAGCACAACTTGTTGCTGCTTTTCAAAGTGCCACTCATAAGGACCTATTCCGGCCTGCCTATTTTCAAATTACAACATTGCGCAACTCGAGAGCTTCGCAACAAAGGTTTTACCCTTAATATACCGAAAACTAGAACGAACCTCCGCTGTAATTTCTTCCTGGTCAGATATTACTAGCTGTGGAATAAACTACCCACGACCCTCAGATCACGTGACAATTTGTCAACATCAAGAAGCAGACTCGCTAATTACCTTGAACTAACTACCATATCCTATATATTCATATAGCAAAATCTCTCGATGAGATTCGAAAACGGGCCCAATAATCCATAATCACCAATGATTTCATAACAAGGCTTAGGCCTCAACCATCCGCCAAAATGTTAAAACATAAAACGTATGTCCCAATACTCTACCTATACATGTCATCCATGCAAGAACATGGCTAATTCTGTACAAATTGATCTGTGCGCTATAGACACAGTTTCCCTCATCAAGAGAAATATTCGTATTCTTACTATTACTCCGCATATATAAATCTAGGTTTGCTACCTACTATCCCTTGGAACTACCATTAAGAACAAATCCGTGTTGTGAATTTATCTCCAGAGTGTTTCTGTATATAGCGGTTTACCACAAACAAGAAAACAATGTGGAACCTAAACAACGGCCTATTGTTCTTTATCAGCAGACCAACTCAGCAGTGTATTGATACACTGACGGAATGAAAATTCATGCAGGTTGCGCAGGGTACGGAGAAGTTACAACTACTACTCATTTATTAATATTTATCAGTTCAATAGACACATAATTTCTGTCCCAGAACTTTTAAGCAAATATGTTACGCTAAACAAAGCATGTTTATTTCCATTGATAAGTTTCTAGTTAGAAGGCTAAAACAGCATCCTGCGTAAGATAAATCGCAAACAGTGTTTTGTCTCCAGCATTCCGTTATTACCATGTCACCTCTGGTATTTTGCAAGTGAGTTCAAAAGTGCGTGAAATTACCTCTAAACTGGACATTAGATTACGTTAGCAGTTATAATAATAATGTTCTTCGGAGTATAAAAAAGCAAATTTCATATATTTTTCGACTTTCCTTATAGTGAAAGTCAAATAAATCATTTGTGCCTGACAAATAAGCATGGGTATAGCCAGGCTAAATCGCATTTTTAAACATTTAGTAGGTCCAGATGCAGCTGGGATGTCAGCAATCTACTTCGACAAGATAACGCAGTTTACGCTCAAAACATTAACAGCGATACCTTTATGTTTGGACAAACAAATTCCTATCTAGTCTTAAATGAAGCTGGATGATAACGTTGGGTCAGCCTACTTTATATTTATATCTAATATCATCTCTTAAAATTGCACATATTGCTTGCCTTGTCGGGAGCTGTAGTATATCAATGAAATTTCCATGATTTTCCTTGTAAGGATGTAGGAAAATTAATGTTAAGTTACTCACTCGTAAGCGGCTTCCAAACGTCTTTTTGGTATCCTAAACGTATGGACGGTATATAAATAGTATTGTTACCACAGAACAGTCCCAAAATCATCAAAATACCGCAGTTGACAAAGCTATGTTGTTAAACACGTCGACAGAATAAAGGTTTAATTTAATGTATATAGTGCTACACATCTGTAACCTATAATCCTAGCGCGCATCCTTGACCAAACCATTTTCGGGGGACCGTGACCTACTGACTGCATAAAAATCATCAAGTCAAAACAGCAGTCTAAGTTACTTTATATTCCAGTTATAGACTTATAAAGAGCGAAAATTTTTCATAGTCAATTAGAAGAAAGGTGTATAGAACTCACTGAAACTAGTAAACGAAGTATCGATAAATATGCTCAATCCAATGTAGAGGACTATTTTCCATCCTTGTGTTTCTTCAAGGAGTATTAGGCTCCCTTAAAATGCAAAGCTCTTTGGTTTAAATAACCTGACTATTATTGCTAGGCTTCAATTAGCTTTATAATCCCTGTAATCTTTATACCGAAACAAAGTAATTCAAAATGATGCAACCAAAGCACCCTCGAATTAACCTACCCAACGTCTATTATTTAGTGGTCTTTATACTTGTTCCTCTGTGTAACACATATTTGGTAAAAGCATAAATCGCAAAACTTTTCTTTGGTTTAATTTTTAATATTTGCATCAGTTTCCATAAGAATAAATGTACGTCTAAGTTCTTCAACAATTTTCCTAAGAAAAAGCTATTCTCCATTAAGGGCTGGCAATCATAATTCAACGTTTCTAAGATCATTTTTCCAATAATTCAGCACGTATTTCTAGCAACCCTTTTCGTTTAAACACCCCCTTCTGCTGCTGACTTTACTTTCTCTTTATTATAGTGAGTACGAACAGGATAACAATCAATAGTCAATCGTTTTGGAACTTACATTATTTCCTAGTTGATGGATGGAAGACAAAAGAATCTCATCATTTGTGTAATCCTAGGATTTAGATAACCAGGTAGATATCTATGTACATATACGTTGCCAGTTATCCGATCTATGTGGATCACAAATGAAGTGTATGCCATTAATTCAAGTTCTGCGGTAAGAATTTATAAAGCTCCTAACAATTCAAGTAAAAGTGCGCCGATTATTTTCATCTGCTTTAATCTAATTCTACTAAATGTATACAGCAATTTAGTGCATGCTCAGGTCAGAAAACTGTTACTCCAAATAGGAAATACTATTTAAACTTACCGCAAACACTGGTGAGTGTGAGTATTACCAACAACAAAATCGACAGCCACTGCTTCCAGAACATGCTTCTCTACAAGGATGTGGATGAAAGTAGATTAGTTTCAACGCCGATGTTGGTTTTATATCAGGAGCTAATGGCCAATCCGATTGCATTCTCTTGTGAGTGTGTTTATAGAATGACAAGTTGATCGACATTAATGAGTGTTCCAATCAGCAAAAACAAATCACTTAGCTCATGCGGCTGAACACTGATATAGAGTGGACATCCTAGGGCAAACCAACAGGGAATTAATTTTCTTGTTAAGTTACAAGGATTAACTCCTCTACGCAAGTGGTTTTCAAGGTAGGTCAATCCACAATAGCAGTACAAAGAGGCTGCTAACAGTCATCCGGTGATACTGAGGGGTTCCTATATCATAGTGTACAAAAGAATTAATTCATAGAATTTACAAATGATGAAAGGCATCCACGAGTTGTTAACAAATAAATCACCAGTGCATAACTGTTTAGTTGCTTGATGTAAACTTGCCCGTAATTTACTACTAGGTAAGAAGTAATCGTCTTACAAGTCCGGTTCAGTGGTCCGGTCTCCTTTACCATGAAAATTATAACAGAAAGGAGGTTAAATTTTTCTGACAAGAAATCGAAACTTTAACATGCTTGTGAGTTAGATGCGCTTCTACTCTGTTTCTTTCACGGAAATGACGGATGTTAAGATCATGATTTAACTCTCAGAATGGGAGTTGCAGTGAAATGCTAATTTCTTCAGGATATTCAACTCACCAATTTACGTATCTATTTTGCCATGGGAATTTTGCCACAATGGAAAGCTATTTTAATAAATAAGCCTATTCTTTAAATTTCAGTTGTAAAGCGCAACGGTCATACAATCAAGCTTACTTACATGGCGCTTTGACAAAGCACAGATAAGTAGCATTGCAACAAAAGTGAAACACGTCCAGCTTGCACCAAATGGCATCGCATGATTTTAGTATATCCGAACTGTTTAAAGGCGAACACATACAGGAAAGATTCAGGTCTTTTCATTGTTGCTTTACAATAGTCCAGAGATCGAACAACACAGGTTTAGGCAAATCAATCTGACAGTGTCTCACAGTGGAAAAACATGCGAAGGTAGTTAATTTAATGTTAACTGTCAGACTTATAACGCACCTCGTTAAATCATGGTCTGCGTGAATTTGCTTATAACGGTCGCATACTAGATGTATACTAGCTCTTTGTTTGTCGCCAAAATTTACGCGATGGACAAATTGAAAGTTACTGTGGTTATCTTGGGGAATCAATATATATCATTCATCACAAACTCAGGAATCAATCTTCTAAACAATATACTGAAAAGGAGGTGTCTGGTACATATGCTACTTGTTACGTTCGGTTTCGTCAATGGTAATATTATCTAAATTTCCCAAGGATAGTTTTAAAGCCACAGTGTTCAGCTTAATCAATTAAGTATAATGTAGCTGCAGCTAAGTGTAACCTGCAATGACGTTAAAGCAGATTAGGCGTTATCAGGTGAATACCGCGCTGCGGCATCTCTGACGAAATTGTATTCCAAATTAAACTGGACCGTGCTGATGTGCGTATCCTCAGCGAACATTACTTAGATGATATGAATCTGGCCAATTCGTTTGCACCGACGTCTACACGCAAAGCTGTAATTATATCTGCATACTCATAACATTTGTAGGGGAACCGTTAAAAGGAAGTCAGAAAATCTTTGAACAACTAGCTAAGAAATCAGACCGAACAAATTAAAGCAAAATAAATTGATAAAGAAATAGTCCGTAAATTACATCACTTTTCCGTAACCCCACTTCTGCAAACAACGTGTACACACCACTAGCAATGTTTGCTGAGTAGATGATAAGTTTTAACCGTGTAGCTCACTTCAGAGGTCAAATACAGCAGGTTGATTTACCTAAGCATTAAATACTACTATCATATTTTCCTTGTGTTTTGAAATACGAAAATGAACTCGGTGTTAAAGCTATCCAGTTTGTTCCATTGAATATAAATGTAGACACCGATGGGACGTACCTCGTCCACCTAAGGTATATTCATGTATCTATAGATAAAAACAACACTGCTTGGGCCAAGCTGTTTTTCAAGATGCAATTGAAAGACATTTAATGAATAAATTGTTGTAGTTTCGTTGCCCTTGCTGCTAATCTTGCTGCTGCTTCTACAACAGTAGCATTTTCTGCTACTGTTGCTGCGGTTGCTTCTACGTAGAAATTGCTTTCGGTGTACTTTCTGCACGCATCGATTCCACACTGGTTGTATCCTGAGGATTTGTGCGATTCACTCGCCACGTGATTTCGATAGAAGGATTCTTGTGTTGTGATGAACTGAAGGCCTTATTTGCCGATTTGGATATCCTTCACTGATATCATTGTTGAAATACTATGGGCATTCTCAACAACTCTTTGCCACACACATGCACGGCCGCAGCATTTTATGTATTTTGTGGCCCAGGGAAATTGGGGTGGGCGCGTATTACTGAGCGTGGTTCGTAGTAATGAGCCGTGGCGTATTTGCTGACAAGATGGTTCAGTGTGCCTCACTTAACATGGTGTGTAACAAAGGGGTAAAATTGTTGCACGCTTTTGTCAATTTATCCACGTAGAAGCATAGGCATCGTTATTAACCAATTGGATGCTTTTTCAATTGTTTTGCCCTGTTACCCAAAACGATAGTTTGCAACACTTTCACAGCAAACCTAAGTTCTCCGTTTATTAATACTGAATACTGAATACTGTATTATAGAGCAAGTAGAAATGGATTCTGTATCCAAAAAATCTGACGAATGTTCTGAACGTTCACGTGTTGAGGTTAACAAATATCATTGTCTTGATAGCTTAAGTATACAATTTTATTTTAGATATAAATAGCCTTTAGCAATTTGAACTCGCTTAGCAAATATCCACGGTTATTGAATTGGTAAATACATACATCAAACATGGACTCCAAAATTTGCGCGACTTCAAAATGTAAACTATGAGTGCAAGACCACATGACACATGAAGACCAAGTGGCCCTTTGAGGCTAGGAACAAATATTGGCTGATCAGTTTACATACATTGACCACTTCCTCAGCAATGATAGGCGCATAACCATGGAGGTCAGTCCAAGTATTGCAAAAGTTAGAACTACCTTCTTGTATTTTCAGTATCAGTGGCGTCCGCAGGGGATCAGCTCGATCAGTTAGCATTTGCATGAAGCGTCACGGGAAGAGCCAGTATAATTAATGAGAGTAAAACTTGGCGAACTCAATCTGACGATCTGAGGCGACTTCAGCTTGTGTCTTCATTCTCAGCGAATAATGTAGTAGTGTCCTAAAACACCAGTGTTTCCACAAGCATAATGTGCGTAAGTGAGTGCTTGGCAGTGATAATCACGCTAATTCCCTAGAGCAACAGATAACACAGATTAAGTTGCCTTGCTTAGGCAGATACTAGTTATGCCCAGTTACCGCTTACCGAGCAGGGCATTGTTTTATTTGCCTGCTGTTTGATTATAGGGTTTGATACTGACTTATTTTCGGGGTAATGGTTGTTTATGGCGCTTGAAAATGAAAGCCGCGAGCAAGCTACCTTGCAGATGCTGCCTCATCTTTGCACGCTGGCAGGCAGATGTAACCAAAGGATAACAAATAAACTTTCGGCGCTTTGAGACCGAATGTTGGACTAGAGCATTTTGATTTTACTTGTGGATATACAAAGCAAAGCAAGGGGTTCAAACAGCGAATTTGGTGAATTTTATCTTGATCTAGATTATGCGCAACATGCGGTGGGAAAATTTGTACAATTGACCTTGCCTAACTATGTTATTCCGTTTTCCGTCTGGACATTTTTATAACATGCAACTTAGAAGCTGATATTAAACGGTTACGCAAGGCCCCTGTTTGTTAACTTTCATCCATCAATAGGATATTTAATTTTAAAATATCTGCTGGTACTGAGGAATTGCCGTGGGATATCAACACAGCTAGCTAGCAAACAGCACCGCAAAGTGAACTTACGAAGCTGGAAATTTCTCGATATAAGCTGTACCCTGCTTTAACTCGTCAAGATGTCAGATTATGATCACGTACTGTCGGTGGTCAATATTACGCAATAACGAAATGAAGCAAATTGCGTCTCCGGACCATAGTCATGCAAGGCACGATAACAGTGTGAAACAGTGTTATCGACACACATGAAATACGAAATAAAGCGGCTAGGTGAGGAACATTAAATGCATGATCCTAATGAAACTGATTTCGGGTGTCGCATTGTGGGATATTTTGTTTATCAACACAGACCGACACAAATCAGAGAGTATCAGATCAGAACGTTGTCTTTATCTGACTGGCAACTAGTCTGTTCCATGCTACAACCTTATTATCAAGTTTTTGTGCGAACCTGAATATCTGCATAAATTCCAATACCCAGGAAAATAAACTTTGGAGAAAGCATGACTTTACGCTTTTTCAAGCTCTACAATGACAGGAGGTTAATTTAGTTAACAACTAAAGCGGATGTGTCCTTTTGAAATAGTTGTTTTTTACATTTATGACGAGAGTCATTTTGTGTGGCCAAACAATGCAAGCGTTTTACGCTTCCATTCGATGACATAGAACTTGTATCCGACATACCCGATTTTCAGTTGTAATTTAACTCACGCCACTTTAAGCGCAGAGGAGTGAAAATAGTTTCTGCAGCCTGTTGTTGAAAACAAGAAATCCCGGTAGCCCTCTGGTTAAGGTCTCGCTTCTTCCATATAATATATATTGAATGGATGAAATGTTGCTTTATGGCGAGCTGTACCAACATTTATGAATGGATCTGAGAAGGGCTTATCAGCTCCGTAAAACTCAAATGGTGCTAACTTTCATTCACTGATACCAAGTCACAATACCGGTCCAAAATGTTACCAGATTATTTTACACAACCAGTAAAGCCGAATAGAAAGCTGAAGTTCCTTCCCACGTCTGGTTGGCAAAAGACCCGTGATAATCCGACTATCACTATACTTGATTTTGCGCTATTCACATAAAAAACATATCGATGGCAACCTGTTCTGCCTAACTGTGCTGCTTTAGTTCAAGTTCATTGGATCACTGCACAAAATAGATACTCAGTGTGCACCGGTGCAACGCACTGTCAGTGCACATGTGCGTGTTAATACTCCGATACTGACAGCTGATTTTCTCACTTCTGCCCCAACACACTTGGTGTATCTTGTCCCGTTAACTTAAATGAACACTCTTCCGCTGTTTTACAGATTAAGCATTCAACACCTTATCACTGGCAGAATCGATCAACAGGAGTTTTGCCTCATGTATCATCATGTTGCAGACACTAACCTATCATACCACACACGTGCATGTGCTTTAGATAGACCTGTTTGCAAGACCTACATCTTTAGGCAAGAAAATCGCCGTAGCTAAATGGAGTGATTTGGTTCCGATAAAATTATGTTTAAAGTACATTCAAAGTGAGTAACAGACGGCCCCAAACCTAAAGTGCCTACCTGGTAGAATCAAGCAGGTGTGACTAACAGGATATCCAAATCAACTTATTTGCACCCTTACTGTGAGATCTCAAGGAATATTTTACAATGGTTTTATGTGTATCCAAATACTGTGATTGCAAGTCTCGTTGTGTAGTATGGTGGGTTTGGATCAAAGTTACATAAAGGAAAAGCATTTAGGTGTTCTACTGTCAATAGAATAAAGTTAGCATTGTGCTGCTGTAACCCTGCTCTAGTGGTTTCATAGACTTAGTGGACGGAAAAGTAAATCCGGAATATTTAAACGGAGTTCAATGAATAGAAGCGTTACGTAACAAATGTTATTTGGCCTATGCTCGTATTGGAGGCGGCACGTTCCAATATGGCCTTTCAATGCCCGACGTTGAGGTTGGTCTGGTGCTATAAGGAGTTTCAACTATGGCTACCCGGCTTAGATTGCGTGTTCGATATGGGTGCGTACATACGCATTCAGCATCAGTCTGAAACTACCAGTGTCTATTTGTCCGAAGGCCTGTTGTAGCAAGCTGACGTGCGGGTTGTCAATTCTCTATGCCACTGTGTATTGCTTGGAGCAACCCAGGTTTTTCTGAACATGCGCGCTAACATCGCGTTCGCTTGATGATTGCCGTGCTAGTCGAAATTATTCCATTGCTCTCGACTTTTCATGTTTTCGGATTCACATTTTTTCGCACATCGGCTTGAGTAACTTCATTCAAACCAGCTCCAGCAGTCCTACCCATTTCGCAAATAATCTCGAAAGTACTATAAACGGATCAACGTCAAACGCCGGTTGTCTTTTTTGGCTGTGGTTTAGCGCAGTGCTTCGCCTACGAGTGCATCCTTTCTGCCTTCATCTAGGATTTGGGAGTTATCGTAAAGCTTATTGTTAGGTCTGTTTCAAGGGATCTAAACAAACCCTGTCGGCAACCGCATAAGACAACTAGGAGCAATTACATCTTCGTACACTGCCTTGGTTGACCAAGAGCACTCGTGCGGGGCAGTGCTTTAAAATCGGTCTAGCACATACTTTGTAGAGCGTGAACCGTGACTCTGTCAGGCTTACTGACTTCAGTTTATTCCCAATAATATAGCTAACTTTGCCACAGCTATAACTTGCTTGTTCGGAAAAGTTAGAGAGCTAGACTAACACACACCGAGATCGCGCAAAGTGAGGCTTTTACATAAGGAAGTGTCCTTAAGAGCTAGGTGTCGTGTGGCACAGCGCAACGTTAGGGAGGACGTCGTATTTCGCTGATGAGGTTTCTAGTGTGCAAATATCTCGCCGTTACGAGAGTGCGAAGGTTGTTCTGAATGTTTGATAGGCCTTTTGGCATGCAGCTAGGCTCGAACAAGAATACAACTGGTCCCTCAGAAAAACGTATGGAATACAATACCGAAGGACGCGGAAGACGTCATTAATGTATAACAGAAACAGCAGAGGGCCAAGTAAACTACCTTGAAATACTCCGCTGGTTACGGGTGCTATATTGGAAGCTGTATAACCTAGGTGTACTGACTGCGTTTGGCTAGAACGGTAGGAAGAAAAGCAAGAAAGAAGATGGCCAAAGACTCCGAAAGCAGCTAGTTTTGTCAGCAGTCTATTGTGTGGAACCACGTCAAACGCCTGTTCATATCTAAGAAGGTAATGACTAGCGCTTGCCCCGAGTCAATGCAGTGCATCATGTAGTTTCGGAATTCAAACTGGCATGTGTGACACGCTTTAGCGGGCAAAAACCCGTGTTGGGACCTATATATTAGATTGCGCTGCAGTAGAAAATGAAGCATTCCATGCTTGACTATCCCTTCTATAACTCTGGACGCAAACGGTGTGTGGCTTATAGGTCGATGGTTGTCGATATTTTGGCGACAATCTCGTTTGTGATGTGGAACCACTATGGACTGTTTCCATATGGTTTGGTAGCTTCCGATCAACATGAAGAGGGTGAAAACGTTGAGAAGAATGCCTTGATTATCCGGGTCTCTGAGTAAGTATAAGGAAGGTGGGACTCCGTTAGGGTCGCGGTTGTGTGTCAACTTCAGTGAGCGTAGCGCTCGACTAATATTGTTCAGTGTGAAATCAATGGTGTGAATGCGATCGTTTGTAAACTTTGAAATCCTATTTGGCAGTAACACATTAGTGGTGATGAAGGCATTACAGAAGTGTGTGTTAAGGAACTCGCACAAGTCTGCGGCGCCAGTAATACCCCATTATCAGGAAGCATGAATAAGTTAAAGGGCAAGTCGTTGCGACCACTACGATGCCGTATAAGTCGTACAAGTGCCTTAGCCTAGTTCACACTGCTCAGCGCAGTGTGGTCAGCCAAATTAGGTACAGGACTTTGGGAGTTTCTCTATTCCACGCGTATATCGTTTATATGAATTATGAGGTGAAAGTCCATAGTATTCTCGTAGAGAGACCGTAGCTTCTTAAGCTTAGTGGTAATTTTACGCGTGGGGTCGTCATCGAGAATTTGTGGTCTCCTAATCGAGCGCTGCAGAGGGTATAGGAAAACGAGGCAAATCGGGAAGTTATTGTAATGTGCACAGGTCGCAACCTCCGTACAAGTTGCCAGGAAGAAAGTGTCCCAAGGAGCTGAACGGTGAAGTGCGGAGAAGGCCTCCCGATTCATATGCTGGAGAGGCCTAAAAGCAGCGTGGCCCGGGATAACATGATGACGGAATTTGGGAAGCTTGAATGATAGCCTAACAACCTTGTGGTCGCTGCCCGGAATGTCATCTAACACGCTGGCAGTTGCATGCAGGATACCGTTGGGGAATATTAGGCCAAAGAAGTTGGACTGTCTTTTGGTTGCGCGCACATGCTGAGTCCAGTCAGGTGTGAAGACAGGGTATACGAAAGCCCTATACCTGGATGGTGTTGATTGAGTAAACCACGAGATATGGGGATATTGAAGTCTCCGCCGATACTTTTACGGCCGGCGGGAGGAAATGAAACTTCGTGCAAGAGTTTAGCCATTTAGTCAGCTCCAGTACTAGTCGGATGCGGTTGGTTGTAGATGTAGCCCATCAGCTTGTCAACTTGGCCTCCTATGGCCTGAATCCATGCAGCAGCTTTGGGCGTTCCAAGTGATACGGTTTGGAATGAAGACGTGTGGAATGCATTGCTGACGTATCTAAGACAACCGCCGCCAAATGGCTTGATGCGTCCGCAACAGAAAGTTACGTACCCAGGAAGGGGCAGCGGAGCATCAGGCAAATCAGCTACGTGCCACGTTTTAGTTATCAGCACCACATTCGGACTGGACAGAAGTATGAGAGGCGCAAGGAAGTAACTTTTATTGTTGATAGATGGAACATTAAATGGTAGGATTGTATGCGAGTCGGTCGGATTGTCCTGGATATGGGATTTGGCTGACCCCGCACCCGGCGAACCCCGTTGTGATGACGGGCTAGTTTGTACTCATGCATCGTGGTGCAGGATCGAAAAAACTGCGGAAGGTAAGGTAAACGAATGGCGGTAGTCAGGTACAGTATGTTGAAAGAATGCAAACAGCGAGCGCGAAAAGAAGCAGTGTCGGGAAGAAAAAGGCTATTATTGGAGAGAAGCAGAGGTGATGTGAACAGACCGTTGGGTCTGCCGCTTCTTGATCGGTAATGCTTATGGATCGGAATGCAGGAGAAAGCAGGAGTACCTGCTTGCAAAGCGAAAGCTCTTTTTAGCGAACAAGAATAAAGGATTTATTCGTAGATCACCATTCAATTGCAAATAACTGGCAAAGTGCCGTACGTATTGCATTGCATTTACCTTTACCGTAATCGGCGGTTAAAACTTGTCCTGAGCCGTCTATTTTTCTGCCACTTTAAACAATATTCTAGCTTCAGAGAAGGTTTTCTGGTTGCTGAGATGAGAGCGTCGAATTAATCGAAAACAGCTGATCGTATTTTGGGGCGGTATTGTTTGCTGAACTGGCTGCTGGGGATGGAGGTTATGAAGTACATTGTTAAGGCTTGATAAGGGTTTAATAAAGGTATATTGATTTAGGGGAACTGAACATGGTGGTGCATTATTTTACGTGGTTTAAGCCGGTGTTTGTTTTGGTGCGCAGGTGTTACTTCGGTTTCGCTGCAACGGCTGTGGATGATACTGTTGCGTTCCGCGCTACTTTTCGCCAATATTACAAGGCGTTTGGTGAATTCGTGGAATATTTGAGACGGTTTCATCTTCAGTCGTCGACGAGGTTTTACAAATATGACGTGTTGACCGCTGTGTTGTATAAGTAGTGGTCAGGTCAAGTGTTACCCAAGGGCATGCGGTACAAATGGGTTCAATATCGTTGTGTCTATTTCACCCGGAAAGGAGAAGGTGGTAGTCGGTAAGTGCGAACGTTTTGTTATGCGTAATTCATGTTGCATAGGTATGTCAGCCTCGGTTGTAAAGCGAGCATATCCATCAATGCTAATGGCATTCACTATGAGATAGGCTAGCATTGCATGGTGCATAATGATCATTTTTACTTGGGGAATCCAAGTTTGTACATGGGTAACCGGCGTCTGACTCCCGACAAAGAGCTGCAGGTGTTTGATTTAATGCAGTCCTTCCGTAATACCGGAGAATTGCGTGACTATGGCTTGGAAAGATAAAACAAACGATTAAAATCGACAGGACCTCTTTTAAGTCCACCATCGCTTAGGTGGGGTATATAAGGGGAATGACGTAAACGCGGTAACGGAATTGTTGAGTAAGGATGGCGCTGTGCGTGTAGAAAGAGATGGGTCACAGGTTCAATTCCTATTTTTCGTTCCTGCTTCAATGACTTCCATAGCGGCGAAATACGGGGACGTACTTCTTGCGGACGCGACGCAACAGGTGAACAGCGGTGGTTGTGTTCTTTGGTACTGCATGGTGATTGACGGTTTCGGCATAGGTCGCAGCGTGTTTTACGCTTTAATGCCCAACAATACGGCATGCAGTTACTTGGAGGTTGCTCGGGGAATGTAGGTAAGGTCGCCCACCACCTTGTCAGCGAAGACTATAGTCAGGGATAGGTGTATGGGTCAAACGAAGGCACTTAAGTCGGGATATCCACGGAACAAGGGGAATTATGCCGGTTTCATTTCCCATTGTAATCAAATGAATCAAGGCCAGAAAACAGTTCAGGGTTAAGATATCTTTTCGGTAAAATCTCGTCAGACCCAAACTTTTACATGACACGGATTATGTGGGGTAAGCGTCAAATCGGGCTGGAATTGATTTCTAAGGTGTTTGAAAGGTCAAGATCGATGACTAAAGGTGGCTACAGATGGTAGGAAAAGTGCATCAAAGGAAATTTATACAAGCTTTAGCGCCTAAAGTAAATAGCTAAGGTCACAAAGGGTAGTTAAGTAATCATGTCAGTCGGCCAAGGTAGTAGTATCAGCCGTATGAATCGTTTGTGTACGCATAATTCCGGCTTCAGATGATGGATGTAAATAGCTACGGCGATAGACAAGATTTGCTTTCGGAAGCCTTGTGATAAGCGTTCAGGTAGTGAATAGATGACTTTAAAGTCATTCTCCGATGCAGTATGGCCACTTTCGAGGAGGTGCGACATGATTGAGCTGCCTGAGGCCCTCATTTCGCCTTTGTAAAACCACGCCGCGATGTGCTCGCGAATCCTCTAGAATAGACGTTTCGTTGTGCGACCCACGTATCGTGCACCACAAGAGCACGAGTACTGATAAACGAGCATTGAACGGGTCAACGATGGCAGACTATCTTTCAAGGGTTTTGCAAGCAATGGTTTGTTGTGGTAAACAATTCTTAAGCGGGCTGCGAAATAAGTTTTCTCAACAGCATCTTTCAAACGTCGAGATAGGATATCAGCTGCAGTGTCGCCCTTAAATGGTAAATGTATGAACAGCTCTTTCTTGGGAGCAATGCTTCTAGGTGGCTTTCGCTTGCGTTCTTTCATATGCTTCATGATAAACTTATCGGGGTAACCATTCTCACGAAGGGCGTCGCTGATTCTCTGTAGTTCTTCGTTGACGGTATCCGGAGTGCAAATACTGCGCGCCCTGAAGGCAAGAGATCGGATTAAACTCCTCTTGTGCTGTAAAGGCACCACGCTGTGAAAGTTAGTGTACTGTCCAGTCCACGTATGCTTTCTGTGTACCTTTCTGCTACATGAGCCGTCCGAATTGCGGATGACTTCTACATCCAAGAAAGGTAAACGGTTTTTAGTTTCGTGCTCACAGGTGAAGCGTAGATTATTATGTGCATCATTAAAGGCCTTCCGCAACTGTTCTGAATGCTTTTCGGGTTCGCAAAGCACGAAGGTGTCATCGACGTACCGTATGTACGTTTCAGTTCTACAGGTGTGCGTCCTGAGTGGGCCATGTTCTAATTTCGCCATAAAGATATCAGCCAACAACGGCCCCAAAGGAGATCCCATGGCCACTCCATCAATTTGACGGTACATCTCACCATTGAACATGAATTGAACATTTAACGTGCAGCGAAATAGTATCTCCTTTAGCAGATCCTCCGGAAAGTTAGCGTATATTGGTAGTTGCCGGGTCAACTCGCACACGTACTCCACCGTTCCGAGCAGGGGAATGTTTGTAAACAGCGACTGGGCATCAAAATATATCATCCTTTTGTTAGTAAAGTTGAGTTCAGAATTAGTGGAATCAGTTAAGCTGAAAGTGGGAGCAAGAACGCGAAGGAAATTACTTAGTACGCTTAACAACCAAGTCCCACAATTGACCTTTCCGAATAACCCGGAACTGTATGTGTTCAACCTTTCCAGTGTAGTACTAAGCCCAACACAGCTGGAAGTGTTATCATTAGGCCCTAAGTTTTGTATTCCACGTAAGAAAATAGATCAGGCAGCCTTAGAAGTGCAGTTTGAAAGCTTAATGATACAAACTAGAGACCAGTTTCCAACATCTTCTAGTGAAGTTGAGAACCTAAAATCTAGTCTAGTAAATAGCGGTCATGAGTATGTTAAGGCTAAACCATCTAGTAATGGAATTATTTCAATGGAGCAAATTCAGGCAATTAAAGAGTTACGGTTAAACAACGAATTAATTATCTCTAGACCAGACAAAGGATCCGGCATAGTGTTATTAGATACGGTGGATTATATCTGTAAAATGCAACATATCCTCAGTGACGAACGTAAGTTCCAGAAGCTTATGGCCGGAAAAGACAACACAGGGGAGTTAGAGAAACAGTTGGCCGGCTGCCTCAAGCGAATGATGCAAGCCAAAATGATTACAAAGAGCGAATCCGAAAAGTTGAAGCCTTCAGGTGGACACCTACCGAGATTATATGGCCTTTCAAAAGTTCACAAGGAAGGCGCCCCAATGCGTCTAATCTTGGACATGGTGGGTTCTCCCCAGCATTTGTTGGCCCAATGGATGGTGAACAAATTGCAACCGTTACGGGATATGATTTGCACTTACTGCTTGAGAGACTCCTTCGAATTCATTGAGAAGATATCTGAACTCAACTTTACTAACAAAAGGATGATATATTTTGATGCCCAGTCGCTGTTTACAAACATTCCCCTGCTCGGAACGGTGGAGTACGTGTGCGAGTTGACCCGGCAACTACCAATATACGCTAACTTTCCGGAGGATCTGCTAAAGGAGATACTATTTCGCTGCACGTTAAATGTTCAATTC
>OX104059.1:12838592-12988486 GCA_944474145.2 Dicrocoelium dendriticum
ACAACTTGCAAGCGTATGCTGTTCCACAGTTTACCTGGGATCGATACTACGCCCTATACAAACTGTTGTCCAAGATGCAGAAGACCATAAACAACCCATATCGTATTTGATAACACGTAATTTTACATACCACAACATGGGGACACCCACACATATATTACTTTACCAGTCACCCACACATGCAAACTAAATGTGTTGACTAAACACAGGTGAGATACAAAGCGTAGCAGTGGAGTGTTGCTTCATATTTATAAAATGATAAAAAGGCGGGTTCAAGACAAAAACTGCGATGTGCTTTGCGCACTGTAAACCGACTTACGGGTGCTGGATATTCCTGATGCTGTAACTGCTACCACGAAATATGATCAAGCAGATTAAAAACTGCTGTGAATATCGTATTTAATCAATGCCTCATTGTCCTATTAACTGAGATAAAAGGTACGACATTTGCAATTACATGCCATAACGGCAGGCCAACCGATCAATTTTTGCGCGATATATTAACTTCCGGTTTAGGCGTATTATTTTATGCTGCTTAGTAAATTGACCTAATTTAAATCAATTAGTTTGAAATATCGTGTGGTCAGTTGGGCTTATATTGTCTAACTTATTCCCAGGAATCTTAGTAATTTCAAATATACAATGGTTAAAAATGTGCTAGTTCTTCGGTATGTTTGATTGGCCAATCACGCCAAACGCGTGTGATTGTTACGCGAATTTGCTGCACCATAATCTCTTCATTCCAATTTGCACATACGATAGCACATCAAACTTAAGAGTCTGCCAGTTCGCTCTCTGAATTATGAGTATATCTTGTATGTGTCCATGTTCTTTGTATAAGCTTTGCCGTTTAACCTGCACTATGATACACAAGGACACGCACCAAAATGAAAACTTTTGGCATTTGCTTTTGAGGAGCGAGTTTGTTTCCTACACGAAGTAACAGCTGCGATTTCAATAATCCTATGTGCGTTAAATATTTTACATGCGATTTCCCTGGGTTCGCGTGGGTTCATTATACTTAGCGAAAACGGACTTTGGTATTAGAGATACAATTAAATCGAAATAAAAGCGAATAGGAAAATGATTGTATGCTACGGCAAGGATGGATTGCTATGGCCTAGCCAAAGTCATTTATTATGGAATATGTCGGAATTTCTCTTATGGATTTGTAGCCGTTTTGTTTATACTTATATTAGTTTTGAATGCAAACGTGTTCCTGTTTCTATGCCTACTAGTTTATTTCCTTGAGCACTTTATCTATAACAGCACAACTCTTATTTGCAGCAAGCGCAATTTAATTCCTTCTCAATTTTTTTCTTTGGACTCGCAAGTTTGCTGTAGACAATTGGCATCAAACTCAAAAGAGTGTTGGATTACAGTGATCCTTTTTCTGGAACCTTGTCCGTGCTACTGCGTGGGCATTGCATGCTCTCAAACAATCTTTAAGGAGCGCGGAGAAACCTGTCAAACATAATCTGTGGAAAATTAAATGAAAACGATTAGCGGATTCATTGTTATCCCTTGAGACACACTCATTGCTTACTACCATATTTCCTTCAGATTTTGCCACTGAGCTTTGCCCAGCCTCGTGCCATCGCCTCATGATTTGAGGCGCTGCTTTGTTAGTTTAAACATGCGCATACATGTTGCTATTATGCTTATAACCACACCTTAATGTTTGTTACTTTTTAACATTGTTGGTTCGAACTGTAATAAATGCAGCTATATGATGGCCACTTGTTTACGTAGATCCAAGTAGCTATATTTATATTGATCGGTAGGGTCCAAAATATGGATGATGTTGGGTCAGCTTTGCTCCATTATATCCCGTAGCGGAGCTTGACGCATTTACTATGACCTAAAGGTATGGCTACTAGAGCTGCAGTGTAGGATCACAATGTGTACAGGAGGACCTGGTCAAAGCGTACACAAGGCCCATCGAGAACGTGCTGCTTTTCAACGTCACCAAGTGCAAAGGTCTAAGCATACGGCACAAGAGTATGCACAACTACCGCCTAAGACCACAACTTCTACAGCGCGCTTATCACGAGTGCGATCTCGGCGTGATAGTTCAAGATGACTTCGGTATTTGTAGGCAGACTGTAAAGACAGCTAAGAAAACAAACCAGTACCTTGGCCTTCTTCGCAAAGTTTTAGGGAAGTTCGACCCTTCAGTCTTTCCAAAAATGCTTAGTGCGTGAGCGAGGCCGTACGCGGAATACGCTATCCAAGCGTGGCAACCCTGGCTTAAGCACCATCTCACCGCGCTCTATAATGCACAATGTACGGCAACGAAGATGGTCAGAGGTTTGACCAGCCTCCCCTATCCACTCAGGCTGAAGACACTCAACGTATACAGTAGAGGTTATCGGCGTCAAGGGGCGATTTCACAATGGTGTACCTGATCCTGAGAAACCCCAACCACCGATGCTATTCACTTATAATGCTCAGTCAAAACATCCCGCTAAGAGGTCACCAGTTTAAGTTAGTCACGCAGTATAGCCGACTGGAACTTTGGCGAAACTATTTCTCCCTTCAATTGTCATAGCCTTCGAACGACCTTCCGGAACATGTCATTAATGCACCTACCCTACCCCTTTTCAAAAACGCCTTAACGACAATCTGTCACATTTAAACTATGTGCTATAGACCATGACCACCAGATGCTGGCATTAATGCACAACAGACAGTGGATAGTGCCATAACCCTACTCGAGAATGAGTAAATCCAAACCCTTGAACGACATTTGATAAACGCTACTATTATAGTAACTGGATTTCTGTATCCTGTCGACCCAAGTTAGTTGCACATGAGTAAGCGCTTTCCTTGCTGTATTTGCTAGTTTTTTCTCACCCATTAGGCGATAAATAACCACTGCCATTCTTGCTTTGTGTGCGTACATTCTCATTTCAAACTCCTATTATACGGCAGTGCAGTTGAATCCGGAATCGCCCGAACTGACGACTCCATAATCATTTGATCTATAATTTTTTACGCTGTATCCCTACGGGACATGTAAAGCACCTGCTTTTTTACTTGTCATAAATAATTGTTCATTGTTCATTGATTGCTGAACCAAATAAAGAGAGCCCTATGGGGCTTTAGACGATGTATTCTCAGAATTTTAATAATCCCTAGCACAATTGCGGATAGCCCAAGGGGCGGTTATGCTGCAACTATTGATCACCTTTTCCTGTGTAGTACTGTGATTACTAATCCATATCACTATCATCCGTAGACAACCAGTACTATGAGATACTTGCGAGTTTTGCTGGTTTGACTTTTTCATGTAATTTGCTACCAATGAGTTTTCTAATGGTGTTAATAACATGCGCTTAATTTTACACCGTAATCTATGCAAGCATGCATACATCTAAGACTAAAGCGCTTTACAGAAGGCTTTTCTGAAGCTCATTCACTTAGTTAATACAAGTTAACTGAAACTATTTAATATGCGACGTTTTAGTAAGATAATCATATCTCGCATATTAAGCTGCACTTCGTGGTTCTTCTTCCGTGTTCGCCACAGCTAAACTAACGAAAAGCGATGTGTAATTTGAAATGCATGAATGCAGCGTACAGAGAGATAATACATACGCCTTTTTCCATATTTGTCACTTGGCCTTATATTCCCATTTATACATGAGCTCCGTTTACAGAATTTCACCTGGTAAAATTTCTGGACTCGTGCATTACACTTGGTCTGTCCGCGCATAACGGGCTGTTTCAGCTCAAATGGTGTAAAGACAATACAGGTTGATAGTGAGTAATCAATTCGGTTTATAGGTCACTACTTTCAAAAAGGAAAGATGACTGCTACTTGAAAACCATTAGTTACTATACAGTCTTTAACATACATGAACTATCACATTAAACCTGTGGTCACAAAATGTTAGGTGGGTTAAACCTCGTGAACTTCATTTGTATTACTGCAATTACCTTGTTCTGCTTAAGACACACTGATCCTTTTTACAATCTATTTGCCGAGTGCACTGTTGAAATGCTTAGATGACCTTGTATGTCCGTAAACTTATGTCCCTACTCGGCCAGAGTATGTATCAGCAAGCCGATGGTATTGGCTTAAATGTTATGCATATAATTTTACGTTTACTTGGACAAAATCGTATATAACGGTAAACCTCTGGCCGTACACAACAACCAGTCATTTGAATAAGTTTAATGACCAACTTAAATTAATGCTCTGAAGGAATTTGGACTCTCATCTTTCTTAAAACCATAAGTATATTCCGAAATCAGCCTTTAACTAGTTAGTGCATCTATCGACTTGTCGTCCTATTAAACCTGAGCCTATAATTTATCTGTGATAAATGTGTGCTGAATTGGACGCCAAGTACTACTCTAATCCGAGATTAAACTTTACAGGGCATGTAGCAGTCGTTATTCCATTAAGTCTGCTCGGATATTTTGGCGATTGTTTTATTTTTATTTAACACTTATGTGTCGTTTACGTCACCTGGCCATGATTGCACGTCTGGACACTTTCGTGGAATTATGTCTATTATCTACAAATTTGGCCGTGGAATCTAATACCCCTATGAAGCTGCAACTTCGAGAAATCACACAGGATTGGTTTTCATTGCATTTCCTTACTTGACGCGTGACTCTGAACACTGACAAACCTAGATCGCAATGGTCTCAATGAAGTCTCGCCATATTCGGTAAGCTAAACCTAATGTAGTTTATACACTACCAGCAAAGAGAATGAAATGTCACATTCAAAACAAAAAGGAATATGTTCCTCGGCTAAAAGAAACCTCCTCGCAGAACTAAGAGATAAACTGCTCTTTTTGGAAACAAAAATTAATAAGTTGCGAAATCGGCAGCACCCGTTGAAACCATCAAAGATCAATTGATTACGCTTCACTAAATCAATAACGACTTGGAGAAGACTGGTCCTGTTCTAATGGAAAAAGCAAGGCATTTAATTGCCTCTGTTGACTCTGAAGTGCACGAACAAATATGTAAAGCAAAAATGTGACTGCTTTGATGTTCCGGACTGACAAGGTCTGGATAACGTAAAACTAACGATACTCATAGATGTTAAGATGTCTGTTGTTGACTGCAAACACCAACGCTTAAAAAATGGAACACCGAAACCTTTTTGTTTACTCATTTTTAAATTTTTGTACGTGAAACTCGCGCAGCGATTGTTTCATTTTCGACCCATCATAGCTTAGTGCGCCCAATTTAATGGTAATTTAAATTCACTAGAAAGGAGACCCTACATAGGTGAGACGAACAGCGGAATGAATAACTAGGCTCTTCGATAAATCTCAGGCAATAATTCAAAAGCAAGCGCATTCAAGATGGATACTAGAAATACTGAGTTTTAAGTTGATATTGTATCAAACTTGTCAACTAGGTTAAAGCCGTCCTTCTTTGTTCCACTGAAACACCCTGTAAACAAGGAACGAATAAAGTGGGTTCTTCTATTCCTCATATCAATACTCCCATTAAATCGAACTCTTCATGCGTAAGTATTGAAGAAAATTGAAAGTGCTTGTAGGTGTGTAGTAATGAAGACGCCTTGAATAAATCACAACCAGGTCCAAACCAACGAGACACGTTCAGGAGTAGACAACCTGAGAAAATTCATACTCCACTGTCGCTCAAGTACGACTTCTCCAATCCAGGGACCTATTACTTTAAAATATGTATAAGTACTAAATACACGGTCGCACCCAAGTTTCGTTATCGACCAACCTCTTCCAAGTACCAGTGTAAACAATTTTCCTTGTTGATTAAGACCAATAACAACCATTTTGTAGTTATTTATTCAACCAAGGATTATAAATTTTTTGTATTACTTTGAATTGTGACCCAGCTAATCACTTAGGTGAAAGTGCTTTACACCTATACATAATAAGATACCTTCAATACCCGCATGAATTCTCTATTCGTTCCCATTGGATTTACAGGTTTCGATTAAAATGCAGCCCTATCTGGCATACTTTTCACATTATAAAGTTTTTGAGACCGATGTAAATAACCATAGAGACTTATTTACTCTAAATCCGCATTTATTTATTCAGCACATCTAAACGTCTGCAAACGGCTTACTCATACTGTGACAATATTTATTACCGCAAATTTCATTTGTATAATTTTAGGGTTGTATGTAGCTTCTTCAATTGGAGTTGAGGTGGCACATCTTGACAATGCTCAGATATAATTACCACTGTTGTAGCGCAGTATAATGAAATATTTCTGTTTAACTGGTAGTATATTTCAGTCACCAGCATTAAACTTTCTATAGAATGCCACATGCATTAGCATACTACAGAGGTGAACGGACTTTTCTCACTAGTCGGTCGCTTTATTAGAAGATATGACACATTTTACAATTATACCTGGATTGCGCTCCCATTCTTACTTTAAAAGTCATCCAAGTTCATAAATACTTATAAAAATTATTAACTTGACAGAAATTTTCCTGCTATTAATTGAAAGTCTGAGTCCGCTGACTGAAGAATATATAATGAAATAACAAATGGGTCTTAAATGTCGCTCTTAATTTTGAGCCTACTCAGTAGACGTTGTCAGATGGCTATGTAAATCAGCTGTTCTTGATATAACCTTACTATGTGAAAACCAAATTAGCCTCAATGGTTAACTACACAACGATTTTTGCAATTAATGTGTATTGCTTTTGAGGCAATTTCATGATTATCTAAGTGGTTTACCTTGGCACAAACTTAGGCTCTGCCCTCTGCAAACGGCTACTGATGCTTTTCTATCGATACAACTACGGTTTTCTTGAGTTGTGCCAAATTACCAGCTAGTGTTATGGGTTCAAAAGGTACTGACAGGAAGCAAACAATGGTGGTAAACTTGCCACATTTAGAGCTAGAGTGTACTGTTAGAAATGGTAGTCTCGAATTCGAAAGATGGAATGTTTTGTAGTATGGCTCTATACAGTTACGACATGCAGGCATTTGAAAAACAGTTCATATTCTGGTAATCTGAGTGGTCTATGAGTTATAGTGTAAAAACTGCTAAAGCATTGTCTGAGCATTTCAAAAGATATTAGCAATTGCTACCTAGGTATAAGTTGAGATATTTTGTTAATCACCATATAAATTAGTGCATTATCAAATATTTAGATGCATAAACTAGGAGTGAAATGCATGTACCAGTAAACTATGCGGGCGAATTGATGAGATTTAACATTGCGAGGTCAATTCCCAATAGAGCATTTGTTTCGGTGGCTTCATACAACCTGCCTTTGTTATAGTGAGGTGCATAACCTGAAAATTCATGGTGCGGATTTTGCACACATGGAATTCAGTATTACAGTTGACAAGCCATTAGCTGACCAGTAAAACCATCACCCAAAAACGTTAAGCTGCGAAAGTTCTGTGTGTTTTATGCCATGTTTCACACAGCAATATGTTGAGAAGCAACGGTGCAGGTCATTTCTATTAGGGTGAAACGCGTCTTTTCAAACCTACAACGCACATGCTCAGTGCGCTTGACCAATTCGTGTGTGCCGGTATGAATGTTAGTGCACCCGGAATAACCCTGTTTATTTGCAATTTCAGTTCCAGTGGGACACGTTTAGAACATTAAGCTGTTTCCCAAAACTACTTTTCTGCCCAGCCTTAACACAAGCAGTAAATGCATGTTTCCTGTTAACGAAATCCTTCCATGTTTCCTGTAGGACAAAGCCTTTGTAATTGGCATGTAGTAAGGGGATGTCAGCGAGAAGTGCCGGCGATGAACGAATACAATTGAAACCAAATATTAGGTCGTAGCTTCGTTAGAAATTATCTTATGGATTTATTCATAATACCACCGGGTAGGGCGAAGGATCCTTAGTCTTTTCATTGTCGCAACAGAGAAAGTTGTTTAAAACAACATGGTGGCGCTTTTGGGTTGCGATACGAAATGAGCCAAAACAACTTAGGTAGCAGACATCACTTTCTGGATAAAATTATTCCGTAAGAATATGCCAAATGAACACGAGGAGTTAATTCAGTTGGAACGAGTGTATGCTGACTGTGCTTGATGAAATGAAAGAGATGTAAATATGTAAATAAAGAGAGCACTTTTCCTATGCGAACTCTCGGTAACGACACACTGGCCAAATTGCATACTTTCATGTTCAATGAACTAGGTGTTTGTGCGGATATTTGCGCTCCAATCAGCAACAGTGCACCAATTTTTGATCTTGCCGTTACGCAAAACAACGTTCCTAAGGACAAACGATTTATTCCACAAATCAAGCTCAGCAAAAATGGCAGCATAGCCAGTATGTGAAAAACTCGAGGTAAATAACATACATAAGATTGAAAATGGTATTCCAGTCATCAAAATAGCAGGCAGGTTTCCTATGTATCAAATTAGTCACATAACCATGTGAAGAAAATATGTTGATTAAACACAGGTAAGATACAAAATGTAGTAGTAGAATGCTGTTGCACACTCATTAAGTGTTAAAAATGGGGTACAAGACCAAAATTATGATGTGCGTGGCGCGTTGTAAACGGACTTACGGGTGCAGCATATGGCTGTTGCTGGAATAGTTATCAAGGATTATTTTCAAGCATATTAAAAATTCTGTCCATATCGCATTTACCTTATGCCTCATTGGCCTAATAACTGAGATAAAAAGCACAACAATGCTATTGCATGCCATAATGGCAGGCCAATGGATGCATTATACAAGAAAAGTTTGGCAAAATCTTGGCTACCGGTTTAGGCGTATCATTTTCTGCTGCTGAGTACGGTGAGCTAATTAAAGTCATTTAGTTTTAAATGTCCTGTGAACAGTTAGGCTCATATTGTCTAACTCATTCACAAGAAGCTTAGTAATTTTAAATGTAAAATAGTTGAAAAGCTGATAGATCTTAGGTACGTTTGTTAGTCCAATTAGGCCAACCACTTATTTATAGCGTTTAAATAAACGTTCAGTAATTAATTTTACTGCGCCTAGTCGCTGTCCATTTTACTGCTCAGGCAATTCCTCCCCCCCCCTGAATCAGTAGATTTCGCACAGTAGTTGTTAAGAGCCAATGGCGCTTCTGAAGTTATTCAGAAATTCAATGGTTTTAACTTACTTCACGTCACGTATTTAATTTTGTACAACGATTCGTGTGTGTTGGTTTCGCTTGGCCTCATTTGAGTCAAACATCCTGGGAACTGCAGAACGCAGACTCACGTTATTATATTTCAGCGCAAGGAAATGGTACCGTTATCTTTTACCTCTGGGTGTTTTCCTTTCAAATATCTCATACAGTACGACGGCGGTGGGATGCTTTAGATATTTTTACTTGAAATATTTGACCCAAATTCTCTTAGTTGTCTGGAAATTGCGTGCAGCGCGCCCGCAAAACACTGCGTTACATTATGCGTTTTGAATGCGAATCACGATCCACTTTGATAGTGCGCATTTTAATCAAAGCGCACAGTGGGTACTTATAGTGTCTTTTCAAACAAGTAATTAGAGATCATTTGCGGAATTGGTGTTTAGTGTGGACATGAAAAACCAACGCTTTTTTCTTGCCGTGCTTTAGATATTAAACACATGAGCATCTTTTCAATCCAAGGATCATACTGGGTAGATTCCCAGCAGATAGCAGCGTCACTTCATAAACACTGGTATTAAATTTATGCTGAAACACTGTGGATTTATTTTGAATCTGATGTGTGCCATCCACCAGCACATCTTTTCCACATCCCATACTGTATTCTTCTATTTTACGCGGTTTTATTTAGTTTAATGCCTTGAACGTTGCATGCGGAATAATTCAGCTACGTATAAAGACATTGCATATATCGTTTTGAATCTTCTTACCCATGGTGAGTCTTCCATCTCTTCCTCCTAAAGAAAATTGTTAATAATATCTTAAAGCCTCAGCATTATGAACGCCACTGGATATTCTTTCAGTAAACAAGGCCAGCATGTCAACCGACGGATATTTTCATTTGGAGCAAATATATCACATAGTGATAATGCTTATGTTGATCTTAATCATTTTCATTACGTCCGCGCTACAGCTTTATAAAATGCAGTCTTAGAGGTTTAACTTTTATGAAAATGCTAGGACGTGTGATTTAACTGAGCACGCGGCAACCTGTCCAGCTCATACAAGTGAATGCGGTTTCCGTTTAAAAATTTTGCAGGGGGAATTAGAGTTTTGTTTTTGCATACATCCGTGTTGGTATATATTGCTGGATAAATTCCTACTGCTCATCTCATGAGGTTGCAGCGGATGCAAAATACGGCTGTAAGTAGGGTGGTGTGAATCGATAGATGGTTAACCGTTAATATTTCAGTAAAGGTCTCGCAGAGTGGAAACAGCTGGCATGGAACCAAGTATACATGTTGCCCTGCTATCTACAAGTGTAATCATTAGCGTCTTTTACCTGATAAGTTGTCATGGGTTAAGGAAATTTGTGAAAATAATTGGCACAAGTGATAAACGGCTATTCATTAAACATACACGATGGCATAATAATGTTATCCTAGAACGCGTTTTGTTTCGGTCAACTTTCAGGAATTCATAGTTTTCAGTTGTTCTGTGAAGGACTTAAAATACCCGGCATCCTGATCACGCCAAATCCTGATATTCATAAAAAACATCGCTGAGTGCTCTGTTCACCTATTCGACTGTTTGCTGATGGCTTGAAGATATTGCTTGCTTCCAACTGAATGACGAATCAGTGCGCCTCATCAAGTGACCATGATAAATCTCACGCATGGCCCACCGAGAACATATTTCAATTCAGCGCCGTAATTAGCGAGCTTTTGAGAATACGGTATTAAAGCAATCACGACTACTGGCTACGGCCACAATTTCGAGAGCGCACTCCCTTTGATAGCCTCCTCAATGTGCACGTGCAAGAGGAACTAGTCTGCTTGATGCGGACGGATATAGCATAAAATAATGCAAATCGGTACCTCGCCTGCAGCGTTGGAGGTTAGGAGCTTTAGACAATTTCATCATGCCGCATTTACCTAGCGAATACGTCAGATCACAAATGAAACAGGATAAGCAAGCGTAGCAACCCTGGCAGTAGCTCCATCTCACCGCCCTCGGCAGCGCACAATGCAGGGCGACAAAGCATCCAGGATTCATTGCACATTACCTATAAAACCATGCAGAAGACTCTATAACGGAATAAATCAAGCCTGGATTTATCACGGATATAAGAGCAATATGCTGAACGGTGTCCGTAGGTTCAGTGTGAGATAAAAATTAATGTATGTAAAAAGCTTGGCGGCAAATTTGCCCTAACTTTTACGTGAAAACATAGTTTACTTAGAGCGGACGTTATTGGTGTCCTCTTAGTCATCTCCGATAGGTGTAATAAAACCTAAAATAACTTTACCACACTTACTGCAATATTTGGCGATTCAAAAATATTACATTTCTGGAAGGATATTAGTTTCATTAGGCACCGTAATACAGCGGATTTGAATAACAACGAACTGTCTTCGTCCCTAGTTTTTATCACCAGGAAATCCCTCCTTGCACATGTTTTAATTGTTACGCAGTAAGATTAATAAATAATGACGTAATGACACAGTGACACGTTTACACTGCGGGATATTGTACAGAACCATGAGTTGATGACAATAGTGTAGAATAAACGTACTGTAAGGAACCAAATAAATCTTCAGGACGAATGCTCACAGCTGCGCTACTGCAAGCCAATTTGTGGGTCACGCAGCCTACGTGTCCTTTATTCGACAGCGTTTTTATCTTGTAATTTTTATCGTAGGCATTGTGCGGAATTCGTCATCTATACAGTACAAGTAAGCAACCCGTTGGGATGCAGGGATCCTCCAACACTGCTTTTCCAATACTTTTGTTATGTGGTGCACTCCAACGGGGACGAGGATACAATGCACATCATAACGTGCTATGACTCTATCCGTCTTCATCAAGGTCGATGATTGGTCATTTCAACCTGACATGGTCTTGAGGTCGATTGGGTGAATTATGTTACCCTGTTCAGCACGTTGTAGACAAAAGATAAGAGACTAATAAATGCAGTTTAAAAATGTAAAATTTTTTTCTGACGAGGCAGAGATGGACGCGTATGTCTTTGAGTGATTTATGTTGGCAAGCCTAAAAAGAGAGTCAGAAAGCGGAGAACCGGAATACATATAACACCGAGTGGAAGCATTTTGTCTACCTGATTCGCGAAAAGAAATTGAAATGAAATCATCATTTTCGGATGCGTTCTGCTCAAACCCTCATTTTGTTCACAGGTATATCTACAAATCCCGTAACGTACAGTGTTATCCGCTATCTGTAAAATTAATATGGGCAAGCGCAAATCGAGAAAATGTGGCCAATGTACCTAGACAATTGCAGTTTTTATTTTCGAAACTATCTATCACTATCTAAAATTATCACACCGATCAATCCACTACCAGTGCAGTAACCTCCATTTACTGCTGCGGACCAACTGTGGTGACTGATATTACTACGTGTGCACAGTTGTCCTGGTTCAGACAACTTACGCTCAAGGGAATTGAAAGTGGCGGTTAGCAGCCTGAATGAACCGATGTCCCGGTGTATTCCAACATTGTCTAGATAACATGCAAGTCCTGCGCATGTGGAAGTATGCATTAGTCACTCCAAGCTGAACCTGCAAATTTCCACCCGATAATTCTTCCCCCTTCTTTCTAATCACGGAATCCGCTAGTGCAAAGGCCTACTTGGATTAGTTGGGAAAATGCACTATCATCGTACCGTTGCAACACGGTTACCGCCGAAACCGCTCGTGTAACACGTACCCCTTTTTCCATGCCAGTATATGAAATCTGTTGATGCTGAAGGGGAGTTGATGCTAGGTACGTCCATCACTCCGAAGTGATTGATCGTCTTGACCACAGCATTGTCTTAGCATTCTTTAGAGCTGTTGGATCGGCGACCCTATCCTAGGTTGTATTTGCGAAATCCCACTTTGCCGTCTTCTTATCTGACCCGACAGATGTACAATGTACCGTCCCATAAACGCTCGGTTTTAGGACCAAGGCCTCTCCTCGTTTTCATTAATAGCTCCGGGTGAGTGATGGATTCATTTTTTACCAATCGCGGTTGATCTCAAAATTACGCTGCATATGAGGACGGTGAAAGACCGCCTGACACTACCAGGTGATCTCGACAAATCTCATGATTGGTCAACTCAGCTTCTACTGGAAAACGTCACCGAGAAATGTCGAGTACTGAGCGTGTGCCACCAGAGCACTTCGCTCTCCGGCTTGGAGTACATACATTGCGAGGCGTTTTCTATGAAAATGATCTTGGATTGCTTTTGTTTTCCGATATCTGTTGATCAAAGCAGGTCGAACAAACAGAAAGGAAAACCAATCAATACTTTGGTCTTCTCTCGACAACTTTTGGCCAGTTTGATGTCAGCTTCTATGCACAACTAGTACAAACATACATGAAGTTACCGGCTGATAACGCCATCCACTGGCGTATCATCACTGGCAAGAGTATGACCTTGTTGCTCTTCACAAAGAACAACAACTCAACAAGTCAAGAGCCTGACTCATAACCCTTACCAGCATAAAGCAGAGACCCTAAGAGCATTCGGTATTAGTTACGGTAGTCCAAGAATAGGTATTAATTAGTTGTTTAAGATCATAATGGTTACCTGCGCGTGTTCGAATGCGGCCACCCAAAGTTTTAGCAACTGTGCATTGGGTTTAGCGGTATTCTTATGGTTGCAACCAAATATACGCCATACATAACTCTGATGATGTAGTGGAAGTGCGACGCCTCGTCAGTATTCGCAAACCCAATTACCGGAGATAACCTTCAAACTACTCTTAGAATGTTGATTTGGAATTAACGCACACGGTGTAGTATAAAACTCGTGTACGGTCCTTGCATAAATTGTGAAGTGAATGAATGCAGTGCATCACTTGACGGAAGCATACGCGGGCGCTTACGTCTAGCGAATTTCGGTTTATTAATTACACGTTCGCATTCATTCGTATGTAGGCGGTTATAAAATGTCCAAAAGACGTCTGTGTGTGATCGATTTGCCGCGCAAGCTTTAATGTTCTAACCACCATTCACTTCGGCCAATGCAGATTTATCGGAGACAGATGCAAATCGTAAATATTTACAACAGTGCACTCTGCAACCGTTTCCGCAAGAGTTTGTTACACAAGTTGGAGTTAGAAAGAGTGGGGATTTAAGCCTGGGTTCCAGTGTTCGGAATTGCACGTAATGTAGACGCGCAATTTGCCTTGGTCTCTGTAATGGTTACAGATGTGCTGGTTTCTGTAAGTCTATTTATAAAAGTAATTGCATACAGCTGCATCGTAATATTACTGGTTTTCTGCGAAAATTCTTGATTATGTTAATTAAATTATGAATTCTAACAATTTGTTGTTTTCGGTAGCTTTAGTCTCGTGCTGCTTCTCGAAACAACAAACAATTTTAAACTCAGCATTTTCAGCCCCTTGACGTATATGACGTCACCAAATTCTGTTGATGGAACTTACGAATGTTTATTCCGCATGCAAACATTAAAATTGTTAGTTAAGATAATTTGCTGCAACATCATTTCTTTATTTCAAATTATCGTGTACGGTAGCTCACTGAACTTATCAGTGCATCAGTTAGCTCTCTGAAATATAATTATATCTTACATGTGCCCATTTTCTCTGTATACGCTTTGCCGTTTAATCTCTATGGTGATGCGTTGGATTACACACTTCCACGAAAAATCTGTTCTTATTGGCATCTTTGGTCGAGAAGCAAATTTATTCTGCACGCAGCAATAATTAGCTGCGATTTAAAAACCCCATTGGTCAAGTCTACCCTAACCTTTTCACATGGAATTCCGTTGGTTTGCACGTGTCGTGTTGTCTTAACGACAACCGACCTTACGGAAGAGCGAGATAATTAAATCGAAATCCAAGCGAAAATGACAATGCTAGAATGCTATGACGTCACCAATGTTGTTTACTGTCAAAAATGTCGGAATTTACCTTACGGGTTCGTATCCATTTTTGTTCTACTTATGTCAGTTTTGAATGCAAACATGTGCGCGATTCTTTGATTATTAATGTTATATGCTTGATCATCCTACCTATAACAGTAAAAACTGCTATTCGCAGTAAGCACAGATTAGTTCTCTTTTTAGCTTCGTCGGTGGTGCTCGCAATGTTGTTATAGACAATTTGCATCAAACCTAATATGTCTTTGTATTACAGTGATCGTGTGTCTTAAACCGTATCGTTGCTCAGACGCGAGCATTGAATTCCCTCAGCCATAAATCAAGTAACGCGGAGAAATGCATCAAACTTACGCCTCGTATAATTAATTGATACAGATAGCCAGCATTTTGCGTCGTAATTTTAGACGGATTACTGTTTAGCTAAAAGATATGCTTATGAAATTGTTAATAATGTTTGCCCAGCATCGCTCAATGGCTTCACGGTTGGATGAGCTGCGATGTTAGATTAAATAATTACTTGAAGATTTTCATTACCCGATTAAACGCACCACTACTTTTAACACGTTTAAATCAATCCATTTTCAAACCTTAATACGTGCAGGTTAACTGTGCATATTTGTTAAGTTACGATCGGATTTATCTATTCGGATCCCTTGGTAATGTCCAAAGGAAGGATGTTGTTACGTTAGCTTTTTGCATTATATATCTCATATCAGTGATGGACTCCTTAAGCAGTATTCCAGAGAAATCTACTAACTTGTGTGTAGTTGGTTGCAGTTACAAAAGCTGCGCAATGTTTTCGCCTTCGATATTGTGTTCCTGAGTTACCACTGGGTCTAAATATTCCACTTTCCCCGTTTTAACTTTGAGGAACGCAGCTTAATAAAGAAGTAACAAGCATTTTTTTGATTCTGTGTAAATATACCAGTAAAGGTTTACGTCGTATAATTTCATTAAACTTCCACTGTCATTAACAACGCTTAATGGCCTTGTCTGCAAACAATATTTTTAGTTTCCATTCACTAACCATAGAACTAAACGAGTCCAACCCGATCATCATACCATTAAATAAAGCAAGCAAAATGGGGCCAATGCTATGGCTTTGCGCTCGTAATTATTCCACTGAATTTATTTGTCGGCCGGTGGCCGAGTGGTCTGCACGTTTGCTTTGCAACCATAAGGTCACCGGTTCGAATCCGCGTATGGGTGGGCGTCCTCGCGGTATACTCAGCCCGCGCGCGACTGGTGGTGGTCGCGCGGCAGCGAAGCGCCGTTACGGCGTTCAGCTGACACATTATTATTATATTATTACTGAATTTATTTAGATAAAGTTCTAAATTATTAAAACATCTAAGTATGCAATGAAGTCTGCTTGAATCCAGACATATCTGAAGTAACGGACTCTTCGGTATGAGTTATATTGTACCAGTATAGTGCGGCTTCATTATCACGGAAACGTCAAGCGTTGAATTATGGCAAATAATGTAATGTATGTTGTGCAGCATAGACGGACTTACGGGTGGTGCAGATGGCACGAGCTGGAATATTAAAATATAAAGAAAATTCAGTTTCTTCGGAATTTGCTGTCATTCTTTTATTAGCTCTGTTCTATCAAAGCAATCGGATACACTTTGAAGGGTCTTCGTATTATACACAACATACGTAACGCGCTCGGATATCAAATGTTGAATCTTATTCGATATTGCAAAAGCTTTAAGGTCTGGTTTCTTATCATATCATCCTGTCTCTTATTATGACATTCACGTAGTTCTCGACGATTTCTTTCCATATTCTACGTCAACCTTTAGACACAGCTGCGAGAGTTAAATGCAATTGCAACGGGCAGTGCATTTGCCTTGATCTATCACAAAATTGCCATCGTAATGAGGCTGGACCTTACCGTGGTGCGATGGTTTGCGTGCCTCAGAGATCCATTGAGCTATCCTGGGTGGTGCTTTTTTGCACCTCCTGAGCCACTCATTCCAGATTGATCAATAAATAGAGGCCAGACAAACAGCCTCCTGGTGCTCCAGGTTGGGTGTTGGAATGGGGGTGGCTCCTCATTTCATAAAACGGGCTCTGTAGTCCAGTGCCAAAACCCGCTGCCTTGCGGTAAGGTTTTTGAACCAAAGGCTTTGGTTGAGAACCCTCATCGTTCTCCTGTCTAGACCTGGGCAACCTGACAGTATTCTGCCCACACAATACAATGATCCTTACCTACAACAATTTCTTGATGCTCTGGCCGTCGCAGAGGATAATAAACGGCGCCCTATCTGCTGCATCGAGCAGGCTGGATAGGGTTTTGTTACTACTGCTCAGGCCTTCCCGTCTTCTTATAACCTGCTTGCGCTTCTGCATCCTTATTGTCCCGCTCCAACTTTACTTATATCCCCCCATTTTCAATCCTCCAATTCTTGGCCCTCCCCCAGCTTACTTCAATAGTCTCTTGTCTTCTAATTTCAAATCACACACAATCCCAGGGCCTCGCTCCAATCAAGTCGACAAGTCCATGTTCAACCAAGCGGACAACGTCAGTTCATCCGTTTCCCTTTGGAGTCCTCATGACTCGCTAAGACT
The DNA here is from genome assembly GCA_944474145.2 of Dicrocoelium dendriticum. Lineage (NCBI taxonomy): Eukaryota > Metazoa > Platyhelminthes > Trematoda > Plagiorchiida > Dicrocoeliidae > Dicrocoelium > Dicrocoelium dendriticum. The sequence continues at coordinate 12,856,128 of OX104059.1, forward strand.
GCCATGCCTCAACGTGCGCAATTTGCTGCTGATTGGCCAACAGGCAGCACTTGTCCGCACACTAGAGACCCTCTCGATCGATATTTGCTATTTATCAGAAACCTGCCTGCAAGGTTCGAGCTCCGTGCTTACCCTGCGATCCCCCACAAGCGACACTGGCGGCACATTCTCATTGCGCCTGTCTGGCGATAATGCAGCTTCAAATGCCGGTCAAGCTGGCGTCGGCATTGTTTTGAGTCCCAGGGCTGAAACTGCCCTGCTTGATTTGATCTCATTAAACAATAGGATGTGCGCCGTTAGATTAGCTGGTTCGTTCCGTGCTTCGAAGTCGCGCGGGGACAAACGGTAGCTGTTTGTCACTGCGGCCTACGCCCCTACAAACTGTAGCACTGATTCGGTAAAAGATGATTTCTATCAGCAACTTCACGAGCTCCTTCGTTACATAAGGAGCACGGATACTCTGGTGCTAGCTGGCGATCTAAACGCCCAAGTCGGAAAATTGTCCTCTGATTAGCTTCATCTGGGCGGCCAACAAGGTGTAGGCTCCCGTAATCATAATGGTGAGCGATTGCTACAGCTGTGTGAAGATGCTTGCCTGTTTCTCGTGAGCACTAACTTTTGACACAGCACCCGCAGAAGTGTGACTTGGCGGCCACCTGCCTCGGGCCAGTTATGGACGCAAATCGATCATATCGCGATCAGTTACCGCTGGAGAGGCTGTGTCCAAAACTGTCGCTCGATTTGGAGCACGAGCGTGGACTCTGACTATGCACTTGTCTGTGCTGACCGCCTGGTGCGTTTCGGTGGACGTCCGCGACGTCCATGTGAACGGATTGACACTAGCCAGCTGGCGTAGCCAGATGTTCTGAATGTGTACCAAGATGCGCTGACATCTGGGCTGAGCAGACGCCCACTAAACACCGTTGAAGATCACTGGTCGCATACTCGTCAAGCATTGCTATTAGCAGGCATGTCTTCATGTGGCAAAACAAATTGCAAAACCGGACATTGAGTCTCTACACAGTCTCTGGAACTTATGGATGCTCGCCGACGTATTCCGGCTGGAAGCGAATACAATGAAGCTCGCAAAAATCTCAGGGCAAAACTACGTGCTAGCCTAAAGCAGGACCGCGAAACTCAGTGTTCTCATCGTGCCTCTGAGATGGAAACAGCCGCTGCCGTTGGTAATCATCGTAAGTTATTCCGTCTGATACGGGAAACAGGCAGCAGGAGACCTGGTGTTAGCGAGACCATACGCGACGAGAGTGGGCACCCGATCCACAGCCTGTCAAAACGCTTGGAGCGTTGGGCTGAACACTATGCTATGCAAGTTAACCATCCTGAGTTATCGCTTGCTTCGGGCATTGAGCGCCCTTTTCCATGGCCGTCTCCTTGGATTCGCCCACACGCGCAGAAGTCGAACGTGAGATCAGGTTGTTGAAATTGCATAAGGCCGCAGGAGCAGAGAGAATTCCTCCAGCCCTCTTCAAATTCGGGGGACCTGCTCTAGTAGATTATTTACACGAGTTGCTAGTAAAACTTTGGGAGCAGGAGGCAGTCCCGACAGACTGGAACAGCTCCGTCATTGTCCCAATTTTCAATGGAGGCTCCCGTTTAGAATGTGGCAATCATAGAGGGATCAGTCTGATTTCGATTGCTTCTAAATTGCTTGCCTCTCTCATTCTCCACAGACTGACTAGCACTCGTGAAAGCCAGATTCGTGAAGAGCAAGCCGGATTTCGTCGAGGTCGGGGCTGCATCGACCACACCTTCACATTGCGTCAAGTGTTGAAGCACCGCCATGTTTATTGGCGACCCACCGTTGTCGGGTTTCTTGACATAAACGGTGCCTTCGACTCAGTCGATCGATGTGCCCTTTGGAACTGTCTGCTGAAGAAAGGTGTGCCTGATAAATATGTAAACATTATCAAAGCGCTGTACGCACAGAGTTCGGGCAGGATGAGGGTTTATGGCAAACACTTGCCACCCTTCAGTATCACCAGCGATGTGAGACAAGGATACCCGCTGTCACCTTTCCTCTTCAACTTCGCTATTGATGAAGTCATAGAAACAGCGTTCGCTGGACACGACATAGAAGGTGTGGAGCTACTTCCTAGTGAGCGACTTCTTGACTTGGAGTATGCGGACGACATTGCTCTAATCTGTGACAGCTCCCAAACATGCCACAAAGCACTGAACCGATTAACACTGGCTGTCAATCGTCTTGGGCTATGCTTTGCTCCCTCGAAATGCAAAGTACTTCTCCAAGACTGGCAGGGACCCAACCCTGCGCTAACGCTTGTCGGCAGCTAGCTGTTAGCTCCCCGGAACGATGTCCATCCGTTTCTGGGGACTCAGCGGGCGTGCCACTGTTTGTTTTTCTTTTCTTGCCTTTTGTACTGCGGCACAATAGCTGAGGTGTTTTCCACCTTCAGCTAACGTGTAATGATGATGATAATGATGATCACAAAATTGGTAGCGATTTAGAAGCAAGCAGATCCACCGAGTTGCGACATTTAAGGCAAACCGAAATCACACAACAGAATAAGCGGAATTCCAGGCATTACTTATTTCCTTGTAACGTCTGTGCATTGATCGGTCGAATAGTTCTTAGTTAGAGTGTTTTTGAATAGATTTATTTGTAATCATATGTGAAGCAGGTTCGCGACAAAGCTTTTTTAGGGTCTATCTTGGAAACAGAAAATCCAGTAGTGTTCTCATTCTAATAGTATTATATAGATAATGTGCAATAATAATATTGCTCTTGGAACAATCTATGCCGAAAGCAGTGCCAAGTGTGTACGCTTGAATCCTCTGAACATTGTCCAGCTTGTTAGCTTAGTATGGTCTTTAAAAATTAAAGCGCGTTCTCTGTACTACGGTTAATCCGAACTAGATGATGTAGGTTCCAAGGGCATTCCATGCTACACATGTTTGGTTAGATGATGTAGGTCAGCGTTGGCCGATGTGAACACTATTCGGCTTCAAGACCGTGAAAAACGAGTGCACAGGAAATTAGCTCCTACTCTCATGTTATCATGACCACCTAATTCTCTGATAGATGGAGTAAATTATGCCAAAGTACATTCGAACACCTACGAATTTTCATAAAAGCATTCGAGCCTATTGCTTCAACTTCTTTTGCGTGTCAATTTCGGAGTATCATTCATGGATTGTTGCATCATGCTTCTTTCTGATTTCTCTTTGTCTTCTGAGTGAACTGCTGTTAATTAGTCGTAGCATAACGTGATTTCCAGCAGAGTGTGATACAAGCATTCATGCATGCGTTTGGAGGATTGAAATTTCAGCTTCGCCCACCGGATACAAACTAGTTGAATTGGTTTAGGTTCATCAACAGATCAGGCGATTTCCAGTTGTTTTAAACCGGTGACATACGGATATGAACTAATGTGTTTGCTAAACCTCAAGGAGACACAAAGGGGTGTAATATAGCGCTGCTAGATTTTCAGTGAATGTTCAAAATATGTGTTAAGACAAAATGTATGTTGTTCATTGCGCATTGTAGATGGACTTACGCGTGGTGCATTTCCCGGGACCTGGAATATTTGTCAAGAAATACTATCAGACTGCAGTTGGTGTACTATTTGCTTTGTTCTACCGATGCTAAGGTTAATTTCATTCAAATATGTCCTAATCTACCCAGAATATACTTGTATCACATACGTTAAATTGTTCACCCTTACACTGACATCTGGGATTTGTGTCAAAGCTTGCGGTAATTTCACTCGGTATGCTGCGTCCACACCCGCACATTGTTGCAATCGTTGTGTGGAGAATTACTAAGGTATACAATTGCGATGTGGTAACACAATGCGGATCACAACACAACCAGATCCACCGAGCTGCAACAATTTATTTCTACCAACATCATCTAATTACAAATTCGGGATTGTAGGTCGCTCCATTCTAAGTGTTTTGAAGACCACTAAAGTGTAAACAATTGCGAAAAATGTCCCAGTGTGCTATTACTTAACCCTACTTGACTGGTTTGAAAATGAGAATCTGGGAATTCTATAGCAATGTTTAGCGCCGCAAACAAGGTGCCGGTTTGCAAGTTCATCATCAGCATTTTCAAGCAATTTATTTAGGGTTACGGTAAGTAATGGTCGGTTTACAGAATATTTCTATCAGCCGTCCCATTTTGCATTTTGTTGAAGATATTAACGTTTGGTAACCTACGTTGCTCGCGGTTCTCGGATTCCTATAGATGAATGCATCAGCGTTGAACCACTAAGCCCCTAGTTCTACCTCATCTCAGGTTATTTGAATCTGCTGAGTCCAAAAGCGGACGAAACCGGTTATGGGGTGTCAGGATTGGGAGTAGAAACAACGGATCACGTCCAATTCGGATGCAGTCATAGTTATCGTGCTGACCGAGTTGTACTTCAAGAATTGATTGTCGCAATAAAACAACATAGCGCTTACTCCAAATGAAAATTCGAAACCTACGCTTTACTTTGAAAGCTCTAGACATTATGCTGCTTAACTTATATGACTCTCAGACGAAGAGATTGACTTTCGCCATAATGCAAAATATGTTTAAGTAACAGAAAGAAGCGAATGCAAATTTCAATACCTGGGAACACAACAAACCTTGCCCACCAGAATTATCGTTTGAATAGACCATGAATGATTATGAATTGTCGTAAGATTTTAATAGCTACTTGGGTAATTTGCTTTACAAAGTAGAATTTATATCTACAACACAAAGTTTTTCATTTAGGGCAGTTCGCATTTGCCACCGATTAAAACTCCACGACGTTTGTCTAAAGATTTGCCATGCTAAATTGCCATTATCTGTTAATCCCGCCATCTCAAACCACAGATGGTGTTACACAACGATAATGGATTTTGCAATCATTTTGATGGTTCTTCATTGCTGCATGCGCAAATTATCTGACTAGCCACTTTTGTTTGTATTAGCAATCCAGTCTCAATGTATGTTTTCAATGTTCGTGCATGTTGAATGCATTAAAATACAGATCGTACAGTGTCAGTGACAGAATGAATCTTTTTGGCATTTAGCATCCAGTGCTTAGAACTTCCACCTTGTTGAAACTTGAACCACATATTTCAATGTATTTCACCAATTTAAGGACTTTCGTATGTTGATTAGTTAGGGTTTCATAAATGGCTGAAATTAAGTGATATTCTGAAGGAAATCGAGTCAAACGAATTTGAACTATTTGCCAGCCGATGGGCACACTAACGGTAACTCTGCCATCACGAACTGCTGTTTGTTCACTGGAATGCCCTGAAGAATCCATACCGTATTTAACAGCACACACCACCACATCTCATAACATGGAGATGCCCCATATACTGTGGAGTTGGACATAGATGGTCAGGCAGTGCGCTTGGAAATCGACAATGAGGCATCAGTTATCTTGATCAACAAGCGCACATTGCCTGATCTGATTCTGACACCGACTCAGCCTACCTTACGTTCATACACAAAGGATGTGCTTGATATATCGGGTTTGTGTGATATGAGGATAAATCATGGAAGCGATATCTTGACGCTTCCCTTAATCGTAGTTAACACTAATGGCCCGAAGCTGCTTAGGAGGAATTGGATGAAACATATGCCGGAAATAATTCGAAATATCCAATACGTAAACGGTGTCCCCAATTTTCTCGCACCCTTGAAAGCTTTTCTAAGATTTTTGATGTAAATAGGCCTGGAAAGTTACGTGATTTAAAAACGTGTTTCATCAACATGCCAGGTATACAACGGAAATGTTTCAATAACGAAGCTTGCATTTTGCGAGATGTCCGAACGTAAAGTCGAAGCTGGAACGCCTTCAGAAAGTCTGAATAGTACCCCAGTACGTTACACTTCTTTCGCTGCACCGATCCTTCCTGGTCCAAAAGCCAGATGGTTTGATTTACATTTGTGGTGACTAAAAACTCACGGCTAACCAAGCGAGGACTACGAAACACTAGCGTATTCCACGAATGGATGACCTTCATGCAATGTAGTCGAGTTTGCAATAATTCTCCAATCTTGATCCAGACCACGCATATTTTCAAGTTAAGTTTCATGAATATGCTAAGGAAGTTGCGACTATCCATTCGCACTTTAGGTTCTTCCATTATAACCGGTTGCCGTTCGAAATACACTCTGCGCCGGCGATTTTCCGGGAGACTACAGACAATTTATTGAAACGCATACCTGGAGTCTGTGTTTATTTGTATGATGCCTTGGTTACTGATGGTACGGATTACGAGCATCTGACGCACCCAATATTATTTTGGGGCGTCTCTAAGAAAGCGGACTTAAACGCAAAGGATCTTAGTTTGTCTTTTTGCTCAGCTAACGTCGAGAACCTGGGGTTCCGTTTGGACAGACAAGGGTCAAGTCCACTAGGGAGAAAACGCAACCCATTCTCGATTCGCCGACACCGTGTGACATTCCCTAACTGCACTCATTTCTCGAGATGGTAACTCATCAGTCATTTTTTGCCTAACGTAGCAACTACCCTCGCAGCATTGTATGCGTTCCTGCTTATAAATACTCAATATATGTGGTCACCAAAACATTAAACTGCTTTTGTTACTGTCAAGCTGGCTATAAGTGTAGCCAATTTGCGGATGCGCTTTGATCCGAAGAGGCCGATTATTCTCTTGCGCCTCGCATCAACCACAATGCTCAAAGCCGTGATATCTCAAAAAATAGATGACATAACAGAATGACCCATAGCTTTTGCATCTAGAGCCTGGCACCAGAGGAGAGGAATTACGTCACGCTAGACGACGAAGCCTTAGCACTTACGATTGGGGTCAAGCACTTTCAACAATACCTTTGAGGAAGAACAGAACAAAAACCGTTATTTACTTTGATCGATGAGGAAAATGGCACCAGCAAAATGGCGTCCCCTCATATTCAACTTTGGGCCTTACTGCTTTCGGCTTATACTTACACGACCACCTATGTTCCTGAGAAAGCGAATGGTGTCGCCGGCGCTCTGAGGTGCATACCGTTAAGTCAGTTACCCGATTGCGTACTGAAACCAGCTGCAATGGATGATGTGTTGCAGCATTTTGCGGGAATTCCGGTGTTAAGCGCAGGTAACCGTCATTCAACGGAACGAGACGTACTACTTGCCAAGATCAGGCGCTTAGTGTCCCAGGGATGGCCTGATAAATATTTGCTGCAACTGATTCCACGCTTTACTGGACGCTCCGAGTACAGTCATGAAGTTAGATGTCTACACACAGCGATCATGTCACCCCTATTTTACCCAGATGTTCTACAAGCACTGGAGGAAACTCACCAGGGACTAACGCAAATGAAAGGACTTGCGCGATCCTTTGTGTGGCAGCCAAATAGTGACAATGACATTAAAGATTTAATCCGACAATGTAACACTTGTAAAAGCACATAAAGAATCGTCCGTCCTGCGCCACTCAGCCCATGGAAATGCCCCAGTAAACCTTGGGAACGTGGACATGCTGAGTACCTCGGCCCACTTGAGGCGAACTTGTTTCTTCTCTTGATTCACGCTCACTCCAAAGGAATCAAATTTTCTCGCTAACACAATCCACGTCAGAGACTGCGGTTTCATGCATGCCAACTTGCTTTGCAATATTGTGTATATCGCACACGCTAGTGACAGAAAATGGCTCGGTGTTTATTAATCAGGAAGTTCAAGAGTTTCTGAAAGGTAACGGCATACGTCAAGTGAAGTCGGCCGCTTACCACCAAGATTATAATGGTTTGGCTGAAATGACGGTCCAGACTGTTAAAAATTTGCTTTGTACAAAGTGCCGGCTCCATTGCGAACAACATAAACACATTCCTTTTTAGTTGTCGCTCCACACCAAACGAAACTACTGGCAAGAGCCCCGGTGAACTAATGTTCATATGAAGGCTAAGGACACGGTTAGACTTGTTGTTTCCTGATCAGAGGCCAAGTGTCAAGGCTGAACAAAATAAGTCATAGGTCGAGTATGATTAAAATGGGGTCCATCGACAAATATGTGAGAACGAATCGGTTTATGCTATATTGCCTAACGAAACCAGCTGGCAGCCTGGAGATCTGCGCAATGTTGCTGATGAAATTACGGAATGGGCTCTACCAAGCGGTAGGGTAATCATTCAGCACACGGACCGTGTACTTCCCTTCTTGTGTTGCTTCCTCCAGCCGACACATCGACAAGCCCAATAACTGGGTTGACAGATGTGCCGATTATCAATCAATCGGAGACTGCGCATTCTCACCGCTCAGGCTGAGTACCCTGATCAGTTGATCGATACCAGTCCAGCTAGAATAGTTCCGACTAAATGGAGGAGAAATGCGGCATCTGCGCATTGTGTCAGTCCAACAATAGCCAGTCATCGAGTAAAATGTTCCCATTGGTTGGATCCACCATAGTCAGTGTGCACCCGTTAACGCCAGCGAAGCAAAGATTAGACTGCCTGAAATTATAGCAAGCGTGTATTTGTAGCAAAACAATGCATTTTGTGTATATCTGAAATGGACGTGTTCTACTTTCATGCGCTACGGGCCGAATAATGCGTTCTGCTAAGATTTCTTAAGTTGATTATTTTTGAAATCCAACCTTTTGTAACTAGTAGGGGGATTTATTAGGTTTTCGTGTAGATTCGTCGCAGTTAGACAAAGACAGACAGCCACCACACATCCAGAAAAGCGCTAGCCAGCCGTTTCGTGCTATTGGGACTCAGGGACGCGCTCTGTTGCATTCTACTACTAAGGCGCAACGGCGCCTGCATTTCGTCAGTCGTTTGTCGTCCCCCATTGTCTACCCGTTAAAAGGACTGCAGCCTGACATTAGTATTGGGGTGGGTACATTGACAACGATACAGCCATGTTCTCATCTTCGGCGACTTCAATGTTTACTGTTTGTAAGTTCCGGCTTTGTCTGTTGAACATGTTAAGACAGAGCTACAAGAGTAGATTGCATGCGTTACGCTCTTCTGCCATGTCGGCTCACACACCAGATTTCGACCGGGAAATAAGCCAGCTGTCATTGATCTAGCGCTAACGAACGAAGAGCACATGATCGGAAACCAAAGATAGAGAGCTCTCTGGGCCGGAGTGTTCACGCTACAAGCATTTAAGACGGTGTGTGTAATGCAGAATATCCTCAAGAACAAAGTGAGTTGTTTGGAACAACCGTACCCTATGGCATAATGGAAGAAATTGTGATAGATGGCATTTTGGAGTTTTTGGACAACTGCTTCATGGAGGGATTTTGCGAAAAATGTTTGCGGTCTACTTATATCCATAATTGTAAACAGACACATTCCTCCTACAAGAATACCATCAATCAGTATGAGCAGAAACCAAAAATGCATGGTGTTAACAGACGCAGCTTGGTATGTATATAGTGCAAAACCTAACCTTGAAAACTTGAGCTTTTTGTAGTGCATCTTAATCACTGTATAACACTTTTACGCGTGGACAAATTAGGTCATTAGCAAAGCCAAGAAGAAAGGATTTTTGCTATCAACAGGCTGTTGTACGGACATGTGAAAAGCTTCCTGAATGGGATGTCGTCAAACTGCCGAGAATGCAGTTAACGTTATACGGCTGCCATCTGCAACGAAACATCGATGCGCCTCCAACGTATGTTACAAATCTGTCCCATTCCCCCAGATGGCAATATTTGCGTACATCACGTCTATTTTAGCGACCGTTTTGAGGAAGCTGATATCGTTGCCCAACCATAGTTCCCCCGGTGTTGACAACATTCCCACGAAAGCAATTCAAGTGGCAGATACGAGGAAAGCTGAGTAATTAGCTGGATTATGCCCAAGGGGCCTGGCTGAAAAGCAGGTACCCAACATGTGGAGTCAAGGCATAATCACCCCAAATTTCCTGGGTTGTGGCTGTTCAGACCCTGCTAACTATCGCCCATTGGGGCTTCTCCCGTTGCTCTCAAAGTTGATGGAGTCAAGCATAGCTGAGCCTCTAATGGGCTACATTGAAAGGTCTAACAACATAGCACAGGAACAACACAGATTCCGATGGTATCAGTCATGTACTACGAATCTGCTAATTGCGCGTTGTAGTTGGACTGAAATAGCTGACTGTGCGTCCGACACTGATGTCAGCTACCTCGACTATTCTGAAGCCTTCCATCGCTTTTACAATAGCTCATACACGTACGGGATTAGGGATCCCGTCTTTGTATGGATAATAAAGTTCCAGCTGCAGCTGTGGCCACAGGTTCGGGTTAAAGGTTCATTTGCTGATTCTATCGACATGAACTGCGGCGTCAAGAATGTATCCGTTTTAGGGCTGTCATTGAGTCGAACGTCCTGCCTTTTGCCGGTGACATGCAAGTATAGTTGGCTATTGTTTGTCAGGACGCTAATGAGGTGCTTCAGATAGGCTTTGACCATGCCATTGAATTGTCAAAGACAAATCTACAGCCGTTTAACGCGGACAAGTTCAAGCCTGTACATGTGAGCCACAAGCCCACTTACGTGTGCCAGCTTGGAGAACACTTGCTAAATCCGCCTCACAGGCGCCTGATCTTAAAGTGATGTTACAAGACTACCTAGGCTGTTCGGCGCAGTACTTGAATGCGCCTGAAACCGGGAACCAACGTCCTGGTCTAATACGGAGGGCTTTCAGGAGGTCCAACCCATCCATCCTCCCTTAAATGTTTAATGCGCATGTGAGGCTCCATGTGGAGTACGAGCTTCAGACCTGACAAGCCTGGCTAAAACGCGAGCTGTGCACACTAAATATCGCACAGCGAAGGGTAAGCAAGTATGCTAAGGGAACACTCTACCTGCCGTTTCTTCTGCGACAGAAAACTTTAGGACTGTACAGCGGAAGTTATCGGCGTTTACGGGGCAAAACATTCTGGCTTTCCAAATCTTGAGAAACCAAATCTCGCTTGCTGACACCTCCTGAAATTAAGCCGCAACACCAAATTGTGCGGTCACCAGCTGAGAATGGCTGCGCAATACAGTCGACTGAAATGCCGCTTGAACTAATTTTCTCTTCGGATTTTTCAACCCTGGAACACTATTTCGATTTTGGCATTTAGGCGCTATTGGTACCCGCTTTTATGGAACGATTAGACCATGCATTGCAACACCTGCGTCACCTGAATTAAATTCCATTCACTTAGTGACAACAGCACTAAGGCAAAGGTTCTGCACTGTAGCCATCACGAAATCGGTGCAAACGGATATATGTGCATGTGTAAATGGATATACATGTGTGTTATTGAACATGATTTAGAGTGGCTTTATACTTACGAATACCGCGGTGAGCCCACCGTTGCGAACCTATATTTGTTTACAATTTCGCTTGTACTTGGAATTTTCCCTTTAATCATCCCGTGGGACCTAATAGACTACAGCAATTTTACCCATATAAAACCATTGTTCCTCTTTTCATTATTTAAGAGGTCCATGAAAGCAGACAAAATCCAGATGACCTTCTTAAACAGAAACATGTAAGATCTCTCCTTGTCCCCGAGCTCCAGACATTGAGCTACATAGAGGCCAAAACGCAAGACTGGACTAAATAATGTTTCATTTTGGGGGTGCTTATTCTTCTAAAGGCAAACACTAGTTCGATACTAAGTTTACCGCCATCATTTAACTACAAAGGGTGATAAACGTAACATTGTCATCCATTTTGAAGGTAGAAAATGTGGTCCAAATGTGACACTAAATAAATAAAAAGCTGCGATAAGAAATACGTGTCAGTGCGATAGACACCCATCCACTAACGTACGTAGTAACCCCGCGCAATCAGTCTACTTGTACAACACTGTCACCAAGCAACACAAAACAGGGACAGTTACGAAACTGAAGAAAGTCAGGGGGTCATCCTCTTCCTGACAGTTAGTGCTCAACTCCAGACCCCGGACTCTCACAAGAGCCCGCGACGGCGGACCTACGAAAAACAACCGGCGGCCGACCCACCGACGGTAGGCATAGATCCCTACCGAATATAAACGTTTAATAACGCGCTTCTAACATCCAAAACCCTGACTTGCTTCTAGACCAAGGCAAATGCTTTTCCCAGAAAGCTAATCGAAATTGGTATTAGTCAGGTCTCCACGACTTGGAACAGAGTTATGGTCACTAAAACATGGTTAAATACGGTGGTCGCCGATGCTGTTATTGTTCTTCGCGGCATGGCCTCCATATAGGGCGATCGACCTAAGATAGGGGACAGAGTGCTCTTGTACTAACGACACAGGCTGCATGGTTATATCATCAATGATTTAGAAAAACTATTTTCGGTTCCCTTTGGTGTCGTTTGTACGTGAGTCATAGTGATGCGTTTTTCTTAGCAATATTTTATCGCCATCCAATATAAACCTTGGAAACGCATCCCCGCTTATCTTCTATAATAGGACGAGTCCAGGAAGGACCACGCAGTCTCGTTCATCTGGTTTGGGATTTCACTATTACAACAATCGAAGTCCCAGCAGCGCTCAGCGAAGAAACCAAAGCTGACTTGCATATGTTAATCGTCCAATTATATCCGTACAGCAAAGTGAACACTCCCACTTGAACTGAGCAGGTGACGCAATATCTATTTTAGACCTTTTGATCACCAACGAGGAAAATATGGTAGATGTCGCGACAATAGATGCACCACTTCGCCGCAGCGATCACGCTAGATTGCTCTATCATTATATATGCTTGGCGGCTTTTTTCAGTAAGCACAACGAAACCACATACAGTCAGAGGTTATGCTTCACAGCCGACTGTCATTCAGCAGCATTCCGCAGTCTGGAAAAGCTCCAGCGAGCGATGTTTTGACATTCTGGTTCTCGTCAGTGGTGCGCTTTCCTCGAACACCCGGTGTGCTCAGACCCGATTAATTCCGGATGAAAGTAAGCTGTTCCATTAAACCATGAGTGTTGCGCTCGAACCTGAATAATTGAGAGCAGACAATAATATAGCACAGGTGGGCTACCACCGATAGGCCATTTACGAACTGTGCAGAGGACAGAACCCATTCAGATATCCTGACCGACACCGTCCAAATAGCTGCCAGCTTTATCCTAACTGAGCAGACGTCCGATGTCACCTGGACGGAAATTGTCTAAGAATTCAGCTGGCTAATAACTTATGCGTCTTAGTGCAAGCTCTTTGGCGCAAATCAACTTAAGTCCAACCATGGTGGCCGAATTAAAAATTTCACGGCCTTAAATGATTCAGACTGGCGTACTTACAAATCCTCTCTGTGTCAATAGACCTGTCATGAATACATAACTGAACAAAACCACTAAATCTACTTAGTCCGCAAAAACCATATCCGGCGCGAACAGAAGTTAGTAGAGAAATTACCAACTGATCCTAAGTTGCTATGCAGACAAGCCAACAATCTCCACAGAGTACAGTGCGGGATCAAAGTGTTACGTGCACCAGTGTTTGGACCAAACTACACAAGATGCGGTCAAAGCGCTTCGCCAACATTTCATCCACACCTTCCAGTGTGAATCATCGTCTCACCTACTATTGACACAGTTCCTGCCACTATCAGGTTTAAATCACAGGTCTTTCACCGCAGCCAATTTGGTGAAAGGAGTATTGTCCCTGCACTTGCACAGATCTGGTTTTGAAGACATCAGACAGAAGACTTTGCGGACAGCCGCCATGAAACTCGTCGAATTATTAACTCGGTTCTTTTGATGATATCTTGATGAAATGCACGTACACACAATGGAGCAAAAAGTTACTCATCGTTGCAATAGTGGGATTGGTATAAAGCAGTCAAACTACCATCCTATCTATTTCCGGGTTATCCAAATTAATAGAAGGAATATTCGCAGAGGATCTCACGGGATACTTTGAGAGCAATCGCGTCATAGTGCCCTAGCAGCAAGGATTTTACTGATATCCATCTTGCCTACAAATGTGCTTCTAGCCAGAGGAAGCTAGACAGAATCAGTGATGAAAGATAGAACTTCATGTCACCTACCAGAAATTCTCTAAAGCCTTCCAACCCCTGGATCACTGCATTCTCATTTACGAGATTTAAAACTACGGGATCGGTGACCCTGTGTCGCGTTAGATAAACAAGTTGCTCATTCAATGTCCACTGCATATGAGAGTTTGCGGCCCCATTTCTGACATTGATATTCACTTTGGTGTGCCCCAGTGAGCAGTACATGGCCCACGCATAATCAAAGTGTTTATTACGATTTTTTAGTGTATTGCAGACGAATAATTTTTTATCTGCAGAGGTAAATATCTGGCATGACATTCAGTCTGTGAGCGACCACATGGCATTCCTGAGCGACCTCGACAAAGATTACAGTTGGTCATCCGAAAACCGGCTCTAGTTTAACTTGGCAGAGTGGAGAGTTATGAGCATGCGCCGACACATACCAAATAATTTTGCAATAAAACTCAATTGTCCCAGCATACTTCCGAGGAATGCCACTTCAAACTGATGGTGCAGGATAACCTTCACTCGTCGTGCTTTTTCCAGAAATGACTCCTTCTTGCCTTGCGTCTCCAGGGTAGACTGCCGGTCCATTCCTATTTAGTTATACTACATCAATTTACTTGCAATCGTAATGATATACTTGGGCTTCATCACCACAAGCTTAGTGAAATTGATTCACTTATGATAACCAGTAACACTGGGGAAGACGTGATTCGAAATCTTAACAAAACCACTTTGAAACCTTTAATTCAGAGTGAAACCAAATAACAAGCTGCCACCCAAATGTGGTAGTTTTACGCACTGAATATCTCGGCATATTTGTTTGAATATATATCAACACCATTTTACTGAGCATGATGTAATTCCGGTGGATTATCCAAGAAAATGCAGACCTATGCTTATTGTAATTCATTGGAAAAAAACAAGTCGCGTATATTCGTCTTTATCGCAAGGTTGCAACTCAATGACCACACTAACCTAGTGAATTACTTGCGAGTTTGTCAGATGGAAATAACTTTATTTTCTTCACATTGAAAAATGCTATTTATTTATGAAGTGATTGCACTTTGTAACGAAGCTGCGACATCCTTAAATACGTTATCTTTTACCTTCCTTTTATCCGCGTTGGGTATTTGCAGTTACGTCTACACTGTCGAAGGCCTTCATGGTCGTTTGGTAAGGCAAATTTTATTACGGACAAGCCGTTCGATGATACTAGTAAGATGCGCTTTTTACTCTGATTTGTACAATCGTTGTCAGAAGGACTGTCCTGGTTGAGTAATATTCACCTGTGCAATTACTGTGATATACCTTCAAAATGGCACTTCAAAACAGCAACGAAATACCCGACAATCAGCAGTAGCCCTCGTAGACCACCTGTCTTAAAAAATCACATCGGTTAAATTTTCCTTGTACACTTTGTGATCGATTTTATATTTGTCAAACAGATTGACGTGGCTGAGGAATGGGTGCATGATGCCCTACAGAAATTGGAACCTGGATATAACATAATATGCATCCAACCGTGAGATGTACGACTTATTTGAATGATCGAACTTACTTCTGCTGAAGTCTTGAACTCCGGACCCCGTGTCAGAGGTAAAAAATAAGCAACTACAATAGTGTGGTTTGGTGCTGTTGAGTAGTTTCAAATATTTTGTTCTACGAATAATCCTTACAGCAACCTTCTTCCAACCACTTGCCATTAGCGTGGGGCAGGACAAAAAGACCATTCAGCACGCTTAAATCCCAGTAATTTTATAATTGCTTACTTCGAGTAAGCTGATTCCGACTTCCGTGCGATTTTATCGTGGGTTTGACCCACAAAATGCAGATGTTTTTAAAAACGAAAGAAGCTGTAAACTGGTAAAATTTGCCCAAATATTGTTGATATTTATTTGAACAACGCAAATCCAAGCTACTAATAATTTTGGTTGGGCAGATAATAAAGCATTAGTTGTGTTAGTTGAACTTCCCCACGCCCAGCAGTGTAGCCAAAATAACCACAGCGAAGCAATGAATAACTAAAGAAGGAACATTGCTTTTTCTTTTTGTACAATACTGTTCTAAGAAAGGAACCGATGTCCGAATTGTTGATTATGTAAACCGTCATATGTATTCCTAAAGTGATGTGCAGAACAGATATAACAGTGGGAATAAGATGTATTTGGCTGGATAGTTAACAGAATTATTCCTCTTTGCTGTGTTTTGTGTCTATACCAGAAAGTTAGCTGCAAGGTACAGAAAGACCAATGACTTTTCACCTCTCTTAAAAACGCGCGAATTTACCACCAGTGTTATTCATGCGCAATTAACATGAAGAACGATGAAGAACATATAGCCCTACGGACAAACTGCAAAGCTAGGGAGCTTTCCAAATACTGTATCAAAGAACCAGTGACTGCTCCCCTCTGATTACCGAACTTGTTGATAGTGTGGGTCACTTAATCCATAACCAAGCTGAAATCTATTAAACATTCAGTGACTTGTCTGGCAATAATATGAGTGGCGAAGCTGACCCTGTGCCTGTGAGTACAGAGCTTATAGTAACACACCTCTTTAGCAGTCGATATTTCACTCAACAATATCCATCAACTTATCAAACCAAGCATGCCATATTTCATACTAGGGGTCTTAGGGCATTTCACAAATCAGCCTTAAACTAGGAGAACCTGATATACCGTCGCTCTTGATGAGCATGTTCACTATATTTATGGAATCCAGCCATTTTCGAGACCAATAGAAAACGTTATTTATTATGCCTTGACATAAGTGAGGTCCCAAACAAACGATTGATAATAACCTACCAATCAACCGCACTCCGATAATCCCTCGGCTATTTGAATAACCGATCAGAAAGATGATGAACGTTGTTGATTCTATTCGCCTGATCAGTTATTTGCAACATGGTTTCCTCAGCTAGCGATCGTGCACCACATACAAACTGCAATACCTGAAGCATATTTCAGAATCAATCGATTCTGGCTATGCAGTAGTAATCCTGTTTCATGACATCCACCAAGCATTCCAGCGAGTCCCGCACAAAACTTGGAGAACTTTGGGATCCGGGACCCATTACTAGGTTGGCTATCGTCATCCGATAGTTACTTTAGGTGATTAGCGCTTGGCTCCACGCTTAGTCATTAGTGGGGTCATTCAAGAGCGTGTGTTCAGTCCCTCACTCTTTTTGCTATACATCAAAGACATCATCATATCTGTAAAACATGATACACGCCATTTTTGTTTGTTGACGATATTAAAATCATCTATACGACTCGGCTTGACGCACTTCACAGGACAAAAATGTTCATTCAAAATGACTGACTTTCCCTTGAGTCATAGTACTGCACATGGGTGATGAAGCACTCGGCTAAGAAATCAAGCATCATGTCTTACGGTGGCTGCATTCCCGAAGGACCCATCACCCTAAACAATGAACGCGTTCCCACACAGTTGTCTACGCAAGCTCTCGGAATTGGGTACTTGTCTACCTTCCATTTTTCCGAACAGGCTAAATACTAAGTAGCACGTGTCCGACAGTCTATGTTTAATTTATCAAATAAAATACATACAACTCGTGCTACATTTGAACTTTCCAAGCAAATCTCTCGCCCCATCCTAGAATAATGTAGCATAATATACGGCAATATGCGAAAACACGGCAGAATTGTTTCTGAGCACCTGTAGATGATATTTACTAAACCTCTGATTGGTAAACACTGCAATATCGAGAAGGCTGCAATAAACATCATCTCGAACCACTTTGGATTTGGCGGCTGAAGCACAACTTGTTGCTGCTTTTCAATGTGCCACCCAAAAGGGACTATTTCGGCCTGCCTATATTCAATTTACAACATTGCGCAACTCGAGAGCTTCGCAACAAAGGTTTTACGCTTAATATACCGAAAACTAGAACGAAAGTCCGCTGTAATTTCTTCATGGCCAGATATAACTAGCTGTATAATAAACTACCCATGACCCTCAGGTCATGTGACAATGTGTTAACATCAAGAAGCAGACTTGCCAATTACCTTGAACTAACTACCATATTCTATATATCCACATAGGAAAATCTCTAGATAAGAGTCGAAGACGTGCCCAAAAATCCATAATCACCAATGATTTCATAACTAGACTTTGGCCTCAACCATCCGCCAAAATGTTAAAACATAAAACGTATCTCCCAAGAGTCTACCTATACATGTCATCCATGCAAGAACATGGCTACTTCTGTACCAATTGGTCTGTGCGCTATAAACACAGTTTCCCTCATCAAGAGAAATATACGTATTCTTATTATTACTCCGCACATGTACATCTAGGTGTGCTACTTATTATCTCTTGGAACTACTGTTAAGAACCAATCCGTGCTGTGAATATATCTCCAGCGTGTTTCCATATATAGCGGTTTACCACAAGCAAGAAAACAAAGTGGAACCCAAACAACGGCCTATTGTTCTTTATCAGCAGACCAACTCAGCAGTGTAGTGATACACTAACGGAATGAAATTCATGCAGGTTGCGCAGGGTACGGAGGAGTTATAACTACTACTCATTTATTAATGTTTATCAGTTTACTAGACACATAATTTCGTCCCAGAAAGTTTAAGCAAATATGTTACGCTAAACAAGGCATGTTTATTCCCATTGATAAATTTCTAGTTAGAAGGCTAAAACAGCATCATGCGTAAGATTAATCGTAAAAAGTAATTTGTCTCCACCATTCCTTTATTGCCATGTCACCTCTGTTATTTTGCAAGTGAGTTCAAAAGTGCATGAAATTACCTCTAAACTGAACATTTTAAATTATGTTAGCTGTTATAATAGTAATGTACTTCGAAGTTTACAGAAGCAAATATCATATATTTTCGACTTTCCTTGTAGTCAAAGTCCAATAAATCATTTGTGTCTGACAAATAAGTATGGGTATAGCCAGGCTAAATCTATTTTTAAACATTCAATAGGTCCAGATGCATCTGGGATATCAGCAATTTACTTCGAAAAGATAACGCAGTTTACGCTCAAAACATTAACAGCGATACCTTTATATTTGGACAAACAAATTCTTATCTAGTCGTAAATGAAGCTGGATGTTCACGTTGGGTCAGCCTTTATTTCATATGTAAACCTAACATCATCTCTTAAAAGTGTACATATTGCTTGGCTAATCGGGAGCTGTAGTATGTTACTGAAATGTCCATTATTTTCGTTGTAAGGATGTAGAAAAATCAATGTTAAGTTACTCACTCGGAAGCGGCTTCCAAACGCTTTTTTAGTACCCTATGTGTATAGACGGTATATAAACAGTACTGTTACTACAGCACAGTCCCAATATCATCAAAATAAAGCAGTGGACAAATCTATGTTGCTAAACACGTCGAACGAATAAAGTTTCCATTTAATTTATATGGTGATACACATCTGTAACCTATAATCCTAGCCCGCATCCTTGACCAAACCATTTTTGGGGGACGGTGACCATTTGACTGAATAAAAATCATCAAGTCAAGGCAGCAATCTAAGTTACTTTACATTCCCGTTATAGACTTATAAGGAGCGACATTTTCTCGTAGTCAATTGGAGGAAAAGTATATATAACTCACTACAAATAGTAAGCGAAGTATCGGTAAATATGCTTAATCCAATGTAGTGGACTATTTTCCATCACTGTGTTTCTTCAAGTAGTATTAGGCTCCATTAAAATGCAAAGCCCATTGGTTTATATAACTTGACTATTATTGCTAGGCTTCAATTAGCTTTATAATCCCTGTAATCTTTATACCGAAACAAAGTAATTTAAAATGATGCAACCAAATCATCTTCGAATTAACCTAGGCAACGTCTATTATTTAGTGGTCTTTATAGTTGTTGCTTAGTGTAACATATATTTGGTAAAAGCATAAATTGCGAAACGTCTCTTTTGTGAAATTTTTAATATTTGCATCAGTTTCCATAAGAATAAATGTACACCTAAGCTCTTCAACAATTTTCCTAAGAAAAGACTATTCTCCATTAAGGGTTGGCAATTACAATCCAACTTTTCAAACATCATTTTTCCAATAGTTCAGCACGTTTTTCTAGCATCCCTTTTCGTTTGAACGCCCTCCCTCTTCTGCTGCATTTACTTTTTCTTTATTATTATGAGTACGAACAGGATAACAATTAATAGTCAATAGTTTTGGAACTCACGTTATTTCCTAATTTATGGATGGAAGAAAAACGAATCTCATCATTTGTGTGATCCTGGGATTTAGAGTATATAGAAAACCAGGTAGATATCTTAACACATATATTTGACCAACCATCCCATCTATGTTGATTACAAAATGAAATGTATGCCTTGTTTCAAGTGCTGTGGTACGGATACACAAAGTTGCTGACAATTTAGATAAAAGCACACCAATTAGTTTTATCTGATCTAATCTAATTCTGCTAGATATATGTGTCAATTTAGTGCATGCTCAGGTCAGTAAACTATTACTCCAAATAGGAAATACTATTTAAACTTACCGCAAACGCTGGTGAGTGTGAGTATTATTAACAACAAAATCGGCAGCCACCGCTTCCAGAACATGCTTCTCTAGAAGGATGTAGATGAAAGTATATTAGTTTCAACACCGATGTTGGTTTTATATCAGGAGCTAACGACCAATCCGATTGCATTCTCTTGTGAGTGTGTTTATAGAATGACAAGATGATCGACATTAATGAGTGCTCCAATCAACAAAAACAAATCACTTAGCTCATGCGGCTGAACACTGATATAGAGTGGACATCCTAGGGCAAACCAACAGGGAATTAATTTTCTTGTTAAGTAACAAAGATTAACTCCTCTACGCAAGTGGTGTTCAAGGTAGGTCAATCCACAACAGCAGTACAAAGAGGCTGCTAACATTCATCCGGTGATACTGAGGGGTTCATATAACATGGTGTACAAAAGAACTGATCCATACGATTTACAAATGATAAAAGGCATCCAAGAGTTGTTCACAAATAAATCACCAGTGCGCAGTTAGATGTGTATAATGGCTTGCTGTACACTTGACCGTAATTTACTACTGGGTAAGAAGTAATCGCCTTACAAGTCCGGTTCAGTGGTCTTGTCTCCATTGCCATGAAAATTGTAACAGAAAGGGGGTTAAATGTTTCCGACTAGAAATCAAACTTTTAACATGCTTGTGAGTTAGATGCTCTTCTAATCTGGTTCGTTCACATAAACGACGGATGTTAGGATCATGATTTAACTGTCAGAAGGGGAAATGCAGTGAAATGCTACTTTCTTCAGGATATTCAACTGACCAATTTACCTACCTATTTTGACACGGAATTTTGCCGCAGTGGAAAGCTGTTTTAATAAATAAGCCTATTCTTTGATTTTCACTTGTAAATCGCAACCGTCATACAATCAAGTTTACTTACATGGCGCTTTGACAAAGCACAGACAGGTAGCATTGCAATAAAAGTGAAACACCCTCAGCTTGCACTCAATGGCTTCGCATGATTTTAGTATATCCAAACTGTTTAAAGGCGAACACCTACAGGCAAGATTCAGGTATTTTCATTGTTGCTTTACAATAGTCCAGAGATCGAACTACTCAGGTTTAGGTAAATCAATCTGACAGTGTCTCACAATGGCAAAGACACGCGAAGACAGTCAGTGCAACGTGAACTATCAAACTTATAGCGTACCTCGTGAAATTGTGGTCAGCGTGAGTATGCTTATAACGGTCGCATACTAGATGTATACTAGCTCTTTGTTTGTCGCTAAACTTTATGTGATGAAAAAATTGAAAGGTGTTAGGGTTCTCTTGAGCATTTAATGTGTATCTTTCACCACAAACTCAGGAATCATTCTTCTAGAACAATACCTTGAAAGGTGGTGTTTGGTGCATATGCAACTTGTTACCTTCGGTTTTGTCAATGGAAATATAATCCAAATTCCGCAAGGATAATTTTCAAGCTACAACGTTCAGTTTAGTCAATTAAGTATAACGTAGCTGCAGCTAAGTGTAACCTGCAATGACGTTAAAGCAGATTAGGCGTTATGGGGTGAATAGCGCGCTGCAGCGTCTGTGACGAAAATGGTATTGCAAAGTAAACTGGACAGTGCAGATGTGCTTATCCTCAGCGAACCTTACTTAGGTGATATTAATCGGGCCAATTCGTTTGCATCGATATCTACGTGCAAAGCTATAATTACATCGACGTACTCAAAACATTTGTTGGGGGACCGTTAAAAGGAAGTCAGAAAATCATTTAACAACTAGCAAAGAAATCAGACAGAACGAATTAATGCAAAAGAGGTTGATAAAGAAATAGTCCGTAAATTCCATAACATTTCCGTAACCCTACTTCTGCAAACAACGTGTACACCCCATTACCAATGTTTGCTGAGCGGATAATACTTTTTACCGTGTAGCTCAATTCGGAGGTCAAGTACAGCAGATTCACTTTACCTGAGCATTAAATTTACACATCATATTTTCCTTGTGTTTTGAAATACGAAAATGAACTCGATGTTCTGAACGTTAACGTGTTGAGGTTAGCAAATATATTTGTGTCTTGAAAGGTTAAGTATGCAATTTTAATTTAGATATAAATGGCCGTTAGCAATTTGAACTCGCTTAGAAACTATACACGGTTATTGAACTGTCAAATCTGTAAATCAAACATGGACTCCAACATTTGCGCGACTTCAAAATGCAAACTGTGAGTGCAAGGCCACATGACACATGAGGACCAATTGACCCTTTGAGGCTAGGAACAAATATTGGCTGATCAGTTTACATACATTTGCATCTTCATCAGCAATGATAGGCGCATAACCATGGAGGTCAGTCCAAGTATTGCAAACGTTAACACTACAATATTGTATTTTCAGTATCAGTGGCTTCAGCAGGGGATCAGCTCGGTCTGTTAGAATCTGCATATAGCGTCTCGGTAAGAGCCAGTATAATCAATAAGAATAAAAGTTGACGAACTCGATCGGACAATCTGAGGCAACTTCAGCTCGTGTCTTCGTTCTCAGCGAATAATGTGGTAGTATCCTAAAGCACCAGTGTTTCCACAAACATAATGGGCGTAAGTGAGTGCTTGGCAGTGATAAACATGCTAGTTCCATAGTGCAACAGATAACAAAGATTAAGTTGCCTTGCTTAGGCAGATACTACTTATGCCCAGTCAGCGCTTACCTAGCACGACATTGTTTTATTTCTCTGATGCCTGATTATAGAGTTTGATACTGACTTATTTGCGGGGTAATGGTTGTTTATGGTGCTTGGCAATAAAAGCCGCAAGCATGCTGTCTTGCCGATGCTGTCTCATCTTTGCACGCTGGCAGGCAGATGTAACCAAATGATAACTAGAAACTTTCGGCGCTTTGACACCGAATGTTAGACTAGGGCATTTTGCTTCTACTTATGGATATACAAAACAAAGCGCGAGTTCAAACAGCTAATTTGATGAATTTTGTCTTGAGCTAGATTATGCGCACCATGGGGGGGGAATTTAGACAACTAAGCTCGGCTAACTATGTTATTCCGTTCTCTTCGTTTGGACATTTTTATAAACTACGACTTCGAAGCAGATATTAAACGGTTACTCAACACGCCTGTTTGTTAACTTGCAGCCATCAATAGGATGTTTAATTGTAAATATCGGCCGGTGCTGACGAAATGTCGTGGAATATCTGCGCAGCTAGCTAGCTGGTGGACGGAATCTGTAGACGCTGGTGTTGGAATCCATGCGGCCTACTTGGATTTCTCAAAGGCATTCAACCGCATAGACCATCGCATTCTCCTCCACAAACTCCAGAAATATGGAATCAACGATCCTGTTCTGGGCTGGATAAGAGACTTTCTCGTTCAACGTCAACTGAATGTAAGGGTTGGAAGCAACCTATCAGAATCCATCGAAGTTCAGTGCGGCGTACCTCAAGGCTCGGTACTTGGAACCCGCTTATTCCTAGTCTTCATAAATGATCTCGCGAGTGTGCTGTCTTCTAACTGCTTGATATTTGCTGATGACCTAAAGGTATGGCGCACTATAGCTGCAGTGGAGGATCACACAGTGTTACAAGAGGACCTGCACAAAGCGAACACATGGTCCATCGACAACATGCTGCATTTCAACGTCTCCAAGTGCAAGGTTCTCAGTATACGACACAAGAGTTTGCACTGCTACCGCCTAGGATCACAAATTCTGCAGCGGGCTCCTCACGAGTGCCATCTCGGCGTGATAGTTCAAGATGACTTCGGTTGTTCGAGGCAGACTGAAAAGGCAGCTAAGAAAGCAAACCAGTACCTCGGCCTTCTTCGCAGAGCCTTCTGGAAGTTTGATCCTTCGATCTTTCCAAAAATGCTTAGCGCGTACGTGAGGTCGCACGCGGAATACGCTATCCAAGCGTGGCAACTCTGGCTCAAGCACCATCTCACCGCGCTCGGTACTGCACAACGTAGGGCAACGAAGAGCGTCAGAGGTTTGACCAGCCTCCCCTACCCACTCAGGCTGAAGACCCATAAAATCTACAGTGGACATTATCGGCGTCTAAGGGGTGATCTCATAATGGTGTACCTAATCCTGAGAGACCCCAACCACCCATGCCATTCCCTTCTAATACTTAGTCAAAACACCTCGCTTAGAGGTCACCAGTTTAAGTTAGTCACGCAGTACAGCCGCCTGGAATGTCGGCGAAACTATTTTTCCCTTCGATTGGCACAGCCTTGAAACGCCCTCCCCGAACATGTAATTAATGCATCCACCCTATCCCTTTTCAAAAAACGCATTGACGATACCCTGTCACATTTACACTACGTGCTATAGCACATGACTACCAGATGCTGGCACTAATGCACAACAGACAGGGGATAGTGCCATAACCCTAATCGAGAGCGAGTCACTCCAAACGCCTTGCACGAAATTTGATAAACCCTACTACTGTAGACACTGGATTTCTATATCCTGTCGACCGACGATAATCGCACACAAGTAAGCGTTGTCCTTGCTATCGTATTTTTTTAAGTTTTCTCGCCTATGATGTGAACAATAACCACTCTTCTGTTGCATTGTGTGCGTACATTCTCGTTTCGAACCCCCTTTATACGACAGTGCAGTTACATCTGTAAGCGCCCGAACTAACAACATTATCCCTTCGTTATCTGTTTTTTTGTTACGCTATCCACCCTACGGGACATGTCAAGCACCTGCTTTTTTACCCGTCATAAATCATTGTTTATTGTTCAAACAGCCCCGCAAGGTAAATTTACAAAGTTGGAAATTTCCCGATACAATCCGTGCCGCGCTTTAACTCGTCAAGATGTCAGATTATGATCACGTACCGTCGGTGGTCAATAGTACGTGTTAACGGAATTAAGCGAAACGCGCCTCCGGACCGTAGTCATACAGGGCACGATAACAGTGGGAAACAATGTCATCCACACACGAGAAAGTCGAAAAATAGCGTCTAGGTGAGGAATGATAGATACATGATCTTAATGAAACTGATTTCAGGTGTCTCATAGTGGGAGATTTCTTTTATCAACACAGGCCGACACAAATCAGAGAGTATCAGATCAAAACGTTGTCTTTACCTGATAGGCAAATAGTCTGTTCCATTCTACAATCTTGTTATCAAGATTTTGTGCGGACCTGAAGATCTGCATAAATTCCAATACCCAGGCAAGTAAACTTTGGCGAAAACATGACTCCACGCTGCTTCAATCTCTACAATGACAGGAGGTTAAATTAATCAACAACTAAAGCGATTGTGTCATTTTGAAGTAGTTGTTTTTTAAATTTATGGCGAGAGTCATTTTGGGTGGCGAAACAATGCAAGCGTTTTACGCTTCCATTCAATGACATAGAACTTGCATCCCACTTATCCGGTTTGCAGTTTTAATTTAACTCACACCACTTTAAGAGCAGAGGAGTGAAGATATTTTCTGCAGCGTCTTGTTGAAAACAGGAAATCCCGGTACTCCTCTGGTTAAGGTCTCGCTTCTTCTACATTAAACGGATGAAATGTTGCTTTATGGCGAGCTGTACCAAAGATTGTGAGTGGATCTTAGAAGGGCTTATCAGCTCCGTAAAACTCAAACGGTGCTTGCTTTCATTCACTGATACCGAGTCACAATACCAGTCCAAAATATCACCAGATTATTTTACGCAACCAGTAAAGCCGAATAGAAAGCTGAAGTTCCTTCCACTTCTGGCTGGCAAAAGACCCGTGATAATCCGACTGTCACCACATTTCAATTTGCGCTATTCACATGAAAAACATATGGATGGCAACCTGTTCAACCTAAATGTGCTGCTTCAGTTCAAGTTCATTGGGTCACTGCACAGAATAGACACTCAGTGTGCACCGGTGCAACGCACGGTCAATGCACATGTGTATGTCAATACTCCGATACAGACAGCTGATTTTCTCACTTCTGCCCTAATACACTTGGTGTATCTTGGCCCGTTAACTTAGTTGAACACTGTTCCGCTGTTCTACAGATTAAGCATTCAGCAACTTATCACTGGCAGAATCAATCAACAGGGGTTTTGCTTCAGGTATCATCATATTGCAGACAATAACCTGTCGTATCACACACGTACTTGTGGTTTAGATAGACCAGTTTACATGACCTACATCTTTATCTTAATGGTCAATTGGTAAGGAAATCGCCGTAGCTAAATGGAGTGATATTGTCCCGATAAAATTATGTTTAAAGTGCTTTAAAGTAAGTAACAGACGGCCACAAACCTAAAACGTCTACCTGGTAGAATCAAGCAGATGTGCCTTACAACACATCTGAGTCAACTTATTTGCACCCTCCCTGTGAGCGCTCAAAGAATATTTTACAATGGTTTTATGCGTATCAAAATACTATGCCTACAAGTCTTGCTGTGTAGTATGGTGGGTTCTCGCTCAACGTTAAGTAAAGCGATAGCATTTAATAGTTCTGTTGTCAATAGAATAAAGTTATCATATGTGCTGCTGTAGCCCTGCTCTAGTGCGCAGAAAAGCAAATCCGGAATATTTAAAGGGAGTTCAATGAAGAGTAGCGTCAAGTAACAAATATTATTTGGCCATGCTCGTATGGGAGGGGGCGCGTTCCAATGTGGCATTTCGATACCCGACGTTGAGGTTGGTCTGGTGCAATGAGGTGTTCAACCGTGGCTACCCGGCTTAGATTGCGTATTCGATATGGGTGCGTACATACGCAATCAGCACCAGACTAAAACTACTAGTGTCTATTTGTCCGAAAGCCTGTTTGTAGCAAGCCGATGTGCAGGTTATCAGTTATCCACACCTTTGTGGATTGCTTGGAGCAACCCAAGTTTTCCTGAACAAGCGCACTATCGTCGCGTTCGCCTGATGATTGCCGTGCTAGTCGGAACATTTCCGTTGCTCCTGACTTTTCAGATTTTGGATTCAAAAATTTTCGTACATCGGCGTGAGTACCCTCATTCAATGAAGCTCGAGTACGCCAACCCATTGCGTAAAATTTCTCGAGGGTACTATAAACGGATCAACGTCAAGAGCCGGTTTTCATTTTTGGCTGTGTTACAGCGCAGTCCTTCGCCTACGAGTTCATCATTTTTCTGCCTGCATCAAGGGTTTTGAAATTATCGTAAAGCTTATTTCTAGTTATACTTCAAGAGACCTAAACAAACCCTGTCGGCAGCTGCGTAAGGCAACTTGAAGCAACTGCATCTTCGTATACTGCCTTGGTTGACCAATAGCACTCATGCCGCATTGTGAATCGCGTTCTACCGAACAAACACAAATCACTTTGTCTGGCCCGATTTGTGCAGGTGCGCTTGTTGGAATTGGCGGAATAAGGTGACACGGTAGCCTACGGATTTGAACACAGGGCTACCTTGCACCGAGCGGTCGATTAGTAAGGGACAATCTACCCTTGGCTGCATTTGTACAACTAAGCGCTCTTAAAAAGTTTGGCTTGTACCGATCGTTGCATCAAAAACAAGGCCTGTTTGTACCCGCGTGATATTCCTGCCACTTAGATAGGTGGTAAATGCCCTAAAATCCTAGTTTGTTTCCGCGGCGGTTTGCAGAAAACTGTTTGATTCGTCTCGATCATTGTAACAGAAGTGGTAAGCTATTTCCCGTATTTTCTTAGCAATGTAGATATAACGATGGCATGACAGAAGAAGGCCGATGAGCGTTTACTTACCTACCGTGTCTTGCTTATGGCGAACGCCGGTCATTTACGGTTTTTGTCCCCAACACCCAATAGCCATGCAATGTTTTGCGAAATGCGGGACGTGCTACTGCGCGTGCAGAGACCTGAATTTCTCTCTCACCTTAATGGTGAGGACGTATGGAATTCTCGACAGACGCTTGGTTTATTGTAGGGATAAGCTGAGAAGAAGCGTAACCGCTAAAGACGCACCGAAATGACGCCGTTTTGATCACCCGGCGAGATGAGTACAGACAGCCACAACGTGTGTCCGGCGTTCGTTAACTGTCGGCTAAATTCGCACGGAGTGCTGAAGGTCGTGGCCAACTGTAGGCGTTGGAGCGATCAAAGGATATCTCTGCGTGCCGCACTAGGATGAAATCCTTAACCAAAGGACAACTACAATACTGCTACTAACTAGGAATATATACTAAATAGCCTCTCCTAGTTTAACATATGATATGGATACCGCGTCAAGTGAGAGGATGTAAGCAAGTCGCAGGCTAAACACTCTCAGTGACAGTGAAAGATAGTTGGTGATATCTCCTTGTTAGCTTGCAAATTATGAAGCTGAGCCATTGTCCCACGTGGCTGAGGTAATTAATCTGCGTGCTAGTTCGCATCTGCCTCTAGCGATCATGGTTTCGATCCTCCTTCTTGGACTGTCGAATTGCGCATTACTGACGAGGACCAGTAGGGTGAAACGCGTCTAGTACATTTCCGGACTAGGTCCTGCTACGTAGTTTGTGAAGTACAAGGATGAAAACCCTAACAGAGTGACAACTAAACTCCTGCTACTTACCAGGAATATGAAGTAAATAGACTTTACTAGTTTTAAAATGCTTTGGACATACGTCCATTGAGAAGACGTAATCAACTCGCAGGATAAACACTCTCAGTGACAGTGGAAGATAGGTGGTGCTAGATGCCAGTTAGTTTGCAAATCATCTAGCCCAGCCAACGTTACTTATTGCTCTGTGACTTAACCTGCTGGGTTGATGGCATTCGACACTAGCAGTATTTGCGTTAGAACCTGCTTAGAATACCGAGTGAATGCGCACCACTGACGAGCCTCAACAGGGCCAAACGCGCCTGGTAGCTTTCGGGACTAGGCTCCGCTATGTAGTTTGCGAAATACTGAGAAGAGAACCATAAAAATAACAACTATCACAATGCAAGTCACCAGTAATATAACGTAAATAGCCTCTACCATTTTCAAAATGCAATGGATTTAGCGCCTGTTGTTAGTACGTAGTCAACACGCAGGATAAACTCTGCCTTGACAGTGGGAGATAAGTGGTGCTATATTCCAGTTGGTTTCAAATTATGTATTTGTGCAACGTTCCCATTGCTCAGTGGCTTAAACGGCTGGCTAGTTGGCATCTGCCTCTAGCGATCATGGCTTCGATACTCCTTATTGTACTGAGGGAATGCGCACCAATGAGGAGCTCCAATACGGCGAAACGCGTCTGCTAATTTTTTGGACAAGGCTATGTTAGGCAGTTTTTCAACGAATGGGATGAAATCCTTTACAGCATGACAAGTAAATTCCTGCCACTTACCATTTTTATGAAGTAAACAGCCTCTTCCGGTTTCAAAAAGCTTTGGATATGCCGTCCAGTGAGCAGACATAATAACCTCGCAGGTTAAACACTGTCAGTGACAGTGGAAGATAGGTTGTGGTGATGCCAAAATTATTGTAAATTATGTAGCCCATCCAACCTCGCCCATGGCTGTGTGACTTAACCTGCCGCCTTGTTGTCATTCGCCACTAGCTGTCTTGCCTTCCAACCTGCTTAGAGTACCGAGGGAATGCGCACCACTGACGAGCCCCAACAAGGCCAAACGTGTCTGGTATATTTCCGCACTCGGCTCTGCCATCTATTGTGTAAACTACCGGGATGAACACCTTTACAAAATGAAAACTAACATTACGCTACTTACTAGTAATATAAAATAAAATGCCTCTCATATTCTCAAAATTCTCTTGATATATTGCGTCTAGTGAGAGGACTTCATCACCTCGCAAGCTAACCACTCTCAGTAATCGTGGAAGATAGCTGGTGTTATATCCAAGTTAGTTTGCAAATTATTCAGCCCCGCCATCTTTCTACATTGCTCAGTGGCCAAATCTGTTGACTACTTGGCATCGGCCTCTATCGGTCAATGGCTCGATCCTCCTTAGAGGACCGATGGAATGCACACCACTGACGAGATGCAATAAGTCGAAACGCGTCTGGCACTTGTCAGCACTAAGCTCCGTTACGTATTTTGTGATTTACTGTGATAGAAACCTTAAGAGAATAAAAACCAAAATCATGCTACTTACCAGTAATAAAAAATAAATGCCTCTCGTATTTTCAAAATTCTCTTGATATATTGCGTCTAGTGAGAGGACTTCATCAACTGGCAGGATAACCACTCTCATGTACAGTGGAAGATGGTGCTATACCCCAAATAGTTCGCGAATTATATCTCCCAGCCATCTTTCCACATGGCTCAATGCCTTAATCTGCTGGCTACTTGGCATCTGCCTCTATCGGTCATGTGGACGATCCTCCTTAGAGAACCGAGTGAATACGCACCATGGATGAGCTCCAATAGAGCGAAAAGCGCTGATACTTTTGCGTACATTTCTCTGCTATGTAGTTTGTGAAGTACTAGGATGAAAACTATATCTAAACGACAAGTCATATCCTGCTGCTTAGCAGTAATATAAAATAAATGATCTCTTACTTTCAAAATGCGATGGATATAGCGTCTAGTGAGAGGACGCTGTCACATCTTAGAATAACCGTTGTCAGTGACATTGGAAGATAAATGGTGCTATATCCCAGTTAGTTTGCAAGTTACGTAGTCCAACCAATCTCCCCGGTGACGTTGTGGCTTTTGCTGCTCGCTAGTTGGCTTCTGCTTCTAGCGGTCATGGGGTCGATCGTCGTTAGTGAACCGATGGAATGCGCACCAGTGACGAGACATAACAGGGCGAAGCGCGTCTGGTACCTTTTCGGACTAGGCTCTGTATGTATTTTTTGAACTACTGGGAGGAAAATCTTAACTGAACACCAATTGAAGTCCTGATACTTAGAAGTAATATAAAATAAATAGCCTCTTATAATTTCAAAAGGCTATGCATATATCATATAATGAGTGGACGTCATCATCTCGCGGCCTAACCACCGTCATTGACATTTGTTAGATATATGTTGCTATATCCCAGTTGGTTTGCAAATTATGTTGCTCATCCAACATTCCACATGGCTTAGTGGCTTTTGCTGTTGTCTAGTTGGCATCTGCAACTAGCCGTCATGGGTTCGATCCTCCTTAGATTACAGAGGGAATTCGCATCACTGTCGAGCCCCAGTAGGGCGAAACGCGTCTAGTACTCTTTCGGACTAGGCTTTAAACTAACGGGATGAAAAATTTAACAAATAAAAACTAAAAACCATTTACTTACTAGTAATATAAAATGAATAGTCTCTCCTTTTTTCAAAATTTTTTGGGTATATTTCTAGTGAGTGGACATCATCACCTTGCACGCTAACGACTGTCAGTAACATTAGTAGATAGGTTGTGTTTTTTCCCATTTATTTTGTAATTAATATAACCCTGCCCACATCTCCCAAGGCTCAGATTTTAAAGCTGCTGGCTAGTTATCATCTGCCTCTAGTGGTCATGGGTTCCATCCTCCTTAGAGGACAGAGTGAATGCGCACCTGTGACGAGCCCCAATAGTTCGAATCTCGTCTGGTACTTTTCCGTACTATGCCATTCTTTGTAGTTCGTGAGCTACTGGGATGAAAAGTTTACCAAAATGACAACTCATATCCTGTTAATCATCTGTAATATAAAGTAAACATACTTTAATAATTTCAAAAGAAATGGATTTAGCGTCTAATTTGTGGACGTCATAAGCTCGCAGGCTAAACACTCTCAGTGACAGTGGAAGATAAGTGGTGCTATTTCCCCGTTCGTTTGCAAAATAGGTACCCAAGGCAACGTCCTCTATGGTTCATTTGCTTAACCGGATGGCTAGTGGGCATCTGCCTCTAGTGTTCATGGGTCCGATCCTCCTTAGATGACCGAGGGAATGCGCGCCACTGACGAGCCCCAATAGGGCTAAACG
Organism: Dicrocoelium dendriticum; assembly: GCA_944474145.2. NCBI lineage: Eukaryota > Metazoa > Platyhelminthes > Trematoda > Plagiorchiida > Dicrocoeliidae > Dicrocoelium > Dicrocoelium dendriticum. The sequence goes on from OX104059.1 coordinate 12,888,364, forward strand.
CTCCTAGTAATCTTCCGGACTAGGCTTTGCTACGTTTTATGTGAATTAATGGGAAGAAAACTAAAATACTGACAACTAAAATCCCTTTACTTACCTGTAATATCAATTAAATAGCCTCTTGTTTTTTCAAAATGCTTTGGATATAGCGTCTAGTGAGAGGACTTCATAACCTCGCACGCTAACGACTGTCAGTGACAGTGGAAGATAGTTGTGTTAGATCCCATATAGTTTGTAAATTATGTAGCCCCGTCTACGTCCCCCATGGCTCAGTGTCTTAAGCTGCTGGCTAGTTGGCATCTGCCTTTAGTTTTCATGGGTTCCTTCTTCCTTATTGGACCAAGGGAATACGCACCACTGACTAGCCCTAATAATGCGAAAATCCTCTGGTACTCCTGCAGATAATGCTCTGCGATGTAATTTTTGATCTACATGGATGGAAACCTTACCAAACTGACTACTGTAATACTGCTACTTACCAGTGATATAAAATCAAATTTCGTTAAATTTAGATGAGTTTTCCTTTAGCAACTTTATTCTGTAAATACTGTTAAATACGTGTACGCCAATCGTTTACTCTCTGATAAACGCAGTTCGGGAACATTCTTTTGAATCCTGATCGCGTGGGTTGTGTTCTATCTTGAGCACGTGCCTGTATCCTTTGTTTACTAATATTCCGCATACGTATATTCATTAGTTAACGGAATTTTATTTTTTGTTTATTTCAGTAACAATAATTGCACTGACAATTACAGTCTATCATCCGATGGTCAAATAATCCTTTACGTAGCTGATTTTTCCCGCTGATTATACTTGGTGCGCAGTTTCCAACTTACGTCATTCACGACTATCGATATTAGTGGATTCGTTTACGAAAGTGCGATTATCTCAAACTAATCAGAGCTAGTTTCCCCTATACTCACCGGCACTCATGAACCGTAGTTAAGCAAATCTATGTTGCGCCCATCACAAATGTTTGAAAGAAGTACACTTTTGTATCGGTTATGCTGAACCATCACATCCCCCGTAGATCAAATGAACTTTCGGGCGGTTTTAATCACGGCATACATCGTTCGGAAGCCACCCAGATCTCCCAGATCGTTGTGTGAGTGTTTAAGAATTAGTTTATTCGTACAATATCTAACCAAAAATGAGCTTAAGCAACGAACGGATATTTTTGAGGCACTAGCTTACGATCTTTAGGGAAATTCCACTGAAACTGATCATAATTCCAAGTATATAAAGACCATCCCATAAATCACGTATTCGACTTACGCGGAAAACATTTATTACAATGAACAATGAACAATGATTTATCACGGGATAAAAGCAAGTTCTTGACACGTCCCGTAGGATGGTTGAGTAGAATATGGTAAAATCAAAATATGTCTGGGTCATCTATCGAACGTCTGCCGAGATGAATAGTTTGATAAGTCATATCAGTGTAAAATTAAAATAAATTATCAAGCGTAAACGTTCAGAAAGACACGGGGGTGCAGTGATCATTGAGGCAATGAGTGAGAAAAGTTAAATATGGTCGCTCACTTAGGTCCATTTGATACATAAATCCTGTTGAAATGCATCCTTGGCGTAATCCACAGTAGGGGAGCTTAGGTAACAAAATATTTGGAGATAAGAGCAACATCTAATCGTTTTCTGAAAACATCCAAGGTAGGAGAGGATACTACTGAGTCTGAGAGTGCGTTCCATGGTTTGCAAACTCGAAGGGAAAAGTAATTCCGTCGACACTCTAGACGGCTATATTGTTCCTTCAACTTCAAGCAGTTACCCCTGAGCTGCGTGTTGTGGCTAAGTTTCAGCAAATGGCGTACATGGCGTACATGGTTGGGGTCACGCAACATTTGATACGCTAATATGAGGTCACCGCGCAGTCTTCGATAGCGCCCGCTGAAAATTCCCAACAACTTCAGCCTTCGGTGATAAGAGTGGTAGCGCAGACCCTGCACATTCTTTGTTGCTCTCCGTTGCCGTGCCTCTATCGCTTCTAGGTCACGCTTCAACCAAGGTTGCCAAGCTTGGATAGCGTATTCAACATGCGGGCGCAGGTAGGAATTGTGCATCCTTGGGAAGATTGATGGGTCAAGTTTCCCGAATGCTCTTCGCAGCATGCCGACGTACTGTTTATCTCTCTTCGCAGCTACCACAGCCTGCTTTGAACAGTTGAGGTCGCTCTGTACGATCACACCAACGTCACGTTCCTGGGAGTTATTCTGCAGTCCCTTGTTCCCAAGTAAATAGGTGTAGTTATGTCTATGGCGTAATTGTACGACGCGACATTTGTCTACATTGAACGGTAGGGCGTTTCGAGCTGACCAGTTCGACACAGTGTTAAGATCTCACTGGAGCCGTTCATGGTCGTCCGGTCCTCTGATCCTTCGCCATATCTTGATATCGTCAGCGAAAAATAGGAAATCGGAAGTAATTGATCTCGCCAAATCGTTAATGAACACCAAGAATAGACGAGATCCAAGAACCGAGCCTTGTGGTACTCCATACGCCACATCGATTGCATCAGACAATGATTCTCGGACTCTCACCACTAGCCGTCGTTCTTGTAGAAAATTACCAATCCAACTCAGGATTGGGTCGCCAATGACGTAATTCCGAAGCTTGTGAAGGAGAATGTGATGTCTAAGCGATCAAACGCTTTTGAAAAGTCCAGATAGATGACATCGACCCCGACTCCATCATCAACAGCTTCAGTCCAGCTATTACGTGAAATAATTAGGTTCGTATTACAGGAATGCTTTTGACGAAAGCCATGTTGCTTTGGGGCTATTAAATTGTGGCTTTCCAGGTACTGAATCAGCGCATCTGCGATTATTGTTTCCATCAATTTGGATAGTACTGGAAGTAGTGTTATTGGACGGTAGTTGGCAGGATCAGTGCGGCTACCTCCCTTATGAATAGGACTGATGACCCCTCGCTTCCCTACTGGTGGAATACGCTTCTCCTGTAGACATCGCTGATAGAAAATAGCCAATGGTGCTGCTAGATCACTAGCTACTGTCTGTAGAGCCTTTGGTCGGATGTTGTCAGCTCCTGGAGAACTGTGGATACGCAAGGCTAACAACTACTTCAACGCAGCTTTCGCATTGATGGTGATGTTTTCTAAACCAGATGGTAGAGTTTTAGAAATGAGGAGAATGTTTGTGCTCGTTACCTCATGGAATGCTTGGGAGTAATGAAGCCGTAGGAGATCAGCTGCTTCCATTGCTGATCGCGTGCACCCATCAGCCGTGACTAGCGCTGGAACCCCTTGCTTTACCTTTCGAAGTCCGTTAACGTGCTTGTACAGCAGTTTGCGGCTCGTGCAGAATCGCTTTATTAACTTCTGCTGATGAGTGACCTTGTCTTCGCGGATCAGTTTCACACAGAAGTTACGATGCGTCATGTATGCAGTCCAGGTTTCGGTATTCGGGAAGTCCTGGTGATCTCACAATGCCAAATCCCTCCGGGACATACATTTACGTGTCCTTCTCCTCAGAAATGAATTACGCATGTTGTTAGGTTGGAAGTGCTTCTGCTCTGATGCGTGCGCTACCAGTGTACTAAACGTTCTTGTAAATGTTTCCCAGGCAACATCTGGGAGGCATTCGGTTAAGAAAGTCCAAAATATATCCTTAACAAGCTTAGGCAACACATTGTAGTGCGTGATATTATGCGCTTTATCCTCCTACTTTTCAGGGTAATCCGCAAAACAAATATAGTCGAAGAGTAGAGTAACATGATCACTACGACCCAGCGGTGTGCTTGTAACTATCCCGCTAACCATGAGTTCTTCTTTAGTTAGCACAAGATCCAGTATCGACGGCTTGTTAGAAGTTCGAAATCTGGTGGGAGAGGTTACGTGATTGTAAAGAGGGTGGCTAGCAATAAGCTCATGTAAGCAGACTTTAAACTGCATACCGTCGGTTGCTGGCGTTTCTATGTCATGCACGTTAAAATCTCCCGCGATAAGAATGTGGGTGTAGGACTTGTTCAAAGCAAACTGGAAAACGTGTTTCAGTTTGGAGTCCATTTCCGAAGTTGAGTTTGGTGGGAGATAAATCACGGCCAATAGGCATGTGTCCTTGTTTCGCAACCATAGGCGGCATCAAAGCGAATCGAGAGCTCGGATTTCCAGATGGTCGATAACTTTACATCGGAGGTTTGTATTATAATAAAGAATCACACCGCCACCCCTTCCGGTTCTATCGGTCGGAAGCAGTGACATACCGGGTAAATTGATCTCAGAATCGGTTATCCCAAGGTTTAACCATGTCCCTGTAATCATGACAAGGTCCCGCGGTTGTGAGGCATGGAGTTCTCTAAGTTCGGCCGACTTGCTTAGAAGGCCTTGGGCGTTTGTGTACATGCAAGATAGGGCTTTTGTTGTTAGGAGTTCATTGATAGATGTCAAGCTTGTGTTAGTTTTTAAGTCGGCTTTTAGGTGGCCGGCTATTAATCGTTTTTTTGGTTTATGTATTTCAGTCGTGTTGCATGATATTTTTAAGCGTTCCTGAACAGAAGTTTCATTGGTGCTGTGCTCGGTCCTCCTGTGTGCCGTGGGCGCGGTTGTGTCGGTCTCTACGCAGGACTGTGCAGATAAGGAATTAGCTGCGTTTGCAAGTTCCGTTGAGTTGCTTCCGTCTTTTGGTTGTTCGCCTGCTGCTTTAAGCCGGATCTCTGTTGGTAGCCTAGCTCGAAACTTTAACCACCTATTCAACAGAACTTGCGTCATTCCCTCGGAGGGTAGTATTACTTTCATTAGCCTTGTAGTTAGGTGATGACGGAACTCTTGTCAGGGATTTGGCAATAACATTGTCTGATTACATTTACTGTCATCTGCAAAGGCTGTATTCTGTATGCTAATGAATAATGTATCACGAAATATACCTTTTAGTATACAAATTATTGTGGTCAGCCATTGCTCCCCATAGCTTATTGTCAAAGCCAGTGGAGAAGAGGGCCTAATTATTCGCAGTACTGCAGGATGCAATGGAATTAGATTGTCGTTTGATGTCCTACGAACTCGTGTCCGAAATATCCAGCCCGAGAAACGTCAGCATGGATTCATGGAATTAAAGGTTTAGCCGTGATGTGGTTTCTTTTAGCATTCCAGTAACATTACTCTGTCGCCGTTTGCGTGGGCAGAATGTACCGCTGTTTTGCTTTCGCAATGTGATTCACTGTCTACGCAGACTACTATTATGAACTTAGTAGTCAAGGTTGCTGAAAATGCACCTAAATAAAACGTAATACGTTATCGTGGTAAGTCTGCCTGCACAAACAGTTTAAATCCAAAACATACTATGACAAGGAATCAAAAAGAGATATGTTATTAATGCTAATGCAGGTTCTGCCGCAGCGGATGTTATCAGTATCGGCCAAAGCAGCATAAGGCCAGTTGCATGGGACCAGTTCGTTTGATTGTTATAACGCCTTTCGGCATAAAATATATTACTACTAAGCAAGGGGCTTCCGTACATATATTTTTTGCATTAATCACTATAGCGCACAAGCCAAATGATCCTGACACCCTAGTGGAAAACACCAGCAGACTGTGTTTTGTCTCATTACTAGCACCTATCCCCCTGACTCCATGATGGTCGAACGCTTAAAGTCTAACAACTTACTCCACCAGCCCTCCGGGTAGCAGTGTAATATTGAGTGGTGGATACTGTTCTCTGAAATGCTAGTTAAGATTTTCTCACTGAAAGGCGCGTCCCAATACATGGTACTAAGTCTAAAACCCAAACTCGCTGCCGCAGTCCTTCATGGTTAAGTGGAGTAAGGTGACAGCTATTGGTGCAAGCTGCTTGTGCTCCTTAATACTGTTTCTGCTGGTATCGGAGGATACACATTGCCAAAGAGTCCGAAAAGCCTGAAATTGTCGTTCGGGGCCGCTTCCGATTTTCGTGGTAAGATTACCTGTTTTGTGAGCCACTATTCCGAAATCATTGAAAGGTTCTATCCCCTGTTGCGCCCCTCGATTCTTGCCTCAAAAGATGTAGACATTGTTGTAACCAAACGCTTTCCGAAGCAAATAAATAGACTGATACATTCGGAAATATTATGCGAAAGATTAGATAATTTAAGAAGCTTAAAGCGTTTTCACAGGCTTTTATAACAAAAGACGGCGTGATGACGCATAGCAAATGGTAAAACAAAATGTTTTCATATGTGTTGTTTAAACATTAATTTTATTGATAGAAAGCCAGTAATAAGCAAATTGTTAACAGATAATTAGTAAAGATTAGTGCTAATGTTATAAAAAATTTGCATATTCAAATGAGCAAAGGAAACAGGTCTCAATGATACGCAGCCTGGGTTCGTCAACCTGTGGAAAGTAAGTGCTTTCTGCTTGTATATTATCTCTCAAAGTGATTCCCGGCCGTAAGGATCATTCCAACAACGTTCAAACTGAATAGAATAAAATACCTATTTACTATCATGTACCAACGACAATCTGAAATTTAATATCATTACAATAGTCCCTACTAGCTACAAATTACTTTAAGGCGTTTTCCTCAGTAAATTGGATGGTTAAGTTTCTAACCTAGAGGTTTCGATTCAAAATCCCAGTTAGGTAACTTGAACAATCAATGCGACTGCTAATCAAGTACGTTTGTCTGCAGCCAGCAAAATTACCCCACTGTTAAAAGTCCAATATTAAACAACAAGAAACCTCTGGAGGTGTGCGCAATTTGCTTTACAAATTTACTACACATACGTTCACCTTCAAAACTTCTTCGGTCAGATACTGTTGTGCTGTTAGCTTGATTTGCAGTTCTAATCGCACTTCCCAATTATTCACGCCTGAACTAATCATAATGACCACAGATTAGTTGAAGTCGAGTCAAAAAAGCGTCACGGAGCTGCAGTAGATTTTTCTTAATATTCAAGAAACCCACCGTCAGAATTGTGCTAGAAGCTCTAAGTCTCGTACTCAGCGTCTAAATCAAGACAGCGTTGTCCTACAGAACAACCCTGGTTTTTGATAGTAGTTTTCCAACTTCCATATCCTGCACAAAACGTCAGCTCTTTTGTTATATGTATCTATCTGTTGAAGGTTTGTAATTTACCATAGCAACCTGAAATGAATAAATTAGTTTCTGCAGCAGTTTTTCCATACTCAATAGTTTCTATTGGATTAGCCTGGCCGGAAAGTTTGATGTGCCTCAGTGGCTCCTTCCACGCCGGCCTGCTGGACTTCCATGTCTTTTGATCACCAATTTAACTTGCCTGGGCCAACTCCAGGTTATGTCTGTTGCAACCAGCTCTAATTCCACCGCAAGCTTTTAGCCGTCGGTATCATTGGTGGGTGGACAAACAGCTCATACTTTATGACATAAATAGCTTTTCCTGACATGAAATATAACACCATGGCATTACAGATTTGGGTGATCGCAGATATGATTGCAAGAGTGGGAACCGTGCTATGTCCAATTTTGAAAGCGCTTGGTCACACAGGTATCAGGTCCATAAACTAGTAAAGATTAGACATTGGCAAGGCATCAGATGTGCCAAAGCCACCAAATTTGGCCGTAATCCACGATTCCGTTCTGTGGAACCACTAACACACTTGTTAATAAGATTTTTCGAAACGATTTAGCACCTACTTTTTTCATCCTTTTGAGTAAGTTATCTACCTTATTGACATGTCGTACTTTTTTAAAGGTTATGCTGTCAAACATTAATTCGGTAATCGTAAGACGTCAAGTTAGTTTTAAGACAACATCAAAACGTGGTGTAAAGTTACTGTTTAAAGGAAAATATGGAGCATAAACATTCTTGTTAAATTAAACCTTTAACTTTTAATAAAGTTTATGAGTTAACGTGTACTATCAGTATTCTAGAAGAGTCTCAGTTGTGCATCATCTTCATGCATGGAAACTAGCTGCATGATAAGTAAGATGATTCATATGTAACGGTAGACGGGTCCAGATGTCATCGGGTCTATCGCCGTATTGACGACGGAAAACTTGTCGGTTGGGTTATCAGTTACATAAAGTTTTCATGGTGTGTTTTAGCACGTCACCATTGTCCTCTTTGCAAATTAGTACTTGTTAAGTTTTGAGGTGCTAGCTAAATTTTGTCAGTAAGTACGGAACATTCCTACTGACCAACATCTATATCACCCCTGCACATCTGAAAACCAAACCAGAGGCATTTTCCATGGGGTCACTGCGGCCGCCGTAGACCGAACTTATTGTTCCCTATGTACTTATACAAATACTCGTAACCTATGTGACTCCCTTCACTTGCCAGTCTTGTGCCATAGGAAATGGTAAATCGGCTCAACAGACACAATGCGATAATGGATGTAGTAAATGTTAATAACACGAATCTGTTCGTTATGTGAAATAGGGCAAAGATTAACAGCTCTGATAACTCAACATTTAAGCTGCGTTCTTTCTATAAAAAGCCATAAGCGGTTTAATCATTGATACGCATATCAGATCGGGTTGAAGCACCGTTCCACGAAGAATGATAACTGATTCTTGGAAATAACGTCACCTACTGCCTTCAAGGCATTTTTGTCACCGATATATTTAGGTTTTGCAATTAGTAGGCATGCTAACTGAACTTATGTTTCCATGAACGCTATCAATGCGAAAATCAGTTCATCTCTGTAGAGGGTAACTTTCGCACCTGAAACTGGTGCACAGACTAAAGTCAAACTCTTTTACCAGGAAAAAGCCATACCATGTTTAATTCTTTCTCAATCTAATGAGGATTTACCCCGATTAAAAAATGTACGTTTAGACTGTACTTAGGAATAGTAGTTTCTTTGAACTCTGGTGGCCATGGAAACAACTTGGTCGAGTTTCTCGAAGTAAACCGACTTCTTTCCTAGGCGTAGACATACTAAATATTGACTTCAGCAACAGCTACCAAAACCCGATATCTTACTCATTATCGGTCTAACGTAAAGTACCCACAGACACACTGTCCACTGCTGACCAAGACATTATGGACATGTTCATTTAAGAGTCACATCCATTAAAAAAGCCATTTGGATAGACTGTCTCATGTTCTTCTTGTGATATATTTATTTACATGGTTACCAAGCTTGATTATAAGAAGATGAATTATGTAACGTTACCATTAGAGCTGCGCACAATTTTCAGGGTGAGCAAATCAGTCCCTGCGAGCACCACAAGAAGGAAATTCCAAAGCCGACTCCCAAGTTATAATTTGGTCAGATGGGAAGTAAAGTCACAATGAAGGAACCGAATTCCATAAATAAAACACTGCGGTTCCATATTAAACTAGGTAGTACGCTTACAACGAGGAAACAGATTGACGAACCAGACAGGATTTCGCAACAAACCTTCAACAAACGACGACTGGTACACGCGCAAATATCTATACGTTGGTTTGAGCCAATTACAGTCGCGCATATATATGCGTCGCACCCTCGAGACCACGCACAACCGGACCGATCCCAAAGCCCATTTAGCCCATCTCCAGTAGCGAAGCATTGTAGTGCATGCAGGTTTATTTTATAAATCGCGTACTTACTTAAGGAATGACATAGAAATATATTGTATGCTGTAGATGCGTGAATGCTAGGTGTTTCATTTTCAGTTCAGGTGGGATTGATACGATAGGATAATCCAGCGGATGGTATTACTTGTGCAAATTGATGAGCTAGGAATTGAGCAAGTTCTCTGAGTTATTGATGACTCCCAAACGAAAGCCCCCTGAGTAACCAAATCATACCCCGTTTCCTGCACTAGTCGTGCGGGTGAAAACAGTTGTACTTTAGGTTTCACAATCACTATGACTTTCTAGGATACTATAAAATTATAATATATATTTATACTTGTATATGTCTATATTTTATGCAATACAGTCCTCTCTGCGAATAGTATAAAGAAAAAGCTTTCTGACTGGAGGAAGCAGGGTGCAGTTCGTTCATCTTGGCACTTTTACGGACAGGAAGTGCACAGCATAGCTGTATGCCGAGTATTAGTCAGATCAGGATGCAGTGCATGAATAAAGAACGAAAAGTTCTTCTTTAAAGTAATACAGGTTGTGCATGCTAAATATCGGTGTAACAAATGTTATCCGGCTCAAAATGTTACTTGGCATTGAAATAAGTGAGTTTTGCCTGAGATAAGCGTCACGTGGTGCTAACACAAGGCACGAATAGGCATTAAACAAATTAGTGCACTGATACAAAACGCCGTTTCAACATTATTTATTTGTAGATAGCGTTTACCATTTGAATATGTATCACCAACCATAATACCCAAGTTAATAGTTTTTATCCAGTTCACAGTGTACGCTGACGCTCTATGTAGGTAAACATCTTTGGTAACATGTCAACAAGTAAGATGCTGTCGAGCCTTGCCTAGATTACGATTTTCGTTTCCTTTTCTACTTAGCTTTCAACATCCTCTTCAGTATCTTTATGGCAGCCATACTTCTTGCGTATTTTCTTGTCACCCATCTAGTTATCACACGCTCGGTCCTCCATTAGCAGCTGTGAAAATGCCATCCAGCTCACCAGGTGATATTAACCATGAACACACTCTAAGCAGCTCCGAGATTTCCTAGGTGGTTGTACAGGCGCCTACGAAATATCTCCTTTGCCTTTCAACCCCTCGACCTGGTACGAACTACGTACATTTTATCAAGTTAGACCCTCAGATAAATCGACCGGAGGTATACTACTCATAGTAAATAAAGTCGCGCGAAATTTGTTCATGACGGGGAATGACTTTATGTGCTAGCAAGCCTGAGTAATTGCGTTCGAGGTTACTCATTTTCGGGGAGCATTATTGATGGCGTACGCTACTTAGGATTGCCATGGTTAAAGCGTTACCCAGCACGCCAGAGATAAAGATGTTTATGTAATATCTGCACAATCTACGTTTGCCGGATCACCATTCACTCTCTTCTCGAAGATCAATGATCGTGGTGGATACTACCAATATTTTACTATACTTCGGTGTTCCCTTAGCGTAAGTCAGTGCGCCCGTGCCGGTGGGCCAATCCTTAAAGAATCTTTACAATGGGAAGCACACCGATGAAAAAGATTTCCTGCTATAAGTAAGCTTATCGATTATCTTTGAAGGACATACCAAAAAAGCTCTAACGAAAAACTAACATCCGTTCCTCTCGTAGAATGTGGTAATAACCTGACAAATACAGCCGGGATTTAAGGGACTTGATGACTGCGGGTTAGATTTTTAATTGCAATCCCGTGACACATATTCGAACATAACTTGCCGTCTTATAATGAAATATCCTTTCATCTGCAAAAATATTTCGACAACATATATTGATCACGAATGCTTGGACACAACTGTTTAATGAGGACCACGCTACGATTTTAACACATGGCAAATATCGGCGCACTCATGGAATAAATATCTATCCACAGATTTGTGTTCGTGGCTGTCAGCCGACAGTCCAGATAAGTCAAACACCTATCCAGAAAAACACCAGACGGCCGTTTCGCCATATTGAGGTTCGTCAGTGGTGCGCATCCTTCGGTCCTCTTCGGAGGATGGAACCCATGACTGCTAGTGGCTTGTGCTAACTAGCCCACAGCTTATGCAACTGCGCCATGGAGGACTGTAGTCGACCATCACGAATTGTTAGTTAACTGCGATATAGCCCGACCCATCCTCCACTGCCATGCAAGCGCCTGCCATGCAGATGACAGCGGTCGGCCTTCCGGCGTCAGGATTTCCCGGTTACGGCAGCTATGAATCGACATAGCATTTATTGAATCCGTAAGGGCAAATTTGTATTACTTATGAGTAGAAGGATTTTTGTGAGTATTGTTTTCGTTGCAGTCGGCCGACAATCCAGATAAGTCAACTGGGTGCTATATTTTGGGCAGTCATGAGTAGACAGATTTTGAACGACTAAGTTAATTCAACGAATTTATCTACAAACTGAGAAGACAACCACGGAGCTGAAGATACACCAAACGGCGTTCGAATCCTTTTAGTCTTTACGTGAACATGCAACTTCTTCAATACGCGGGCCTACGAAAGACAGGATGTTGCTCACCTAGGCGGAAGCAGAACTAGTGGTCATTTAGCTACTAATATCTGTTGTAGCATTAATAAAGGAATCGCGCTGGATAATCACCAGGTACTCATCAACGAAGGCGGAATAATGTTTTTCCAATCTCTCCTAATGTTTCTTTCACCAAACATCGTTTGGTGATTGTACCACTGAGCAAAATAATTAGTTCTTAAAAAGGACCACATTCAAACTCGAGCAAATAACATTCAGTACATTAAATGGTGAGAAAGCTAACCGTTAGCTTCAAATAGCGGTGCAACCTAAAATGTTTATCTGGATTCCTTGATTTTGATTTGAAACATAATGTTTTGAAGTACATCGCTGCATCCCTACGGATGGAGATATTGTTTCCGAAATGGCAATCCCTAAATGCTGATGGCTCCTAACACTTTACTTCGAACCGGATTTAATACATTGATTGAAATGATCATTAGGAAACACTGAGTTTGGGGGTGTAAGTTAGCATACTGCAATAAAATAATGAAAATGACCACTAAGATGCTTTGTACAACGGTCATATGTTCATTGCTCTCAGCTCAGGGCTTAATAACGTGTTCCCATTGCCGTAGGTAATTTCAAAATTGGCGACCGGCTTGTGTTTTCTTAGTAGTCAACTGGCAAATAGTAAAGTAGAGGAGGTACAGTGCAGGGGGCGAATAATAGGAGTCCATAAAATTTTATTCATGTCAAGGTAAGCATGATGAAAATAATAAGTCACTGATTTTAACGAGATTTTGCACTTCAAACTCATAATTCATGCTTGATAATGTAAGACAGGAAAATAATGTGCTATTGAAGCACAGACAAGAGCAGCGACCAAAAATATGGGTGCAAACTGGAGCCATTATAACTCTAGTAAAAAGTTATTTTTAGGATATTTTTCCAACGCCGAAGATAATTAATTAAATGTCTCCGCTTCACAAGTGATGTACTATGTGCCCCCAAATGATCCCAATTAAATTGGTAAATTTATGGTACCCTCCAAGTAGAATGTTCGGCTTAGCATACAACATACAATGTGTTCAAAAGAAACCGAACTTTTAAAACATCACTCTGACTGGCAGAGGGAGCACGCTGGATAAAATTAGGGCGTGCCTTCAAATAATCAGTGTAGAGCTGCTGATGGCGGTTTATTGTCTAAATAAGATTCTAAGTGCGTTTAGTAACGACAGCGCTCCTTCTGTCTGTTGGAACTCTATTTCAAGAATTATGTTTCTTTTCGGACAAAGTAGTATCCGGATTCGTAAGGAATTGCTGAGTGAGATCCATGGACAAAACGGATGGAATTATTACCACTCGAATAAAGGAGCATGTGTCAAGTTTGGCTTAACTTAAAATTGACTAGAAGCACTAGCCTCGCCTACACAACATTTTTGAACACATGCACCCCCGGCTTCTGCAAGCGAGCACTCGCAGTTATCACGTCACTGGATAAAGCCCTATAAAACATCTGAACTTACGTCACAGTAAGCTGCTTTCCGCTCAGTTCGAATTGCGGAGGCAGTTGTAACGAACCTCGAGAGGTTGGTTTTGCGAAGTAACTAACTATTTACAAATACTCGCTTGTATCATTTGAAGTGCGGGTGTTGGCTGACCCACCTTTATCTGCTGTTGAAAAACAGCCATGTTTGCAAGCGGATTTATTAGTATCCTTACGCTGTCATACAAGTAGCAGCTGAAATTTTGATCCTCAGATTACACCATAACCGTGTATAATCCAACGTATATAAATATAGCGCACTAAGTATCGTTATTCGCACCTACTATATTGTACTAAGGCTAGATATGCCTGTCCTGGTTTTAATATCATGCATTTTAAATTGGTAAAGAGAACTAAAGTTTGCAAGTAAGGTTGGTCTCCGACAACAGTTGACAAGGTACCCAATGTGAACAGAAGTGTGCGTAACACAAATGAGCATTCGAGGATGTTACGCTGAGAACCGACACCAACCATGTGAATAAACCGAATAATATAATGCTGGTTATCTGTAGACCACTTGTTGTATTTAATTTTTTTATGAAGGCACCAAGAACAAGGAAGACAAATTGGCTTGCTGCACACGCAGTGTCGCCAGGATGAAAAGTACCTCAATTCTGTCAAATTTAACGCAGAAAATGTGCGCTTACCTGCATTTGCCTTGAGGCAACCGTACTAAAATCTTACCAAATTCAATGCGGTGCTTTGCGTTTGTGCTGACCTGGTGCAAGTACGGCGCATGTTAGTAATCGCGTCCAGCTGATTCACCCCAATTGTCCTCATAACAAGCAAACTGCAGTGAATTAGCAGTGAATTAGCTGCGTGCACAGTGACCCACAGTCTACACACTCATGCTGCTGCTTTTGCTAGTTGATAGAGAAGAAATTGTTATCAGGTCGCATAAACAAATACGTCTAAAGAACCGCTCTGAACCAAATTAGAAAGCAGACTTTGAATAGTATGGTGTCAAGCACAAGGTTGGTGTCAACTGAAGTTTCCTCCTCATCAATGTTATAGGAAGTTGACACGAAAACAACTACTGGTCCTGGGGTCGCGGAGTTTTATCGATGCTTTTGTTGTGAGTGTATATTGCATACTGCTGGCACCATTGACCGACTACTAGGGTTTGGCACTTGGTCAAGGAAAAAAAGGCGCTTTCACAGAAGCCATTTGTTTGCACAAATACGGCTGCAGCACCCTGATGGCAATAGACCTGTCGCAACGAGACTGGACCTTAACGTGGTGCGACGGTTTGCGTTCCTCAATGACCCATTACGCTATACTGGGTGATGCCTCCGAGCTTCTCGAGAGCTACTCCTACCAGGTTGGTCAATGGTGAGAGGTCAGACAAACTCAGTCTCCTGGTCCTCCATGTTGGGGGTTTGAAACGGGATGGCGTCCATTTCTGTAAAACTAAATCACTGCCACCCCGCTGCCTTGCGGACAGGCTTTTGAGCCAAAGGCTTTGGATGAGGACTCTAATGGTTCTCCTGTCTAGGTCTGGGTGCTCTGGCAGTATCCCAGTCCACATACAACCATGACATTTTCTTCAAACATAAACTTCATCATGCATCGGCCGTCGCGCAGATTATCAAGGGTCGCCTTATCTGCTGCATACAGCAGGGCGGATAAGCGAAATCATGCTACTGCTGGCGCCCCCTTCTCTCTTTTCCACCTTTTTCTCTTACTCTCATCCCGGCCCCTATTACTTACTTTCCTTCTATAATTCCCAGCTTAATTGACAGCAACCGAAGTGCTACTGGAGTAGTACCACCTGCAGCCACCATCCCCAAGCACCTATCGGACGCCTATCGGCAAAAGTCCCTTATAAGGCCACGCTGTCCCGTTTCCATGGCGACATTCAACGTCCGCACTCTAAGACAAACAGGTCAGCAGGCTGCATTCGCACGCACCTTGGACACACTGGGTGTTGATGTGCGTTGTGTGTCCGAAACTAGGATTTATGACCCTAAAGGGGTTATTGAACTGACTGCACCCGGCTTATCCACTCGTTATTGGTTGCACGCATCCGGAGATGCCGATGCGGCACTCACGGGTCAAGCTGGTGTAGGTATCATTCTCAGCTCCAAGGCTGAGTCATCGTTGGTTAATTGGATTCCGGTGAACAGCCGTTTGTGTGCAGCCCGCCTGACGACATCAGCTAAGGTGAATTCACGATGTAAACCAAAACGCTGTTTGTTTGTGGTTTCCGTTTATGCTCCCACCGACTGCAGTTCTAATACAGTCAAGGACACTTTCTATCACGAACTGAACGCTCTACTACGCAGTGATACTAGTTCAGATATTATAGTACTTGCAGGAGATATGAACGCACAAGTAGGGCGTCTGAGCTCTTCAGAAGCTCAGCTGGGTGGTAAATATGGACTTAACTCCGAACGGACTGACAACGGCGAGTGTCTGCTGCAACTGTGTGCGGAGCACCACTGCACTGCTTTTAGACACAATGGGCGCCGAAGTGCCACTTGGCGTCCACCTGTAGCTGGTCAGCGATGGACCCAAATTGACCACATAGCCATAAGTTACAGGTGGCGCGGTTCCATTCTGGATTGCCGCTCGTACTGGAGTACCAGTGTCGACTCTGATCATGCCTTGGTGCGCTGTCGTTTCTCCATGAACTTTACCGGAAGGCGCACAAAGCGTCTCCCCTGATTGGCAACGAAGAAATTGTCCCAGCCCTCTGTCAGGCCAGCCTATCAAGAAGCACTGCATAGTGAACTCTCGCTGTCTTGTCCTAATGACACTGAACTTCAGTGGAATAGAATCTCGGCCGCCATGCACGAAGCAGGAGCATCTGTTTGTGGCACTATCAATCGTCACATGACCAGTCACTGGATATCCGAGAGGTCCGTGAACCTGTTGGAAGCTAGAAGACACCTCCCGGCTGGTTCTGAACACAATGTGACCAGACGGGCTATTAGTCGTGAACTAAAGCGGAGCCTACTTGCTGACAAGGAAGCCTGGTGGACCAGTAGGACTCAAGAAATGGAGGAGGCTGGAGCAGTAGGCAATTACCGCAAACTCTTCAAGCTAATCCGCGCCACTGGTCCCAGAAAACCAGGCGTCAGTGAGACAAACAGGGACAGCGCGAGTGCGCTGATACATAATAAGGAGCGCCGTATGGCTCGTTGGGCTGAACACTTTCAAGATCAGTTTAGCTGGCCTCCTGCTCCCGGACCTCTTCCTTCTTAGGTGATGCAGGACGTGCCATAGACGGTTAGTTTAGAGCCTCCGTCGGAGGCCGAGGTCCGTGACGCGATCACAGCCCTCAATCGTTTTCTTGCTGCTGGCCCGGATTCCATCCCACCTGCACTATTTAAGGATGGAGGTGAGGTCCTCTGCAGGGCACTGACCTCCCTATTCAAAAGTATCTGGAACGAAGAGAGTGTACCGGCTAATTGGAACGAATCGATTACAGTGGCTATATACAAAAAGGGTAGTCGCACAGACTGTGCTAACCACAGGGGTGTTACCCTAACGACAGTTGTGACAAAATTACTGGCCTCGATTATCGTTCAGCGCCTCACTGCAGAACGGGAATCTTGGATTTGGGACGAGCAGGTCGGTTTTCGCCTATGGCGTGGCTGCATAAACCAAATATTTACTTTGCGGCAGGTGCTAGAGCAGCGCAACGCATACCGCAGACCGACAATAGCTGTGTTCCTCGACTTCAAGAGTGCGTTCGATTCAGTCGATCGATCGATTCTGTTCGAATTACTTGCGCGAAAATGTGTTCCCGTGAAATACGTGAACATCCTTAGTGCTCTAAACTCGAACACTACAGGCCGCGTCAGGGTATATGGTGCCCTATCGGATAGCTTTCGACTACAAGTGGCGTTCGTCAGGGTTGTCCGATTTCCCCGTTTTTGTTCAATTTCGTCGTGGATTCTATTATGTAGTGTTCCCTTGCGGAATCTCATGATGTAGGCGTTAAAGTGCTGCCTGGTGAAAGGTTAGTTGATCTAGATTATGCGGACGATATCGTCTTGCTTTTTGACAATGTTGAGGCGGCGCAGTCAACCCTGAATAGCCTATCCAGAGTGGTCCCATTATTTGGTATGCACTTCGCACCTTCAAAGTGCAAAGTGTTGCTGCAGGACCACCAGCCACTTGATGACCCCTTGACGCTTGCTAAAGAGGAACTCGAGGTGGTTGATCAATGCACTTATCTTGGCAGCTGCATCAGCAATGATGGGCGCATAGAAACTGACGTGAGCTCACGCATTGCAAAGACCAGAGCTGCCTTCTTGAACCTGCGTCATCTTTAGCGACAGAAGGGAGTTTCCCTCCGTCTGAAAGGCCGTGTATACAAGGCCACAGTGAGGGCCGTTCTGCTCTATGGTAGTGAAACTTGGCCCCTTCGGTCTGAAGATCTGAGGCGCCTTCAAGTCTTTGATCATCGTTGTTTGCGAAGCATTGCTGGTGTCGGATGGCACCAGCGTGTCCGCAACGATGATGTGCGTAGGCGAGTACTAGGTGGAGATAATCATGCTAACTCCCTAGAACAACAGATAGCATTGAATAAGTTGCGTTGGCTCGGGCACGTGCTACGCATGCCTGGTCACCGCTTACCTAGGAGGGCCTTGTTCAGTCTACCAGGTGTAGGATGGCGCAAGGCTCGAGGTGGACAGAAGTTGACTTGGCAGCGGGAAATGAAGTCACTGACGACCAAACTGGATGCCGTTGGTCCGTCTCGCCTTCCGGGTTGGAGTCCACGTGACTCACCTTGTGCTTGGCTCGAGACTTTTCAGGACATGACTGGCCACCGACACCAGTGAGGCGTCTGCTGCAGTCTCCTAATCGGATTACCTGTTTAAAGTATGTTTGATGCTGAGTTATCTGCGGGGTAATGGCTGATTATGACGAGTGGCAGTGAAAGCCGCAAGGAAGCTGTCTCGCCGATGCCGCCTTATCTTTGCACGATAGCCAGCTGTTTGTAACGGTATGTTGTCTACACAAGGTGTAGGCGCCTTGACCCTGAATGTTTGCTAAGGGCATTAAGGTTTTCAGGTAAGTCCCCCTTTCTCTCCCTGTTCTTATTCTTTATTTTATAGGTCCTCATGGTTGTATGGCAGCGAAGCATCAGTTCAAATGGATGATGTACTGCTGTTGATGATGATGATGGTGATGGCAATAGGCTCAGTAGCGCTCAGAAAGCACTCTCTAAGCATTTGTGGGGTAGATGTAGGGAAAGTGTAAAAAGCCTTGGAAAAGTCCGCTGGTTTGAATTCGTGTCCACTTTGGCAGTGATAAATCACCGACGACGCATTTTCTCAGCAGCGCATTTATAGGGCGTAAATATGTTTATGATGTTGGCTTGGATGTATGTAAAATATTTGTTCCCCTTCATCCATTTCGTCAAAGCAGAAAGAAGACATAGGTTGCGATATGTCAACATTTCGATTGCTCTCATCAGTCGCAAACACAATACAAGCAGAAACACAGACACATTTATATACATGGGAAAATATTGGCACACCAATGAAACTGTCAAAATCAAGACCAAGGCAATCTGATTGATTGCCTCAAGAGTTTTTGTGCACATAACACAGGTTGATAAGCGCTAATTAACAACGCCTCACTGATTGCCAACCTTATCGGGTTCCTGTTACGTAATAACACCTTGAACGCATTAGTGGGGTTCACATAGTGACCAGTTGTCAAGAGGTGTTTGGCGATAGATGATGACGGACTCCGATTCGTTCTGTGGGGCGTTCCGTTCTGTTGCGCTATCATTTGTTCAGCCCACTTTGGCAAGTGCTCAGCTACCCTCTGAGCCAACCGACGGTTAGTCTTGCCTATGTAAACATCACCGCAACTGCAGGTGAATTGATAAACCACATGAGAGGCCGAACTATCCGAAGGGTAGCTCTGACGGTCCTGAAGAACCAGTTTACGGGTAGTGTGCATGAGGCGCAACTGGGCAGTCGTGTATGTGCGATTTATAGCGGACCTGAGCTTGTGTCCGATATCATTTGCCACATAGTCCCCTTTAAACGGCAAAACCAAATAAACAGCCTTTTTCTCTGCCGTTTGCACTGGCAGTTTCTTCTTGGGGGGTTTGCTGTGCACTTGGATGAACTTTTCTGGATAACCATTCGATACTAAGGTCCTATACAGAAACTTTTCTTCAGCTTCCAGCAGTTCCGGACTACAAATTCGTCTAGCCCTGTAGAAAAGTGTCTTCACTAGACCGCGTTTGTATGCAACCGGGGCGAAACTGGAAAAGTGAAGGTACTGCCCACTCCAGGTCGCCTTGCGGTAAACGGTGCGCTGCAGTGTACCTCCATCCCGTCTCTTGATGAGAATATCCAAAAATGACAGGCTGCCATTTTGTTCTATCTCGTGGGACACCGATAGGTTGGGGTGAATTGAACCCAAAGTGGTTAACAGTCGCGCAAAATGTTCGCTTCTGGTGAATACCAAGATGTCATCCACATACCGTTTATACAGTTTCGCCTCACCAATACTGGCAGCAACTTGTCTTTCAATCAAGCCAAGAAAGATATCCGCTAAAACTGGTCCCAATGGGCTGCCCATGGCGACACCGTCGATCTGCTTGTATGGCGTCCCCTCAAACTCGAACCGTATATTTTCTGTGCAGAGTAGAATCAGGTCTCTCAAATACTCCACTGGAAGACCCACATGCAGGTTTTGACTCAGAATGAAATGACACAAATCGTCAACTGTTTCATGAAGGGGCACGTTTGTGAACAGTGAATCCACGTCTATGGAGTACATGAGCTCCGAGCCCAGTGAGAGTTGTTCCAGTGTCTCCGCCAGTTCGAAAGAGTCTTTCAGGCAGTGCGCAGTCAGGAGTTTACGCACTGGATCTAAGAGTTTCGCCAGCCACCGAGCAACATTATGATAGGGCGAGTTGGTCATACACATAATCGGACGCAGTGGGTTACCTGGTTTGTGCAGTTTGGGTGCGCCCTTCATTCTTGGTGTCTGCGTCCCAGTCGGTTTTAGTTGCCTGTACTGCGACTCAGTGATGTATCCATGTAGCAAGAGTATCTGGAGTTTTCTTGCTACCTGTTTCTCCACCAAGATGTTATTCTCCGGTGTCGTATCTCTCAGGAACTTACGTCTATCACCCAAAATAGACTCCATTTTTGAAATGTAGTCATCCTTGTTCATTATTACGATGCCTGATCCTTTATCCGGCTGCAAGAAGATTACGTGTGTCATTTCTTTTAACTCTCTGATCGCTGCATAGTGTTCAGCCTTCAGGCAACATCTCTGGCTTATCGGCATATTCAGAAATTGGTCCGCAATATCCACCAATTTTGCCCGAAACCAACCCGCATCTTCCATGGATCTTGGCGAGAGATCACTGAGCTGGTCATACAAATACTCGAAGTTGGCCTGCGTGCTGAGCCTGTCTATCGCCTTTGGTGGCAACCGATATTTCATTCCAAGCGAGAGCACTTCCAGCTGCGTGCGAGTGAACTGTACAGATGATAGATTGTATACGTGTTTCGGGCAATCCGTTGGGAAAGAAGTATATGTAGCCTTTGCAAGCGAACCCTGTAGACTGTGCACTGTTTTCATCCGCGTGCGACGGAGAACTGCTGCGGAAAATGCCTCGAATTTCAAGCGGCAAACCAAGGATAACCCATTGAGCGTGCTAGCGAAACGTCTCTGTGTTTCGAGGAACTTTCGTTCTCGTTCCAAGCAAGCGTCAATGTGCGCCGACGCGATCCTGGTCAGATTAGTACTATTTACCGGCAATTTATTCTTCGACAGTGTCTTGGCAAACTGTGACGGAAAACAGCCTGATCGCATACAGTCTTCATAAAATTTTATTCTCGTGCGTTCTACGGCCAGCTTACAGCGTAACGATAACAATCGGTCTAATGCCCTCGCAACGGTAACGGGGAGTCTTCTTTTCAGAAACGTAAAACATTTGTTCCCCTTCATCCATTTCGTCAAAGCAGAAAGAAGACATAGGTTGCGATATGTCAACATTTCGATTGCTCTCATCAGTCGCAAAACACAATACAATACATACAATGGATGTATGTCCCCATTAACAAGGATTCCTCATCACTTCTACGTGGGTTGGAAGATCTGGTGAAATGGTCTTCTTCCAGATCTCTTATGCCTAATGATTCTAAATGCAGGGATGTAATATTTTCTTTTATACGTGTCGATAAGTTGCAGTCCCTCATAGCTTTCTCCCTCACAATTACTGTGAATGAAAGTCCCATACCCAGATCTTCCACTGTCAAGTATTCCGGCGTCTTTTGTTCAAGAACCTATCTGGGTCCGCGCACGTCTGTAAAAGTTTCAAAACTCAGCAACCTTTCTTTTTATGCCCTTAGACTTAAGGTGCTTTCAGCACCTCGTACTTTAATATTCAGGATTTTGTCTTCTTGTATTATTCCCCATTTGCCTACTGCTCTCTTGTCGCTTTAGCTGGACTGCTACAGAATGACTACATATTATTGGTGCGATCCATAGAGCACATTACTAGATGCAGCGGCTTGTCTAGAAGTTCTTTAGTTGATTTCATCTTTACTTGACATGTTGGTGCCTGCAATGATGTTTATTTTGAGATTATAACTGATCGATTTTAGCCACTTCACAATGATCGTTACAAACGCTCTCTGTCTATTCTACTGTTTCGAAATGCCGCACTTTATTCTCCTGCACGTTCTCGTATCGTGATACAATTTTGCCTTATCTCTTATGTTTGCTTGTTGACAAGCGAAATTCACTGGCGCCCTGCGCGAGCGCTAGTTGGAGTAACAGTTTGCATTTTCCCACTTTTCTACCCAAGCGTGTATATTGGCATCATTATCCAGATGTCCGTAGTGGTAGTGTAAATGCTGAAAATGAGTTCATTTAGGGTACATAAAGCTTATTTAGACTTGGCTTGACTTGAGTTGAACACCTGGCAGGGCACAGCGAATAGTATCCACATAGGCCTGGTCGTATGTCCACTGTAAATCGCATCACAGATGCAAGTGAATCGATATAGTATATACGCAGTATAAAGTACTTAATTATTTAACAGTTTGTTCAGTGGCGGTGCAAGACACAGTCCAACTGAGTGGTCGATCTTTTTGTACAACAAGGCTGCATAATATATTTAATTGTTTATGAGTATTATAACAGATCCCAAAAGTGTTTCTAAAGTAATCGACCTTTTGAAGGCATCGGAGGGATTAAAATACCAGGAATACTAGCAGATGCAGATTTTGCTTAAAAGCTCAGTTAAAGGTATACGGAGTTTCATTTAACCGTCCCATGGGGGTCCTGCTTCCATGTGGGGTATTCACTAGATCTTTTTCACCCACACCTCCATGTACTAACAAGCTCTGTGTCGGTGTGGCGTAAAAACATTTAAGCCATCACCAGTTTGAAAATCTTTTTATAAGGACAGTTTTATGCATATACTCTTGACGCTGAAGCTTCTGGCATACTGTTAATTCAATTATCGCACATTGTTCGTCATTCGCTGGGGAGTCAGTGGCAATATCATATTTTTGCTTGGGAGCTGTAAGCCTTTACCACACGCAATCAGCCCGATCGTGGCCAATAGGGAAGTAAGAAAGAATATAGAGAGTTAAAAATTAAAAATCGGAACACCAATTAATTTTTTACAGAAGTGTCATTCCCAAGTTTACGGGAAGTCTTGGTGGATAACGAAGCGAGGAGAGTAATTTCGAGAAGAAGAAACATTGCATTCCGTTCAGGGTTTTGTAAGAAATAATAAACAATGCAGATAATACAAATGCAGTTCATAGTGTCCGCAGTTACTCTTGCCTCATCCCATAAGACGAACAATTACAACCAGCAGATTTGGGAGATGATCGTTTCATTATATTTGGACAATCTGTCGCAAAGTACATGTTACTTGTCGTTCAGTGGATTCATGAAAAACATTGGAACAATGGAACAATAATATAATACCGATAAAATGGCCAAGGCTTGAAAATTTCCGTGGGATGGTTTTGTTGAAATAACATTAATTCAATTAAGTTACACAAATGTGAAACACAAATCTGTTGATTCACCATATTATCCACATTAACACAGGTATATCCGTCCAACTCGATTTCGTGAGGTTAGTGAGCACAATGTCAGTTTGCGTCTTGTCGTCTCTCAACAGTAGGAATCAGATCATGAAATGTAAAAAAACTGTAAAGCATAGTCGAGTCGTTTTTAAAAATTGGAGGAATATATTAAGTTAAAACACCGCAGGTTTTGAGTAATATTTGAAAAAAGGCTGAGCTAGGCTAATCGTTTTCAACAAATAGCTGCCGTTGTTTTCAGTATCAAATGTGACCCGGTGTTTTCTCAAACAATCTATCATACTTTATTTGCAAACAAGAACTAGTTTACTTTGCTGGTTTCAGGAAAATCCTAATCATATTGATGATACGCTAAAGATTTTGTACATCTTACACAAATAGGTAGCTTATTTCATATCAGGCCGAACCTTTTCAACGTTCTGTCTGACTGTGATTTTGAACGGAGGTACTTCAATCATACAATCATCGCCGCGTATTTCATATCTAGTTTCCGAAAGAAAATGTATAGAGGTGTTCAATCTGCACTTTATGTCACAACCCATTATGAATGAAATTAAGGTTTAAATATAATCTACGCGGACCTAAAGGCTCCAGTTGTAATTCCTCACAAATATCTTTATCAGGAACAAGCAAAGAATAACCAAAGATGCGTCTAACGTAGGCGCCTTTATCTTTTCTATAACCTTCAAGTCACATGTATGTAAATTGCTAAACGTAACGCCACAGTATTCTAAGAGTCATAGAATAACATTAGATACAACTAGCCTTGTCTAATTCAACGTTCGAAACCGGCTGATGTGTCCGGATAATTAGTTCTCATGTTCACTGAATTTAAGGAGATGGAATACCTCAGTCCAACATTTCTGAGAGAATAGCGCGCTGGAATAGAAGGATCACTATGAAGTAGAAATAATCCTTGGCTTGCTGATCCCATGTAATATTTTGATATCACAACTATGTATTGGATGAATAGAACGAAAATGCTAACATCAAATCGCCTGCAAACACGCATTAGCTTCCGAAGCGTACGACAGTATATGATCGTTAAGCTATACTAAGAAAATAAGATGACCAGGAGTCTGTGTTTAATGCAGAGTGATAAGCCGTGTGGTCTCTTCACAGTACTAGGGTAGGCTCCTGGATAGGCTCCATATATTGCAGTCGAGAGTCTTCTTTTGAGTAAATCTGAGGTAAGGTCCCTTTTTGAATAGCACAGTGAAAAGGACATGCACCATAGAAAATGTAAAGACAGATTCTGGTGCACATAGTCAGTGGTGTGCTTTCTGATGAACTAACTATTCTCTTGCAGCAATGTAAGCGTGCGAGCATTCTATGCTTCCAGTGCCTCCGGTCTACTTATTTTGGTGACACGATAATACGAGCAACGGACAACGTTCCTCTTATATTTATAATGTACGAAGCTTAGAAATTTCATGTATTAGCCTGCCAACGTAGCTTCCGGCAGGCTAGCCGAACAAACTCCCGGTGGTGTCAGTTGCGCTGTTGCGGAGTAACCCGTGCCAGCAAATAGTTCGGCGGTAGTGTTCCTGGATGTCGTGGGTTTTAGATTGGCAAGCGTTTTAGCTATAAAAAGCCATAAGTGTCCGTTTAAGCAGAAAGTGACGTAGCGGTGATGAATCGGCACTAACTAAAGCCCGTGGCTCTTACGTATCCGGATCATCTAACCCTATCCACGGACATGGGTCAACCAATACGAGGATTCCATTTCACTCCATCTCACGCCTAACCGAAATCAATCACAAATACGTCGTCAAACTCACACAGTCAAGCAACACAACTGGTTAACTGAATCCGGCTTTTGGATTAGCCTGTCACTGTGGCCAGTCATAGGCGCCTGCGCCTACAGAGAGATCATGGATGGCTTGCGCTGCACCACGTACGCACCCCATATCCAGTGTAAACCCGAAGGAGTAAGACTGGGAGATATGCAGATAAGGGGCACGTTTTCTCAAAGGATCCGGTCCGCAATCCTTCCTAGGCATACACAAGCACGCTATATTTGGGAATCCATCGCATACAAGCCGGTGGCTGGACCGTAGTCCGCTATCAACTGAGTGCATGCAACCACTAATCGAGCCTAGTACGGCCATAAGGACCATGCACCCCGTCCTCTCCATCAACGACCAGCCTTCACCTGGGGCCAGTATAAAAGAGACAGTGGGTAGAAGACAGGTATACATCTTGTCAACATGAACGTCAAGCACAGCCCCATCGGGATATCAACCGAAAGTCAATCACTTGAGACTGTGATTTCAAGTAGAATACATCAATTATTGCTTACAGATATGGTGAGATAACTCTTCATTAAATGAGCATGTGTAATAAATGAGTGACGAACAAATCCGTAATAAGTTCAATGCATCAGGAAATAAATCTTAAGAAAATACCAAAAACGCAAATATTTTATCCAAATCAGCTAAATTAGTTTAGCGAAGATGTGCTATTTTATAGAATAAAGTTCATGTAGACATTAATATGAGATCCAAAAGCATTAAAAAATATAGAAAACCCAGCATCCGAAAGGAAGAGACTCTACATCCAAGCACGCGGTTACTAACTCTAACGCAACGTGCCTACAAACGCTGCGCCGCTTCCGCCTACTTTATCTACAGGACCCGCCATCGCTTTGCTTGTGGCCCCGCGTGTCCTCGCTCATGGTTCATTAGGCCTGCCTAAGTCACGCACTCGCGACCGCATGTGCTACAGCAACATGTGCTCAAAGTCGATACAGTGAAACCCCTCGGCGCCTGATGCTTCCAAAATTGCTGCTTCTTCTCCGCATGCACCAAGGCTATTTCTTGCACCTCGGCAACTGCTATCTTGAGCAGATCGCGCTATTCACGCTGGTCAACCGCCTTGGATTCCCATGAGCTGTACTCAAGGTTAAAATGTAATTGAAGTATTTGATCATGTTCTGATAATAAAGCTTTTGTTTCCCCACATGCCGCTTCCCCCAACTCAGCACACCATATAATAGCTGCTTCTGTTTTCACCCCGAACCCATACGCTAAACATACGCGAGCAACCTCGTGTCTCATAAAGGAATGCCGTCTACGATCTACATTCCACTTCGGCGCAACACCTCCGTGTCTGCAACTCTGTTTCGAAAGCCAATGCATAGGATCCGCCGCAAACGCTGCTGATAGAACCGATTGCGAAATGGCACTTCCCGCTGGTATGTCGTCCAGGTATCGCTGCATTATAGAAGAAGTGACATCACCGTGCATTTGTACACCATCAGCTTCATACCAACCATAAGCTGATGTTTGCTCCACAATCGGTACCCTAGCTTCCCTAATGCCACCGCTGTCTTTGATATGCAGATACGAAGCTCACTTTGTAATCGGTGATCAGTTGACGTCACGCCCCCAAGGTAGCAGAATCGGAAGGTGGTTGTCCATACTTCAACATCAATTCTGATTCGCGGCATAAATGTACAGTGCACCTCCGGTGAATGATTAAAGACAGACAATTTCGCCTGTGTTGATGGTGAGCCCGAATTTGGCCGCTGTCGAAGCCAGAGCATTAGTCAAGGGTTGCACCTCATCCGCGCTGTGTGAAAACAAGGCACAATCTGTAGCGAACGGCAACCAATGGATAATTGTCTAACAGACTACGATTCTCGCACTGAAATGACGGACGTAAAGAAACTCACCATCAATGCGGTAATTCACACGAACATCGTAAGCATAAATTGCATCAAAGAAACAGGACATCATTGCATGAAGATGAATATTAAAGAGCTAAGACACAGCCTTGCTTCACAACAGAGATACCTGCAAATTCATTATAGGTCAGTCCTCCCAGCTGTATCTTCGTCCGCATAGTACTGTGCAGCCATTCAACTAAATTACAAATATACTCAGAAAACGTACCCAACACCCGACAAAAGGCCCAATGGTTCACTGTCAAATGTTTTGGTGAAAACAACCAAAAGGGGTACAAAGGCTTGTGTCGCTCGATACACCTATTTCAATTGCCGAGCAGCAAACACCATATCCATATTACTCCGACCTGAAGGGAGACCACATTGCTCTTCCGCCATGTTCAGTTCCATAACCAATTTGGCGAGGCGGTTAAGTAGGATGCTGGCAATCACCTTGCCCACATAACGCAGCAAGTTGATGCCACGGTAATTCTTGGCCTAGTGCTTGCTTCCTTTGCCCTAGTACAGTGGTAGACCAAGTGCATCCTTCAGCCCTAAAGGAACCTCCTTAATTCAAAAGCGTTGCACCAAGCGGAGCAGCCCAATCACCAACTCAGATCCGGTCGGAATGGGGACACGTGCCGTTTGGTAGCTCAGCTAGCGCTTTCTTAACCTAATCCATTATCGGCTTATCCGCCAGACTCGCTTCCATACCGTGCTAACTCAGGCGGTTCATTGCAGACTAATCGATCACTGAAGGGTTGTTCAATAGACAGTCAAAATGTTTTACCAGATCTGCATTATGTCGTTGTCTATATGCTGGCAGCGCCCAAACAACCATCAACCAACGTCCTCAGCGGCTCCAATCTCGGTCCATATCCCTTGAAAGTATCAGAGATTTCCTTTTGTTGGCGGGGATTTGGCGTGGCATTCCATCTGTTTCGTCTTTTCGTCCGCCATGCCATTTTATGCAACGTGGCTCTAAGTTCAGTCGTCGTAAAAACCTGCCAAATTTCTGCTTCTTTCCCAAGTCATTGGGGTCTGTCACATGTGCAGGAAATGCAGCATTCTTCTCAGGCACCAATGCACCAGTCGTCGCATTGTTCACATTAAACTAATCAGGCCGCTTACAGTTTGCGCGCCCCATGGTCTACTCGGCAGCAGCTGTCAGCGTGTCGCGAGTGTGTTGTCAGTGGTCACACACTGGGGCTATCCATTCCCCATCACACAGGTGTAAAGCCTTCGCATTTTCAACCTCAATACGTATCTCTACAGTACCGAGCGAGAAAGTTTAAGTTACGCCAGTTCATGGCGGGAGGGCAATGCATAGATTTACGAAAATATATTCACATTTTGATGCGCATCACTTTGTGAGCAGTGCCACTCTCAGCTCCGCACAGTACACATGTCATGTGCAATTTACGCATATCACACTGAGGTACGATGACATAGTCCAGAAGGTGATTTTGACCACTCCATGTTCCAAGTTGCTATATCATACGCACTCCGTGCAAACCTATTGTTCGTACTGGTCAGACTACGAGTGTCACACAGTGAGAACAGTCTGTTACCTTTTGCATTCGCAGAACCAATGCCATGCGGACCGATGACATCTGCCCATACCGATTCATCACGCCCCACGCTCGGGTTGAAACCGCCAGGCAGAAATAGTCGGTCGAACCTCGGCACAGACCGTTTCACGAAGGATAGCTGATTTTAAGATTGATGGCGCATATCAGCAGGTAAAAACACGGTCGGACGGTACGTGCTGATAAAAACGGCAAACATACCTCTTCCGAATCGTAGGCGAGCAGCAATCAGTTGTGCGCTGATGCTTGTTGTTTCATCCACTGGCTGACCATGGAAGACATTAGGTATTGCAATATCTACATCATGTTCACCTGGTGCTGTGTTGGCGTTGCTCATCCAGCAGAACGTACAGCCAACACCTGCTTCATTCAAGTAACCTTGATCAGCGAGTCGGGTCTCACCAAAAGATACAATATGGATGTTGTACCTTACCAATTCCAATGCGACAAGGCAATGCAACTCTGAGATGGCTCACTAGAGTTATGTTTCAGTAACGTGCGCACATTTTAGTACCCGAATATGAGTACTTTGCCCCAAGACATTCAATTGTATTGGTGTGCAATCTCACGCGACGTGCCGGTTGTGCTTCGGAGGTCTGCTTAAGGGAATCCATCCGGAGCCTTTGACTCAACAACTTGATCCACAAGGCAGTTGAAAGCACATCCAGCTCGAGAATGTGATCCCAGAGCTAGACTGGGATCTGCTTGAGGTCCGTCAAACGCAGCCTTTGAAGTACTGGAACGATTCATACATATTTTGCGACCGTAGTAGGATACGCACCTGCCACCACGACCAGACGCAGGAAAGTTTTGTCAGTTTTACATTAATTTGGTCAGTTGCTGATTGGTTTGAGGCAGGCAGTAACAAACTACTGAGCACCCGGAGGTGCTCTCCCACCGTCAGAGAAAATTCCTGTCGCTCCTCCTCTACGCCAATAGAGCGGTGACCTTATAACTAGTAGTCCTGTTGTATTCCATGGCTAGGTTTTACGGGAAGAAGGCCATCGACCACTGCGTAACCTTCGAGAAGGATGAACTAGGATAGTTCTAGGGCGCCCACACCTGACAGGACAACGACTCGGATCCGCAGTCAAAGAATTCGATTAAATGTACACCCGAAAGGTAGCGGGTCTAGCACATGGTCAGTTCACTGACTCATGTGGATTGGTGTCTTAAACCTTAGCAGGGCGAAGGGCGTAAACCAAATCCAACGCAGCGGTCGTCAGGTGGATGCGTCCAGGACATGAACCCATAGCACAACAGTAGCAGCAGTGGATAGGTCATATGTCAGTATGCAGCCATCACCAGCATCCGCGCACCATAGGTCCTCCCACCAAACGACACAACTATACTCGTTCTTATATACATGCGTTCATATACATTTAACACATGAATCCACATGTTACTTATAAACTTTTACCGCTTTTACCTCTACCATTCCTTGTTGTATCACCATGATAATGCCTAGCAGGCGTGTCACGCACTATCGACAATAAAACATTCCATTAATGTGAATCAATATCAGAAATCAGTTCCGGGTGAAGAATTCTTTTCGGTAACTCTCATCGGACCCAAACATTTACAAATCACGGAGACTGTGGGGTAAGCGTCAACTCGGGCTGGGATTTAGTTCTGGACTGTTTGAATGATCAAAATCGATAACTTGAGACATATATAGCGACGGTAAACCAAGTAAACTAAATACACATACATACGCAAAGCTCAATAGTCCAAAGTAATTAAGTAGGTAAAGCAACAGCCAATTAACTAAGTAACAGTGTCCGTTGGCCAAGGTAGTAGTAGCGTCCGTATGAATCGTTTTTGTATAAATAATTCCGGCTTCAGATGGTGAATGTAGATAGCCTCGGCGGTGGATAAGAGCTGTTTGCGAAGTCCTTGGGTGTAGTGTTCAGGTAGTGAATAAATGACTTTGAAATCATTCTCTGAAGCTGTGTGGCCACATTCAAGGAAATGCGACATGATTAAGCTGTCTGAAGACCTCATTTCGCCTTTGTAAGAACCATGCCGGGATGTGTTCACGAATCCTCTGAGATAGGCGTCTTGTCGTGCGACCCACATATTGTGCACCACAGGAGCACGAGTACTGATAAACAGTCATTGAACGGGTCAACGACTGTAGTCTATCCTTTAAGGGTTTCGTAAACAATGGCTTGTGGTGAAAAACGATTCTCAGCCGGGCCGCGAAAAAAGTATTCTCGACAGCATTTTTCAGGCGTCTGGATAACATAACAGCTGCAGAATTGCCCTCAAAGGGTATATGTACGTAAAGCTCTTTCTTAGGAGCAATGCTCCTAGGTGGCTTTAGATTGCGTTCCTTCAAATGTTTCATGATAAATTTATCAGGACAACCATTTTCCCTGAGGGCGTCGCTGATTCTCTGTAGTTCTTCGTTGACGGTATCCGGTGTACAAATACTGCGCGCCCGGAAGGCGAGAGATCTGATTAAACTTTGCTTATGCTGTAGTGGTACTGCGCTGCGGAAGTTAGTGTACTGCCCAGTCCATGTGTGCTTTCTGTGTACCTTTCTGCTGCATGATCCGTCAGAGTTACAGATAACCTCTACATCCAAGAAAGGTAACCGGTTTCTGAGTTCGTGTTCACAAGTGAAATGGAGATTCTCGTGTGCGTCATTGAAAGCTTACAGCAACTGTTCCGCTTGCTTTTCGGATTTGCTACGTACGAAGGTGTCGTCAAAGTACCGTACGTACATTTCGGTTTCACGGATATGCGTTGCAAGTGGGCCATGTTCCAATTTCGCCATGATAATATCAGCCAGCAGCGGCCCCAAAGGAGATCCCATGGCCACTCCGTCAATCTAAAGATACATTTCCCCATTGAAGGTGAACTGAACATTTAACGTGCAACGAAGTAGCACCTCCTTTAGCAAATTCTCCGGAAAAGTTGCTTATATGGGCAGTTGCCGAAAAGAATTCTTCACCCGGAAATGATTTCTGATATTGATTCATATTAATTGAATGGGAATCTATGCTTTGCTGAAGCTCAGCATTGCCCGTGTTTCATTAAAATAAAACATTTCTTTATTTCTTTAAATGAATCATCTTTTCTCCTTAACATAACGTTCAGGAATGTTAGGTTGCCGTCTAGTTATATTTCGCTTGTAAGATTTCAGGTTAAATATGCATTCTTAAACTCAGCTGGCATTTGAATCATTGACAATAAATGTGGAGAAAGTAGGGAGACAGTAGGCTAAATAGGCCCGCGTCCAAGCTCAGGTGGCAGATAACTCCAAGAAATAGCTCATTGCGGCGCACTCAATCTGTTTGTAATTGGCTCCATCAAATAAGAACTGTCTACCATAAATGCAATGTAATATTGTTTCCATCAGGAAAAACACAGGAGTATCAATATTTACGTTATTTTCTGTCACATGTCCACGAAGTGAATTAAAGAATTCAATCAAAGGAACTTTGTTGTACAGTGGTTCCACGTTAAAACAAAAGCATTACTTTGCCATGGATGTTCAAGTTTTCCACGTGTCTAATAAATGCGAAATAATGAGTTAGTAAGTAGACAACGCTCAACGCACAAGCCCTAGCACTTCTACACGCTACTTCGGAACCGCATGGAATCCGGTGCCAGACGCGTCAATAATTGGGTGCAGCGGAAAACGAGTTTTATGCACCTTTGGTAATCTGTGCACGCAAGATGAATGCGAGCAGCTTGGAGTTAAACGATCAAGGAGAGTGTCTCATATCAAATAATTTTGTCTTAAGTTCGTCAACAACTAACTTATGTTGGCCTTACCCATTGGTTTTCTATCCTTTTGCACTTTATCACGCATGATTTGGATATAATTTTTTAAAATGGCGTGAAGTTTGGAAATATGCTCTAATTTACTCATAAATACCCATCCCGCTCCTTTATATGGTCGGGACGGTATCAAATCGTGATTAGCTCTTAACTGGGCTGAGTAAGATTTCCCAAGGTGGATGTAACATATAAAAATCTCCCTATTACTATCATGTTTATCGTAGCCAATCTTATTTGATCTAATGGAATAACCTACTAATCATGCCATTTTTATGAATTCGCGTTTTCTAATCTGCATACGTTCTCCATCACGGAGCTTGTTGCCATCCTATTCGCTTCATGTTTTATCGATAATTCAACGGTTTTGTGTCATTAGCTGTTGAATACGAAGTGCTGTATTGTGAGAATACTTGGAGGATTTGATTTACTCAACTTCACGAAAGTGTTCTCTGCATAAACTAGAACAATGCCAGCTTGTCAACTCATTTTTCGTTACTTTTCAACATAAGCTCCCATAACTTGAATATACTCGGCCAAGTGGTATTTAAGTATGGTTATATCTGTGTGGAAGTGGGTCGAGGACTATACCTGTAACAAAACTACATTGCTCAAGCAATCGGTATTGGCAAAGCAGTACTCACGGAGGTGTGACTTCATTTTAGCGAACATATAAATTCTCGTTGTAGGCAAATAAATTGGAACAATGGAACCATTGTATATTACAGGCAAAAAGCGGATGCTTAGCAAATCCCGTAGAATGGCCAAAAAGAAAACCACAACAAGGTGAATAGAAAACAAAGGATAAAAGGAAAACGCTTTTAGTGGACTGATGGCAGTGTTAACACAGATGCACGCAGAAAGAGCCAACCACAGTTGTCTACGTCAATTCTACTTGTGCAACGTGGATCGCATTATGTCGTCTGTTGAGGCACACGGGCTAAATCTCACAGTGTATGTAAGTTAGGGCAAAATCAAGGCGTTTTTAAAACACAGGATATTTGGAAGCGGAAACAAGATTATTTGGGAGGGCGTTCCAAGGTTGACACATACGAAGAGAGTAAAAGTTCCGTTGACATTCTAGCCGACTGCATTGCACGTCTAAGTTGAACTGGTGGCCCACAAATTCGTGTTTGGGCTCAGTTGTAGTAGGTGACGGCAGATGTGGTTGAGGTTCCTTAGAATCTGGTAGGCCATAAATAAGGTCGCCAAGTAGGCGCCAGTACCCGTCTCTGTATAATTTTAGTGTCCTCAGTCTAAGTTGATAAGAAAAATTGTACAATCATTTAAAGTGCTTTGTGGATCGTCGCTGTGGAGTCTCGAACGCTGCAAGGTCTTGTTTGTGCTAGGGCTGCCAAACCTGGGTCGCGGATTCTACATGAGGCCCCACGTAGATGTTAAGCAACTGCAAAAAAACAGAGGGATCAAACCGCCCAAATGCACTTTGTAATATGACAACGTGTTTTTCCCGGTATTTGACGCATTCTCAGATTGTTCTGAGCAGCCCAGATCAGCCTGAACTAGAACCCCAAGGTCATGCTCCTGGGTGGCTGCTTGCAAGATCTGATATTCAAGCTTGTGTGTGACTTTCGGTTGTTGGCGAATGTGAACCACTTATAGTTCCAAAATTTAACTAGCAGATGGAGAATACTAGTGGATTGGCAGTATTGCAAATTCACACATGACCGTCTGTGACACAGCCAATTGGGAAGTGTGAATTGGTACATTATCGTGCGAAATGATATTTGCTGCCAGATCCCCAACGCTTATATTAAATTAATTGTTTTGCTTGCCGCAATTCTGAAGCTCAGTACTAGCAGTGATGGTTTGACACTTCATGAAGGGTTCTAAGTTTTGTTTAAAACTTCCCTGTTCCAAAATACAGGCCACCACCATTCTCGCGGACGAAACTTTAAAAGATAAATTTGGAGGAGAAAACCCATTGCGCTTCAATTGTTTGGTTACTTTATTGTGGTTCAAAGCAGTGAAACCCAATTTTATCCTTGGTAGCAACCTTATGAAAAAGTTTGTGAGACTTGCTATGAAACTGATAAACAGGTACCTCGAATTATTCTGCATGTTTAGTTTTTTATTATGTAGCAACATTCTAGTCACTTATATAGTTGTCAGCAAACGGTAAGTAAAAATGGCAAAATATTCTTCCACCTGCTATACAATCTCTTATCAGAATTCTCCGGGAGTGCGCAACGGAATAAGTCACTGTCTAAGAGTCAATCTCATGTTGCCGTTTCAAATCTTGAAAAACTTTGGTGACGCTTACTGTCACATCCTGAATCTTAGCCTCAACATAGACTTGAAGGGTCACCGACTGAAACTAGCCACCCAATACATTCGGCTGGAATAACGCCGGAAACAAATTCCCTTTGAATTTGCAGCCTATGTCATTTCTAGGCCTACAATACACATTTTTTTAAACGACTTGACGATGCGTTACAACACTGCAGCACTTGGTTTGATTTCTGTCCATTGCGTGACTCCAAGACGCAGGTAAATAATTTGCTCTTCAAGTGCCATGAAATCTGGGTAGACGGATATAGTTTTATGTTAAATTGGGTACTATGTTGCGTCCACAAATGCGCGTTTCCTTTTAGTGTAAGCTACTTTTTAACTTAGGTCATTCACACCAGCCATCCCAAGAGAGCTATCAAGGCTTGGCAATTTTATAATTGTTATGACGTTGTTCGATGGTTCTCACCCCATGATTTTTTTAATACGGCATACACGGTGCCGCAACCAATGCCAATTAGCATAGCTATATAAGAAATGATTGGTAAATCATTTAATGTCATTTGGCAAATTATTTCCACCTGATCATAATACGTCGAGGTATTTTGGCTACCAGAATGTGGCAGATATTCAATGCTATCCCTTCCTATTTTTATATCTTTTTCTAAATTCTTAACAATGAAAATTGCAAACAAAGTTCTCACCAAAGTTCTCAGGCAAATCATAACAGTTTCTCGTCAGCATCAAACCATTTACTGCAGGCACTATATCACGGCTCGACTTTCACTGTTGTCCATTTTTGAAAATTAACCAACCAAGGTCGTTATGGTGGATCAACACCTGTAAGCCAGTAAAGATTATAACTACCTATTTGACAATAATAATGTCGGAATATTATACTTTTAGCAACTAGTAGTTTCTTGCAGCCTATGTAGTTATTGGCTGGGTCCCAAAACGTCTTTCCCACACTTGCCATTCCTCTCGTCCATAACTTTGTATTGATCAACTGCTTCAACACACAAAAGCGTCCAGGTGATCTGCCTATCAGCGAACACAATTAGAGGTCAAAACCCTATTGATGGGTGGCGTGGAATAAATACAGCAGCTTTAGTGATTTCACACTAGCTTCCATCTGCAGTTACTTTGGAAACGATGTTCATCTGTTGTTGGTTGTTAACTGCCACTTTGATGGATATTACTATGATGAATAAAGTTTATGGTAAGTACAGACAATGTTTGGTTGCGTCCAAGGTAGGATCAAGTGTCGATAAACATGATTTAAACAAATTAGCTGTATTTGTTATGCTGTTAGCGAAATTTAAAATTCAGCCGGAAAAATAGCAGTTTTACTCTCCTGGCGCCTGAGAGATCATTTACAGGTTTTAGACCCCATTTTTAGAAAAAATAACTATCAACCAAATGGGTGACGTATATTAATGATGTCAGTAACATATCTAAATTTGTAGTATAATATATTTTGTCAATTTTCTATCATTTTCCTGTCATAAAGGACAACTAACGGTGAGTTTGAAGATGAATTCTAACTTATAGATAAAACAGGAATAAGCGCTGAATGAATTTTGCTTTCTACCTACAAAAAAGTTGCAAATAATAAGGGTATATCTGATGTTTAAACTAAAGCAAATTAATCCCATGTTATGTACCACAGGTTTGAAGGTAACGTTTGATTCTGACTTAAACCTGTTGAATCCGGAAGATGTACATCACATGATCTTGAATACAATCAAGCGTTGCAGCTTGTAAACAATAAAACAGGTGCGTAGTTTAGACTAAACAATGTGTAAAATTCACCATTTCGGAGGTGGACCGCTCGATCGCAACTGTCGAGGTTCGATTCGACCCAGACTGAAGTCAGTGGGATAATATCTGCGACAAATTGCCAGAGAATGTCGCACTAGCAATTTTATGAACAAAGGCAAGTGTCTAAATGGGCTGCTCGGCTTAACTGATCAGGACGCAAGGCAAGACAGTGATTAGTAAAATCGATTCGGATATGAAAGTGTTTATACGGAATCCGTAGTCTGTAGATATCCACACCGAGACTCCGCTGCGCTACTTTGCGCTATTGAACGCCACGCAATTACCCACTGAGGATGTCACCTCGATTGGTGATGAAACGTTTGCAACAAAATTGCTAAGCTCAATGAACAGTTCAATCGCCATCTGAATAAACTGAGATACCAGTCCTCAATATCTAGTTAATAGTATTTTAATAAGTGAAGAGCAAAAGCAGTGCGAATGAAGATTTCATTGAGTTCATTTTAGTGCGATTGTGCCATTATGTGGAATAATGTCGTACTACGTGTCCTTCATGTTTTACCTTTATCTTTAAGTGTTTTGAAACCCTTATGCACATCTAATTGTCAGGCAATTATGGATAAGAAATAAATGTAACCCACGTCCGTCTGCAAATTACTTTCATTTAGATTATGTCACGGAAAAACCCAAATGCGATGCATCAGTATGTGACTGCAATTAGGCAAACAACTACCACAGTCAGAACTGCGTACTTTGCATTATGCTCCAGAGAATTTTAGTAGATGCTAACGTGTACCAATAAACTATAGAAGCTTACGCTATCGTTCCATGGCACTGTTTAAAGTAGTCATTTACTTGACTATTTATTTCAAATTCAGCCACATGTTACAATATCTGTCGTGTCGATTATCTATGGTAGAATTCTCTGCCGTGTACCTCAGGGAGATTAATCTAAATCAGAATACCGCTGGCACCCCCTTCTTACCATTCCACCTGCTTAACTTACTATCCTCCCAAAACCCCTTACCAGCCTTCCTTTTTTAATTCTCAGCGTAACTGACTGCCCCCTCAAAGCCACTGGGTTCAAAATAGCTGCATCTCAACAACTCGACGATAATTGTCACCAGGTTATTTTAAAAACACACTGTCCCGCTTCCCTGGCGTTGTTCAACTTTGGTACTTTCGTGCACTCGCATGCACGTTAGACACACTTGGTATTGGCGTGTGTTGTGTCCGAACGTAAGAACAATGATCCCCAATAGGGTTGTTGAATTAACTGCGCCCGGCTTGTCTTCTCGCTGTTGCTCGCACACATGCAGGCACTGATGTGGCAAATGCTGGTCAAACAAGAGTAGACATCGTACTCAGCGCCAAGGCTGAGTCAACCTGGATTAATTACATCCTCAAAAACAGCCATCTGTGTGTGCATTCCTTATGATTGCATAAAGTTAGGTTGCTTCATGAATAAGTACTAGACGCTGTTTGTTTGTGCTCTACGCTTATGACCCGAAAGCATAAAGTCATGTTGCTGCCTAGGACGCCTTCTATCAAGAAGTGAACACGCTGCTTCGCCGTGCTCGCAGTTCAGATAGCATAGTTCTTGAAGTGTATATGAATGCACAAGTTGGTCGTCTGAGTTTTGCAGAACATTTGCTACGTGGTACGTATGAACTTACTCTTACTTTATGGACAGCGGTTAATGTCTGTTATAGCTTCGTTACGAAGCACCGGTTGTTTCTTAGTAGCACTGCTTTCAGACACAATGGAAGCCGAAGTGCCACTTAGTGACCAGCTGTAGCTGGCCAGCAGTGGAACCACAATTGTCACGTAGCCATAAGTTACAAGCAGCATGGATCTATATTTGTATGTTGCTTGTTATAGAATACCTGCGTCGACTCTGCTCATACTTCGCTAGTTTATCGTTTTGCCATAAAATTTACCAGGGAGCTTATCAAAAGCCGCATTTGATTCGCAACTGAGAAACTATGTCAATCCACGGCCTGGCTGGCCTATCAGGATACCATGCGTATGGAAGTTTTGTTATCTTCTCTTAATGACACTGAGATTCAGTGACCGCAATGCACCATGCAGGAGCGTTTGCTTACAGTGCTTTCAGTCATCACCGTACCAGTCACTAGATATCAGGGAGATCGCTGAATCAGTTGAAAACCAGAAGAAAACTTTAGGCTGGCTCCGAGCAACATGTGACTAGACAGATAATTAGACGCAAACTAATGTGGAGCCTGCTTGCTTACCAAGGAGCCTGGTGGACCAGTCGGGCTCAAGCAATCGAGGAAACAGGATCAGTAGGCAGTTAAGCTCTTCCAACTGATCCGCACTATTATTCCCATAAAACCATGAGTCAGTGCACTGATTCTAAATAAGGAGCGCCGCATGGCTCGTTAAGCGCAGCACCTCAAGAGAAACAGTTGATACCCTGCTTGAACCACTAATATTCAAACAATGCAGGCCGAGCTATAGACAGTTAGTTAAAGGACTCTGTCAGAGGTGGAGTTCCAAAACGCAATCGCAGCCCTTACTTGTTTGGCTCTGATTTCCTCGCATCCGCACTGTTTAGCTTTGGAGTTGAGGTCCTCTCTAAAACAGTGCACTGCATATTTCTACAGTTCTAAAAAGAAGAGACCATTCTGGCAAGGTGGAATGATTCGATAATCGTGGAGATTTACAAAAGGGCAGTCGCACCTATAAAACCAACTGTCCGATCGAACGCAGCATACATCCATAAACTAGCTGCACTGATGTTAAGTTAAAGTCGGATTTTACTGCGCTTCTTAATCTCAGGAGGATGAGGGAAAATTGTTCGCCCCATGAGAATTATGCACGCTCACGATGTTTGAGGGGAAACAGATGAACATAGCGTTAGCGGGCAGATAACCCTTCGTTTGGATGCGGCATCTGCCTAAATTTACAAACAACGAGCTAACGTGAAAGAAAAAGGTGCTCTTTGCTAGGTGGTTACTAGGGTTACCATATTGTTTTAAACTGTGCTCTAGAAGTGCTTTAGCCATTTTTCTGTAGGGTATCTTCCGGAGGGGGAATTAATTCCACCACTGGGAAATCGACTTATACAAGTCAAGAGGCAAACCGAGTCCTTCTAAATAAAACAAAATAGGAATTCTTAGTAAGCGTTGTGATCACGTTCATCTGTTGTAGTTAATGTATATTACTGGAAACGTGTGCGTTTTCATATTTGCACCTTGATATGTCTATCCTAATAAATGATCGACCACGTAAGGAAGGCGGCATCCGTTTGCACCAATGCATGTACCCGCAATTCGAAACCGTTAACAACCCAGGGATTCAAGTTTTTAACCGGCTTTGTTGCAACTTGCAACTCTAGCTGTGTTGACACATGCTTGTTGGCCAACCTATAACGTTTCATGATGTCGACCATAGAAGAGGACAAAGGTTTAGCTAATACTCTGAAGACTGTTCTAGCACCTCCTTACAGACACTTTCCGATTGTCGGAGAACTCAACTTGCATACTTTCTAGGTTTCAGACATCCTAAGTTAGCAATTTAAAGTCGATCGTAAAGAGATGGTCTCT
Organism: Dicrocoelium dendriticum; assembly: GCA_944474145.2. Classification (NCBI taxonomy): domain Eukaryota; kingdom Metazoa; phylum Platyhelminthes; class Trematoda; order Plagiorchiida; family Dicrocoeliidae; genus Dicrocoelium; species Dicrocoelium dendriticum. The sequence goes on from OX104059.1 coordinate 12,928,596, forward strand.
GATATATCACTTTTTGATCACCTTGCTTCCGCTACGAGATTCAGGGAACAAACTGACCATACTTGATCTTGTGTTTATCAGTGAGGAAGTTACCGTCGACACGGTGACAATAAGCAGCCCATCGCGAAGCATCGATATTGTGACACTAATTTTCCAATACGTCTGTTATGCGGAGCCTTACAACTGGGACCAGGAGGAAATTCGTATAGTAACGCACTATGATATACTACCTCTATTCATCAAGGCCACCGACTGATGGTGCACAGCTGACTTGGCCCTTAAAGTCACTTAGGAGAAATGGGTTAACTTGTTCAGCACGGTGGTAACAAACGCATCAATGACTTAGACAAGCAATGAAATAAAGGTAAAGCCATTTGAGGAAGCGGACGCGGAAACGTCTGCCTTTAAAACAGTCACTTTGGCGATCAAACATAGTCAAAAATAATTTTCTTTAGCGGCAACCTATGCGTAAACACAATCTTTATACTTCTGAAAGCGATGAAAGAATCATAAGTAAACGCATGTCTCGGAGTACACTTTGCAACGCATTTGACAGCATGTGTCTGTTGGCTTGCATAATCAACTACGGTATAACTAGGCGGTGTCAATCAACGCATTACAATACGAAATAAACTCCGAAGCCAATAAAGTAACCATAAGTAACTTGCAGGTCTAATTGAAACAAAGTGAACTGACATAAAAGCAATAGTACACAGAAGTGCTGACTAAGCTTCGTGAGTGCATGCTTAGCGTACGACTAAGATGGTGTATAATTTCTTATGGTTGGAGTAAAACCAACACTTCAAATTTTAGTTCGAGTCGCCTCGGAGTTCCTCTGTTCAGAAGCTACACTGATGTTCTAAATAGCCGGATGTTTGCGGTAAAACATGCGAAACCAAATACGGGGGTGGTCCACGATAGTCTCACATACATATATCAAATGTATATACATATATATTGCTTTCAAAGTCTCTTCTATAAGAATCGGCTTTTGTAGCCTTTTAATTTAGCAAGCTTTTGCATTTGATACAAGAGCTTCTTAAATTCAAATGAATCCATAAACATTTGTTGTAGTTTTTCTAACAAATCATCGTAAAAATTGCGAGGAATATTAAAGCTTGGAGCAGGATGACATTATATGTCAATAGGTCACATGCTCTTTCTAGTGCACAAAGAGGCATCGAGGATTCCTCATTGATCCGCCTTACAGGTCGGTCACAAATGAGGCACTCCCGTAACCGCTGCTGCGGACTAATTATTCGACCTGCTTCCGTGCGTCGACACCTCATCTATCTGCCCCTCCAACAGATAGCCGCTTGTTTGAATACTAAACCCTGTCCTTTTCTGACAGCCAGCTATTATTATTGGTAATCTCAGCATCCTGACCAAATTTGCTTCGGCTTGTTGTATATAATCCTCTTAAGTAGGTCAACATTATCCCAGTCGATACTATATATGTGTCCAGCGCGTGTATGGACACCGTTGAATCTCTTATTTGGGTCCTGTACTTAGGCTCGTTACTCAACTGACGCAAAAAATCCCCTTCGTGTTACGCTATCCTCTTGCGTTGCAATCTCGAGGTTCGACCAATGCAGGGATATGCACATTGCAATTAATTCTAAAAACCATTTGGTTGTCCTATAACATGGAAGTGGATCCTTCCCACGCAGTGGTGTTAAAAGAAGTGTTTAACAAAGATTTCCCTGTGTTTAGTTCCCAATTGAATGCTTCCGAAGTTCCCTTCTTGCATTTTGTCAAATCGTAAGGAATCTATCATAAAATCAATCCAGTTCTAATGTCGCAATTTGTTACGCATATTGCGTTACGGGTAAGGTAAATATTTAATCCTTTTGTGAATCTACGTGAACATGCCAGGGAAAATCACCTCTGTAATTATTGGTATTTTGCAACTTGCGAGCAAACCAATAACGTACCTTCATATCTCGCGGACAGATACTGAGTTACAAGCTTATTGTGTATTTTCACTAGGGCAAATTTCCATGCGATTTACAGCTTTGTGGCATGTGCGGTAGGTCATTAAAAGCTAGGCTTAACCCGCTGTTGACCAGTGGCCAATGTGTTGTTCCAGGCAAGCTGTGGTTGTGACAGCTTTATATAAAATAAATTTTACGTTAAACAGTCCGTCAAGTGTTTGGTATGGAGATGCATATGATGTACCCCTACTCTATATGCATAGCGGAAAGCCAACTGGCAGGAATTTTAGCTCAGTTTTTCCAGCGCTGCTTAGACCAGCATCAAGTTCCCACCACGTGGAAGCTTGGAATTACAACACCGATTCATAAAGTTGAATGCAGAACTGATCCCTTCAACTACCGCCTGGTATCCCTTCTTCCTATACACCTCAAGCTCATGGAATCCATGGTTTCCGAAGCACTGGTGTGCTATCTGGAAAACTATAACTTTAGCACGACTGAGCAGTCCGGTTTCCGTCGACAGCTGTCATGTACAGTGAATTTACTAATCGCAAGCATTAATTGGACCTAGGCAGCTAACGCTGCAGAAGGCGTTAATGGGATCTATCTTGCTTTTCGAAAGCTTTTGGTCGTCTAGCACATCGCATCCTACTCTACAAGCTTAAGCAGTACGGGAGCAGCGACCTTATTTGAGGCTGCTTTGCCAACTTTCTACTTCAACGGCAGTTAGTGTTCAGAGCTCGAAGCTCATTATCGGGCCCCATACAAGTTAAGTGTGGTGCGCCGCAAGGATCAGTTTTAAGTCCACATTTGCTTTGGGTGCAAAGACAACCGCTTTAAACTTCCTAATGTTTGCCAAAGATATCAAATCTGGAGCAGGACCCAGGAAAACGCCGACCAGCATCTGGTTCAATGTAAACTAGAGCGCTCTCTTTTCGGCAAATTGCATGCATGACATCAGCGTGGAGCTTCATAACAATTTGCCTAGAAAGGGCGAATGCCCCGGCATAATAATAGTCATTGGTTTTAAGTAGACTTCAAAAATGTTGGGCGGAACCGCTTCCGTCGTCACTGTGTGCTTGTGTAATCCGACACGGAATGTATGAAATAGCTTGTTGCGGGAATCATTTAAGGATGACTGGGAGGAAGCTCCCCTCAAATATGTATCACATAACATCAGTGATTATCAGAGGGCGGAGAAGCAGATATCAGGGATGTCGAGTTTGGTGAAGCCGAGAGTTTTAAATATTTCGCCGAAGCCGGATATATAAAGCCCCGGTTTTCAGGATAATTGGATGGTGGTAAACCGCGTGTGTTTCGGGGACTTGTGCGCTTATATAATTCGTGATCACTGATGCGTTATTTCCGGAGTCATATTTGGCGACCTGGTGCGTACGCGCCATCTGGTAGGGGTCACAAATTCCGACATCCATGCAGTGCACCGATGATCTCTTTACTGTGAGTATATCTGGCTTGATGAATGAGGTTGCTGTTGGAATTCTTGGTTCGAGAACGATGTTAACTGTTCGTTTGCGGAGCTTTTGGCGACTTGGTCTGTAAGTACACAGTGGCTTTTACATCGTGCTTCATGGTTGATGCCATATGAACGTAGGGCATGGGACTTAGTCTCCTTTTGTCCACAGTTGCCGTGACATAGTAGCTCGGATTGGGTCGCAGGCGGTTGTCCCCTTGCACGTCGTACTTTTGTAGTGGGTAACCCACCTCGAATCTGTATTGCTCGAAAGAACAGTCCAGGGAATATTCTGGTCGATTCCGCAGCCAGTGATGTGCAGCGGGTGTTGTGGCTACTCCCCGGAGCGGGCACCTCTCTGCTGAGGTAATTGGCTCGTCTCTCCTTGCTTTAGAAGGAGGATTCTGTATCCATCAGCACTCGGTTGCCGTTTGTAACATTGGAGCGCGCCAGTCAATGATTGGAGCCAGCTGCAGGATCTCGGATGGCCCAGCTAGTAATTGAGTGTGCATCATTAAGATGTCGTTCTAATCGGTCCTTCCGTAACAGTTGAATATAGGTGGATAAGCAGGGTATACCGATACCAACATCCCCGATTGAGGCGTGGAAATTTGCCAGCTTTATGTCAGTGGGCAACCGGAGCCATTTACTCACATGGACTCGAACAAGCCTGTCCAGGCGTTGTAGCATCTGTTCGTGGAAAACAGCAAAGCAGATTTTTCGCAGATACCTTGGAAGCAGGAACGACTTCAGAAGCTCCAAGCGCTGGTAGGGTTTTAGGGGTGATTTTGTAAATTCTTCCAGTTGAGCACGTAACTCGCCTGCGAACGTTGGCTAGAGCTTACCTTTCCAACTAAAAGGCAAGCCTAACATCGTGAATTTCTCTTCTGGTTGTACGGTAAGAATAAAGAAATCCCCACAGTCTAAAGGGGAGGTGTCCAGCATCCTTAGTTGTATTGAACGGTCCACTATAATATTGACGGAGATTGATTGCATCTGGTTGATGGACAATCCTATGATGGACAGTTTATCGCTGAAATGTACAGGCGCTTCTGCAGCGAAAACCGGTCTTGCGCATAGATCAAGACGTCGTCGGCGTAGGCTAGCTAATCAACTGGCCCCATTAAGGATGTCCAGGGTTCAGACGGTAACTCTTGCAGAGCTTCGTCAAGCGTCACTATAAATAGTAAGGGAGAGAGAGAGTGTCACCCTCCCTAACTCCTCACTTCGGATAGATGTGAACATTGTTGAAAGTGGAAGTAGCTGAGGAGTAGTAGGAAGCAAGGTAATCCGGTAGCAGAGCGGGTGCGCCAAAAGCAGACGTCGCGCCTAGTAAGCACTGATGCGAAATAGAATAAAAGACTTTGGAAATATCAATTGAAGAAAGGAAAGTTGAGAGTATGAAGAATGAGCGTGTCGCAGTGCTGCGTGCATTAACGTAGGTGCTTCAAAGCATCCATCCTTGCGTACAAAGCCCAATTGTAGACGATTTGAAGGAAAAATGGGGACCCAGCGGTCAACTAGGATTCGATGAAGCAGACGAATAAAGACGGAAGTGACGGAAATAGGCCGAAATAACTAGAAGATGGTGCATCTGCCTTGGGAACAAAACTGATCCGTGCTGTATTCATGTGTGAAGGGAATGGCGAAGAAGCGAGGAGAGCGTTGAGAAATGCAATTACAAAAATGGGGTCCCTCCTCAATACATCCAGTGGTGTGACACGGTCACACCCGGTGCGGATCCTCGTATCTGACGAAGCGCTGCGCTCAGCTCCTCTATGGTGATGGGTCTCACCAAATCCTGGTTAGTGAAGATGATATTGTGAAGGATACGGTCGTCATGTACTGGAGGCTGAGAAATGACTTTTGTCCAGAAGTCCGTAAAACAGGGATCCGTAGTCTTCTTGCAGGAAAGCCGTTCGCCATCTGCCATCAATAACAGTTGCTGCCGCATCTATACGCCTCTTATGACAGAGACGTTGGATTTGGCCATATTGCAGGCATCGACGTTGCTAATTGTTCTTAATGACTAGCGTTCCCTTTTTGCTTTCCGTCGGCGCCCGTCTACGAGGGAATACTCTGGTACATGCGACATTAAGCTCTATACTATACCGTTCCTGCGAGATGTCGTCCGGTAGGGAAAGCAGCATGTTGTGAAGCAGGGAATTCGGTTCGTTATTGGCAGATTGGCACCCTCGCGTTAATCGTTGAGTCTACGCGAGCAGAAGGCGGAATGGTGCTGTGTCCTCGACCATCTGTTCGGTAGAATGCGAAATTTTGACTGCGGAATGGGAGGGAGGATTTATCGTGTCAGCAGGAGCACTGAGAGGCAAAATTGTGGACATGGGCCTTGGCCCCGGTTGGTAGTTTAGTCTATTGCCCGCGTTTAAGGGTGAATCCTCTCACCTCAAAACAAGGTCCTCCAGAGGGCTTTGTGATGCAGTCAGGTCCACGGGAAGTAGATGGAACTCAGTCAGGATGGTGGGGTTGGCTTTCTGTATTGTGGATGAAGCAACTGTTGCAGTGGAAGTATTATTGGATGTATTAAATCGAGCCATCCTGTTCGTCGGTGGTGGGGTGCTGGCAGTATGGATGTCTTCGGTTATCATATTTCGGCTAAGTTGTATTAGTGACCTGATGTCAAGAATAACGAAGTCGACGGTGTACTCCGACGTCGCTGTGGCAGTGAAGGAGAGGACGGTTGCATAAATATCAGGGCGAGCGAAACCTGAGGCTCTACACACTGATCATGCGAAACAGCACAGTGCCGACCGATGCGCTGCAGACGTTTCCTTAGGTCCTTCTTCGTCCGTCATGGGAATGCTGTCTGCAATTTGTGAAGTAAACTAACGAATGTAGGACAGGATCTAGTAAGTTTTGAGGCCGCTTTACTTAGCTGTCTATTTACCATGACCCAGCAAGTAAAGGATTGTGCAGGAAGTCGTGCTAAACAGTCTGCGTTGTATTGGACGGAATGTCGATGTCGTCGGTGTTGTGATAGGCCCCTTTACAAAGCAAAGGAACGTTGGCAGGTGTGGCAACTGAAATCGTGGCAATTGTCTGCGGCTGCGGAAGCCAGAAAGACTGTTGGATTCCGTCGGTGGGCGACGAGATGTCTCAGGAGACCACTGCGTGTCTTAAAGTTCCGAGGGCATACATCGCAAATTTTAGGTTGTGTTACGGTGGAAACTGGTAGGGTGGATGGCAAAGGGTTCGCGGGAAAAGAAACAGGGTGCTACGATTTTATTGTCTGGTAAGTAGGCAGATGCGAGGAGGGACGAGGAAGAGAGACATGTAAGTGTTGTCACGATGCGTGTAGGGGACGGTGACATAAGGGAGCGTTTCCGCAGGCTGGATTCCGATGCAGCAGAGGCTGATCAGTTTACAAATTTGGTATGGTATCCAGCACTTCCACTGGTCTGATGGCTTGAGCCTGGGGAAATAGGGGACAAGCCGAAGCTTGCGCCGCGGGCCGTTCATAGGCCCCGATCCGCGAATGGAATTTTGGGTGTGGTGGTTTTGGTTGTGGAAAGGGCTCCGAGTTCTCGGGAGGAGTGTTTACTACGGCGGGTGGGACTGGAGAAGATTCTTTAGATAGCCAAGGACAGAAGAGTGGTAACTCTGAGGCGTTCGCGGAGGCCTTTGGGCCTGATGGAATTCCGAGATTTCGTTTAGCGAAGATTTTAACAGCCGTGGCAACTGCAGGAGAGAAATGACCGGCACCCGAGTTTGGGGGCGGGCATACTGAAGAGTGAGCGGTGTTCGGCATGGCCGGGCTATCCAGAGTGAAAAAGCTAGGGTCAGAACTAACTGTTGACGTGTGGCACGTCGTGGCTTTCCGCCGTCTAGCTTGAGATGGCTGTGTAGGCTAGGGATTACATTTCAGGAGTTGTAGCCTTCTCGTGATAGCTGCCGTCATCCTCTTCGGAATCCGGTGTGAAAGTTGTGTCACCAGTGTCATCCGCGTCGTACATTGGCGTTCATCTCCATCGCCACTGTAAGTAATGCCTCGTCATCTTGCTGGGTCCACCCTTCCAGCCGCACTGCTAAGCCTGACCTTACAACCTCCAGGTATTCGTTAGGGTGCAGCTGCCGCAAAGCCATAGTAAATCATCCCGGGATTGGTAATCTCGTGGACAGTATAATAAAATAAATATAAATAAATAATAAAAATATATATAAATCCACTGAGAATAAGTTCCTATGGTTTCCTGAATGTAGTGACGGTTAAAAGTAAAAGAAAATAGGACGGAACATATTATTTAAAGGACCAAATCCTGAAAGAATTGTCCGTCCTGGAATCAGTTGCAGTTTAAAGAAGATAAAATATAATAAAGACGGCTGATCTACAGGTGAGAAGTAATCTATTTTCATGATTTAGAAAAATTAGAAATCAAATATAATCTAAATCATCGGAAGGAATGTAATATATTCCGGATGGCAGGTTCGAGGCACGGACGAGAAGTCCCGGCTACAAACAAACGGCACGAGAGAATCAGCGACCGAGTAACTAACACAGTAGCTCGTACGAAACGGCAATCATGCAAGGCGACGATGCTTTAATGAGTCGACAACGATAATGAGCAAGCTGGACCGAGACAGATTTATTCAACAGCGCAGCATGCGAATAGCGTGGTACATGGCAAGCAAGTATATGAATAACGAGTTTACAAGGAAGAGGTACTGGGGCTTGGCTTTTGATTCTTTTCATCCATTGTGCATTCGGTCCGCCAAGCCCTGTAAAGTAAGTAAAGGAGACATTAGTCATTGCGGTCAATTTAACAATACATTGCGGTTCCAACTGTACTACAGGAGGATTGATGCAAAATAACGGAAAATTCCTTCTGAAGAAGCTCATACATTGACTCTTTAAAACAAAGACAGCAAAGTAAATGTTGGTTTAACGCGACAAATAACTTTAAACAAGCAGAAATGTCAGGGACAATGAACACTACAAACAATACAATACAATGAAAAAGGACTGATAGCTCTTTGTTTTAATTCACCATTAGTTCCAAAGCTTTGTCCCCAGCTAAATAACGAAGCCACCCATAACCTTTGAACCATCTAGGCGATTCTGACGCTTTAATCACCAATGGATTGAGGTTTCAAATCCCTACAATATGAGTACAAACATAGTGCTACGGGCTAGGTAAAAAAAGCTGGAAAGCAATACAAATACAAATAGCTGCTATTTTTAGTTATGAAACTAATTAATTGCTAACATCTCCATAATAAAAGCTTAGCTTGCAGTCATTCTAGGCTCAATCGATGCAGCATGCAATTTTACGGATAGAAAATTACCGGGTGTGACATATCTAACATATTTAACATTTACCGTGGTGCGGAGTATGAGAAACTGTGAGATGTAATATTAATACAAGAATAAAAATGCAACTAAGACTCACACAGAGAAACTGATCGCACCATTATATAGAGCTAACAAAACTGAATAAGAACGAGAGAAAATTGCGAGAAAACGCCCTGAACCCTAGGTGTTACGCACTCTAGTTAAACCGACCGTTCATTTCAATGTAGTCTGATTTTCCACGCCTTCTGACTAATCCGTGAAAGAAAAATGCAATGTTTCTGCATTATCCGACGTGGCGCACGAAGACGAATAAAACGGTGTCTAAATATCCGTGGTCGACCGTTGCTGCACAGAAAAATTCAACTCGGACGATGCTCTGAAAAATTTTACCGTATCAATGGTAGATCAGCAGTCAATCAGTGGTCAATCCAAAACTTACTGCATTTCAACGTCATTAAATGCAAGGTATTATCCATTCGACATCAGAGCAGCTACTCATACCGGCTAGGAACCAATATACTGCAACAATCAGCTGTCGAACGTTAATTGGGTGTCCTGGGTTGCAGATGACTTGGGTCGCTCCAGGCAATCCGAAAATTCCTCGAAGCTTGGAAACCAGCACGCTGGACGGTCGCGACAGGCGTTTGAACAAATAAACAGCTCCATATTTCGACGAATGCTCAGTGCGTGTGTTCGCTCTCAGGTCGAATACGCAATTCAATCCTGGCCTCCATGGCTAAACCACGGACTTAATGCACTTGAGCAACCACAACATCAGGCATTTAAGAATGTAATTGAAATGCACAATCTTTCATTCCAGGAGAGGCTGTGACGATTGGGGTATACAGTGGAAGGTATCGCAGACTACGAGATGACTGGATGATGGCATACTTGATTCTGCAACACCCACATCATGTGTGCCGTTCTTTAGTGCAACTCAACAACAAAACAAACCTGAGGGGTCAAGCACTGAAACTCACAGAACAGTATAGCCTTCTAAAGTGCCGCAGAAATTTCTTTTCCATTCCCGTCTGTCACCCGTGGAATGCTCAACAAGAATCGGTCCTCTCTGCACCGACACTAACAGTATTTAAAGGCCGTTTGGATGACGCACCCATCTACTTACACTTTATCATTTAGCACTACTTATCCATCCTACACCTGGAGTTTACCCTGGAGTTATTTGATGTTAACTGCGGGTGCTGTGAATCTAAGAGGATTGCAGGACTACGGCGGAGCAAAGGATAAGTCCTTATATTATATTTGAAGTAATAAAGTCTTACTATGTTGCTTTTAGCAACCCAAGCACCAGCGGATTCTCCAAGTCCACCTTTGAATTCGTTTCCGCTGGACCAAGCGTTGCTCGCGGATCTCAGTGGCATAGTGCTCATGGTGTCAACCATGAGCCACTAGGCTCTGAGTTCCAGCCCAACTTAGGCTATCTCCAACTGATGAGTCCCAACCAGGACGAAACCGCGGCCTTGGGGTGACAGTGTTGAGATGAGTGACACTATAAAATGTTTTCTTTACTTACGGTCTTTAAGATCGGAATGACTGAGGTCCACCTCAAGTGAACCGAGGTCTCAATAGAGGTTGCTTGTAGCAACCCAAGCACCAGCGGATTCTCCAACTTCACCTTTGAAATTTTTACTATGATTATTATTATTACAATTATTGTTATTTCGATACCCCCAACAACTACCATTGAGACTTGTAAAGCGATGCTTCGTAACCTGTATAAATTCCTTGTTCTTTGTTCAGTATTCATTATGCATCATAAAAGAAAGCATAGGCTTTACTATTAATTAGAGCTGCTAATTCCATTCATTAATCTAAAAAATGCGTAATGAAGACAAACACTGCTTGGTGCATACATTTTGTTTTGTCGCCTTAATGCCATTAGCAATATTTGATATAGTTTCGATAATTTTGTGTGCGACCAGACATGCTTACATTGCATAGTAAATGATGGAATATCATACTTATGTCCAGGGCAGTCTTAAATTGATACTAATTATTTTGAACAAACGGAGCTGGTCTCATCCGGCATTTTGCGATCGTCTGGGCAAACCGATTGAGCTGGCATTAGCGTGACTCAATACAGCATTAAACGCTGAGACCAGCTATGTCCGGTGACTCGAAACCAGGTGCTTGAACATCAGAGAATCCGGTGGCGTACGTGAGTACTGCAGTTAGTTGGGGATGGTGAGTTTGCACAGCTTCGTGCTGAACGCTTGCGACGCATGTCTGGAACTCAGAGTTATTCTATTTCCACCCTTGTAACAGGCTCCGTAGTTACACACGAATTGGTATACACACTGTTAGTTTGCTCCATAGAGGCTGACATTTCATCATTTTGGGGCCCGAGGATTTCGGATTCGGAAATTATAACGATTTGAGCAGCGTGTTAACTTCCCTGTATCAGCGAGTATTTTGACATTGGATTCTCGTTAGGATGATAACAGCACATCAGATTAGTAAATAAGATTAACCTTCTTCCTGGTTGCAAGGTGCATCAAGTAATTTGGCCCTCACGTTTGAATACGTTTATCAAGGAAGCTTCTAGAAAAGCCGTTTGCTAGCTCTTGGGCACTGTCAGTCTCTCTGGTTCTCAAGTTTAAATTTAGCGATATGTCTGTGAATATCAATTAATATTAATTTTACTGAGGAGATAATAAATTATACATGCATCTAACAGTTCTCCTTTTCTTTCTGTGCGTTATCTTATTATTAATTGATTCAACCACTCTTCCAAGGTGATTGCATAACCCACATATTTATATATATTCATCATACAATTTTGCACACCATTACAGTCTGACTACGAAGTAAGTCTGGTGACTTCTTCAGCTATCATTACTTAATCCATAGACCGTCGTCTTATATGCATGTGGAGTTATCCCATTATTTACGCAACCAATAAAATGACGTAGACTCCAGTATGAAACAGAGTTCGCGTTTGAAATATTGACATATCAGCAAAACGATACTTTCCCTGATACGATACATGCTCAGTTTTCCCCCTTATGAATTAAAACTAATCAGTCATTAATGTGGGGAAAAAGATAATGAATTTCATTTTTGTCATGACAGTCTAACTGATTTCTAAAACGCGGTTAAAAAAGTCAGTCTTTGTGAAATAAAAAAATTTGTTGATAGCACCAAGGCTGAATTAAACGCGGGTTTTACATTCACGGGTATTCTATATTCCAAGCGTTCTCCAAAGCTACTAAATACACGCATATAGAATGCCGCTCGTTTATTGACGCTGCTTTACTCTGACCCTAAATATATATGGTACAAAACGGATAACTCACTTTGCTTTGCAGATTTCTCAGTGACTGACCAAAGATAAATGACTGCCGCAGTCATGTTGCATCTCCTGACGAATCACTATGGTCTTACTTGGCTGTGTGACGAAGGAGCTTAACAAAGTACTTTGCCGTAGCAACAGTGACCGCTCGCATGTTATTGAAGAATCTGTTGACATTGAGAACAACTTACTTCAACAGAGATCTGTACTATGTGAAACATTCAATTAGGTATTTAATGCCCCCGTCACTCTGAAAGCTGACAATATACCTGCATGCACATAGTTTACGGTGACTAATGTAGTAAGCTGAATTTACATTTTCATCAACGAGATAAATCAAACAATCAGGAAACACGAAATATTTGACCACCGCATTTGGTTCAACATCAAACAAAAATGTTTTCATTTTGTTATGAGTACGAATATGGCGGAATGCCGACCTTGATTTGCATCATCATCAAATGACTTCTGTTTTATATTTTACACTGTGGGTGAAAGCAAAGTGCATGGCTCGCTCGTTTTGTCACATAAGGGTCTAGTGTGTGAGTCGTTTTGCAGGGAACACATAAAGATTTTGATTGTTCTACTGCATCATAACGCTTCCAAATTCTACTGTATAAATATGTGACACATCTCACAAGTGCTTCGAAACTGCGTGTTCAATTGAAACTTGGCTTTCTAGTAATCAGGCAGCCTGTTGCTGTTTGATGACAATCTGAACGTGTCACGTAAAGTTAAAATAACCAATGCTATTGACATCAAGTTTTGTTTCGGCTGTTCGATTTGATATGAGAAAGCGAAGTTTGAAAAAGCAGAGAACATCCTTAGCTCAAGGTCGGATATGGACACTGAATTGTTCTCTGAGCTGACGGATTCTTATACTATCGCCTCCTCGCCAAACTAATCAACATCAACAGTGCGACTTTAGGGGCCTGGTCCGCAGTAACTCAAAGGCGAACTCGAGGTTTAAGTGCTTATTCATCGAGTTCTGGTTCAACTACCAAACACCAATAAACTCGTGTGCTCATCGGTTTTTAGCCCTCGGGAAAGCCTCGATTTGCATGCTCTAAACTGCAGTACCGACCTACGGAAAAGGATTTCCTATGAGTCTGGTCCGCGTTTGCAGCCAGTAAATGACATTCACGTGGAGTGTTATGGTTACGCAGATACGTTGTTCTGTGAGATTGAAAGCTGTGGAGAATGTGTCGCAGTGGGAAGTTCATAGCAAAATAGATGGCCGCACATTGCTCTCCAACGGTTACTAGACAGGAATCAATATAACAAGCGTGTTTCGCGTGTCACTCCCTTGTAGTTGCTTTCGTCTGTGTGACGCATACGAATTGTCACGCAACTTATCTCAGTTTGGCTGCATCACGGAGAGGACTTTCACTTAAGTGGCTGTGTACTTGTTTCTATATGTTTTCTGACATGTCAGCTTCAAATGTTTATTACTTAACGCAAGGCATATTAATGTTAACAGCACAAGTAACATCGGAATTTAACTCGGTTTTGCACATGTAGCCGACTGTTCTATAACTTTCCTATTCTTGTCTCGTCTCGATATACCTCAATTCGTAGCAGTTAACCAAATACACACGAATGCCCTCATTATGCTGCAATGCATCTTCACAATAACTACGAAGGAGTATACTGTAATCGTTCCCATAATGAGTACACGTAGTAGAAGCTAATTTTTAATCTCAAGCTTGTATTGGTTAGACTAGAGCTGTGTTGGGGCTGTTCCTATATTTAGATCCAGCCTTTGTGTAGGATTCCTTGAAAAGCTTACATTCATATTAACTTGCAAATGCAAATTATTGAATGATCATCGCTTGTTGCTATATAGCGCGTTCTTTCGAAATGTCCTAAAACGCTTCGGATGTAAAGTACATAGAAAGGCCATTGCGATGAAATTAAAATTGTCGCGTTTCCTGTCACGAATATTTTATTGGTCGCGTCATAGATGCGAAAACTGTAGTTGAGTTAAAAATTTAACTTTTGTGTAACACTTGTTTTGCGTCTGCTTCTAAATTAGGTATCTAACGGAATTTACAACTAAAGATTTGACGCTACTTAAGCCATCTACTTTTGCTATGCTCAGATGAGTTCATCTTCGAGATTTTCGCCATCGATCCTAAAAGAGCGCAATAAAATATGAACGTTCATAAATAGGGGAAGACTCCACAAGGCTGTATATATCTCAGTTGCTTGGAAGGTCGTGTACCTCAAAACAAAGATGGTATATATAGGGAGATGAACATGACTTTCGTTATCCGGTTGTTATCTAGTTGGAACATTTCTTATCACTTAGTTTACGTTCGTCGATAGAAACAACTTGTGACTCGTGCGTGGTGTGTCGAACAATTTGCGGGGCTATAACTTTGGAAGTTGGACGGACTCATTGGCTATGTAAATTGTTTTATCAAACATTTCTTCTTACCACCTATACAAATTGCATATTTCCATAGTACATATGGGCGAAATGCTTTTTCGGGTAGATGGACGAAGACAATTTTAGGGGCTTTGACAAGTCAGTAATGTAAGCGCGATGCGTATAATCACAGCACAAGTCTAAGATATTACGCCATTGCATGAAGGACAGTAGAACCCAGACTGTAACAGTGAAATCATGGGTACATCGCACGTGGTATCAACCGTTGATTTGAATGTATTAGTAGTTGCAAATGCCACGAGTTGGATCTTGTCTGATTTAGAGTCATTGGCGAGGTCATGACGCAATCTTTTAAACGGAAAATGCTGCTATCCCAAAACTTCTTTCTTTGGTTAATTTAATAATGTAGGGTAAAATGTGCCTGTCAAAAGGCTAAGTAATTCATCTAGAGGACAATAAGCAAGACAGTTTAATGGACTACATACTCACAAATTTGAGTGGCCTAAACATCTTTATATGACCATGGGTTTGGTTTCATTAGCGTGGATGTTAATGGAATGCATAGTGCTGAGATAATGCTGGTCCCTGAGCCGATTATTTAAACAACAGTAGCATTCAGCTTGATTGTCATATGTGATGGGTCACAAATCCGGTCTCTCCAGTGAATATGAAGTCGAGATAACTTAAATCGGTTGAGCTAGTAGATATATCCAAGGTAACTGGTTTGGCTTTCTTATATGTGACTCATAGTATGAGTCGGTCACCTGAGTAAACCATATATGTTAGCTGTGGTAGATATGTAAATATGTCAGTTAACAAGTTGATGCAAAGCTGTTGTTTACAAAGTGTCGGCCATAAGATACATACCAAACCTCATAGAGATCACATGTATTATGCAAGGAGGAGGAGGAGGACGCTCACGGTGTGCATCTTGCAGATGTACTGGGCGAAGCGTTTGAATTCGGACCGTTGCTTACCATCAGGTTACTGCATTCACCAACCAAGCAAGGTTCCAGGGAAGCAATTGTTTTTTTAAAATATCTTGTTCGAATAACCTACTTCATTCTTTGGCTGATAGTTAAATGTGTTTACTAATATGAGCGAGTAATTTGCCTTTGGGAATCTTCGGAAATATAAAACATATGAAATCAAATAAGTGGAGCAAGCTATTTTCACAGCATATACGAACCTGATTTGAATGCAATGTAAACTTGTGATGAATCGAAATGTCACTGAATTTTTAGGAACTACCTGAAGTAAGTAAACATTTATCGTGTGTGATTGCGAATGCATCAACTATGGATTGACTAGCCATATTGCTTTTTATATGCCCCCTGAATCCACCAGTTTAACTGTTTGAAGAGTACCTAGTTTGCAATTTGTAGATGTGCATACGTAGAGTGCGTGTTCATGAGCTGCTTAAAACCAACCAATTTTGGCATGTCCATTACTTCTCATGTTCTTACAAATATGTTATGAATGGTTACAGATGGAATGGCCGCAAGGTTGGAGAAATATTAGTGTTTTACTCGCAATAGTTAAAGTACAATGTTCCTTTGGTAGTTCGAAATAAGAAGAGCAGAAGACGGAGGTCATACTAAAACAACTTTACTTCGAGCATTCGCCTCGCCAAATGCATTCAGGAAATAATGTGCGCGATTTAGAAGAGTTCACATGCGATATACGAGAGAACAAGTGTAGACCAGTAGTCTGCCCTGATGCGGCTGCTTACATAGGTATAAAGGTGGTGGGCTCGACGTTTATGGCAGTGACCTCAAGGAGGCAGATAATTAGAGGCGGTTGGTTGCGCACGAGCATTGTAAAAAGGCATCCGGATTAAGTTGTTGATCGGTGTCCAGCAAATCTTATTGCCTACTGAGACTACGCTTCTCTCAGATTATCCTAGTGCAAAAGTCAAATAGCACACATATTTATGTAGCCGTTTTAAACCTGTCCGTCCACTCGAACACATGGACCCAGGGTAGCTGCTGCCACATCTACAGTTAGATATGTTTGGACTGTAGGTCTTGCACGGCTTCGACATTGGGATTATTTTGAATAAGTAGTTGTTAAGCTGCTTCGCACCCTCATCTATCTATAAGCTGCATATTATGAACAATAAAAAATGGCTTTGTACAGATTAAGAAGCACTGCTTCACAAACCCCTTTGGGTAATCTGGCGGCTCAATGAACAACGTTAATGAAAATATGCAATTATTAGTTCTATTTTCAAAAGAATGGACTTATCGAAAGTAATGCAATAGCTCTGCACTCCGTGTGATTCAATAGCTTGAATAGGCGAAAAAACTAACTCCAGGGTATTTCAAGGGAATTGGATGGAGAGTAGCGTCAAGTAACCAAATGTAATTGGCGGAGTACGTCATGTGACCGACTTTAAACGATGGCTGGGTTGGGCGCGAATGCAACTGATTTGGGGAGAGGGTTCCATGTTTGAGACACACGGATCGAAAAGAAATTTCTACGAGACGCCAGATGGCTGTACTCTTCTGCTAATCATAAGGAGTGGCCTCTGAGCTTGATGTCACTGTTGAGTTGCAGTAAACAGCGGCGCACATGATTTGGACAATGTAGAATCAAATATGCAATAATCAAATTGCCTCGTAGTCGGCTATACCGCCCGCTGAATACTCGCAAACGTACCATCATGCTCGTATGGAACGTGGCGCTTTGCAGTGACTTAGTTAGATGCCTGACCTTTGATGATACTCCAGTACAATACCGCTCTGTTTTAACCATGGCTGCAAGGATTTCGTTGCGTATTCGACATTGGTGTCAACATAAGCATTCAGCATCTGTCTGCAAAAAATTGTGTCCAGTCTGAACTACCGTCATATCAAGCCCACGTGCTGGTTACCAGTTTTCGATGTCTTTGCAGATTGCTTGGAACAACCCAAGTTATTCTGAACAAGCGCGCTAAGGTGGTGTTCGGCGGTTGATCACTCCAGTACTTTGGTTTGCTTTAGATTGCATCTTGAAGCTGTTGCAAGGTGGCAGTCCACTTTGCTCGTAAAGTTTGGGGGTGGTGCACCGAGGATGTGAGGTGGGTGTCCTTGACATATAACTGCAAGCAGCACCAAATCGAATCGGCGAACTGTAAGTCGGGATCAACAATGGGCTTGCACTGTAGACCACTTCCGTAATAGAGAATTACGCCTCATCCTTTCGTAAGTTTGTAGTTTCGTTTGGGTGACATACCCGGCAACTAGACATCAGCGTCCTTCATTCCAGTGTGCAACATGTCACTATGACACTGAGGGGATCGCACGGCGAAGAAATTTGGCGATCGTTCAGTTCTGCCCGCTTATTGAAAAGTTCTTGAGTATTGGTATAAAAGTCGCTTACGCGCTTAGCCTTGCTGTTATGTAATAAGAACTTATGAATTGTAGCCCGGTACAAGTCGGTTTGTTGTTAAGCTGTCGATTGATTTCTTGCCTACATGTCACTGAAGCGTTGGATGAACAGCAGCCGAAAAACATCCGTGTGTGGGGATCCAAACCGTATTTATCTTTCAGGTTCCAGTGCGTCGGGCATGTAAGCCTTAAGGATTCAACTGAACAATAACCGGGCTGAATACCATTTCTTTGTTATTAACATCGCCGACGATTGGATGTGTTCGTTGCCTCCTCTTTTGTACTGGACGGCGGAAATTAATTCAGCCTAGTCCTGTGAGGCGGCGCACTGAGCTACACGTGTAAGTAAGCCAGCTTGACGCGTAAAAGGCTCTGCCAAACCGAGCCACGCGTATGCGTTAGGCAGAAAAACAAATTACAACATTCCTAGAAACTTTTCTGCGATTAGCACCGCACATCTCGTTCCGTCAACTAAGGGACGGACACACCACGACTGACCCACACCATTTAGTCCGCGCGCAAGAGCGAAAGACGACAGGCCTTTGCAAAATGTCTTCTACGACTAAACAAACTGGAGTAACGACCAGGACGCCGCTTTTATCTAAGAAAGCTTAACTCCTTAGATCGTGGTGTAATATTTAAAACAAACATCTCCACTTCTATACTTGCTGCGCTTGCTTTGAATCTACTCCCTTGTTAACAAGTAATTCGTCATGTCCGTGGTAGACTGGTGACGCATGCGGTGGTATATAAACTTTGCGGGAACGTTTGGCACTCCCGCAACATTCTTGCAATGACAAAGAAGATCTTTGGGGGTACATATTGCTACGTTCAGATATCTTGAGGGCGCATGGTCTTTCGATTCAGACATCAGATCTCCGATTAAGTACTATAAGTAAGATGTTCAATCTCACCGGTCACATTAAGACATAGATGCATATTGCAGAGTGTTCTGTATACAATTATTGCCTTCAGCCAAATCTCTGAATACTCATTTGGCATGAACGAATATGTACAAATAGTTAATAACATAATGATTCGATCTAACCTCCGATCATTCACGCCCATGTCTGTCAGCATAAAGCCCCTTTGGCCGGATGCGTAGTGGTGGTTGATATATTCAAAATAATGATGCCGTGGCCTACTAAATGCCCCGGAACTTCTAGTACGGCTCCAGAAAGATAAAGAACAACGAAATCTAGGAACATGGCACATCAGTAAACAGTGAAATTAAAAAGCAAAATTTTACCATCTAAATCTTACATACATAGTTTTAGTCAATATGATAAGTCAACGCGATTGATCTCACGACCAAACCTGGTGTGCGTTGTCGCGGTTTGGTTTTCGGAATGGGAGCAAAAATCATATGAGTTTTCTAGTGTGTTGCAATGCAGCCGATACGCTGTCGACATGATTCAGGAACTGGGTTAAAACGAGTGTTGCAATGACTGCTTTGGCAACGGAGTTCGTTTGTAACATGAAAGCAGAAAGAATAAATACCATTAAATCGGTTTCAAAATTATGAGATACTTAACAATTTACGTCCCATTCTGTAACTTTTACGGAGGTTTGAATGCATGGGATGGTAGATTTCGGTTGCCGCAGACATTCTTAGTTGCAACAATGCAATGAACAGTGGTTTATAGTGGGCATGAAAGCAAATGTTCGACAAGTCCATTAGAATGGAGAAGTTGAACATTGTGGGATAAAATTACGGTGTAGATAATATCACGTTGTATGTATGAATCTGCATAGGTTTGCAATTGCGCATATATAAATATTATTTCCTTTTGCTGAAGAGGCTTGTGATATCGTACAGTGCTTTCTCAACACTTATGCTATCATCCTTGATTCATGGGCTGTGTTATCTACAGCAATTTTGTCAGGGTGTCGTCAAGTAGTATTTCAAAAGTAATAAGGTGAAGGCATTAATTACGTGCGCTTGTAGGGAGTTCCGGCGCTGTGGAAATCCAAGGTAACAAACCAACTGTTGACATCCCAGTACATTGAGCTGCATAGCCAGTTAACACTTATGGAACAACTGAGATCTGGTTTTACTAAGTTTCAAAATCTGCTAGCAAGTATGCTTGCTACATTAGAGATCTACTACACTATTATGAGATCCAACTGTAAAAGCCGATAACCTCTATTTTAAACTTTTACCGATTTTAGCCTGAGTGTGTAGGAACGGTAGAATGCGTGACGGAAGTTTTAGGTTGCAATGACTTCTACAGTATCAAAGGCGGTTAGGTGACGCTTCTGTAAGGGGTGGCAGGCTTACCTAGCATGTTCTGCGTGCGGTCACACTTACGCGCAAAACACGTTCAAGATGATTTAGTCGTCTATTTTCCAAATACCTTAGGTAGTAGACCGAAGTATGATTGGTGTTCTTTGATTACTTTCGGTCAGACTCAATTTACTAAGTCAACTTGCACGAACTGCCGAGATCGTTTCCCTGAGAATCGCGTTGTAGAGCTGGTATCACCAACCCGCATTCTCCTGTACGCTGCTGACCTAGGCTCAAGACTTTGCATTTGGAGGCGTCGAGCTGGCGAAGGTTCTCATCGGACCATCTTTAAGCATTATCCAGATCGTATTCCGGAGTTGTTTGATGCTCTAGTGCAGCGACAGAACGGCAAGTATTTATATCATCCATAATTAGTAGGCAATTTCTAGAGAGTCTGCATGGCTGACTGGTTATTAAGATCAGGAACAGACGGAGCTCCATTGGTGGGTCTTGATTCATGCCTCAATGGGCTCCGCTTGGTTCGGTAGTTGTGTTGTGAAACTTCACCATTCGATGACGTCGTACGAACATGTTGCCACTCCATCGCAGAACGAGACCGCTGGTTCCAATGTTCTGGAGCTTGTAAAGTAAAATGCGGTGATCCAGAATGTTGAATGCCATTGTGCAATCTGAATAGCCTGCCTCTACTCATACACTAGCATCCACATATTCCATCCATCATACAAGAGCTATCGAACCGCTAGTGTAACATGATCGATTGTGGCGAAATCCTTGCTCCTCCAAATTAGGAATTTCTAGCTAATCTCAAGGTGTCTCAAAGACAATGGACTACAAGAGCTTAGTGGTCACTAAAAATTCTTTTATCGTATGAAAACCTATGGTTCTGCTTATCTGCAAATGTTGTAGAACGCGGTGATGATCCCTTGGTTCTACACGGGAAATAAGAATAAAAATAGACGTTATTGAGATAACACTGCTAACAATAGAGAGAAACGTCTGGCAACAAATTTCATCGCCTTTGTGTGAATGTCGTCTGCACCGGGACAGCCGTACCCGGACATAGATATCAGCCTTTTCAATACACCCGCAGCGGTTTAATATGTTTAGTAAAGTACTGAGGTCAGCATGATCAGTAAAAATAGGATTTCGGAAGGACTAGCTAGATAGTTGTCTGAGAAATTTGGCAGTCTATTGTGGAGTTTACGCTAGCCTTTATGCAGTGCAATTAACAGGAATTCCGCGCCTAACCATACGAAGTTTCTTTACTTACCTGTAAAGCAGCTGACGTTAAAGATTCTCCCAATCACAAGGCCCTGCTTCTTGGTTTCCTCTATCCCATAGATGGGTTTGACATCGAGGTTACTTTGCACAGTGTGGACATAAGAGCTGTTCATGTTTGATGGGGCTACGTGTCCCAGGCAAGCCAAACACCTCAGTGCGATGCATTTACGTGGCCTGCAATTAAGGGACAAGTTTATTGCTTTCGGATCTTGTGAGTAGTGTAATTTTTTTAGAAAGTAGAAGCCACGATTAAACTTCGCACAATAATCTGCGTCGACGGGGAATTGAACCCCGGGCCCACCGATTACCAAGGGCTGGCGATCAGTTTATGTTTTCGAGCGGTGGATTCCGGTTTCTGTTGCGCTTAATACTTGAGTGTTGAACCGTTTGACAAATTCCACACAGGCATCCTCATGCGACTATTCGGCCAAATAAACAGCTTACTGCACAAATGAGGTAGGAAAGGTTATCAAAGTTGGTTACGACGTGATGTTCTTAATAGTCACTTAGAATACTCAGCGTAGCACGTTAGTAGAATACTAGTGTTGCGGCCAATGTTTATGCAGGCTGTTAAAACGTCGATCATGAATTCTCTGTTGGAAAATGAAGTCAAACTTGCCCGGATTACTTCCTATTTTGCAAAAGGTTAGAGAAATGACGTGGTTGTAAAGCGGAGAACCAGCAACTAGCTCGTCTTGCAGTCTTGAATTGCTAACCAATTATTACTTAGGTTTCTACGGCTTGCAGTTAAATATCCCTATTCAGAGAACGTGGCTGTAAGTTCATGCCAATAGAGTCAGTAAATCGGAGACTAGTACACGGTGCATTTTTGCAGCGGACAGTGTTGTTTTGCATGCAATCTTACCTAAATATATATCGCTTCCCCTTAAGAGCAGGCGACACAGGACTAGTCTACTGTTTGAAATACTGAGTCGTTTATGTGGCCAATGTGTACGTTTGAATGGTAGTAACTAAGTACACCTCCTCTCACAGTGGGTCAGTCGTTGCTAGTGATTGAAATTCCAGTGTGGGTAAATACGTCGTTCAGCCTTGTCACAGTTGCTATGTTGAGGAACCAAGGACACAAAAGCTTGTAAAGAACGAGGGTCAGTCAATCCATTGAGAATGCCTTATGCGTGTGCATAAAAACAATTGTGAGCTACGGATGATAAGTCGTAGAGGATCCCAGACACACTGCCTGCACATTTATGCGGACCCAAGTAAGACAGGCTGACAACCGCTTATAAATAATTTCCCAGGCTATCGCCCAAGGCTGATTCGTGCTGCTGAAGAGACCAGATGCTATCTGCTCTACTAGAAATGGATTCTGAAAGTTTACCTGTTCCGTTCTTTAAGCGGTGGACGAACTTCGCAACCTTCCAATTCAGGGACGCAAACATTCGGGCTCTCAACAGAATATCGAAGATTTTCTCTCTGTTAGCTAATGTTGTCCTGGATTCAACAGTTTTCGCCGGTATTTATGACGGCATTTGGTGAGCTTCTTTTGCCACATTCCGAGCATCTATTAAACCATTTGCTTGAACTGAAGTAGGACTTTCACTACACATGAACCACATCCTTTATACTTGGGTGAGACGGGAAACCTTAATTTTAATGTTTCAACCACAGTATGGTAATAGCCATCTTCATGGATTTAGTGCCACTCTCTTAAACCTTGGGCCCTGGCTTGTGAATCGTCAAAAGACTGTATATCAGGAACAGCATGGATCTAAATTGATATTTCTTTGTTTTGTCTGCGGATTGCTCCTGCGTTTTGCTTCCTTTGCCGACGCTCACTCCAACTGATACCACTGAATATTTAAAGATCTCTGATGTGTCATTTGAAGTGTATTTGGTTGGCCATAGCAAACGATGCGAGCATGCTATACCCAGGTACACTTTAATTGGTATACGAATTCTTATTGTTTCTGATCTTTCAAACATTATATTCCCTAAGGTTACATTGTCTCAGACATGGTGGAGCATATTTCTTCAGCAACTTCTGTGTCATCCTGCTGTTCAACATTTTTGATGAGAGTCTGCTTACTCGAGCTGACGGTGCTGAAAATTTCCCTCTTACTTGCCCCATTTGTATTTTGGTAATTTCTACTGCTTTTGGAGTAGTTGCAGACTTCCTTGATAATATTGCTTCGTGTGTGTATGTAGCCACACCGGATGCGTATTTTGTCAGGCTTTTGGTAGTTTGGCATACACACATATGCAGTGAGGTATCGCATACCGCGGACAGTCTATCTAGGGTTAAGATTATCTAAGTTAGCGGGCTTTGGCTGCTCGCATGTTTGCTAGTTGTCGTAGTTAAAGCAGCTGGCCCTAGCACGGTAACTTCAAAATTGCTTTGAATGATCTAGTTTACAGTGGGAT
Source organism: Dicrocoelium dendriticum (assembly GCA_944474145.2). Classification (NCBI taxonomy): domain Eukaryota; kingdom Metazoa; phylum Platyhelminthes; class Trematoda; order Plagiorchiida; family Dicrocoeliidae; genus Dicrocoelium; species Dicrocoelium dendriticum. The sequence goes on from OX104059.1 coordinate 12,952,299, forward strand.
TTAAGTTTATGCCACGGTAGTTTCATTCTGCTGCAGCTGCTTTGGATGCGGCCACTATACACACTGTTTCACTCTTCACAGCCACTGCAAAATGTTCACCTAGTTTTCAGCGCGGTGCTACACCTCAAAAGTGGATTGAGAATGCACTCCGCACAGAACCTAATAGAGTCTGGTGTGCGTAGTTCTTTCAAATTCGCAATACTTACATTTACTCTGTTTGGATTGGAATTGCACGGCAGTAACTGCATGTTATTGCAATTCGAAGAGACTTGGAGCACGATTGCGAGTCACTTATAACTGTCTAAAGCTGTGTGAACCGTGTACACCTTGTTTGAGTTGCGGACCCTGCCAAAACCTAGCGTCAGGCATGCATCTAAATTTTCATCGCCCTTTGTTATCAGCACTTAGCGCGCTAAGGGTGTTGAGATAGACGCATGCTGTCAGTTGGCAATATCATGTCGATGGCATTACAATCGCGAACATAGCAAATAAAGGAAACTTAAGGCCATCCTGGTGTATGCAGTGGGCGCTTGGACATCAACCGAAGCAGGCCTCGTCTGTGTGGAATATTAAGCGTTGACTAGGGTGTCAACATTCATGTTGGTTAACGAAGCTTAGTTTGGTGAATGTAACATGGGTTACACCACGCAGAGAATTGTTGGATACTTGGAGATAGCTAAACACTGATTAGATTTAATTGTACTCCTTGGAAAAGGGGTAGAAAGAATGCTATGGACCCGAGAAAGGTGGTTGATACGCCTTTTTTAACGGAAGTCCTGGGTAGTAAGAGCAAACGAATGTTGCATGGAAACTGGGTGACCGAATATATTGGCACAGAATAACAATACGAACGTATTTCCCCGTGCAATTCTATCGGCTCACTATAAAATTAAGCACCGTTCATTACCCTATTTGTGCTTCATGAAAGTAAACCCTGAGCTAGATTCAGTAGCGACAGTAAAGAAAGCGTTATTTTCTGTATTCAAATGCTTTTGTGATGCAAGCTGTTAGCACAGCATGTGTTGGTAAAATTTTATAATTATATGAATAGGCGAAAACCTATGACAACTGCTTACATCTTAAGCACATTCATTTGAGGATACCTCTGTTGTCTGTGGTTAAATTATGGAAATGTTCAAGATACAATCAATACATGAACCGCCTCATATTACATTGTCTACTCAAAAGTTCTATTATCTTTGTTGGCTGTTTAAGCGCTAAATCCGAATCTTGAATGTACTTGTAAATACAGCGTCTCGATCGCAAGGTTATAAGCACAATAGCGGACGCCTATGATGCTTGAGAAGAAAGCTTGACTCGTGTTGGTTTAGATTGATGATTAGAGCATTACCAGGTTGCGACAGTACCATCTACTCTAGAATATTTGGCAAGGTTTCGTACATGCATTATAGTTTTGTACTTATGACTGCAGTAGATGGTGAATGCTGAAAGAGTGCGAATCACCAGCTAGGTTTTAACTAATTTTTCAGCAAAAGTTCGAGTTATGTGTCCTGAGCAATAAGCTTTATGGAGCACAGAAGTATTTTGATAATGAGCATTATGAGAACCTTTATTTGTTTGGGATTACAAAATCCGTGTTAATTCGTCGGCATACTGCCATGGCGGTCGATTTGAATTTAGTTACTATAAATTAAGCCTATAATTGTCCATAACTTTTATGACGCATTCCAGTTTGTCAAGAGATCTGTGCAAATAATTGTGGATGAATTAGACAAACAATTTTCGGCTCTTGCAGTAACAATCCTGTTAGTTAATCTAGAATCATTTGAACAAAACTGCACTGTTTCGGTTCAGTGTAGGAATGTATATCCAACCTCAAATTGACGCGCTTCTCACTGATACCGAAAACGAAACGAATTCAGAGATATCCATGTATCCAGGTCCATGGATTACCAAACATGTATTAATAAACATACTATCCGTTCAGTACCTACCAGTAGGAGGGTATTTAAGATGAAATGTTGCTGGTTGTGAGCAGGCGGGATAAACTTGTAGCAAGAAAGCGAAACACTTCATGTTCATAGTTAATAAAAGCAAACGCTTTTGCAATCTTCAAATAATATGCCAACATGGCTACCGTGTAGAAGAAATCGTAACACCAGATTTCATCGCATCCCCTGCACTTGTAGTAACCATTATCGCAGTTGAGTAGTGACGATGTCATTTCCCTGTTAGCTTGCAGGTCCGAACGGCTTGCCAAAGTCCACCGTGAATCCTTGGATTAAGTTGCTGACAATTTGATTTCAGCTGACTCTGGCTATGGCTTCGATCCCCTGGACAGGAACGAAAGAGTGCGCAGCATTAACAGGCTTAGAGCCAGTCCACTTAAAATTGTTTCGGATAAAGACAAACATTAGAAGGGCGCGAAATAATTACCTAAATGGGATGTTATTAATTTTAACGAGAAACCTTATGCTACCTAATGAATCCAGAGCTGAATGTGTTACCTTGATCAAACCAAAACAAATTAAACACTTTAACTTCAGCTGCAAGGCACGAATGATACACAAGCGGTAAGAATTGTCCTTAACAAACCATCGTTTCCTTTATAAATACGAGTAAGAAATGCTCTAAGATTTGGTATACGAAGATTACAAGAGCTCTGTAAATTAGTACTATGGGACACAGGACTTCTGTAGAGGATTTAGTTAAATGTCAGTCAATTTTGACTGCTAGAATGCACAGATTAACGAATTATTCACCAAATTATTAAAGTAGCTGTGTTGAATAATACCCTACACCCTAAGGAACTCAATTATTTTCTGGTCAGCTGATGTTCATTAATCGATGGCTGTGTGGGCATAATGTTCGTATATACTAAATGTTTGGTTAAACACAAACCAAAATCCGTAGACTAAATGAAGTGTCATCCAGAAAAATGGCATAAAGAACAATTGCCTTTGTACTGCCTCAATGTGTTTAAATGTACCCAAGCATAGCTTTACTGTAATCGTTCTCCACCTAGACGAAGCAAATCATGCATTGACACTGTCAGTCACAGCATTTTAGCCGGGATGCTAAGACACCACAATGGAATCACCTTGCAAATTCGTTTACGTTGTGAATTTGACAGTGTTTTTAGCAGTGGAACTGTAGATAATTCATGACAGTTTGTTGCATCAACTACACATCTTCGATTCATTGTTTTCAACAATCTACACTGCGCAATTTATTCAACGTTGTGCTCACTTTCAAGAAATCCTTTTTCGGATTAGCTAGCTGTTCGGTCTGCACAATAAGTCAATTTAGGCATAGCCGGTCACCGTCTACTTTTACTGTAGCAACGCTATTTGAAAGAAATTAACACTAGCCTAGTTAATGTTTAAACATATCTCATATTTTGCATCTTAGCCTAGCCCTCCGGTAAGTTATTAGTTGAGTGACTGCTAACACTACCATTTCCCGTAATTAATGCGACGCTTGGTGCCAGATGCCCCTGGGCTGAGTTTCCCAGTGTTTGCACATACACATCTTTTATATTTGCAGCTAAAGAAATCCATGCAAAAGTCAACTGCGACACCCGTTAAAGCACTTAAACAATTGTATAAATTTAATAATTTACCGGTTTGTTCTGCAAGCGATCGAAATGCGTCGGAACAGGTACAGTGGGTCAAATATACAACTTTTGATAAGAGAAACATATGGCATGAATAAGTGTCAGTTAGCTAGGTTACATAATGTAAAATGGTAACTAATTGAATGTCGCTGTTCCCAACACTAGCACATCAAGACCGCGGTTTCGTCCTGGTTGGGACTCGTCAGTTGGAGATAGCCTTTGATGGGGTGGAACTCAGAGCTCAGTGGTTCCTGGCTGACGGTCTGAACACTTTGCTACTGACATCCGCGAGCAACGCTTGGCACAGCGGAAATAATTCAAAGTTGACTTTAGAGAGCACGCTGTGTGGTTGGGTAGCAACTCGCAACCTCTATTGATACCTCGGTTCACTTTGAGATAAACCTCGGTCATTCCGATCTCGAGAACCGTAATCTGGATGGAAATATATGCGTGTTGCTCTTCCAAACACCGACACATCATGACCGCGGTTTCGTCCTGGTTTTGACTCGTCAGGTGGAGATAGCCTTTGCTGGGTTGGAACTCAGTGCTTATTAGACCAAGGCTGGCTCCCTGAACAAAATGATACTGAAGTTCGCGAGCAACGCTTGGCAAAGCTGAATTTAGGGAGCACGCTGTGTGTTAAACTGTAAATAAATTTTGTATCTATTCATTGGGTCCATAGAAACCTGCTTAGCATAGACGTAAAAATGCACAGAAAAATAATGGGATTGGAAGGTAAGTATTTATGTTTAATAATTTCTCCAGAATCAGATCTCAATCACCCGTAATCATCGGAGCGTCGCAACACAAACTTCCTCGAATGGAGTGAACCGGATAAGCCATAAGCGCGTGGACCAAGTCCTACAGAAACTGAAGTCGAGAATCAAGACAATGCATGCCCATCACCGAGTCGCAATAAATGTTCCATTTGGTGATGCAGCGGAATGGGTCAATAACCTTCTTAGGAAATTGTGCGAAAGGTTTCACACTCAAGATCACTGGTTTGCGTTGCATCCACGGCTGCTAGATAGATAGTAGAGATCACTCATACACGAAGATGTCTGTCTTCCTTGGATTTGTGATCATCACAAGTATTCCGTATACTAATCCTAAACTGAACAATGTTACTAAATGGTGTGACATAAAAAGTTAGGTTCCAGCAGTTGTTGCGGTAAACATGAAAGTTACGGTTTTGTGCTAAGTAAGGACAGAAAACCTGTGGTCTTTTAAAGGTGTCAGAAATGACCTACAGTCAAATGCATGGATAAGAGCATCTAATCGAAGGTGTTATAACGACAACCAGGTGGTCGCAGCCGTTTAGATTTGACCATGCGTCACACACATGCAACTGCAAAAGGACGCCAACTCCCGCATCTGCAGTAAAGAAATGATGGTCAGTCTCGTGGTAATGCGCAACAAAACCAAAACATGAAAAGCTAACTGCTTTCGCTCCCTCGGAAAAGATTCGTGAAACGATGTATAGCTGACGTACATTTAGGCATCAATAGGACTAACAAGTTAAATAGTCCCTTAAAGCATTCTATTTGGTTGAACGAAAAAATGCTCATGAGAAGCGCTGCTAAATTTAAATCATCGAACCCACTCCAGGTGCCGACAGGTAATACTACATGGCCAAGGCCATTGACAGAATCAACAACAGACAAGCACTGTTCAAAGATGGTTGTCGCCCGTTTTGCGACCAATCTCTAAAGATGTTCACATATTGCACAGATGCCTTTCATATGGGGTGGTTACAAACAAAATGTCAGAGCCTTAAGCGTAATCAAATTTTGCAGTGACTGATGAATAGTCAAGATCGACACTTACCATTCGCTAGCTTTTGGAAGCCAACTGCATATCATCAAAAGACCTATCGGCGGTACTGGCAATCGATTTGATTAACGGGGCATATATCAATTTCGCTTTTCGTCTCCAAATTAGTGCGGTACTTTGAGTCTGTGATGGCCCGTTTGAACAATCCTTTGAACGTGGCGAAGAAAATTATTGCCAATAATTTTCAAAAATACAACCGCAATCGCGAAGATTCATAGAAATCTCAGTGGAGATTCAGATCCTGGTGCACATGCGCTGTCTATTGAGACGATCGGCATAAGCTAGAATAATGCAACATATGCGCGATGTCTAAGCTTGACACGTCCACCGGCGCGGATATCGCTAACTTCCTTTTACGTATCCATCAGGAAAATGTTGCGTAAACCTCGATAGCTGACTTACTTATGGTGATTTGTTACGTCACAGCGGAATGCGTTATTTTGTGCAAGCATGGATTTGAGTCGCGTCTTGAGCAAGAGACTTGGTAGTTTCAAGTATTATCGTCACGTATATGGTGCTGCAAACACAAATCGCTAATATTTTTGTTGCTGTGTTACTGAATCTGTGTCCAGGAGAATTTGCAGTCTTGTCACATGCAAAGACCTCGGCGCAGACACTGATGGGCTGCATTGAAAGGTAAAGGAAATGTGTTTGGCATCTGAAAGTGGATAGTCCATTATAGTACATTCATCACTGCTAGAGTATTGCAACAATTTTACATTTTCAACGTCTACTGGGCCAACACAGGTTTGACGAACAGAGGTTATGGTGTAAATTTTTACTTTCGTTGAGGATACCAAAGAAGCAGTGAAAACATTGGTTCCAGGTATATTGGCTGTGCTTTGCAAAATTACCGGCTTCGTCTTGCGTAAAAAAATATATGCGGGATTTCAATATAACGATGTTCATCCATTGAATTAAGTCACGTTGTCAGTGTGAAATAAAACGTGGGTTGTAACAATACGACCATCCAGAATTTTGCCCTTTAAACCATTTCAGCGATCACTCGTTTATCGGGAGTTAACAATACTTAAAATAATTTTAACCGAATATTTATTCTAACACAATATATTTATCCTGAATATTCCACTGCTTATGTAGCTTCCACCAAATGTAAGTCATACACCTTTCCTAAGACAATTCTAACTAATTTGTAATATGCTGGGCTGTGTATGCCCATTTTCACATGAGCACGGAAACTCGCAAACCGCCACACATTTGTCTTACAGGGTTATCGAAATGCGCAAGCTTTATAGGCATTTGCAGATAGACCAGAGAGCGAATACGTATACTTCTCACTTGTACAACAAAGTTATGTAACCCATAATTTGTGATGGTACAAAATGAATGACGCACTGATAAGCTGTTGCTGCAGAGATTACTAATGAATATTGATTGCCAAAGTTATACTGCACGTCTTGGAGAACCATAATGTCTTTTATGGCTAACTGAAGATGGAGCTAGTCAAAATACTTTGCCGTGATCTTTGAAATGGACAACAGTGGGAGCGACTAATTTCAGTACTTAGTTGTAATCATGAATCGTTTAGTTGTTTCTCTCTGAGGCAGCGGCTTGAACATAGAACAGCATGCATACAGTTTACAGGAACAAACCTACTAACTTTATTTTACGCTCTATATAATACAAAATCTTATCACGTTAATCAAGCAGACGTATCGTTTAGTGTGGCCACTATCCAGGTCAATGGAAGACGGCTTTTATCGTCTCCGCTAAATAAAGGTAGCATTAACGTGGTAGAAAACGTATCGCCAGCTATACACCGGTTTTTTAAAGATATTACATGGTATGCATGATAAACTTTGTAAACATCTGTAACCGATCTGCTCGCTAACTCACGTAAGGAAGAAGAGGTGATGACTAATACTAGCTAGAGAATCAAACACTGAAAACCGTCAGCCTAGCAGACTTCGCGTAGATGAGGATTGCGATTGGAGGGCGCAACTCTACCGCACCGTTACGTATGGTGTCCAGTTCGGTAGGAGATTAACACGACGGAACCGATACAGTTGCACGGCCGTTTGTAAATCCAGATGTGTATAGCTCTGTCAAAGCGGATGTACGCTGAGCATTGTGAATTTACTTTTCACGTCTGAGCTCCCAAACATTGTTGTCAAATTGACATCTCAGGATATTGTGCACAATGATAGAAGCTGTCGGTGTAATACTTCAGCAAAAATTGTAATGCGTTGCAGAGTTGTTTGTTCATATAATTTGTGGTGTTTAGATAACCGATTAGTTATGGATAGTAGCGATTAATTTTTATATAAATTGACCTTGGTTAAACAATAACACGTGAAATGCTAATTTTCGGGTGAGATAAAATCTCGAAAAGGAAGCTTGGCATTGTTGAAAAGAGGTGTTTGGTAATTATGCTAACTACATTATATGTGAAAGGATATGGTCGGACATACCAAGCAAATGCTGGCGTGTTGAGCAGCAACGGTATTTCCGAAATATTCATCACTGTTGCAGTTCGAACGATATCTATACCCCCATTGCAAACTATTCCAAAATTCACTCGATGTAAATATATGAAATCTGCTTGCTCAAACGACCACATCAATTTTACTTCTGGGCTGTTATGACATACGCTAATCACCATGTGCTTCTGTCTAGATAGTCGCACGGCTAATTGAACTAACCCTTTGATACATGTCAACGATAGACGAACAATGAATTTTCCTAAATACCACAGTAGTGACGCGTACAAAAGTAATTTCAATGCTAAAAGAAAGGATTGTTTACAAACGCCATTTGATAGATTCCATACTACCCCCTCGAAAATCATACATTTTGCAAACCGGACCTTGAAAGTATACGGGATTGGAATGCAGGAAATCTAAGATCCCTTCGTGTGCTTGTTGCTAAGCGTTTTCTTGCTACGTTACCGGTTATCAAACAGCACAGTGCTATGGATTGGTCAATTAATCTTCCACCTTTTCCGAGTCTGAAAGCAAATACAACGCTGGTTAAGATTGGGACATTTGTAGGTTTAGACACAAAAGCTGCTGGGTTGTACTATTTGGTAGAATAACTAAACTTGCGAAATGTTGCGTGTGACCTATTGCATATATAGATCTTTGGGATAGACAGCAACAATGTGAAATTTAATAGGGAACAAACATGATCATTTTCAGAGGACACTTAATACTCCCTAATCCATAATAAAGCAGGATACAATAAGCAAGTCATGTTTTCTGCGCAGTTTAAAATTGTAGGCAAAGTATTGCATAGTAAACGGTTGTTTCACTTTGACAACCATTTTGATAGTTAGGATATTGCATTGTTCATATGCATCTGGATTCGACGCGCAAGTGCATGTTAATGCGTGTGCACTCAAATGTTACTTGAAGAAATCTAACCAACCGGAATAAGGTGACTTTTGCAACACATTATACAATGAGCTCGAACAAAACCAGGGAAATATTTAATGGGCTGTGGCTTATGAGTGCAGATAAATTACAAATGTCCAAAGCTGTGGTGAGCCAACTCGGCAGTGACTAAATCAACATCATGGGTTGTTAGCTCTACCCATCTAACCTTGACATATGTAAGTTAGGATTGTTTCATAGACAAGCGAATAGAAACTTGGTAACTTAAACGAGTATTTGGACACTGTGAACTCATGAAGCAGTGGAGAAAGCCAAATCTGCCAATCGGACGCATGCACTTGCATTCGTCCAAAAGCAGTTGTGTGTAGATATTAAGTCATAAGGAACAATGGCGTGAAGGATTTAACTTCCAGCGAAGAGCGTTATACGTTAGCAACGCAGTTTGATTAGTACTTCGAACTCGCAAAATTTTAAATTCAAGCATTACGGTTGACGATCACACAAACGGAGTACAGACACGCAAATATTTGTCCGTTAATATACATTACTGAACATCAACCGTCAACGTCCTGCGATCATGCATAATCTCTTCCACTGCACGATGTGTGCTTTCAGTCACTGCCCCCGGTAAGCGCATATGTGCATAGATTTCTTAACAATACTATCCATTCGTGATGAATTCCATCAAATATTGGGTGTGTGTGTGTTGTGCTCCGTATTAATGAAACATACAAAAGCACGGTGCTGAACTAACATCATTTTTGAGGGACTTGTCCAAGTGATTATGAAGGCTATCAAACGCCGCTTGTAGTAATCTAGCGTACTAGCATGAAAATGATTTCCGCTAAATTATATACCGACGAGTCCGGAGTAAATGTAACTTAGGCAACCCCCGTTGCATGAGAAACAAGAGCTAACCACCGGATTATATTAACCATATGGCTGAGCAAACAGTCATAGGTTATCATGCGAAAACGATTGCAGTATTGTAATTATGCAGGTTAGACACTATGGAAATGTCGAAGCTAAGGGATTCCCTTGATAAATTCGACGTGGAGAATCTTAGGCATCATCAGGCTCTTCGGTGGGATAGGCGATCACAGCAGCTACAATCTGGGATCTCTGAATGTCGGTTAGACATGTTTGACAAAGTCGTTGAAAAGGAGAAAAGGAAGTATTGTTTTCGAACTAATAAGAAAGAAATTAGTGTAGTCTGCCAACTGACGATGAGAAATAGCATAAAATGCAAACATTAGGTAACCTAAAGTACGAATAAAGGACACAAGTGAATGAGTGTAGTCTATAAGGAGTAATAAAAAATTACACGTTCAAGAACAACTAATGGAAAGTGGTCGATAAATATAAACATATGCAACAGAAAAGGAACAGAGTACTGTGGCGTGTCTGTTTGCAAACGGAGGCGGTAAAACCGTAAAATGCTATAGCGAACCAGTGCTTGGATGTCTAAACTCATGTTTTGGCGGAACCAGGCATGGCATAATGGCTGATGAAGGGTAGTATTTCACCCGCAAATACAGAACAGCTTCTCCGTAAACTAAATTAATGTATGGACATTATGAAGATATAACATTTCGTTCCGCATTTAAATGGATGTAGGTTGCCAAACTAACCAGGTAGAAGCAAGTTCTTGCATAGGTGCTGAGTGAGGACAAATGCCTGATGAAGTCTATTGCACTTCTCAGATTAGAGCGTTATTCGACAGTGCCACATTTTAATTACTTCTCTGAATTGGCAACGCAGTCATTAATAAGAAGGGTTTAATACTTCCACATTTTAATAAATATAGTTTCGTTGCCATATTGTAACGAACGTTTTAAAATTTAACCATGCAAGTCCTTCGTTCATTTCATTTACCTCCACCATTCGATATATTATTTCAGTCACTGCTTCGGGTAAGAGCTATTGGTCTAGTTAATTTAGTAGTAGCATCTAGTTGCAATGAACATTATCAATTTTCTTAACTGCTCATGCAGTGCTCCGTATACTTTAAATGTTTTAAAAGCAAATCAATATGCACCCAACGATATTGCTGTGCAGTTTTTGTAGACACAGTATACAGAGTGTTTGCTATTTATTCAATATATTCTGCATCTGGATCACTATCCTACAGTACACCGATTGCAAAATTGTTCTTAGTTCTGTCAACAACTTCAGTACGACTTTATAAATACTTCTATGATATACAACAGATTTATTGTTCTTACAATACTAAAACAGGTCTGACTTTTGTGTATTTAACACTTGCTTTGGTAGTTAAAATTTGATATTGAACGCATGCGGTTTTCTACTTTCTACACGCTATCTCAAGTTCGACACTTTGCCTTTTGAGTTCGCGGTTTGATTCAAGAATCCACCGACTTGTTTCCAGCAACAAACGAGAGTTATTTCGGATGCGCATATTTCTACACTCGTTAGGATGCGAAAATATTGTTTTGCCAAATCATTAAACTATGGGACATTTAAACGGTATTGTCATTGGTTTAATATGTGATCGAATGAGCAAGTTTCCTTTATGTTTGTGATCCACGAAGTAATTATGCATACGCAACTGCGCGTCACTAAGCGCATGCATTAGATAAACGTTCGGGTAAGCCGTTCTTCCACACTTAAACCTAGTAGGTTTTTAAAATATTTTCAAATTGATGGCTATGAAACATACAAGTGTCTAAGCCAAATTTTAAACAGTTGAATACTGCGCTTAATCTATGCTGTCACTCAAATAGACAGTTGCCTTTGTCGAAAATTTGTAGCTTCTATCCTCAGTGTATACTTGTCAAACAATTAAAGATTCTTCCCTATCATAATCCAAGACAGGCATTCGGAAATACAATGAGTTTATTGCAGTGGAAAACGCACAAGAACCTTCCCGCTACACGTTATAATAAACTAGAAAATTGTTATATATCTTGACCTTGCAAGACCAGCAAACTGCTCCATACCACAAGCGGTTAAATGGTGCTTGATTCTCAGCCTTGGTAATAGAGCATTTTACACCGCCGTACGATATATATACTGTAAGCGATGCTTATTGTGTTCTGAGAAGTCCACTTCAAATGCGGCTGTTTAGCATGCTTTCATAAACAAGAAGTTCGCATAAAGATAATAACCTTGTAATTAACTTTAGTTACAATGACAACAGTATCATCCAAGGTATTTAAGATTTTATTAGGCAGATGAATATTTTACCCAAGCATACATAAATATACTTGGACTGGTTTAGTTTTGTAGATTTACGTGCAGGAGGCCTGTTCCAAAGCACGTTCCATTCCTCGTTGTAACTTGTCTCGAAAACCGGATATTATTCGGAAAAATGTAAGCTTTTACTGATAGTGACTTTGATCGAATCTGTTATGCATGGCGTGACGTTTTACGAGCAGCAAGAGACGGATTAGTTTCATTTACAGCTTGCATCACTCTCTTTTAATGGGTAGTTTGTGGCTTGCTGACTTAATCGGAAATCACAAAACACAAGTCAATATCAATGCATGTGAGAATCAATGATTACATTTTCAGGCATCGCGCTCGGGAAGTGAGGAAAGAGTAAGGAAACACATTTTATGTTAAATATAACTCAATGTTCTTTGATAAACATGGTGAGACGTATCAGTTCTCAGAAACTGTTTTGATCTCTAACATAAGCAATGATCCCAAAAATTTGTAGTCGGAGGTGGCAATTATATTACGAGTTTCTGCAAATATAGCATGATTTACCTTCAATGTTATAAATAAAAAATAAGCGGTTTATTTCTTGACGATGTGAGGCACAGACCAACTGATATTCTGATCATTCTGTACAATGCAATAGCAGAAAACAGTTATTTCTGTTTGTTTGGTATAAAGAATCCTTAATGGGTTTATGAAGTGATTTGCTGTCTGAAGATAACGGAATGATTAAAGTTGAAGCAATAACGACTGCAGAGTTGGCTAAAAGTTCAGGTGAAGTAATACGGCTAATCATGGAACTGTCCCCATTTGTCCTGCTACTATGTTCAGTTCAGATGGGACTGGAACGATAGGAGAATCCCATGAGTGTTCCATCTTGAGTGGATCGTTGAGGCAAGAATTGAGGAAGTGCTCATTTATTGATGGATCTAAAACAGAGCAACCTTATGGCACCCTGGCCAACCAGTTAATGCCCACGTTTCCTGCCCTAGCAGCCCTGCTGTGGCAGTCACATGAAGTAAGAAAGGATAGGGAGAGAAATCGAAGGTACAGAATAACGAAGTGCACTTTAAACATGAAAATAATAAAAGTGCTTGGAGAAACGTAGAGAAAATAAATTCGAGGTACCAGGATGCGAGTTACTCAGGAAAATGGAAAGGTTTCGTGTTGCCCACAAGAGCGTCAAGTTGCCGCTCAAACCCCTTAACCGTAGATTCCCTGATAACACTTTCCGGAAGCATGTTCCAGCGGTCGATAACTCGGCGTGACAGCCGGATTTCCGCCCTAATCCGATCGGACCGCGGTTTGACCAGCTTCAAGGATATTTCCTCGACGGGTTACTCCCGCACTTCCACGCTCCAACGGGTTGTGCCGAGGTACCAAAAAAGCAACTAAGCCATCACCAGTTTAACAAGGGTTTTTATAACGGCTGTTTTAAGCCTGCATTATGAGCCATAAACTTCAGCCCACTCCGACAGGCGTATCACTCATGTGTGGCAAACATTTTGTTATCCGCCAGTGAGTCAGTGGTAATATATTTTGTATGATTTTAGACAAATGATCGCAAAGAAATATCCGTTACTTGTCGCTCTTTGGAGACATAAAAAAGAAAGCAGGATGTACGGATGAGCATAGAAAGTTAAATTAGGACAGGTTCCGTGCGATATTAGAAACAAAAGGCAGATATAGACTAATCACCTTCAACAAAATGGCTGCGATGTCTTTCAATTTCAAATATGAACCGGTTCATCCTCAAACAATCTATCGTCGTTCATTTGCAAACTTTATATGTATTTCACTTTTGCCGGTGTCAGGAAACTCTTAATCATTTTGTTGAATACGCTTAAGCTTTTTATACATCGTACAAACTAGTTATTTTATTAAATATCGGGTCGAATCTTATAAATAAAAGTTCTGTCTGAATGTGATCTTGAACTGAAATACTACAATCCTACATTACGTGTCGTGTATTTCGTATCCGGTTTCCAACCGAAATTGCAAAGATCGGGATACGCTATGCACGTTATACCTTAAAACTTCATAAAGGAAACCAAGATTTAAATGTGACATACGCAACCAAAAGGCCTAACTTTGAATTCACTGCACCTATCTCTATAAACAACAAGTGTAGAGTAATCTAAGTTGCGTTTGCTGAAGGCGCGTATAACATTTGCTATGGCCTTCAGGTCAGATGCACGTAAATTGGTGAACGTAACCTTACAGTATTCTAACAATGGTCTTACAATAAATATATATACCGTCAGCGTTGACCTTTTAAGCGTTAGTAAGTGACTAATATGTCTCGTTGCGTGCCCTTACTGGTCTTATAGTAAACGTGCTCGCTTCTGTCGCAGAGTTTCACGTTTTTCACTTCACCTATCGCAGTCATCATGTAATCATTTAAATCGCATTAATTCCCCGTGTTCCGTGTACATATATTAAAGGAATTATTTCCCACCGAAGGTAATTTGTGCCACTAGTTGTTTTGGCGCGCTTCGCGCTTCTATCCAGACGCGCCACCCCGCTGTTTTGACATATTTCTTTGCTGTGATAATGTGAGTAAACAAGGACAATCTGCGCTATCTGGTGGTACTAGAATTACATCAATAGGCTCCTTTCCTATGAGGCTACGACGCAATCTGTGGTTTCAATTGCATTTGCCCACCGTCGGCACTAGATGCAACCATACACCCACTACCAGCCAAGTAAAACGGCTCTGTCCTACAGAAACCAGTAAAGATCAATGAGCTTGCTTAAACCCCTTGTGCGTGTTTCCTCGTCGTGACACACCTACATACGGTAAGCGAAGTCGACTGGAACAATGATCGCGAGCGTAACTCAACCTCTACCTCCCCTGACCTGCCAGGGCAATGTTCATTCGCAACAACGGCTCCCATTAAACTGATTCAAACTAGCCGTAAATATGATAAGCAGAATAGTGTACACCTAATTAGAAGAGGTAGTAGTTGTGCATTTTGCGGGTTTCCGTTTCACCCACGCTGCGCTGGTTTAAGTGAATTAAAATACAATAGACAAACCAACCAGACTGATGCGCTCTGATTTTCTTAAGGATGAAAAGCAATTGCAATTGAAAAATCTGAAAAATTAACTGAACCGGTCCAACAGATGGCGAAATTCAGGGTTTGCCATTAGAATCTAACAACACAGCTAGTGATCTACAGCAACCACTCAGGACTCTGTCCCTATTTCGGAAGCTAAACTTTGTCTTACTGATCTCCCAACGGCATCTGCACCAACTATTCCGCTAAATACCAACTCTTTAATTAGGCATGTAACTCAGTACTAGAAGCCAAATCTTACGTGTTTATCACAACACCGGTAGTCCAGAGCCGGTTAACCTACGTATCGAACGCCCTAATAACATTTCCCAAAAGGGCACGCGTACGTCCATTTTCTGAAACAAGCACAAGCACTGCGACGCCAATTTTACAACAGTAACTAGTGTCCACCAGGCAATCTAAGTTACCAGGCCCAACACGCATACCTACATTCAGTATCCAGAACCACAGTAGGTTGACGTCGGTTTGCACTTACGTTCTTGAGTCCAGATCTGAAAAAATACAGGGAAAAGTTAATAGATGATCGCAATCAGCGGAATTCCATCTGCAATGCCTATGTTATTCGGGTTGCGCAAACTGCTCTACGACGCGTAGAGTTTCACCACAAGTCAGTCTACACTTGAGAACCCCGATTTCCTTGGGTATATTGAAGAAACTTAGGGGACAGGGACAGTTCTAATCTCGGCAGCTCAGCTTCACAACTCATCGATCGGGGTACACAGTCTACCAGATATTATTTGGAAAGAACAGTTAAACGAAATAGAAAACCATTAGCGGTCATTCGAGGAACGAAATCAAGAAAATTGTATTTGTTCCTGCTGTTTACGAAATACTGAGCAGTTCTGATAATCAAGCCCAACAACATTAAAGACAGCATTGGTTAAACATCGGCGAAACACTCTTACTGGACAAAATTATGGTTAAATCATTAATAACAATTCGTTTATCTCTAAACTACAAATGCTACAGACCAAAAATATTGAACGTCGAGCTAACTCCAAAATAATAACCGTAGTCATATTCGATAGCTTGTTAAAATCACGCACTAGGTTACCTACCAAGATTAATTTAAAGAAAGTAGTAGCCGGACCACTATTTGTCATCCCTATGATTAAAATTAAAACTTAATAAAATACTTCCTTCCACAATCCTGCAGAACGGTAGACAATATAGCATTCGCGAAATCTGACAGGAAAGGAAGAAACAATGTCCAGTATCTCGAATTGGGATGCTCGCTGCCATCATGCAGCTCGTCTGCAATTCAAGAACCAATGACCTAGGAGAATCATATTCGCGGCCCACCGACGAATAGTCGGCTTAAAATGAAACACGAATTTTTTCTCCAAGCACATAATTCTAACATCAAAAACACCATCAGGCGAGGGAAATTGCTTACGATTTCCTAATCCATACGGATCACATCAAGTTGTAGCGTCCGGTCCGATAGCCTAATGACCAAGTACAGCTCCAGCTTGACCTCAACACCATTTCAAACTGGTCAGTTCCGAATACATTACCGTACAACGTGGAAAAATATCATGCTACTCATTTGCGCTTCAGACATAGCTACGCTTGTCATATATTACAAACAACTTTCTAAGAACGCAATCTTGGTTTGCCCATTCAAAATAACCTTTACTCTTCAAAGCAGTCATAGGCAGCAGGGAAGAGATCCAACCAGCGCGTCGGGTTGCTGCGGAGAGCATTCGGAAGTTTCGAACCATCCACCTTCTCCAGATTGCACAGCTCTTACGTGCGCTATCAGGTTGAATACGCCATCCAAGCTTGGCAAACTTAGTTAAAGCGCAACTCGGAAATTTATAGAAACCAAAATTGAGGGCCAAAAGAACGCCAAGGGCCTAGGAAATCTGTCCTAATATTAAAGACTGAATACACTGGGAGTTTTCATTGCCCGCTATCGAAGGCTGTGCGGCGATCTCCTATTAGTCTACCAAATATTGTGTGAACCTAATCAAGAATGTCGTTACTTGCTGAAACTCAGCCATAACACACCTATAAGTAGTAACCATCTGAGACTGAGTGAAAATTATAGCCGCCTGGAATGCCGGCGGAATTATTTTTCTCTTCGGAGTTGTCAACCCTGAAAATCTCTCCCAAAAGTAATTGTTTCCAACCCCATCTTTAAAACTTTCAAAATTATTTGACCTAGCTCTTGGCCCACATTACTTTGTTGCCTAAACCACGCTACTTAATATTAAATTAATCATCCATTTAAATTGGATTAACATGTCATATAAAGCTAAGGATTCGGCACAAAATGAGTATTCTCATTCTTAGTTTTCTCATAGAATATAAAATGTATAACGGTCCTCATTTTGTCTCGTCGTACGCATTCATTTTCGACTTGCACTACTATTATTCAGCGGCGTATCTGCTAGATAAGCGTTCAAACAGACAACGCACATATATTTTTATGTAGTTATGGCCCTATCATTTTGTGGTACTTTGCAAACAAATTATTTTTTACCCGTCATACATAATTGTTCAATGTGCATTGTTGTTAAAACGATATAGTTCGCATGTTCGCTTAAAATTAAGGAGTTGGAATACTTCAGTCCTAAATCTCTGACGGCAGAGTTCACTGGAATGATATGGTCATGAAATAGAAACAATCTTGCGTGATATGGCATCCATAAGTCATAATATTAAATGTTGAGGTGGAGAAGTGCATGTGCTACTTTGCAGCCCAGCCCTCTATGGCTTGAATATCAAAGTTAATCTTTCCTATCTCCGTTTTTTATCCTGGTTATATGGAATGAATAAACTACCTACAAACCATTTTCATACGAATATAACTCGTTTATGTACAGTAGGAAACGAAGCTGACCTAAAAAGCTGCCTTGAACGACATCACTAGTAAATTGTTGGGGCGTATACATGAACCCATTTATGTTCACTGTCTGCGAGTGTCTTGTCAGGTAGAACTTAAACCAAGAAATAAACGGATTTAATACGACAAAACAAGTTAGTTTTGATATTAAACTCTTGTGCAGGACTCGATCAAACGTTTTCCGCATATCAAGGTATTGAACAGTTCATTGAAGACAAGAGTAAATCGCTCCGGTGAAAGTATATAAGAAATGATTTTGGCATGTTATGCACGAACGATAGTTTAGAGAACCATAGTGCAATGATGAAAGAAGGCTGTGCGATAAAAGGAAATAAGCGAACTTTTCCTTTAAAATGATCTCCATCAATCGTGATAAGATCGGGGTGTGACTAATGGGGCGATAAGTACGAATATACATTTTAGTGCCAGAATTAAATCATCACAACAGAATAATTTCTTCTCACATTATGTTGGCGTGACTCTAGGGACAGTGAAACATATTCGGTAAGATTACTGGTATATCGTTACCACCACCCATGTTACGGCTGAAGGGATACCATCGGAGCCAGTTGTATGAAATGGTGGAAGCAAGTTAATCAAGCGTTTAATAACTCTGATGTTGAAGTCAATAACTGAAAAAATTACGGATACGACAAATGAGACTGGAGGTACTAGAGTCTTGTTTTTGTTACTGAAAGATTCCTCCTCCTTAAATTGTATATTTTAATTGCTGTTTAGTTGTACATATTTTTACATGATAACATGTCAAGAAGTTTAAAAATCTTTCTTTAAACACGATTTGAGATGACAATGTTTTATTTTTATTCAGAGGCTGTTCCAGATCTCTGTGTTACTCTTTAGGTAGAAGTCTCTCGGAACAATAGATTTTGCCTTGGAAACTTGCCGTTTGTTTTTACTATTTCTAGTTGCGTATCTACCTACTGGTTTGAAGTAAATAGTGAGATTTTGTGATAAGGCACGCTTATGTAGTAAGCCAAAACTGAATTAGTACAACGCTGACTAGTAACGTTTGTACGATGCTCTAAAGAGGGCTATTATTAATGACCGCCGCATGTTTACTATGCACACATGGTCACGTCTCCCGATGTTTGCCAAATTAATCTAGCACTACTCTAAACACAAGGCGAATGCTACCCATGATAAAATTCAGTTTAAGTTCACGCATCGGGGATGATTTTATGCTGAAGTTTGCATTTCTTCATCTACCTTTATGGATTCAGCTTGTTCTCCAAAATTCAAAATACTGAAGTACCGGTATTCTAGATCAGGTGTAGTTTGCGCACAAGGGATGGGTTTGGCACCAAGGCAAAATACATTTGTCGAGGTTTCACAGCTGTATATCAACGAAATGCATTTGTCCGCTGAGAAATACATTTTCCCTCTTTTGTCTGTTGCGGGCTATCAGAGTGTTAAAATTTAAAGTATGAGTGAAAGGGATTAGTGATTCAGAAAAGTTTAGCCTTCAAAATGTTGTCGCGCAACATATTGTCAAAAGATTTCTGCATATTTACCAAATAACTGATGGCTGCTTTGACATTGTCAGCGTCTAATATCAGATCGTTTATAAACAAAAGCAAATTATTCTGGCCCCCAAAGTTTATTAGATTATTTGGTGTACCATCAGGTTCAGCATGAAGCAAGGACCTAAGCTAATCAAAGTGAGCTGGAATGACGCTGCAATTGAAATGCACTGTGTCCAGTTTGCCAAAATCGGTGGAAGCAGTAAGTGTGTGATGCTAGTGGTAGTAAACAAAGTGGAGAATGATCATACACGATGAATGGCTAGGTCTTTAAATCGGCCGTTGGCTTTTTCTCTGAACATCATTTTCCCCTTATCTACTGTGTGTATATCAGTACTGCACTAGTCACTGAGGCTCTTTACTCCATTCAAATTGGAACGTACGCGCGAGAAAGCGCGCACGATACGTGAGCCAGTGCATTTGGACACAATATGCTACGTCAATTAAAACGAATTTTGGAGAAACATTTTTATGAAACTTTTTCCATTTTCAATGGATCCAAATCCCGAAGATTTAGCCCAGCTGTTTGGACTCGTTGCTTGATCGATCAATGCGAGTAAATCCTCAATTTGCTAGCCAGTAGAATGTTTACATTTGTAATTGTAGCCCATTAGTAAATTTACAGTTGATAATGCAAATGCTGAAAATGCACCACTTTTGGTACATAAAGCTTTTACGGACTTGACTTGACTATTATAGTGAGGTTCGAAGTCTTAAATCTGCCAGGTAACTTGACCAACGCTTTAGACATATTGTCATATGCCAATGCTGGCTGTTCTTCTGTTGGTAAAATTGTAAGACTAATCGACTGAAACTAGTCAAAGAGTTTATGCTGCCTGATAAACAATTAGAGATCGTGGGTACGGCTTACTTTTTGAGCGTATTATTTTCAGCTTACTCAGAAGAAATGCTTCAGGCGTAGTTTTAATGGAAAGCTTTGGCGCGGCCTTCAAATTTGGCCATGCTCTACGATTCTTCTCTTCGGAGTTTATCAACACACGTTCGCACATCTTACATTTTGCTTTATCCGGTCTTCTTTTAATTAATCACTCGTACTGCGAGGCAAATCTACTCACACGATATTTTAATATCGCTACCATTTCCTACGCTAGTAAGGCTTGCTTTTTCAGCGGTTGTGTTATCAGAAACAAGCTGAAACTATTTCATAAAAATTGTGTTAGAAAACATCGTTCTGAATGGCGAGTTGCTCTTCGTAGTAAAAAATTAAGAGATTTGTGAGTCCCAGCATTGCGTAGTATCAACATCCGCTCGCTCATGGAGAAAGTAAATGAACTATCAAACTTTAGTTTATCGAGAGTTTCTCAGCTTAGATCAATATGTTGCAAGAAATCTGGTTGCATGAAGAAGTGCATGATGCAGTGTTGTCCGTTGGAGAATTTATTTGTCATCGGGTTCAGCGCCCATGCACGTACCGAATCCGAGGTCGTGGTGCACTTATTTACACCAATCCGTCTTGCTGGATTGCAACAAAATGAGCATTTTTCTTCTATGCACAGTTTATCAATTATTTAGTCATTCAATGTAAGTCTAGTTGTTTTAATGGCTGCCGCTCAATATGGTTGGCTAAAATCTACATATCTCCCAAATGTCCCAAACCTGAACCCGAGAATTTTTATGATGAATTTACTGCAGCTCTCATAGAACACATCAATCGTTTTCTGTGCATCTTCGGCGGAGATTTCGATATATTTGAAGCCAGTTTTCTCACCGCTCTTGGGTTGCAAAGCATGCTCCATCTGCCCAGCAGTTTAAACAAAACCTTTGAGTTGGTATTGGTTAAGAATGGAAAGGGGTTTTCCGTATGCACTCGGACTTCAAACGGCAATTCCGATCAATTAGCAATTAAGATTTCACCTGTCATCTATGGCAAAAACAACCACCAAAAATCACTCGTTGCAATGATCGAAGGGTCAGGTGGACAGTGCTCTCCACAGATTATCGAAAGGCTTTGCGAAAGGATCGCATCCATGAAATTTTACTTGTTCTTTGACCCTGATGTATCTAGCTATTGTGATAATCTGACAAGCTATTTAAACTTTCTTTTGATAGCTGTTGCCCTTGGATACAATTTGCGTCCGCAATGACAGGTATTACTTCTTCACCTGAAGCGGCTACACCGACTTCCGGAAAAAACGTTAAAAGAAAAATACCGCACCTTACTTAAATCTCTTCCTGACCGTATCAAGGAAGAGCTACACCTTCTTATCAAGGTGTATGACCACTCTGCTCTTGAGAACGGCAGTTCTCATGAACCCCGGAGGATGCTGAAAACGCTTAGCGGAGTTGCTAGACGCTCGCGCTACTTTGTTGTAGACGTAGAGAAGTTAAATCAGAGGTTCTGCACATGTAATACAACTACAGATCCTGGGTCTCCCCGTGCCCAATATCTGCCTCCCTTTGACCGTGCAACTGTAAGTAATCTACTTAAACATCTACCTTCCGGTAAAGCTAGTGCGAGGGGCATGCTATCTCCTATCTTACTCGAAGAATGTGCCGATTGTATGAAAACACCTCTTGCGAGTATATACATAATGTGTATGCAGCAACACAAAATAACCGACTGCTGGAGAAGTGTCAACATTATACAAGTGCCGAAAAGGCGAGGCAACAACTATCGATCTATCGCGTACACTTCCGTGGCTTTGAAGCTTCTGGAGAAAGTCATCCTCAAAATGACGCCGTCCAGAACGTGCTCTAATAACCCACTCCAGTTCGCATATCGTTGTTCGTGGTATACTCTAGATGCTGTCGCCTACGCCGTATATCCTGTACTGTCATTGCTTGAGAATAAGTATAGAGCCACTCTAATGTGTTTTTAGAATAAAACAATGTATTTGACTGTGTAAACTGCGAATTATTGCTAGAAGACCTACTTTCTCAATCAGTTCAACCCTCCGTTTTCTATGTAGTGAGTGAATGTTTTGCTGAACGCACTCAGATCACTCGACTCAGTAGCAGGTGTTCCTCTTCACCACCCACAAACGCAGATGTCCTTCAGGAAGCAATTCTGTCGCCTTTTCAATTTTCCAGTTACATCAGCTCTATGCCAGCTCTAACTGAAGTAACTCTACTAAAAGATGCTAGCGATATATTCTTGGGCATCAATGACCAAGCGCCGATTGTGCTTTCAGACTACAAGCGTATCTGAACGAGCTTAATTGCTGGTCCTAACCCAGTGGTCTGTCTCTTAATGCTTCTAAGTGCCAAGACTGCTTTTTCCCTTTCACAAAGGAGTTCGGTGCGAAGAACTGCTTAGACTGTGCAACAAGTTAAATATTGATGGCGTCTGATTATAGTCTACCACATCAGGAAAATATCTGGGTACGAAGTTGAGTTATGATTTATCTTGAAGGCTTCAATTAACCGAAATTTCACAAAACTCAGAAGGATGTCATGTTATGCCTCTCGGCTCAGAGCGTTCTGCGTTTCTCGTGAGTTGATCGTTCGCATTGTCAATACTGTGTTCCACCTCAATGGACGTACTGTTCCCCTGTGATCTTTACCGGTCTTTTGCGTAAAGATTTTAAGTTAGTTATTAAATCGTTAAAGTACTTAGCCTGATGCAGCGGTATTCCGATGTCTACTTTTATCAACACTTATCCCTACACACACAAGTTCTTGTAAAATGTTGGCCTCTAAGGTACAGACCGATTTAAGTCATCCCCTACATACTGCCTTATCTGAATGTTTATCAACCTTATCTACTAAGCAGAAGTACAACCTAACTTATTACTGCACACAAGCTTACCGCTGGTCAGTCACCTCTTACTTCTCGCGTCTTTCGCGAGACCCCAACTCTGTCATCACTGACATAACCAGTCGACTTCCAACTTGATTGCTTTGTCCTTATCCACCCGTTCTTTGTGGTATTGCTTTTCCACTTATTTGCAGTTTTTGGTATATTATCAAGGTCCTGGGTTTTGTGGCTGATTATTCACCCATGAAGCAAGTTTGCGACTTTACTTGACTTGCCATATTCTTATCGACCTCAGTACAAATGAAGCTTGCACATGAGGAAACTGTTGGATGTTTTTGTAGGTTTTGTTTGCTACAACCTGTAGATCTATGGAGAGAAAGTGGAGCTCCTAGATTGTTTCGGCAGCTGTATAGCAAATGTATCTCAGTTTCCTTTTCTAGTCCCTACTGAGTGTTGTTATTAATCCCGTGTTACCATGTGGGACCGGATGGGGTACCGTGAAATTAAGCTTCGCGACTCCATGACCATCACATAATAATGAGATAATGCATCGATACATGCGGGTGAATGTCTTTGACAAAGCTGCGGTATAGCAATTTGCTTTTCCTTATAGGTTTCTGAACCATTGTTTTCATAATGGGCTCGATTTTCTGAAAAGAATCTTAACAGCCGCTGTGGCGCTGTATCCTTTAATCATAAATTCTCTGCTTAATTGAATCGACAAATGACAGTTTAGGAGTAAATTCAAAATCAGATGCTAGATTAGCTTAAATTAAGGCATTATAACGATGTAGATTACTAGTAACTTCACTCAAAAGTAGAGAGCACTTCATTTTATGGGTATTCACACGGCTTCAATTCTGTGCTGAAGTGCGGATCTAATATTAAGTAGGTAGGAGGCGAAATGGCATAAACAGCACACTTGCCTCCCTTAGTAAATTGTCTGCGGTTCATGAATGATGAATAGTCCAATATTTGGTGGAAAGCATTTAGATTTTTTCCGCCATGCCAGATTTTAGTGATGAAGGTCAACTTAGTGGTTTTAAGAGTAATCAGATGATGCAAAGTGTGTATTTTATTATGTAGAGAGTGATAAGTGATAATCTGCAACTTTATAGCGCCTTGATGATGTGGGAGTTTTAGTTTTTGGTCATAATTTGGTGTATGATATTGCTGCTGCATGCCGCGGTGGTGGAGATGGTGGAATCTTCGGAGTACTCAGACCGCACTAAGACTGGTATACTTGCACTAGCTTTTGAAGTTGTTTGAATGAATATGCTGCAAGTGACTGGCAAGACCGGGGGCTAGATGTGACAGCGGTAGGTTGCAGCCGTTGCCAAAATACTGATGTGTTTGTGTTTTGGGTTGCAAATTTTGTTGGCCGAAAAAGCTACGTGGGGTAATGGGTGCTACAGGGTATGTTGTTAATCCATCCGGCTTTGCCACGTTGATTTAGTGATGCACATGTTAGATAACCAAACGGTATGAGATGTCTCAGTTTCTGACATTAAGTGTAT
Organism: Dicrocoelium dendriticum; assembly: GCA_944474145.2. NCBI lineage: Eukaryota > Metazoa > Platyhelminthes > Trematoda > Plagiorchiida > Dicrocoeliidae > Dicrocoelium > Dicrocoelium dendriticum. The sequence goes on from OX104059.1 coordinate 12,976,952, forward strand.
AATGATTTAATATCAGATGTAGCTGAGAAACAGAGAAGCAGTAACTAATGGAAGTCCGCGGAGGAGGATTTCCCTTACATACCAGAAACCAGGCGCCCCTTTGAAGTGAATATGTTCTATTTTGCTCATTATATTGTCTACTTTGAAGCAAGGAATACATAAAGCTAGAACTTTTCTTGTGCCAACATCACGCCGGAGAGTACCCGTTTCTACTTTTAGTTACGTTCCTATAAGTTATTTTTATGGGTTTGACTATTAACCAACTTACTATTTATACATGACGTAGATGGTCCAATGTTCATCTTGTTAATTTGGCTTACAGACTTGAGCGTATTTTCGTTCAAGAACTTATATATTGCAATTTAGTTGCACTATGAGTCTCAGCTGCGGCACAACTTAAATCCGGTACATCATTGCCGTTCATACAAACAATATGGGGATAAACTTCACCGGAAATACGGTTTTCAGCGTTGACTGTTCAGAATTCTTACCAGTAGGATTAACTGAAATATTTCCTTTTCTTTGGACCTTTAATTCCAGTGGCGTCGAGCAGCTATACTCAATGCAGATTTAAATTCACAACACGATACGAATGGATTCCGGTTAAGAATGAACAACTGGACAAGCGCAGTGACGTTAACTATCTGTAAAACCGCGCAAGAATTTCTGTCTGAATATTTCCAGTCTTACAGCAGCCCAGTCTGAGAAACCTATCAAAGGTGCAGCTAGAAGTGTATGCTTTAATTTATGGGTCGGGTATCTTACAGGATTATTTAAGACAAAAATTCAAAAGCCTTTAAACCTTTCTTTAACACCAGTGACAAAGATAATTATGAAGGTTTCGGCCAAAACCACGTGTTCAGTATATTGAGTATGTGGCGAGTTTAAAAGGTTCGCTGGTGGTGTTAGCAGTCTTACGATTAATTCCATAGCACACATGTTGTTCTTAAATTCTCTTCACCCCGTTTACAAGGAGGCTGTTTTATTGTATATCCTTGCTGATGTGTCTACTCTCTGAACATACCAGTCTGCAGTGTTGACACAACAGGTGTGGCAGTATAATCTCTTTTTTTCTTTCGTTTAGGAACTGATCTCCTTGTAGTAGCTGAGGATTTTATAGTCAATTTGGCTTGCACCACTCCTACTAAGGGATTGAGTCAAAATGGAGTTCAGTAACTTGTGTGTTGACCTATCTCTTTTCATGCTTCCACGTGTCTGTAACTTTTCCCAGTCATTTGCAGGCATAGCGCTTACAACTTCCTCCCAAAGTACACCACCATAAATCTCTCAAGACTGCCCTTAATGCTGCCTAATTGCATCCAATGGGCACAAGCAGTCCTAAAAGATAGGTACTGTGCTTTGAGTGCGTAACATCGAATCACCCGATGGTATAACAGATGAGTACACAGAATGGGATGCTATTAGCTGAATCGGGATCCGTCAGTTTACATGTGATATAAAGCGTCGTCCGCGCCCATCGGATGTAAGTTGATAGCGCTAAGGAGCATCTTGAGTGATATAGGAAACAGTGAGGTTAACTTAAGGAGGAAATCAAAAGCGTTATGATGCAGTTAGCCGAAAAATGTTATAGGATCCACAATTGCACTGAGAGTACAGATGACGAGATTTACATGGGCAGCGAAATAATAATGACAGCAGTGTGTGGTGATATAAACACTCCTCAAAAAACAAGGTGGATTTGAGCAGCTATATGTGTATGCATTAAAACATTATTCTCAAAATAGCAACCACAAAACAGGACTCATGCTTTTCCAACCAGTTAGCCCCTCAAATGAGCCTATTGGGTGGCGTTCGGTATATTGGTCGGTAAAAATGACAAGTGAGAGACGTACCAAATACGGGACAGTAGAGAAATTGGAGGCAGCTGGACCCAATGTATATTTAACAGGTTGCATATAATGGGAAGGGAATTAGCAAAGGCTGCATGAGCTGAAGGAATGAAGCATTGAAAGTAGTTGACCAGACCACAAAATCGACGGAGGTGTTTGAATGAGGTCAGAATTGGGAAGTCCTTAATTGTCTGGATCTAATCACACTTCTGTATACCGTTCAAATGAAACACAGATTGATCGGTAAATGTGATGAAATGGATATCCATGTGATCCAAGAACCAGCAGCCAAATGCATGTCGTTTCACTAGCTATCAATGGCACGAAACTTGCAATTGCATTTCACCATACTGATGATATATTCCTTCCTTTAATATCCGTTGAACAGCCTAAACGTTGGTGCCACAATGCTGGTCTATTGTACTGACGTTGAGATAGTTTTCGGTTATCTCGCGGAGAACATCGCAACCTGAAAACTCATCCATAGTAGTGCGAGGTCGATCATTTTTTTCGGCATTGCAAATAATACCAGTTTTTTCAAACTATGGCAAAACTTTCAGAACGTAACGTTCATGTACTTGCATCATCGGGCAGTCCTGCTGCGTTTAAACCGCACTGACCATAAAAGCGAAGATTCAGCACGTGCTGATCAACAGGCATGCATCCTAACTCCGGTTGAATGGAAGTCGCCAATTATCGTGCATCACAGTTATCCATGGCTGAGACACTGATCAAAAACGAGAATAGTTCTCCGCAGTAGCCTTCTGGTTGGGCCTAACCAAACAAATACCAAACAAATGCCAAAATACCATCGAACATTTGCATGAATCCCGGTCACACTTCCTCCATAGCAGTCGTCTAGCTAACATGTACACATGTTTACCTGACATACGGAAGCAACCTGGTCTCTCTGTCCACACACCAGTTTTCGTTCGTCGGAAGCGCAGTATGCATTTGTTCTATCCCCTTGGGAAGAGGGTTTGCACGCGCATGCAAACCGTGGGCACGACGCGCATGCATTCGTCCGTGCGAAGTAATGGTCTACAGCTCCATATTCTCAATGGAACAGTAGAACAAACTGGCTTGCTATGTAATGTCCAATGGTAACAGTAGCTATCATGTGGACAGACCGAAGTGAGAACTATCGCTTAGTAACTAGGCTAGACCCTAGCGATGAGACTGGATGTTAACTTGGTGCAATACTTTGTGGGCCTCAGTGATCCATCGAGCCATGCTGGGTGGTGCTTTCTGCAAAATCAGAGCCACGCATACCAGACTGCTCAATGGTTAGAGATTGGGCGCAATCAGTCATCTGGCCCTCCAGGTTAGGGGTCGAATTGAGGGTGCATTTTTACTCCATAAAACGGGCTCTCTGTAGTTTTGTACCGAAACCCCACTGTAGTAAGGTAGTTTGTCCAAAGACTTTTTTTGATAACCTTAATCGTTCTCCTGTCTAGGTCTGTGTAACCTAGCGGTATCCTGTCCACCTAGTACACTTTGACTTTTCCTCTAACAATCTCTTGATGCTCTGACCACCGCAGATGGTAATATACGGCGCCTTAACTGCCGCATGGAGCAGCGTGGATAGAGGCTAGGATGCTACTACTCAAGCCTTCCCGTCTTCTTCTTCCAAAGCTTGCGCATTTTCAACCTTATCCTCCGGCTCCCGCTGGCTCGTTCCATGCTTCCAAGTCGCGGTGGGTGGGTGGGGGCGGGAAACGGTGTCTATTTTTCATTGCGGCCAACGCACCCACAAACTGTAGTACTTTTTAGGTGAAAGTTGATTTCTACCACCAGCTTAACGATCTCCTTCGTTGCAGTAGAAGCACTGATACTATGGTGCCGGCTGATGATCTAAACGCCCAATCCGGAAAATTGTCCGCTGATGAGCTTCAGCTGGGCCGCAAAATTGATGTAGGTTTCCGGATTGATAACGGTGAGGGGTTGCTATGTCTGTCTGAAGATGCTCGTCTTTTTCTCTTGAGAACTAATTTTCGACCAAACTCATGTAAACTACTGACTAGTCACCTCGCATCAGCCATAGAGCCAAATCGATCACATCGCGATTAGTTACCGCTGGAGAGGCTGTGTCAGAAACTGTCGCTCGATTTGGAGCACCAGCGTGGACTCCGATCACCCATTTGTGTGAGCTGACCTTTGGGCGCGTTTTTGGTGGAGGTCTGCAATTTCACTTAGGGTGTATTGACACCACCAGGTGTTCTGAATGCGTACCAAATTACACTGGCATCCGGGCTGAGTAAGCACCTACTTAACACTGTCAAAGGTCACTGGTCGCATAGTCATCAAATGATGCGATCAGCAGGCATGACTTCATGCGACAACTCAAATTGCCGACCTAGACATTGGGTCATTAGAGTCTCCGGAACTTATGGATGATCGCTGCCGTATTCCGGTTGAAAGTGAGTACACTGAGACTCGCAAACGTCTTATGGTCAAAATGCGTGCTAGCATGAAGAAAAACCGCGAAGCCTGGTGGTCTAATGGTGCATCGGAAATGGAAAGTCGCTGCCGTTTGTAATCATCATGTTATTCCGTCTGATACGGGAAATGGGCAGCAGTGATCTGGTGTTGGCGGGACAATACGCGACTAGTAGAAAACCCATCCACATCCTGCCATTACGATTGTAGCATTGGACTAAACACTTTGCAAGGCAGGTTAACAGGTCAAAGTTGTTACTTTGTTTTCGAGCATTGATTGCTCTTCTCCATGGGCCGTCTCCTTCGATCCGCCATCACGTGCAGCAGTCGAAGGTGAGATTAGACTGTTGAAATTAAATAAGGCCTCAGGGGCAGATAGAATTCCGCCAGCCTTATTAAAATTAGGGTGAACTATTTTTATAGCTGATTTACACGAGTTGTTATTAAAACTTTGTCGCAAGAAACCTCCCGACAGACTACAGCCACTCCGTCATAGTACTAATTTTCAAAGAAGGCTCCCGTTCGGCATGCGGCAATCATAGAAAGATAAGTCTGCTCTTAATTGTCTTTAAGTTGCTTGCGTCTGTGTTTCTCCACAGACTGACTGGCGCACGTGAAGGCTTAATCAGCGAGGTGCAAGCCGAGTTTCGTCGAAGTCGGGTATGCATCGACCACATATTCACCTTGCGGTAATTATTAAAGCACCGCCATGTTTATTGGCGTCCCACTGATATAAAAGATGCCTTCTATTCGGTTGACCGATGTAACCTTTGGGACTGTCTACTAAGGAAAATTGTGCCCGAGAAATATGTAAAAATTAGCAGAGCGCTCTACGCGCATATTTTAAGCAGAGGGAGGGCTTAGGGTAAGCTGTAGCTGCACTTAAATATCTCCCGCGGTGTGAAATATGTTTGCCTGCTGTCACTCTTCCCATTTGACAAGGCCTTTGACGAAGTCACTAAAATGCGTTCGCCGGACACAAATTAAAAGGTGTGGGAGTGCTCCCAGTTGACCGACTCCCTGACTTGGAGTATGCCGACTACATTGCACTCATTGCGACAGCTCACAAAGTCGCCAAAATGCACTGGATAAAATAACTTCTGATGTCAGTCGTTTCGGACTGCAAGGTTCGCCTTGAAATGCAAAGTCCTTCTCCAAGATTGGCAGGGACTCACTTCTGTGCTGATCCTTGACGGTGAACAGTTAGAAGTCATCGAGAAATTCAAGTATCTCGGCAGCTATTTTAGCGCCAATGAGACTTAAGATGAGATCACGAATCGTATAGCAAAAGTTTGGGTGCTTTTGCCAATCTCCGCCACCTGTTGTGCCGGCGTGAGACCACTCTTGCTCTGGAGGACAGAGTTTACAATGCAGCCGTCCGTTCAACCCTCCTGTATGTTTGCGAAACCTGGCACATTAGAAAAGCCGACTATCGCTGCCTTCGAATATCAGCCCACAATACCGCGTGAGCAACGAGCGTTTTCGGCATCACGTGTTTGGTGCAGGAATAGCTAGTGAACCACTTAGAACTGTTAAATCCCCCATCAGGCTATGGTAGCTAGGTTACGTGTTTTTCATGCCAACTCACCGACTCCCGCGACGTGTATGGTTTGCGCGCTGTAAGAATAGGAGTGGAGGCCAGACTATGAGTCGCATTGTGAGTTCCTTCGTCCATTACTCACCCTTTTAGATCCCCACTCTAATGTTGACTTAACATGTAGTACAGAAGGTAATATTCAACATTATAATACCTTTTGAACTTCTCTGTAACATAACTTTTCTGTAGTTTGCCTTCTTGTATTGCGGCATATGACCTGAGATGTTTCTCACCTTCAACTAACATGTAATGATGATGATGATGATGATGATGAAGTGGGCTAGAAGTAATGGCAGTCAGGTGTTTAAATGGCACACCAAATTGTCGTTTGAATAAGACCACAAGAGTTCTTGTGGGACACAAGGAAGAATAAAGGTCTCTGCTTAGCTTCAAAAAAAGAAAATTGAAAAATTGAAAAAGCGCGGTTTGGGAGAGAACTGAGAGTGAATGATGAAAAAGAAGAGAGATACGAGGAACGCCCACAGCCAAGTGAAATGATAGTACATAGACACTTGTGATAATAAACCTGATGATCCGAATGCGGATAACGTAGAAGGATAGGTTTTCGCAACCGCTCCTCTTTCGGTTCATCGCCAAGCGAATGAGCAATAACGGTATCACTGAATCATCCACTTTTTGTCATTCAATTCTAGCTAACAAAGGCAAAAGACACTTGGGCATGCGCATTTAACCCTGTTGTTAGTTCAACCGCAATTGAATAAAATTTGTTTATCCAAAAGCACAATAATGCAAAAATTAGGAAATGAGAAACTAGAAGTGTGCACATGTCACTTTGATAATCGAGTAGAACATCAAATCAGTGGTGGCAAATTAATGGAGAGAATCATAGAAATTCGTTTCCTAGCGACAAAGGGGAATGTGAGGCCTATCTCGCTTTCACGGATAGTTGGTCAGTACTACCAATTGGGCGTACTTTCGAATGCTTGTGGAGAATAAACGCGTACATATTATTAGTCATCAATAAAATCAACTGTACTTGCCTACACTTTCTACCTTTTAATAATATCGTGCTATCAATAAGCGCAAATGAAAGACAGATTGCCACTGAGTGAAGGATCTTCGCCCATGGCCGTCCTAATGAGTTGTCTCGGAAGAATTTCCGTCACTTACACATTTTTCGTCTAGTTTCACCGTCTGTGATTCGATTTCTAATTATCTTCGAGGATATTTGCAGTCATTGATTTTGAGTTCACAAAGATTATTAAGGTTAGACTGGAACACATTTGCCATATTGGCCAGAATTTGTCACAAATATCTATAGGTAAACGATAAAAGACATAAATATGTTCATTCAGTGTGTTCTAACGGTCGCTCAAGCGGACATTGTTTGGTCAGTGGTGTTATGCCCGTAGCTACTTGCAAAACACAGTGTTTCTGCTTTACCCTAAAATGTTTTACGATAGTTCTGTTTAAGTTGTTTATGTGTTGTTTTCAAAATCAGTCGAAATGTATTTCATCAGTCTAACAAGAATCATTTTTTCAAGTAAGCGACGGGCTACGTCATCATGGGTAGCATTTGAGTTAAAAGGCCTACTGACTCTCAGAAATTTCCAATCTTTGATATAAATCGGTTTTCTATGCACTTTTATTGTGACCAGGTACTCCCTTTGACACAAGGGCTTCTTCAGTTCACGTGAACTAGTACAGATTTGGCCTGGCATTTATAGTACTTAGGATAATGATAGCCTGAGATAACCTGTGTTAGTGGAAAAAGATGGTTAAAGTTTCAGAGTCAAGAGGTCAATCTGATGGAAAAATAAGCATGGACCTATCCCAATTGACCCGCGTAGTGGGTCACTCACATTTGAGGCCGTGATAATGTTGTTCTTGGCTTTAGTCATGATAGTTCGACGTTCCCCGTCCAACCTGAGTCCATCTGTCAAAGCCGGTTAGGATAGCCCGCCAAGTGTCCGATAGTTCCACGCCGTGAATTCGGATTGCGTAATTAATGGTCTTGGCGATTGCTAACACACAAGCAATTAATATTTGATTATTTAATCTTGCATTCCGTCCAATGATCATTACATTGTCCTAGTGGATTGCGTGCCCCGAGTTCAGCACATGTACGGCTACCGCCGAATATTTTAGTGAGGCCTTTTATTCAGATTCAGTTTTTGGTGGACGCGATACGTATCATCTGTGTTCTGCTATGCTAGTATGCACTAGGATCTGTTTTTTGGATCCACGTTTGTTAAGTGCTAATAGTAAACCTTCAATTTTTGGTACATTACTTTTGACCGTTGGAGATATTTTGATCTTCGATTCCAAACCACGAGCTAGACATTGAGTGGGAACCACAACGTACACATGTGCGGCAATAAATTTGCACCAGACTAGTTGACTGTGCTGTAGCTGCAAGGAGAAAATATATGCACCTATTAAACACGTTTTTATTGCCGACATAATGCATAAAACATTTTATTACAACATGTATAACATGTAACATGTAAAACATTTTATAACAACTTTCCAGTATGTGAGGTTTCCCGTTCAGGTGAGTCATACCAAATGAAATATGTGCGCAGTACTTTGAGTCGTGATTCTTGTTATCTATCGTTGTGCCTGGCGTAATTGTAGTAATAAACCCTGAACCGTATGTGACCAGCAGTTTTTCATTACCAGGAGTCCATATGCCATTTTCCAAAACTTAGTATTCTAACAGCTAATGATTGAAATTGGCAGTTGAGTGCAACAAGTACAATCCAATTTATCTCTTGGTCTCAAATCTTGTTATGCAATTGAAACAAACCAAGCATGTTAGACGTACATATGCCTTGTACAACGGATGGAATTCGGGGTGCGTTTGACTAGATTGCGACAGTGAAGGTTTTTACACAGGCAAATTTTGAACATATTTATTTTCTGGCAAATCAACAAATCTGATTGAAGAGCAAGTGGTAAGTAACTCAAAAGTTAAGTTCACCAAGTATTTCATTAAGATTGTGTGCATGCATATATTCGTCTCAATATATTCTATTATGCATGATGAATAGTAATGAGAGCAAAGGTTTGCGCGAACATACCCTACTGCTTAAATATGGTCTAGCTAAATATTGAAAATAGTATTTTCTAAGTAAACAGAAATTCAACTACCAAAGACTCCGTTAAAATGTCAGTAAATACAAGCAAAACTTACTGCCAACAATCAATAATGTAAGGCTTTTCATTTCGCACAATTTGTTAAATGGACACTTCAACTCACAACACGTAATAAATGCAGCCAAATCAATGTTCTGAACTACCGCACACTATTGGTCTGCACTGTTTTTTCCCTTAGAACGAGCTAAATATTATTCAATTTCCTTTCGAAAGACAAAGTGTGTGGTACTAGCTTCAGGTTCAACATAGCAAGCTTGTATTGGTTGTGTGGGATGCATTCACTTCGCCAGTAAAACGGCAGCCATAGAGCAGGTGTTCAGCTCGCACCTAAAGATAAGACAAAGTAGCAAGTCTTAAGTTCGCTCAATGGCGTGCGTGTCGCATGCCACCTCAACTGAAGATACGTGTTGCATTGACCTTCTGGACCCGTGTGGTCCTTGATTATTACTCCCAGTGGACCAGACAGTAGGCTAGTCAGTCGTCCCATCTGAGCTGTGTTTTTCTGAAACAAAATTCCAGTAACAACCTCTTCGAACAAATTAGAAAAGCTACATTTGAGAACCGAAAGCCTATTTCGTCTGTCTCCATATGACATGTTTGTGTTTTCCATAGTTTTTGAATCGCAGCTTAAGAATACACCAATTTCCTGTAGAGAAGCTTGGGATCCAGATGTTGGCTGTAAGGTGCGCATTTTCCACAGGCATCACTCGTCCTATGTATGACGACTAAAGCGCTGTCGTTAAGTCATGCGCAGCACTCGATCTAGAAAAGTTCAAAAGCAAAGTGGATCCAAGGTGTGCAATGCTATTTACAAAACATTAATGATATACTATAACAAACCTCAATTGTAAGCGTTTAAACTAAGCAACAAATGCATTAACTAAACGCTCAACAAAAGGGTACCATCACACATTTGTCACCAACAAAATTGACGAACGAGAGATTGGATAAGTTACATAGCCGTTTCCGTGTGCGGGCTAATGATTGGAATGCGACACGTCAGTACGGTGAGTTGACACGTTTGACGAATGGGAGTGAGGTACCAAAGCAGCCTTCTGGTGAATGGTGGGCGATCAAGGTCATTGTGCGCTCGCACACATGCATGGGTCAGGAAGAATCGGATACACTTGCGTGTACACACACATGCGCATACACACAACGCGCCTGATTTGGCTTTAGGTGTCCGGCGAGTTAATGGGTAGGCGAAAATGTACACAATGGCTGCTGGTCGAAACAAGTCGAACGACAAGCAAAGAGCGTTGTTAGACGGTGGGAGAGTTCCTGCGACCTAACTCACGTTACGCTTAGGCTCATGGATATGCGGTTAAAGTCTTGCGAAAGCAGACAGCAGTGATTAGGGTGAGCTTCGGCCTCCGCATTTTTAGGTCTTACACAATAAGGGCACACGGCGAATGAATAAGCTGAGATGGATTTTTGACCTAGATAAGGAACAATGCATGCCCCGACAAAGTGACATGAGATATGCCTCTATTCGTAGGATACAACTGAATCAGATTGTCGTGACTCGTAATCTCGCTTTTGCTAAAAGAGTAGCAAGCGGGTCTAACATGAAGCCAGCTGCAAGCAACGAACAGCTCAACATGTGAAGAAACGTTAGAGACATGCACTCGTCCAGCGCCTTGCTAAAGCGAGGTGGAGAAAACGGTACTACCTGACACTTTAGAGCGTTCGCGATTTCGGAAAGAGTGGGATCCCAATAAGACAAAAGCAGTCCTCTAGCGAAATTTGGACGATGATTGCAGCCTGCTCAAAGAAAGCTCGCACGCACAATACCAAAAATTTGTTTAGAGAGCACAGAGATTTGCTAGAGTTAAAACAGTTATTTAAGTTACGCACTAGCGTCAATAACCATGCTAAGAGCAGCCTACATTAATGCAGCGGATCAAATAAAGAATGCGCTTATTTCAACTGTACGAAAGCGGTGTCTTGGCATTCGTTCCTTTGGAACATCAATAAACATGTTATTAAAGCGTAGGTTAGGGTATTATCAAAAAGCGACTCTAGCATGCTGTTATCGGCAATGAACTTTGCTGTTTATATTAAATGGATGACATACCTGACACTGAGCAAGTTCAGTTACAAAGGATGATGCATATGGAGTGCAACACGTTTCTTGTCATTAACGCACAACGTCAATAACGGGATATGTAGCTTTTGCTGGTAAACTAACTTCACGTATGACCGCTTGCGACAAGGCCATGTTTCACATCAAACGATATATAGAAATCGATCCGCTTTACTTCATATGAATTCTCCCAGTCCAGTCGGATTAGTTTCACCTAAATAATTTATCTGTAGAAAAAATCGGACTGTGAATTTACGGCTGTTCCATTTAACTTTTATTACCTTACTGGCGCAGCGAAACACATCGATATATATATATATATATATATATATAAAGTTAAGTCGAATCCAATTCTAAATTAGATGATGTTCGACAGGCTGAGACTGCAGTATATTGTTTCTCCGGGCCTGTAGAAGATATCTTATTTGCAACTGGCTGCGAGG
>OX104059.1:12988969-13028635 GCA_944474145.2 Dicrocoelium dendriticum
CATGTGTCGCCAAAGGCGTTTATTTACTTGAATTTTAGCTTCCCCAGAATGGGAGTCGGGAACACGCATTAGACCTTGTAACAAGTTTGTAGTTGTGTCCGTGTTTGATGTAAGACTTAGCAAGTGGCAGTGATTTCATCATGAAGAAGCCACCCAGAGAAGCCCTTGCATCCAATCTATTTCTTTTGCAGACATTTAGAGTTCTCTCTGATTTGGATGCCTCTGTTGCAAATTCCCAATTAATAAGCTTCAAAGCCCGTACTCATGAGTATATCCAAATATCCGCCAAAATGGTTTCTGGATGATGTCGTGCATACTTAACATCAGCAAAGCTCCTGTGCTTCGGGGCAAACCCCGCTCTCTGCAACATTCGAAATATACAAAGCAGTGAAGGATAACATGCACTATATGACAGCTGGCTTGTCATCAATTACGTTTAGACACCAAACCCAATTACCGGTGGCAAAGGCCGCGGAATGGCGACGTTAACCACTAAAGGTCAAGGCTACGAATACTGATGGATCCAATAAACATGCCCTAATACTGATGGCCAACGAGTTAAAACGGCAATCTATTGCACGTTCGGGCATGTGTAGGACTATCTGTATCGAACTTGCCGTGATGAACGCTAAATGAATAAAAGAGTGTAGAAGTTGTTATGGTTGGAGTAAGGACAACGCGCTTCTCACAAAGTGATTTGTCGCAAAAATCATTTTGCTAATTTGAGAGGTTGCAACTATATACCACTTAACGACAAAACTGGTTCGCAGCAGGTAACGCATCCGCACTGGCGAGAATAAACCGGGTATTTATGTATTTACTTAATAGAGATTTTATAATATTGCTGAAATACGATGGGGCACCATGACGGCGTTAAGGAACGTACCTGTGCAGTTGCATTGAAATTAGATAGATGGTATTGCGGTGTGTTTGCAAGCATAATGAAACAATCCTGCAGGCCAACCAATTTGATCTTAGAAATTATGTAAATATAAATAAGGTCGTTATACTTAAACACAACTCGTGAGGAATTGTGTGTTGTTGATTTAAGCTTACACAAATGATTTCATTAATGACATGCAAAATTCGAGCAAACAATTTATAGGAATAGGTGTCATACTGACGATGCTGTCGTTAACGACGTAGCGATTGTATACCCATTGGAATAATCGGCTCGATTCAAGTATGTATTATGAATCCTACTTTAATAGAAACGAGCGTTAACCAGCTGTTGACTAGAGGCCAACGTGTTGTTGTACCTGGCAAGCAACACTGTTGCCATTTGTCGTTGCCTGTTTAATGTGAATAGCTAACATACAAGTATGGGACATATTGCGAATGCCAAGCAAGTCAACGAAAGAAAAGTTTCGCACATCCGTATTGGAGCATATGTATGAATTTACGTTATAAGACAAAAAAAGAACATTCCTTTTACTTGCTATGAATGTCTTTACAACATTGAAGAATGATTACAAGCCGAAAATATGGGCAAATAATCCGAAAATGCACCACCCTCCTTATAATCAATTATCCTCGAAAATAATCAAAACCACAAACGAAACGCCGCGTGGCGTCACAGCAATAGCAAGTGAAGTCGTCACCCCGACGGCGATGCACCCTCCTCTGTAAGGGCAGTAATATTCAAGACAGTGCAGGATGTGTCGTTCTGTATCGCAGTTGGATTTCAATCCATTATGGGTGGCTATCGTCCCACATGGCTCAGTCCCATAGGTCACTGCTGACTGTTGCCAGCTACCATTTGTTATGCGTTCGAACCGCAGCAACGGACTGATTGCATGCACACCAATTGCAAACACAAATAGGGCAAAAGCATCGGCTGGTGATTTTTCAGATTAGTAACGCATTATGGCAGCTTGTAGTTAATTGCGAAAACCAAACAAAAGCATTCCAAATCCGTTTACTCATTAGCCGTATTGTTGTTAAGCTTCAATGAACTTCCGCTTTTCACCACTCAACACGAACTTCACTTGCATTTTTGAACATTTTGTCAAACAATGCAGCCTGTCGATGAAGTGAGTCCAAGAAATCAACGACCAGTTCCATTTGTTACATAACCCGTCACATCATGCAGGTGTATTTATGTGTTTAAATCCACCACCTAGGACGCAACAGAGCATTGGCATTTATGCATCAAAAATTCGTACAGAAGAACAAAACTATGATGTTGAGAAAAATTAATTTTTCGATGTTCCTCCTTACAATTAAACTTACTTAGTAGTATGTGTAAGGAAGAAGGCAACGGATTGCTTAATTGTGATAACCAATGTTTCTAATACGCCCGTGGACATCAAAAATTCCAAAAACGCATGCAGTAGAACACGTTTGCTCCCACTGCGTCTAACCCGTCCTTCTCGAGGTTAGGTACCTTTGTTCACAATTGTGCAAGTGAATGTTGCTTTGAAAACTTTCACCGAGTGAGTCATCGCATATACTTTATATGCATTAAAAGAAATTAACATTGCTGTGCGAGACGCTCATAAGCTTGTAGAAAACCGTCGAGCTGTCAACAACCAGCGGTCAATGAACAGTGAACAACAAATTTATACGGGGTAAGGAGAGTTTGCGTTACAATTCCCATTGGATAATTGGTAGGGATATCGAAATTACAATGATGGTAATAATGCTAGTAAAACAGTTAGTACTTCAAATTTGAATATAAGTACTCAACTTTTGCTCCACCGTAGTCTTGCAAACTGCTCAGATGCACGGCACCCGCAGTTAACAACCAATAATTCCATGGTAACTCCAGGCGTAGGATGAAGATGTAGTGCTAATTGACAAATCGTAAGCGGGTGAGTGCATCATCTAACCGTCTTTTAAATACTGTTAGTGTCGATGTGGAGACGACCGATTGTGGGAGTGAATTCCACGGGTGACAGGCATGAATGGAGAAAATATTTCTGAGGCATTCCAGGCGGCTATACTGTACAGCAAGTTTCAAATAGTGTCCCCTCAGGTTTGTAGCATTGCTGAGTTGCAGTAAAGGAGGGCGCACATGATGTGGGATTCGCAGATTCAAGTATGCCAAAATCAGGTCAACCGGTATTCTGCGATAGCTTCCACTGTATACCCCAATCGTTGCAGCTTCTCCTGATATGAAAGACTGCGCATTCCAATTAGGTTCTTAGATGCCTGATGTTGTGGCTGCTCCAGTGCATTAAAGTCGTGGTTTAGCCGTGGATGCCAGACTTGAATTGCGTCTTCGACAAAGGGGTGAACATACGCACTGATCATTTGTCGAAATATGGAGTTGTTTATTTGTTCAAATGCCCGTCGCAACCGTCCGTTGTTTTAATTGCCAAGCTTCGAGGACTTTCCGGATTGCCTGAAGCAACCCAAGTCATCTGGAACCAGGACACCTAAGTCACGTTCGACAGCTGCTTAGTGCAGTATATTGGTTCCGAGCCAGTATGAGTAGTAGCTATGATGTAGAATGGAAAATACATTGCATTTACTGACGTTACAATGCAGTAAGTTTTGGATTGACTACTGATATACCATATCTACGTCACTCTGAAGCAGATGCTGGTCAGCCTTTGCCTTGATCCTGGGTCAAATCTTGATACATTTGGTAAACATTAGGAAATTTGAAGCGATGCCCTCTGCCAGTTCTTTACAAAACATTAAAACAAACGTGGAACTAGAATTGAGTCTTTCAACACACCACAATCGACTTGTATAAGATCCCATAAACAGCTCCGACCACTACTTGCCGTTGAAGTAGAAAGTTGGCAATCCAGCTTCAAATAGGCTCGCAGAACCCGTACTGCTGGAGCTTGCAGAGTAGTATCCGAGGGTCTAGGTGATTGAAAGCCCTGAAAAATTCAAAGTAGATCACATCAGCACCTTACACAGCGTCAGCAGACACGGTCCAACTCCTACCGGTGGTTAGTAATTTCGCTTTACATGACCGCTGTCTACAAATCCGTGCTACTGAAGCGTGATGTTTTTACAGTTTTGCAGACGGCACACTAGTGTATCGGCCACTATTGATTCAATGAACTTGGAGAGCATAACAAGAAGCGATACTGGGCGGTATGTGGTGGGATCAGTTCTGCTTCCAACTTTGTGAATCAAAGTTATTATTTCAAGCTTCCACATGGCGGAAACTTGATTTTGTTCTAAGCAGCGCTGGAAAACTGAGCTAAATTTCTTGCCAATTGGCTTGCTGCTGCTTTCACTGTCTCTGAACGCATGAGCTCAACACCCGGCGAGGTGTGTGTGCCTAGGGACGTCAGCTTTTGCAATATAGCCTCTGCGGTAAAAGTGATTTGGGTTAATCCTGGTGAGGAGAAGACAAATGTTGGAAGACGGCTTGGCGAAGGGACCCTGTGAAACGTGGGGGCATATTGCATCCGCAGCGCGTTTGCTGCTTCCATAGACGTTCATGTTGCGCCATCAGCCGTCCTGATGGAAGAAAATCCTTGACTCAACTTGCCTGGGCAATTGACGTGCATGTAAAGCAGGTTGTATTTAGCACTGAAGGTTTTCGCGATGTTCCGCTGAAAGGCGGTATCGTCTTCTCTTAGCAGTTGTGCACAGTGGTTACGTTGGGCTAGTAGCTGCCCCAATTTTCTGGTTTTGGAGCTTCTCTCTACACTCGCCATGTTGCGTTGCGTACTATCATCCATATTCGAGTTCTGTTCCCAAAGAAGCAAAATGAGTTACCCTTACTGCAAACACATTTCTCTGAAGCCTTTGTAATCAGATGATTTTACTTGTTGTCGAACTCGAGCCAGGTGACTTCTGGGGTTCTTCGGCCAAGAACGACAAATTAGTATCGCTGATGTCTTGGGCTACTCGAGCGTAGCTTTAATGTTTCGCACAGTTTCATCCTTCTCATGCCGATATTCCTCAATGCAGACGAAGTTGTAACTGGTGACTGCGTGATCACTGCAATCCAACGGGCAGTCAAAGACCAACATATCAATCATATGCTCTTCGTTGGTAAGCACAAGATCCAGCACAGATGGCTAGCTGCCTGTTCTGAACTGAGTGGACCAAGTGGTATTATAGTTAAGATAAACATTGGTTACGAGATCTTGTAGATCGGATATGAATTTTTCTCCGATCGTGACAGGAGTTTCTACAAAATGTACATTGAAATGACGCATGTTAAATATGTGAATGTACTTTGGCTGTACACTTCATCTTAAAGCAGCCGCTAAGTGGTAATCGGTTTCGAGTGTAGATTTAGGAGAGCAGTTCACCAAGATAATAAGGCATTTTTCCTACAAACATCAACAAAGAGAGTTAGGCAACTGCAAGTCTGAACCCGCCACGGCTTCGCACTCTAGGTCGCTTTAGTAATACATTATTACTTCTCCTTCTTTTGTGAGTCTATCTTACTGGATCAGAGACATGCCCGATGGCGAAAATTCAGCGACCGTCATTACCCTGTGTAACAATGTTTCGGTGATACCAATGGCATCATATGACGTAAAAGCTTGGCGAACTTTCAGTTTGGCCACTTGATTAAATCGACCCAGAACACTCGTATAGAGTAGGCCAGTTTCTCGGTCTCTAGGAGCCTGCTGATGGGTGAAGGGGGCAAGTGTAGGAAAATGCCGACCGATGGGACGTCGGCAGTTACTCGTCTTATTTGATGGGATAAGGATACTTCGTTTGAAAATTGATTCGGCCAAGGTGATTCTCAATCTTCGTTTAGACCTACGTCAGAATCAATTAATGCAGCAGTAAACAAACTTTTCTGTGCATTCGTCCGTGCGCTTGTTGAGTCAGGGCCGTCATATTTAATATGGTGCAAATCTTTGCGACCTTCAACCGAAGTTCAGAAGGATGACATTACCGATTTCACCGCCATCAATCCAAAATATCCGTTGCTTGTTGCTTTGACGGAACTATAACTTTTAGGATTCTAGGCGGCACCCTCTTTTATTTGGCAAGATATATATCTTGGTGAACGATAGCGCCACATTATTACCCAAAGAAAGCGTTTCTCAAATGAACCGCCACTGTTCTAAATGTTGATTTCCGGTCTCTTGACAATCGTTAGAAGGATGTTCTGGCCCGCCCTATATTAAGCTTGTGTTTAGGCGTTCATGCTTGCTGTGTCCCTCTTCTGTGCTTCTTTCTGATTATCGTGCGCACCAGGGGACATCAGCATAGATGCGTATTCCACAGGATCCGTGTTTAGTGCGCTTGCAGAGAGCAAAACTTTATCCGCGTCGGCGCAGCACTATCCTTTTACTAAAAAGTCTGGGTTCAACGTACTGTAGTGAGTTCGGATGCCAAGTAATTCGTACTAAATTTTAAGGGCTTGGATTTGACACTCAAATGTTTGCAAGATGAATTCCACTGGTTCCGGTCGTCATATAACCTAACAGCTAACGGATTACACATATTCCCCATCCGATACTCCGTTTTGTGTAACAGCCTCACTGACACAACCAGGCCTTGCACAAATGCAAGTACATTCCGCGTTTAGCTTGGAAATTTACTACACCAAAACGATTTAATTAATACCTTTCCATCAGCTAAAGCATTAGGAGAATTCTCACTGCAGCGTCTGTGACCCTAAATCCACTGGGTCACCTCACTCCCATAAGTGTGCAAGCCTCAAACACGCCTGCTTTCACTTCTTCAACCATAGAGGCTACACTTGGAGATTCAGCCATGACAAAGACAGCTCAGAGCCGTAGGAAACCCGGTGCAGATAACAAGGATGTAACGTACGCATGGATCGCCTCAACAAACACACTGGGAGGAACACACATAGGTCCATCTTCAGTACCGAGCACGCGTGGCTCAAAGCAGTTTTCACCGTCAAATCTAGTGATGCCCTCTAAACAACCCGAATTTCTGACAAAAAGTATAAAGCCAACACTCGATAGACAAAAACAATGCTGCGTTAACTCTCGTGTGCACCAATGTTCACGAATCCAAATCTGGCAAAATAAAAGGTAAGTTGCAAGACGATCGCAACCAGTGGAGTTCCATCTGCGAGGCAATTAACATTCGCGTTGGGCCTGCAATGCTGCAACGCGTAGAGCGTCACCCGACCTCATTGCACTCTGGTGAACCTCGAATTCTTCGAGTAACACTAAACTCAGCAGATGAGATAGAGGCTGTCCTGCTCTCAGCAGTTCGTCTCCGCAACGCACCGAGCGGAGGGCGCATATTACCTGATCTACCTTAAACAGATCGCCGAAAAGAAACAGTTGAGCAACGCGGCATTGCTATTAGTGATATCAGGAAAACTCTATTTGTTCATAGAGTTCCTGGGCTACTGCATTCTTCTGATCACGATTCACAGAACACATGTCCTAGAGCGGTGATGCTACATCCGCGAAGCACTCTCTGTTGACAATGTTATTGACAAATCCCTGACAAGAGTTCCGTCGTCATCTAACTACAAGGGCTGCGGTTCAAGGCTATTGAAAGTAATACTACACTCCGAGGGAATGACGCAAGTTCTTTTGCATAGCTGGTTAAAGTTTCGAGCTAGGTTACCAACAGAGATCCGGCTAAAGGCAGCAGGCGAACAACCAAAAGTCGGAAGCAATTCAGTGGAACTTGCAAACGCTACAAATTATTATTTGCACAGTCCTGCGAAGAGACCGACACAACAGCCCCCACTGCACACAGGAGGACCGAGCACAGCACGAGTGAAACGACTGTTTAGAAACGTTCAACAATGCCATGCAACACGACTGAAATACATAAACCAAAAAACGATTAATGGCCGACCACCTAACGGCCGGCTTAAAAGCAAACACAAACTTGATATCTATCAATGAACTCCTAACAAGGAAAGCCGTATCTTGCATGCTCACAAACGTCCAAGGCTTTCCAAGCAAGTTGGCCGAACTTAGAGAACTCTATGGCTCACATATACATGCCTAAACCCTGAGATAACCGATTCTGAGATCAATTTACCCGGTATGTCGCTACTTCGGACCGATAGAACCGGAAGGGGAGGCGGTGTGATTCTTTGCTATAATACAAACCTCCGCTGTGAAGTTATCGATCACCCAGAAATCCGAGCTCCCGATTCGCTTTGGTGCCGTCTATGGGTGCGAATCAAGGACACATGTCTACTAGCCGTGATGTATCGCTTACCAAGCTCAACTTCGGAAATAGACTCCAAACTGAACCACGTTTTTTAGTTTGCTTTGAACAAGTCCTACACCCACATTCTTATCGCGGGAGACTTAAACATGCATGACATAGAAACGCCAGCAAACAAAGGTATGCAGTTTAAAGCCTGCTTGCAAGAGCTAATTGCTAGCCACCCTCTATACAAGCACGTAACCTCTCCCACCAGATTTCGAACTGCTAACAAGCCGTCGATACTGGATCTTGTGCTAACTAACCAAGAACTCATGGTTGACGGGATATTTACAAGAACGCCACTGGGTCGTAGTGATCATGTTACTCTACTCTTTGCCTGTATATGCTATGCGGTGTACCCTGAAATGTAGGATGATAAAATGCATACTGACACGCAATACAATGTGTTGTCTAAGCTTGTTAAGGATACATCTTGGACTTTTTTAACCGAATGCCCCCGGATATTACCTGGGAAACATTTGCAAGGACGTTTAGCAAACTGGTAGCGCACGCACCAGAACAGAATTCCTTCCAACACAAAAACAAGCGTAAGTCATTTCTGAGGAGCAGAACACGTAAATGTATGTCCCGGAGGGATTTGGTTTGGCGAGATCACCAGGACAGCTTGAGTAACGAAATCTGGACTGCATACGTGAAGCACGGTATCTTCTGTGTGAAACTAATCCGCGAAGACAAGGCCACTCATCAAGAGAAGTTAAGGAAGCGATTCTGCACTAACCGCAAACTCCTGTACAGGCATGTTAAAGGTCTTCGTAAGGTAAAGCGAGGGGTTCCAGCGCTAGTCACGCCTGATGCGTGCACGCGATCAGCAATGGATGCAGCTGATCTCCTACGGCTTCATTACTCCCAGACGTTCCAGCAGGTGACGAGCACAAACATTCCCCATATTTCTAATACTCCACCATCTGGTTTAGAAAACATCATCTTCACTGCGGAAGCTGTGTTGAAGAAGTTGTTATCCTTGCGTATCCACAGTTCTCCAGGAGCTGACAACATCCGACCAAACGCTCTACAGGCGGTAGATAGTGATCTAGCAGAATCACTGGTTGTTTTCTATCAGCGATGTCTAGAGGAGAACCGTATTCCACTAGTATGGAAGCGAGTGTCATCACTCCTATCCATAAAGGAGGTAGCTGCACTGATCCTACCAACTACCGTCTAATAACACTACTTCCCGTACTATCCAAAGTTATGGAATCAATTATCGCAGACGCGCTTATGCAGTACCTGGAAAGCCACAATCTACTATCCCCAGAGCAACATGGCTTACGTCAAAGGCATTCGCGTAATACCAACCTATTAATTGCACTTAATAGCTGGACTGAAGCTGTTGATGAGGAAGTAGGAATCGATGTCACCTACCTGGATTTTACAAAGGCGATTGATCGCTTAGACCATCGCATTCTCCTTCAGAAGCTTTGGAATTCCGGCATTGGCGACCCAATCCTGAGATGTATTGGTACTCTTCTAAAAGAACTACGGCTAGTGGTGAAAGTCCGAGAATCATTTTCTCATGCAATCGATGTGGCGTATGGAGTACCACAAGGCTCGGTTCTTAAACTTCGTCTATTCTTGATGTTCATTAACGATTTGGCGAGATCAGTTACTTCCGATTTCCTATTTTTCGCTGATGATATCAAGATATGGCGAAGGATCAGAGAACCGGACGACCATGAACGGCTCCAGTGCGATCTTATCACAGTGTCGAACTGGTCAGCTCGAGACGCCCTACCGTACAATGTAAGCAAACGTCGCGTTGTACAATTACGCCATAGACATAACTGCACCTATATACTTGGGACAAACGGATTGCAGAATAGCTCCCTGGAACGTGACCTTGGTGTGATCGTACAGAGCGACCTCAACTGTTCAAAGCAGGCTTAGGTAGCTGCGAAGAGAGGTAACCAATACGTCGGCATGCTGCGAAGAGCATTCGGGAGATTTGACCCATCAATCTTCCCAATGATGAACAATTCCTGCCTGCGCCCGCATGTTAAATACGCTATCCAAGCTTGGCAACCTTGGTTGAAGCGTGATCTAGAAGCGATAGAAGACCACACCGAAGAGCAACAAAGAATGTCAAGGGCCTGCGCTATCACTCTTACCACCGAAGGCTGAAGTTGCTGGGAATTTTCAGCGGACGTTATCGAAGGCTGCGCGGCGATCTCATATTAGCGTATCAGATACTGAGTGATCCCAACCACGTATGCCGCCATTTCCCAAAACTTAGCCACAACACGCAGTTCAGTGGTAACTGCCTAAACTTGAAAGACCAATATAGCCGTCTAGAGTGTCGAGGGAAATACTTTTCCCTTCGGGTTTGCCAACCCTGGAACGCACTCCCAGACTCAGTTGTATCCTTTCATATCTTGGATGTTTTCACCAAACGACTAAATGTTGCGCTTAGCTCAAAACATTTTGTTAATTAAACTCTTCTTTTGGGGATTACGCCAAGCATGTTTTCAACGGGATTTATGTATCAAATGGACCTAAGTGAGCGACCATGTTTTACTTGTCTCATTCCTTACCTCACAGATCACTGCACCTCAGAGTCTTTCTGAACGTTTACGCTCGATAATTTATTTTAATTATACACTGACGTTAAATATCAAACTATTCATCTCGGCAGACGTCCGATAATTGACACAGACATATTTTTATTTCATCTTATTCACCTCAAACATCCTACGGGCCGTGTCAAGCAATTGCTTGTTTCCCGTGATAAATCATTGTTCAATCATTGTTCATCGTTCATATAACCAGTGACAAAATATAATAAAAACTAAGAAAATATTGCATGGTTCCATAATATCTTGATGTCACACACCTCAGAATACATATATCAGTCATGCCATAGAATGATGATTATTTTAGCCATCATCTGTCTCCAATACAGTGAGAGATTTCGCACAATCGTGCAATACACTTATTATTATATGCATAGATCTCGTTACATTGTGTGCGAATACACGTGCTTTGCTTATTGTTAAACCATCGATAATATCCCCTCATCATTCCATAACAATTCAACAACTGCCATTCTCTCAGCATCTCAAGCATGTTTGGTCGCGCCAAATGTGTTCTATATATATCATTATCAGTGATTGTTAATGATAATGAGGAAAAAATACGAATGTAGAGAGCTGCCCTTTTCCCCTTTCTTTATGTTCTTCACATTCAGCTTTAACGATTTAAATGTGCACTACTCCTATTGCTCAAATCGTATTGCCCATCACTCCAGCATATCTACGAAGTAAGTTTAAACAACCCTTCAGGTGGCACCAATTGATTCATCGCTTCTCCTTTTATGTGCATGTAGATTTATGCAATCAATTTATCAACCAATAAAACCGTGCAAACCCCTGTGTGAAACACAGCGTTGCACGGCAAAATACTCATAGAACAACAACAGTAATTTCAAAGAAGCAACAAATGTTCAGCTTACCTCTTTATGGAATTATTTTATTCAGCCTTTAGTTTGAAGAAAAGCCGACGAATTGTTTACTTTTTATGATGCGCTAAAAAATGTCTGCAATGCGCCCGTACATGCGGACAGGCTTTTCGAAATAATTAAAAATAATTAGTAGCGTGAGAGCTAAATAAAAGGACGATGGTTCTTTCCGAAACAATCTTTACTATACGTGTTCTGTATAACTTCTGCACAACCCAATGAAAAATTCCTCTTTAATTTGGCACTTCCGTACACACAGCTCAAATGGTGATTGCATAAAACGGATAACTCAGGTCGTTAAGCAGAATCCGCAGTGGTTGACCAATTCTAATTGACTGCCGCAGTTATGTTGCATGTCGTCACGAACTACCGCGACCTCACTTGACTCAGTGACGAATGCGCTGCAACAAAATACGTTACCGTAGAACAAATAACACTTCTATTGGATTAATAAAATTGCTTACGTTGCGAGCGCTTGCTTCATCTTTTTGGTTGCCAATTGTGAAGCAATCGATTACTTCTCTACAAGTTCATGATTATGGAAGTCAATCGTATATCGGCATGCATAAAGTTTGCATTAATGAAAGAAGCAACCTAAATAACCATTTGCACGATTGGTAAACGACACTTTTTATTTCATTCAAGAAATCAGGAGACTCCAAATATTCGAGGATCGCATTTGGTTCAGATTTATCTGACAAGATATAAGTTGTATTTGAGTTTATGTGCCACGAAATGTCTATTTCGATGCGTGATATATTTAACCATCCGTTAATTATTTCAAATTGTGCTTCAACGCGAAATGCATGGCCTGCTTTTTTAGTCGCACTGAGGCATATTGTGTGAGAGGATTTGCTGGGAAAACATTACGATTTTTGGTAGGCTTCTGTAACATAAGCTCTCCATATTCTTCTGTCTAAACAAGAGTTAAGATCAAGCTTGGCATTTTGCCTAATCAAGCAGGCCGGTTTTGTTTGGTTACAGCTTGAACTGGTCATATCCAGCTAAAATAGATCCGGAAGCATTCGGATCATGTAGATTGAGACTAGTCAAATTATACCAATAGGTATTGAACTTTGTTTGAATTCATGTATATTTCTCGCTTGATACAAATTGCCTGTTAGTGTACTAGGAGAGCTTATTGGATCGATTCTATTCTAAACCCAAATATTATCCACCTTTGCCATGTCAATGTCTAGCAGGGATCCGTATCGGAATAAGATTTGAAAATAACCATATGCAGCTTGTTGCTTCAGCGCGAGACGGTTGTAATTTTCACGCAGCCACTTAAATTTGGCTTCATCTATTCACACTTGAAAAATTTAATTTGCTTGTTCTCTGAAACTATGATACTCGATTTACAATTTTGGGTGGCATGTGTTTCGGCTCTCCAAGTATTCAGCGACTTGTTTCACATGGCAGTTTCTCCATGTAGTTAGAGGTGGACGGTCAAAGTGCATCTGGACCCCGGTATATATGTGCGAATTCGCAGGAACATGCACATAGAAATATGTCAATATATGACGTAAATGATTATTCTGAATCAAATTATTCCACCTGTCTTAGCAGCTAGTTCGAAAGAAGAAACAGCATTTTTATCCAGTTAGTGTGATTGACCGACAGACTGGCACTGATTGACTGACTTCTATGCACATGATCGTGTCAGGGAGATATATTCCGGTCACAAATTGGTTACACAAACATTTCGTGCCATGCTTAGTACGCCCAAACTATGATATGAAGCTACGGAAATAGATACCGTATTAGTGTGGAAGGCATTTTCAACCAGTAAATGACATTCACGCGATGTGTCGTAGTTAACGCAGAATAGTTTGCTTCTGTGCGACTGAAACCATTTGGGAATGTGTGGCACTGGGAAAGTTCATGATTATGTTACACTGATATCCTCACAATAGCTATATGGGAGAATTTGGCAAAAGTTCCCTGTTTTGATACAAGCATTCCAGAGTGTAAATGCAAGATTATTGTACGTTGTCCAATCTGGTCATTGAAAACTTAGTTGGAGCAAGGTAGAAACAAAATATAGGATTACAAATTCTAATTTGCGTGCCACTTTGCTACAGCGATTAATAACTTGCAGCGTAATTTTGTCAGCAAATCCCTGTTTTTGGTTTTTGAGTACCGACAGTTTAAATGAGTGTGTATACTGCCGTCGTGCGCTTCATGATTCCACACCAGCATTACAAAGAGAAACTTCAATCGGTTGAGACTGGATTGCTTTCATTCCAGTCTATTTTGCCCATCGAGTATAATTCAGGTACGAAATGTTTTACTAGGGCCTGAACAAATGGTGCAAATAGCTGCGTACATCGAATGAAGAAGGGAACGTTCGTAGGTTTTCTCCTATCATAAAAAGAACAATAATGATGTACTTTTAAAAGTAAAGAAAGTGTCATGAAAACAAGATTACAAACGTCAACTTCCGGAAAGATGTGGGTTTATAGACACTAGCATTTAGATGTCTGCCAGAGTCATATAGCAACAAAGAAGTATGAGAGCAACACCCGAGGTTAAAATTGCGAAATTTGTGTTGCTGAAGTAAATTGAGGTGTCTCTGTCCAGTCTCCTGTACAAATGTTTCTCAAAGCTGCGTAAAATTTCCTGCAGTATTGTTGCGGAAATCTAGTATTTGGTAGTGCTACCACATTGAGCTTACCTGAATTCATGTTGATGGCGATGGCATGGTGCAATTTTGCATGGATGAAGCTGTTTTACAAAATGCTCATGCAAAAGGTTGTTGTACAAATGTGGAGTAGAAGTGATTGTCGAAATGTCAGTCACTGCATGTTAGTGCATTGCTCGTGCTATATATATTAAGGTAGTTTGTTCACACTGTTGCCTAGTTTACTCACATTGGGTTTGCATTTTTTGCTTTGCTTACCGCGAATGCTTGCGGCCCGTATATCTAGTGCCGGTCACTGAGGCGGATATTTGAGCAACGTTGGCATTAGATTGGTTGGTTACGTGCGGTGTGCTATAAATCAGGATTATAAAGTGATGTTACCCGGCAGACGTGCGGTGAATCGGTTAAAATATTAAATATTTCACGTAGATTTCATGCACCGTGTAAATGCTTTGGCATCCGAAAATTAATTGGTGTCTTAGGTTGCCCACGTAAGAAAACCTGCGTTTCTTATCAGTTGTAGATATGTAGATATGTCAGTTATCAAGTAGATGCAAATCTGCTATTTACGGAGATTTGGCCATATGGTTGGCGGCATCCGGTTTCGGATTTGGCTGTCAATGTGGCCAACCACAGGACGCCTGCGCCTACAGATGGACCACGGTTGGCTTGCGCTGCACCACCCACAGCTCCATCCACACACCCCATATTTAGTGTAAACCCGAAGGAATAAGACCGGGAGGCATGCGGATGGGAACCACGTTTCATCAACGGAGCCGGCCCACCCTCTTTCACAGGCAAACACAAGCACACTGTATTTGGGAATCAAGCGCACACAAGGCGGTGGCTAGACCGTGGTCTGCTCCACACTGAGTGCATGGAACCACACTTTGATCCTAACACGGCCACAAGGACCGTGCACCCCGTCCCCTCCAGCAACGACTAACAGTCACCTGGAGCCAGTATGGATGGGGTAGTGGGTAATAGACAGGTAGGCACCTTGTCAACATGCACATCAAGCGCAGCCACACCGGGGATGTCAAACAACAGCCAAACGCTTGGAGAGAGAGAGAGAGACAAAGAAAATAACTCGATTAAAACATAAGGAAACGGTGACATAAACCTTAAGTTAATGAGCATATGGAATAAGTTGTTTACAGACGAACCCTAGATAAGTTCACGAGGTCAGAAAGCATACTTTACGGAAATGCCACAAACACGAAACCGTTATGAAAATCGAATACAGTTGGCGTAAGCTAGGTGTGCAAGTTTAATGGAATGGAGTAAAGTTAGACATTTATATGACAAAGAAAAGCATTAAGGCAAAATTGAAAACCCACCACCTGAAATAAAGAGACTTAGCATGCAAGCACGCGGTTAGTAAATCGGATGCAGCGTACCTACAAACGCTGCGCCGGTGCTGCCTATGTTCTCTGCAGAACCCGTCGTCGCTTCGGTAGTAGTCCCGAGTGGCCTCGCTCATGGCTCACTAAGCCTGCCTGACTCAGGCACTCGCTACCGCATGTTCTACAGCACCATGCGCTCGATGTCGATGGAGTACAACCCATCGGTGATTGAAGCTTCCGCACTTGCCGCTTCTTCTCTGCATACATGAGGGCTTTCTCCCGCACTTCAGCACCTGCCTTCGTAATTAAATCGCGCCATGCATGCCGATCAAACGCCTTCGATCCCCATGATCTGCAATCAAGGTTAGAACGTGTGACGCTCACTTTGATCATGTCCTGGTAACGTAACTTTGGCTTCCCGACGTGCCGCTTCCCAATACTTAGCTTACCGTATAAGAGTTGTTTCGGTATCCGCGTCGAATCCATACGGCTCACATGACCGATCCATCTCAGGTGTCACAACAAAAGTATGCAGTCTACTGCATACGTCCCACTTCGGCGCAACACTTCCGTGTCTGCAACTCTTGCGCCCCAAGCGATGCGTAAAATTCGTCGCAGACACTGCTGATGGAACCGCTCGAGATATCGCACATCCCGACGGTACATCGTCCACGTTTCACTGCCGTATAGAAGAACGGACAGTACCATGGAATTGTACACAATCAGCTTTGTGCCAATGGTAAGTTGATGGTTGTTCCACACTCGGTACTCAAGCTTCCCGAATGCTGCTGCTGACTTCGACACGCGAATACGCAACTCAACGTGTAGCTGCTGATCAGTCGACAACACACTCCCAAGGTAGCTGAAACGGGAGGTGGTTTCCAATACTTCAGCACCAATGCTGATTCGCGGCAATACTGAAGATTGCACCTCCGGTGAAGGCTGAATAAGACAGACAGTTTTGCTTGTGTTGATGGTGAGCCCGAATTTGGCCGCTGTCGAAGCCAGAGCACTAGTCATGTGCTGCAACTCATCCGCGCTGTGTGAAAACAAAGCACAGTCGTCAGCAAACAGCAACATATGGATAGTTGTCTCACAGACTAGAGTTCTCGCACCGAAACGACGGATGTTAAGCAACCCACCATCAATAAGGTGCTCCACACTAACACCGTAAGCACAAGCGACAGCAATAGCACAAGACATCATTGCATGAAGATAGATATTAAACAGGGCAGGAGCTAACACACAGCCTTGCTTCACACCAGAGACAACTGCAAAGTCATCCGAGGTCTCTCCACTCAGCTGCACCCTCGCTCGCATACCACTGTGCAGACATTCAATTAAACTTACAAACTTACGCGGGCAACCAAACTTACCCAACACCAGCCACAATGAATCGCGGTTCACCGTATCAAATGCCTTGGTGAAATCAACAAAAAGCGAGTACATTGGCTGGTGTCGTTCTCTGCACTTCTCCTACAACTGACGAGCCGCAAACACCATATCTATAGTGCTGCGACCCGAGCGGAATCCACACTGCTCTTCCGCCACGTTAAGTTCCACAACCTGACTGACGAGGCGATTGAGCAGGATTCGGGCAATCACCTTGCCCACACAACTCAGCAAGTTGATGCCACGATAATTCGTGCAACATTGCTTGCTACCTTTGCTCTTGTACAGTGGTAGCACAAGGGCATCCTTCAGCTCAGGAAGCACCTCCTCCTCAATCCATACACGTTGCAGCAAGTGGTGCAGCGCAGTCACCAACGCGAGTCCGCCATGTTTCAATACTTTAGGCGGGATCCGTCGCCTCCGGCACATTTGCCGTTTCGCAGCTGAGCATGTGCTCTCTGCGTTTCATCCAGTGTCGGCGTACCCGCCAGATCCGTCTTCACATCGTGCTGCTTCAGGCCGTTCAATGTAGGCTAGGCGATCTCTGAATGGTTGTTCGAGAGACAGTCAAAGTGTTTCCGCCAGATCTTCATTATGTCTGTAGTCTGTGTGCAGGTAGCGCCTGAACTACCATCGATCAGTGTCCTCAGCGGCTCCAATCTCGGTCCATACACCGCCTTCAAGGAGTCAAAGAATTCCTTGTGTTGGCGGCGTTCGGCGTAGCATTCCATCTGCTTCGCCTTCTCCGTCCACCATGCATTTTTAATGCGACGGAGCTCTCGGGTCAGTCGCTGTCGAAGTTTGCGAAACTGACTACTCTTCCCCAAGTCACTTGGGTCTGCCACATGTGCAGCAAATGCTGCATTCTTCTCTGACACCAATGCGCCAATCTTCACATTGTTTTCATCAAACCAATCAGGCCGCTTACAGTTTGCGCGCCCGATGGTCTCCTCGGCAGCAGCTATCACCTGGTCGCGAATGTGGTGCCACAGGTCGCCCACTGTGGCTATGCAGTCCACATCACCACACAGGCGTGCAGCCATCGCCTTCTCCAGCTCAGTACGTTTCGCCACAGTACCGAGGGAGAGAATGTTAAATTTACGCCGATTCACGGCGGGAGTGCAATACATAGATTTACGAAAATATATGTACAATTTGGTCCGCACCAATTTGTGATCAGTGCCACACTCAGCTCCACGCAGTACACGTGTCATGCGCACTTCACGCATATCACGCTGACGTACGATGACATAGTCGAGCAGGTGAGCGTGACCACTCCGTGGATGCGTCCAAGTTGCTATATCACTCGCACTCAGTGCAAACCGAGTGTTCGTGATCGTCAGGCCGTGAGTGGCACACAGTGAGAGCAGCCTGTCACCTTTCGCATTCGCTGAACCAATGCCATGCGAACCGATAACATCTGTCCACGCTGATGCATCACGCCCAACGCGCGCGGTGAAATCACCCAGCAGAAATAGTCGGTCGCTCCTCGGCACAGACCGTATCACGGAGGATAGCTCAGTGTAGAACTGATCACGCGTGTCATCAGGATAACACATTGTCGGACCGTACGTGCTTATAAAAGTAGCAAACTTACCTCTTCCGAGTCGTAGGCGAACAGTCATCAGTCCCGCACTGATGCCCGTTGGTTCACCCACCAGCTGGCCATGGAGGCGATCGGATATTGCAAATCCGACCCCATGATCCCGTGGTGCTGAGGCGGCGTTGCCCACCCACTAGAATGTGTAGCCAGCACCTGCTTCATGCAACTTACCTTGCTCAGCGAGCCGAGTTTCATTGAGCGCCACAATATCGATGTTGTAGCGCGCCAGCTCCATCGCGACCAGTGCAGTGCATCGCTCCGGGCGCTCGCTGGAGTTCCGGTCCAGTAGTGTGCGCACGTTCCAGCACCCGATGCTGAGTGCTTTGCGCGCAGGCATACGATTGCATTGGTGGGCAATCGTAAGCGAGATGGTCGTTGTGCTTCGGAGGTTTGCTTGAGGGACTCCGCCCGGAGCCTTTGGCTCAATAACCTGACCCACAAGGCAGTGGGGAGCAGATCCAGCTTGGGAATGTGATTGCAGAGACAGATTGGGATCTGCTTGACGGCCGTCACACGCAGCCTTTGAGGTACTGGAACAATTATTATATGTTTTGCGACCGTAGTAGGATAGCACCTGCGACCACGGCCAGACGCAGGTGGGTTTTTGGCGGGTTTGCACCAATTTGACCAGGGGCTACCTGGCTTGAGGAGGGCAGTAGCAAACCATTGAACACCCGGAGGTGTCCTCCCACCGTCAGAGACAATGCGTGGCACTCGTGCTCTACGCCAATCGAGCTGTGAGCTTATAACCCGTAAACCTGTTGTCTCCCATGGCTAGGTTTTACGGGAAGAGGGCCATCGACCACTTCCTAACCTCCGAAGAGGATGGACTAGGATACTGCCAGGGCGCCCACACCTGACAAGAGAACGACTCGTGTCCTTAGCCAAAGCCTTCGATAAAATGAACACTCGAAAGGCAGTGGGTCTAGCACATGGTCAGTTAGCTGACTCATGCGGATTGGTGTCCTGGATCTTAGCAGGGAGAAGGGCGAAGCCCAACTCCCACCCAGCGGTCACCACGAGGAGGCGCCCAGGACATGAGACTATGGCGCAACAGTAGCAGCAGTGGGTAAGACCATCTGTCAGGATCTAGCCACCACCAGCCTCAGCGCACCGTAGGCTATCAAGCCGATTTGGCCATAACATATATACGTAATCTCATAGAGAGCACATGCAGAACGCAAAGAGGAGAAGATACATGAAGTTTATTGTCCATGCATATTGGGCAAAGCGTTGTAATGTAAAAATGTAGTTGGCATCAGACTAATGCATGCAAAACCAAGAAAGGTTCCATGGGAACGAATTAACTTTGACAAAACCACTTAGAATAATTACTTCCACTGTTAGTTAACCATTAAAACTTTTGTCGGACAAGAGCGAATAATTTATGTGTGAGAATCCATTGAAATGTAAAACAAATGGTGTCAAGTAAGTGGAGGGTAATTCCCGGCAATTGCGGACATGCATTGATTGCACTATGAAGGTATGCTAAATGAAAATTATTCGTTTTTTAAGGAACTTCCTGAAGTAAGTTCACTATTATCGTGTGTGTTTACGAATGCGTCGACGCAATCACTGTTGATTGTATGAATATTGGACTCATAAATTTCTGAAAATTGCATGATTTGCGTTTGCGACCTATGAATGTGTAGAGCGTTTGCTTCTGATCTCCTCAAACAAAGCTAGTCTGTTGTCGACACTTAGTCTCAGGTTTTTATAAGAAGTGCACCTTTTCTTACATTAATCGCATAGCTAGATGTTTGTAAAAATATTTGCGGGCAACAAGGAGAAAGAAGAATCCTTATTGGTTCAAACTAATGCGAGCGGAAGACAAACATCAATGGACAACACCATTATTTCGTGCATTGAACCTGTCATTATCCACTTGCAACCGCGGCTATTTACGTAGGTATGAAGACTGCAGTTCCCCGTCACTGATAATTTTCTCAAAGTGTTTAGAATGTGGGGCATTGTGTGGCATACGAATATGTTAACAATTAATCCGCTTTAAACAGGTGATCCATATTCGCCTAAAGAGTATTCCCTAGTAAGGATATCCTGCTTTACAAATGACTTCTTTCAACCGACGAGTGCCACAAATAGTTGCGCGACAACATTCATTTCTCTGACGAAATAGAATTCCAGTCTGTTTTCTATCCATTACCGCGGTCACAAAATCTACAGGTCATTAATTATGGACAATATCTCGTGAACTGCCTCGAAGTTGGGATCGATTTTCACACGTAAATTTTGGTCTTGTTTCTGTCATCATCCAGACCTCAGTTGTGCATTAAGCTAGTCAATGAGTACATCAAGTGTGTGATTATGTTATAAACCTCATCTCCCTGTTAAATACGCCTCTTAAGTGATAAACGGAAGGGAACGCGCACGCGTAGTGTGGAACCGCTTTGCTAAAAGCATCCTGCGTTACAATGGTTAGATTAGCCGGAAACGAAAACCAATGAAAAAGTACGTATGGCAGTTCATTCTCAACTAATCATGCGAGGAGCTTTGTTTACGAATCGATACTCAAGTGCATATGTGACACCCCTAGCTTCCCTAGTCAAGACTACAGACTCCTAGCTGATACTGATCAATTGGCTTATACGAGCGTTTGAGTCTCTTAATTCTGGTTGTGCCGGGTGCGTTTCTTGTTCCTGATTTTTGGAGCAGATTCGCATTTAGCATTGAAATTAGATAGATGGTATTGCGGTGTGTTTGCAAGCATACGGAATCAATCCTGCAGGCGAAACAATTTGATCTTGGAAATTGGATAAATGTAAATTAAGCCATTAAACATAAACAAAACTCGTGAGGAATTGTGTGTTGTTGAGTTAAGATTACACAAATGATTTCATTAATGACATGCAAAATTCGAGCAAACAATTTATAGGAATAGGTGTCATACTGACGATGTTGTCGTTAACGGCGTAGCGATTGTATACCCACCGGAATAATTGGCTCGATTCAAGTATGTATTATGAATCCTACTTTAATAGAAACGAGCGTTAACCAGCTGTTGACTAGAGGCCAACGTGTGGTTGTACCTGGCAAGCAACATTGCTGCCATTTTGTCGTTGTATGTTTTACGTAAATAGCTCACGTACAAGTATGGGATGTATTGCGTATGCCAATCAAGTCAACTAAAGAAAAGATTCGCACATCCGTATTGGAGCACATGTATGAATTTGCGTTATATTGCACAAAAATCAACGTTTGCTTTAAATGCTTTGAATATTTTTACAACATTGAAGATTGATTACAAGCCGAAAAAATGGGTAAATAATCCGAAAATGCACCCCCTCCTTATAATCAATATTCCTCAAAAATAATCATTACCACAAGCGAAATGCCGCGTGGCGTCACAGCAACAGCAAGTGAAGTCGTCAGCCCGACTGTGATGCACCCTCCTCTGTAAGGGCAGTAATATTCAGGACGGTGCAGGATGTGTCGTTCTTTATCGCAGTTGGATTTCAATCCATTATGGGTGGCTATCGTCCCACATGGCTCAGTCCCATAGGCCACTGCTGACTGTTGCCAGCTACCATATGTTATGCGTTCGAACCGCAGCAACGGACTGATTGCATGCGCACCACTTGCAAACACGAATAGGGCAAAAGGATCGGCCGGTGATTTTCCAGATTAGTAACGCATTATGGCAGCTTGTAGTTAATTGCGAAAACCAAACAAAAGCATTCCAAATCCGTCTACTCATTAGTCATATTGTTGTTAAGCTTCGAAGAACTTCCGCTTTTCACCACTTAACACGAACTTCACTTGCATATTTGAACATTTTGTCAAACAATGCAGCCTGTCGATGAAGTGAGTCCAATAAATCAACGACTACTTCCATTTGTTACATAACCCGTCACATCATGCACGTGCATTTATGTGTTTAAATCCACCACCTAGGACGCAACAGAGCATTTGCTGAACCATTAGTTTTGTGCATCAAAAATTCGTACAGAAGAACAAAACTATCATGCTGAGAAAATTAATTTTTGATGTTCCTATTTACGAGTATAATTACTTGGTAGTATTTGTAAGGAAGAATGCAACGGATTGCTTAATTGTGATAACCAATGTTTCTAATACGCCCGTGGACATCAAAAATTCCGAAAACCCATGCAGTAGAACACGTTTGCTCCCACTGCGTCTAACCCGTCCTTCTCGAGGTTAGGTACCTTTGTTCACAATTGTGCAAGTGAATGTTGCTTTGAAAACTTTCGCCGAGTGAGTCATCGCATATACTTTATATGCATTAAACGGAATTAACATTGCTGTGTGAGACGCTCATAAGCTTGTAGAAAACCGTCGAGCTGTCAACAACCAGCGGTCAATGAACAGTGAACAACAAATATATACGGGGTAAGGAGAGTTGCTTTACAAGTCCTGTTGGATAATTGGTAGGGATATCGAAATTACAATGATGGTAATAATGCTAGTAAAACAGTTCGTACTTCAAATTTGAATATAAGTACTCAACTTTCGCTCCACCGTAGTCTTGCAATCGGCTTAGATGCACGGCACCCGCAGTTAACAACCAATAATTCCATCGTAACTCCAGGCGTAGGATGAAGATGTAGTGCTAATTGACAAATTGTAAGCGGGTGAGTACATCATCTAACCGCCTTTTAAATACTGGTACTGTCGATGCAGAGACGACCGATTGTGGGAGTGAATTCCACGGGTGACAGGCACGAATGGAGAAAATATTTCTGAGGCATTCCAGGCGGCTATACTGTACAGCAAGTTAAATAGTGTCCTCTCAGGTTTGTAGCATTGCTGAGTTGCATTAAAGGAGGGCGCACATGATGTGGGATTCGCAGATTCAAGGATGCCAAAATCAGGTCACCCGGTATTCTGCGATAGCTTCCACTGTATACCCCAATAGTTGCAGCTTCTGATATGAAAGACTGCGCATTCCAATTAGGTTCTTAGATGCCTGATGTTGTGGCTGCTCCAGTGCATTAAAGTCGTGGTTTAGCCGTGGATGCCAGACTTGAATTGCGTCTTCGACAAATGGGCGAACCTACTCACTGAACTTTTGTCGAAATATGGGGTTGTTTATGTGTTCAAATGCCCGTTGCAACCGACCGTTGTTTTAATTGCCAAGTTTCGAGGACTTTCCGGATTGCTTGAAGCAACCCAAGTCATCTGGAACCAAGACACCTAAGTGACGTTCGACAGCTGCTTGCTGAAGTATATTCGTTCCGAGCCAGTATGAGTAGCTGCTCTGATGTAGAAGGGAAAATACATTGCATTTACTGACGTTACAATGCAGTAAGTTTTGGATTGACTACTGATATACCATATCTACGTCACTCTGAAGCAGATGCTGGTCAGCTGGTCATCCGGAAACATTGGCTTTGTGATATTTACTACAAAAATAGATGGCCAGGCTCGAAAATCCCACGCTGTGATATGTTGCGCTGATTACCCGCGGCTGCCTATTAAACACACCTGCCGACAAGCGAGAATCATTCACACTCTCCCTCAGTAGGAAAGCATCCCTCGATTCGCAACCTGCGGAAGTAGGCGACGGCGTACAACGAGCCCGTAAGCCGCACTCCTTGTAGACATCACATTCTCAGCCTCGTCTTACATCAATACTTCTCTACCTATAGCTATCTTGGTATAACCGCAGCATTAATATACGCCTAACTGTGGTTTCACCATAACATTTGGATATTGTGTTCTACACCATTTCAACATACGGGACTCGTTAAGCATTCACTTCATTGTCCTTACTAAACCATACTCAGTGTAACTGATACACGTTGCTTTGAAGTGCCTTACTGGCTAACCGTGGAACAAGCACTAAGACAACTCATATGTCAGCTGCAGTACAATCTTATTGTCCACGATGGTACATCGCGCATCGAAATCGCAGGAAGCCAGGAAGATTTATGCGCTGCTATCATCGCACCAATGCAGGTGTCTATGTCCACGGGTGCATATGCGATCTAACTGTGTGACCAAAGTAAGCTGTGGCCTCGGCGCTTCAATGCGCCACTCGTATTGTACTTAGTGCCCCGCTTGCGTCATGTGTCCACAGCACGCGATAGATCGTACGGACAAGTGCCTTGGGTATAGCTGAGTAACACGGATTGTCAGCCGTGTCAGAATGCGAGTAACCAGTGTCACTATTCCATAACAGTCTCTGTTATAATGGTGCTGTGAGTCTTGCTCAAATTCCTTATCATACATGTACCCCGTTTACTCTTCGTTTGTCGTGGGTGACCTCAGATAGTAACGAGTTACTACCTCTATCCCCCATCATCTAATCCGTCACCGCCCATGTGACAAGTATCACAAGAGCATGCTCCGTGCTGTAGTGATTCCCTACACCCACGTACCCTACACATGCGTACAAGTTGCTATGTCTATTATGCATTCGACAAACTATTCTTTGACAGCGCTTGGTTAAGGATGCAGCCGCACGACGGTGCTCGGATATCACAGTCACCTGGCTCAACTTAGTTCATCGGAAGGGGTAACCTGTTAGCATACCAGATGTTGATATCTCTTTAGCGCAAGTTGTTGCCCGTATGGTCTAACACGACTGCGAAGTGTATGGATATCCGTACGGTTTATTGAACTAATATTTCGATATCTGTAAATTACTGTCAAACCACAAATTTTGCCATGTTTGCCTAAATCCCAGGTTTAGACATCAGAACATGAGTCAGCGAACATCTCTTTTTCCCTGAATCTCTTCATGCTGGTAAACCACAACTAATAAGAATAAAATGGTTTGAAACATCAGGCGGAAGTACAGTTCAAATTGTAAAATTAAAAGGTCTAGCCAAATATCATAGTGAGGCACTTTACAAAATTCATATTAATGTTAAATCGAATGATTGTTCCAAATAACTCTTATTAGATTACCTAAAACTCGCTCGAATATCCTGTGTGTTGCAAACCATACCATGAACGTATCCGTAACTAGAATGTAGGAAACATTATATTCCTTCGTTCGCTTGTTGCTAAGGTTTTCTCGCTCCACTACCGGTTACTATACAGCAAAGTGCCATTGATTCATCAAATAATCTTCCACATTCCCCGAGTGTAGAAGGAAATACAACGCTGAATAACATTGGACTGTTTATCTCTGGCCACAAACGCTGATACGTTTTAGTATTATGTAGATCGACTGAGAATTTCCAGTGTTGCGACTGACATAGTGAATATTTAAATATTTGGGGTTGACAGCAAGAATGTGATATTTTGGTGTGAGCAACAGATGAACATACCCAGAGTGATATTTTATTAATCGCTAATTGATGACATAGCAGGTTAGAATATGAAATTCATGTTTTCTGGGCAGTATAGAATTGTAGAAAACACTATTGCATAGCAAACCATAGTCTCACATAGACAACCATATTGATAGCCAGGGCATTACATTGATCATGATCATCTATGGTTTCGACGAGCAAGTGCATG
Organism: Dicrocoelium dendriticum; assembly: GCA_944474145.2. Lineage (NCBI taxonomy): Eukaryota > Metazoa > Platyhelminthes > Trematoda > Plagiorchiida > Dicrocoeliidae > Dicrocoelium > Dicrocoelium dendriticum. Next base: position 13,014,970 of record OX104059.1, read on the forward strand.
TGAACGTGCGTGCAATCAAAAGTTGCCTGAAGGAATGTAATCTACCGGAATAAATGTGACCTTTGCAACACATCATGCAGTGAGCTCGAAGAAAACCAGGGAACTATTTACTAGGACGTGGCATATGAGTGCAGAAAAGTTACAAATGTCCAAATCTGCAATTGGCTCCTTACAGACAGCAATGACTAAACCATCATAATGGTTTGTCAGCTCGACACATCTAAACTTATGTGTGTTATTGTTGTTTCCGTCACCAGCGAATAGAAATCGAAAATCAAAAGGATTTTGTACTCTGTGAATTCATGAAGCAGTGAAGAAAGCCAAAGCTGCCAATCGGACGCACGCATTTGCATTCGTCCAAAGGCAGTTTTGTGTGCATATTGAGTTCTAAGGAACAAAGGCATGAAGAATTCAGCTTCCCGCAAAAGGCGACATCTGGTAACAACACACTTTGATTACTACTTCGATGTCGCAAAGTGGTAATTTCACAGCAGGACGTTTGACGCGCACGGAAACAGAGTGAATACATTAAACTTTTTGTCCGTTATTCTGCATTACTGAACATAAAAGGTCAAAGAAGTGAGATCAGGTACTCTTATCTCCCCCACATGATGTAAACTTTCAGTCACTGCCTCCGGTAAGCACATGTTTTCAGTATTTTATTACCAGCAATATCCATTTGTGATGAAATCTATCAAATATATTTTGAGTGTGTTGTACTCCGATTCACTGAAATATAAACCAATGCACGGTGTTGTAGTAACATCCGCTTTTGACGCACTTGTCCAAGTGATTATGAAGATCCGAATTATGGATATGCGAATTCCTTTGCGCCTTAACCGGAACTGGATACATTCGCACGAAATGCATATCTGATAGGAACGTACTCTGTCCTCTCTATAAAGATTTATGTGTTCTTGCATTAAATATTCAGCAATGACAGTGGTTTCTTCAATCCAACATGTTTCATTCAACTGGGTACGAATCACACATCCATGCACGAATTCTGCTACATTCAAAGCCATGGCAGTATGGGGTATTGATTGTATGGTTTTACGAAAGCATCCTTTCCAGATTTGCCCGAGAGCTTAATGCGTTGTATGGAATAATTAAACGTGCGTAACGCGGGAATGGACATTAAAATGAATGTCAGTGTAGCATATGATAAGCAACGAAAACGAAACGTTTTCAAGAATCACATATTGGAATAATTGTATGAATAGAGTCTTATGTATTTGAAGGAAGAATATTTTATTGAACTGTGATTGATTGCATGTGTACGCAGTAAAATATAAAAGGCTGTTGCGGGCGCAGTAGGTACGCACTACAGCAAAATGATGAGTTGACAGAATTATCCGCCTAGACCTTGAATGCATCAAGTTAGATGTTCTTTTAAACACGCAACACTGACAGTTCAATACCAAGTTGTTGATACATATGAAAACATTTACATACAGTCAAATCGTAATACTTTAATATATCCTTAGAACACAACGGTCAACTGCCAATTCTCACGCAACTACATTTCCAACCTATGCCATATCATTCCAGTCACTGCCTCCGATAAGCGCATGTTTGCAGAAGTTTATTACCAACAATATCCATTTGTGATGAATTCTACAAAAAATTTTTCGGTGTGCCGTGCTCCCCTTCACTGATACATAAACAAAAGCACGGTGCTGGATTAACATCTCTTTTTGACGCATTTGTCAATGTGATTATGAAGGCTAGTAAATGCCGCTTGTAGCGGGAGAACCTATCGTGCGCTGAGGCTGGTGGTGGCTAGATCCTGACACATGGTCTACCCACTGCTGCTACTGTTATGCCATTTTCTCATGTTATCGGCGCCTCCTCGTGGAGACCGCAGGGTGGGATTTGGGTTTCGTCCTTCTCCCTGATACGATCCAGGACACCAATCCGCATGAGTCAGTGAACGGATCATGTGCTAGACCCGCCGCCTTTCGGGTGTTCATTTAATCGAAGGCTTTGGCTAACGACACGTGTCGTTCTCCCGTCAGGTGTGGGCGCCCTGGCAGTATCCTAATCCATCCTCTACGGAGGTTAGGAAGGGGTCGAAGGCCCACTTCCCGTAAAACCTAGCCATGGGAGACAACAGGTTTACGGGTTTTAAGCTCACAGCTCCATTGGCGCAAAGCACGAGCGCCACACATTGTCTCTGACGGTGGGAGGGCACCTCCAGTTGTTCAATGGTTTGCTACTGTCCTCCTCAAACCAGGTAGCCCCTGGTCAAATTGGTGCAAACCCGACAAAACCCACCTGCGTCTGGCCGTGGTCGCAGGTGTATCCTACTACGGTCGCAAAACATATATACTTCTTTCCAGAACCTCCAAGGCTGCGTGTGATGGTCGTCAAGCAGATCCCAATCTGTCTCTGCAATCACATTCCCGAGCTGGATCTGCTCCCCACTGCCTTGTGGGTCAGGCTATTGAGCCAAAGGCTCCGGGCGGAGTCCCTCAAGCAAACCACCGAAGCACAACTACCATTTCGCTTACGATTGCCCACCAATGCAATCGTATGCCTGCGCACAAAGCACTCAGCATCGGGTGCTGGAACGTGCGCATACTAATGGACCGCAACTCCAGCGAGCGCCCGGAGCGACGCACTGCACTGGTCGCGATGGAGCTGGCGCGCTACAACATCGATATTGTGGCGCACAATGAAACTCGACTCGCTGAGCAAGGTAAGTTGCATGAAGCAAGTGCTGGCTACACATTCTACTAAGTGGGCAACGCCGCCTCAGCACCACGGGATCATGGGGTCGGATTTGCAATATCCGATTGTCTCCATGGCCAGCTGGTGGGTGAAACAACAGGCATCAGCGCGCGACTGATGACTGTTCGTCTACGACTCGGAAGAGGTAAGTTTGCTACTTTATAAGCACGTATGGTCCGACCATGTGTTATCCTGATGACACGCATGATCAATTCTACACTAAGATAACCTCCGTGATACGGTCTGTGCCGTGAGCCGACTGACTATTTCGGCTGGGTGATTCAAACGCGCGCTTTGAGCGTGATGCATCGGTAGGGACAGATGTTATCGGTTCCTAAATGGCACTGGTTCAACGAATGCAAACAGGGACAGGCTGCTCTCCCTGTGTGCCACTCACGGCCTGACGATCATGAACACTCGGTTTGCACTGAGTGCGAGTGATATAGCAAATTAGACGCATCCACGGAGTGGTCACGCTCACTTGCTCGACTATGTCATCGTACGTCAGCGTGATATGCGTGAAGTGCGCATGACACGTGTACTGCTTGGAGCTGAGTGTGGCACTGATCAAAACTTGGTGAGGACCAAATTGTACATATATTTTGTAAATCTATGTATTGCACTCCCGCCGTGAATCGGCATAAATTTAACATTCTCTCCCTCGGTACTGTGGCGAAACGTACTGAGATGGAGAAGGCGATGGCTGCACGCCTGGGTGATGTGAACTGCATAGCCACAGTGGGCGGCCTGTGGCACCACGTTCGCGACCAGGTGACCGCTGCTGCCGAGAAGACCATCGGGCGCGCAAACTGTAAGCGGCCTGATTGGTTTGATGAGAACAATGCGACGATTGGGGCATTGGTGTGTGAGAAGAGTGCAGCATTTCTGCATATTTGGCAGACCTCAGTGACTTCATCGTTCGAACGAAATGAACGAAATATGATGACATCATATTTCTTGAAAAACTGAATCTGTGACAGCCGGCTCACTTTCAACGACAATCCGAGTGACGAACAGAGGTTATTGTTAAAATTCTTTTCTCTGCTGCGCTGACCAGAGAACCAGTGAAATCATTAGTTCCAGGTATGGTGGCAAGGTTCTTTGCGGCTTTTTCCCGCCTCACCTAGAGTACAAGATAGAGGCAAGGTTTAATTATGACGATTTTCATCGATCGAATTAATTCACGTTGCCGATGTGAAATAAAACGTGGATTGTAAAATACAGCCATTCTGAATTTTGGCACTTAAACCAATTTATCGATCTTTTACTTATTGGTATATAATCAAGTTTAAAAAAATAGAAACATAATATTTTTTCTAATACAATATTTTCGAGCACGAAAATGCCACTTCCTATGTAGCTTCCACCAAACGTAAGTCACACAGTTTTCTTTATTCAGTTCCAATGTACGCCCAGTTTACACATGACCAGAAATGCTCTCAATCCTACACACATATGTCGTACAGGAATATCGGGATGCGCAAGCTATGTAGGCTATTGCAGATAGACCAGAGAGTAAATACGTATGTTTTCCCGAGTGTACAACCAAGTTACCCAAAACTTAATATGTGATGATACAAACTGAATTACGCACTACCATAAGCCGTTGCCGTAGTGATTACTAATGAGTATTGATTGCCAAAGTTATACTGCACGTCATAACGAACCACACTGTCTTGCTTGGTTAGGTGTCGATGGAGTTAGTCAAAATACTTCGCCGTAATCGATGAAATTGACGACCCTGAGAGCAACTAATTGCAATAGTTAGTTGCAAACAGTAAATCGTTCTATTACTTCCTCTCATATTCCATGAATCTGGAAGCCGATCATGTAAAATCGTGCACAATTTACAGTAACAAACGTACTAACTTTCTATTTCGCCCAACCTAATTAAGTTATTATGCTAATCAAGCTGATGTATCGGTAGAATATGGCTAATATCTAGATCAATGGAAGACGTCGTTTATCCAGCCTCGGATACATCGAGGTAGCATTGGAATGATTGAGAGCATTTCGCCAATCTACCACTCTACAACTATAGACCGGATCTTTGAGGATATTTCTTGGTATGCATGTTGAACTATATCAACATCTGTATCCGATCTGTTCGTTAAGTCAACTACGGAAGACGAGATGATGCCCAATACTAACTAGAGTATCAGACGCTCTCAGCCTAGCAGGTTTTGTGTAGTTGAAGATTGCGATTGGAGAGCGCATCTCTATCAGACCGTTTTCTATGATGTCGAGTTCGGCAGGAGATTCACACGATGAAACCGATACAGTTGCACGGTCTTTTGTAATTCCAGGTGTGTATAACTCTGCCAATGCGAATTCACGCTGAGCATTGTGAATTAGATTTTCTCGTCTGAACTCCCAAACATTGCTGTCACATGGACATCTCAGGCTCATGTGCAAAATGAGAAAAACTGTCAGCGAAATACTTTAGCAAAATTTGAAATGCATTGCAGAGTTGTTTGTTCATATCATTTGTGATGTTTAGGAAACCGATTAGTTAAGGATATTGGCTATAATTATTATATGAATTAAAGTTGGTGAACCGTTGAAGCTTAAAATGCAAATTCTGGCATGATGAAACCTCAAACATCGTACTTGGCATTGTTGGAAATAGTTGCTTCGTATTTATGATAGCTACATTACTATGAGAGTGGACAAGGCTATACAGACTGCGCAAACGCTGGCGTGTTGAGCAACAAAAGCACTACACGAAAAACTTACCGTTGTTGCAGTTCGAAAGAAATCCACACCCGTCGGTTCAAACCAATTCACGAATTCACTCAATGTAAACACATCAAGTACCCTTCCTCAAGCACCCACATCAATTTTACATCTGCTTGGTCATGCCACATACTACTCACAACGTGCTTCTTTCTATACCATTTCCCAGTCATGTTACGCCATACAGGTAACAAATATCAGCATCTGGTATGCAAACAGATTACCCCTTCCGATGAACTAAGTTGAGCCAGGTGACTGTGACATCCGAGCACCGTCGGGCGCCTGGTTCCTTAGCAAAGCGTTCTCAGCCACTATTACGTCGGATGCATAGTAGACATAGCAACGTGTACGCATGTGTAGGGTACTTGGATGTAGGGGAATCACTACAGCACGCAGCATGCTCGTGTGCGACTTGCCACATAGGCGGTGGCGGATTACATGACGGAGGATAGTGGTAGTAACTCGTCAACATCTGATGTCACCCACGGCAAGCTAATAGGAAACGGGGATGTTGTATGATAAGGAATTTGAGCGTGATTCACAGCACCATTATAACAGAGACTGTTATGGAATAGGGTCACTGGCTACTCGCATTCTGACACGGCCGACAATCCGTGTTACTCAGCTAAACCCAAGGCGCTTGTTCCTACGACCTATCTCGTGCTGTGGACACGTAGCCCGCACGGGGCACTAGGTACAATACGAGTGGCACATTGAAGCGTGGAGGCCACCGGGTACTTTAGTCACACAGCTAAATCGCATGTGCACTGGTGGACATAGACACCTACATTGGTGCGATGATAGCAGCGCAGAAATCTTCCTGGAGTCCTGCGATTGCGATGGTCGACGTATCAACTTGGACAATAAGATTGTACTGCAGCTGGCATGTGAGTTGTCTTAGTGCTTATTCCACAGTTAGCCCGTAACGCGCCTCAAAGCAACGTGTAACCGTTACACCGAGTATTGTTTAGTAGGGGCAATGAAGTGGATGCTTAACGAGTCCGTATGTTGGTATGGTGTAGAACATAATGTCCACAGATTAAAGTGAAAGCACAGTTAGGCGTATACTAATCCTGCGGTGATACCACGATATGCTCTGGGTAGAGAAGTAATGATGTAAGACGAGGCTGAGAATGGGTTTTCTTACGGGCTCGTTTTACGCCGTCGCGTGCTCCCGAGGGTGGCGAACCGAGGGATGCTTTCCTACTGAGGGAAAAAGTGAAAGATTTTTCTTGTTCCGCAGATTTGTTTCATAGGCAGTCGAGGGCAATCAGCACAGCATATCAGGGCGTGGGAAATTCGAGGCTGACCATCTGGTTATATAATAAATATCACAAAGCCAATGTTTCCGGATATATGGCCAGTGAGCAACCACATTTTAATCGGAGTGAAGTACCTAACGGGGGGGGTGGATGAAGAACCTAGTTTACTGCTGGCTTCCGTGTGGACTGCCATCAAGCATATAGAAGGCGTTAGAGCCAATTGGCTGTGGACTGTGTTCGCATTCAGCAACTAGTCGGGTGTTTCAGGAAACGGTTCATTGTCCCTTTACTAACATACGCGTACTGTTCCGGCGCCATAGGTATGTTGTTGACACTCATAAGTAGTGATGTCGACTCTCGACCTTTCACAACCAATGTTAATCGCCTAAGAGCTTTGCGGGTAAACTCATTAAATCAAAGCGTTGTCTCGGGTTACAAAAGTTATCCGATTCGACTACCTGGGTAAATGAAAACCTCAATTTGCAGAAGACACGCATGTGAATTAAAGTAATCCTCTGATCGTTTGCAGAACACATGCACGCTAAACTTATCCGGAGACAAAAGTGAAGTAGAGCCGTACCAAGCTGGTATAGGAATTCTGTTTACTGCGCGCAGAAGCAGCCCAGCCGTATTGGATTCCAATTAACGCAGAATAGTGTGAAATAAAATAGAAGACTTCGAAATATTGTGCATTTGTGAAGTGAGCAAACACAGATGGATCAGTGCAGATAAGCTTAACCGGCAAGTATATGTAACAGTTTCTGTTTATAAACATACATGCAGACGAAAACGAGAAAAACGAGTGTTTTTTTGTTCAGCCATGACAGCCTGAGGCTGAACGATAATTATTTTTGGACACAAAGCACTGGCTTATTCCGGTTAATACCAATCGCCTCGGCAAACGGAGGCGCCAGGAATTAGTATGGCGTACAAGGATTCGGAACAACGTGTTGACATCAATTCGGTGACCACATGTAAAATGTGCCTGCCGATAGATGATGCTGGCGGCCTGCGTACACACGTAGTCTGATTTGGGTTTGTTTGCTGCATAAACCCGCATTGAACCCATTTTGGTATGTGCTCCTTTATTCGGGAACTCAGTGTTCTATTGGTTCTGTCTATGTAACTATCCCAGCAGTTACATACGAATTGATATACGCAGTGGGAGTTGGTGCCAATAGGCCGAGTTTCCTTTACTGTAGCCAACGGTAGCTTATGAGTTCGGTCGATGATTACAACTTTGGCAGCACAAAAAGTGCTCTGGGTGGCGGAAATCAGATGTCTTCTAATCCTCGAAGAAGCAACGTCGCCCTTAAAGTGCAGCTCTAAGAATACCTTTTTCTTAGGCACAGTGGGTACAGCAACTTTCATTTCACGGATTTCGCTGTGCTTCCGGATAAAGTTTCGAGGTTAGTCATTAGCGGTTAATGTGTTGGTAATTAGTTCTAGTTCATCGGCTTGACGGTCGGTCGAACATATTTGTCCGACGCAACTAAGCAGGGTCTTCACAAGCTTTCGCTTGTGCCGCATTGGCGTAAAGCTGCTAAAATGCAGATACTGTCCCGACCACATTGTTTTTCGATAGACAGACCTATTTACTAGTCCGTTCTCACTGCGGCTGATTTGAACATCCAAATATGGAATAGTTGTTCGACTTCGCAGGAAACCCTCAAATTGACATGCGAGGAGTTAAAACGCGTTACTAGCTGTGCGATCTGCATTTCTGTTGAACTGAACAACAAGATATCGTCTACGTAACATTTGCAATAGGGCAACTGTGTTATTTCTTCGGATATGCTTCCTTCTACCATCAGCATGAAGAAATTCGCTAGTATGGGACACAGTGGGCTGCCCATGGCTGTTCCATCAATTTGGCAATACGGTATGTTTCGGAAGTGGAAATCGACATTCTCTGTGCATAGAAGTAATGATTCCATTATGAATTCCCTTATGAATAAGTAACTAATTTTCTCAAACAATATTTGTGTTAAGCAACGATATATATTTTCGCGGGTTGCAGCCCGGACTCAGTTAAAGATGCATTCTACCGTCAACTCTACGAACTATTCCATAAAAATTATTACACATAGATATTTGTTCTTATCGTGGACCTCTGCGCATTGGCTGATATTATCGAAGTTTTGGAACCAGATTTCGGTAGTCTGGTTTGCAACGGTACTCGCATGACGGATTAAGAAAGAATAAGAAAAGCATCAGTAGCATGTCATTAAGAAATACCAACGCCATGCTGTCATGCAAGCACTATCAGTCTCACTGGGATTTGTATGCTTCGAAAGTCGCCCAGTCCTGACGCAGGCGCCAACCTACGTCTTCAGATTACGAGACAAGTTCGTTATAATTTGCCTATGAGATTGAGGTCGAGCGCCACAGACCTCTGCTGCTCACGGTCGTGGATACAGACTGACCACATGGTGATTGATTATCATTGACGAGGCTGCTGAATTGAAAGCAGATCAAGTTGATGTACTTCGCTCACTCATGATCACGCGCTTGTGTGTGCTAGAATCTGCCTGCAATTTGTTGGCACCTAGCAGCATTGTCAGACACAGTTAGAGGTAGGCGAACTTATTGTTTCAAATAGGCTGGTTGCCTTTCGGAATTCGTCACCTCTTCAGAACACCTCTCTACTCACAAATGTTGAGGCGCATTGGACACATTTCTGGAATGCCGTGCACAAACCTGCTAATGCAATCTGTATGTTCACTAGGCACATCATCAACCGACAGATTTCCGGTCAGTGTTCAAATTATGGAAGTTCACCGTACAATTGGTGTAACTCTTCGCTAAGCTCTGAACACAAGGCTCAAACATCTCACCATGGAAGATCGCGGAGCCTGATGACAGTGACCGCAGTGACCGTGCATTTTGCAACGCACCGCCTGTGTTTCATGCGGCATCCAGAGCTACTGATTTCCTTTCAGCAATCGTGCGGAAGCATCCGAGTTACGGTAACTCGACTATTGTTTCTACCGTACTGCATTTATCTCCGATCCCGTATCATCGTGACCGATTTACAGGTTCCGGCCCTCCCCCACCCAGAAGGGAGTGGAAACAGGTCAGTTGCAGGTGATTTGTCCGCTGTGCGGTCACATTTTAATCTGACTACAGAATCCACGCCTTTTAATGAACTTATTAGTGTGAGACGCTTTACTTGTCCAAGTAGCAATGAGTTGTAACCCAACAGCAACTTCTTAACGCGCTTTCGATTACTGGTAGAATGACAGAAACACTGGTCTGTCAGTTATCAAATAAACAGACGCGACTGAAGAGTAAACCGTCTCGCCCAACCGCATATGCCCTACTTGACACACTGAATTCACCTAGTACCAAAATCCTATGGTGCGTTTCGGTGCTGGCGGCAACCTTATCCGAAACCTGGACTCCCTTCAGTGTCCTTTCAAACACTAGGTTTGTGTGGTGGGGTCGTTTTCAACAACATGTGATCTGGAGGTTGCATTACATCGTCCGCTTCCATCTACCTTACAGTTTGGGTTATCACCACTGATGAAAGCAATATTACGAGTCTAACCGGTGTGCTGCATGAAGGAACGAATTACCATCAGTTGGATTCCTGCGTTCCTTGCCCATAGACGCAATGGTGATATACACCTTCTCACGAATTAACACCTAGCTCCAGAGCCTAGGCGGCTCAGACTTCACAGTCCATAGCTCTTATGTATCATTAGTCACCGTACAGGGACAGTTTTGTTCCTTAGCCACAAGGAAAGAACACCTGCACACGGGGTCTTACTGCGCTGACGAATAGGCAACGCCGACAGGCAGATGACTGACCGCAAACTGCTGACCAGCTTTGGGTCAATGAGACAGCCAGATTCGTGAGTTAGGACAGAGGCAAACGGTCGAGCCCAACACACAGGCACTTGGGAGGTTGTAACATGAGAGGTAGGGAAATAAATTATCAGTAAGACTATGAACCTACAGTTTATCGAAGAGCGATGGCACCAAGCGGACCATATGCTCACCAATCCATGGAAGTGAAGAGCAGAATAATGAAAACGTATGAGGCGGGAGCGGATTGGAAGCAGGTTCCAGTGTGCTTAACGTAATCATGAAAACTTGCCGCAGCTGGATTCGTATGTTGAAGTCAACCGAACCTGGGGGACAGCATGGAGGGGTTCGCCGCAGAGCGTTGGCAGAAAGTCATGTCGACGCTCTGATTGAGTGGGTGTCTGCGGAGCCAACAGTAACCCTTGAAGCTCTTCGATTACGGTTGAAAGCGGAGTTTGAAGTTGAGGTATGCACCAGCACGGTCGCCAGGTAGTTAGACTGCCGATTAATAACCATGAAGAAGTTGCACGCTATTCCGGAGTCTCTGAACATGTTAGAGAACAAGAGGCGACGGAAATCATTCGTACTGCAGCTGATGAATTTGGAGGCAGAAGGAAGACAACCAGTGTGGATAGATGAAACCAATTTCAACCTTTTCTGCGGGCGCACTAGGGGCCGCTCACTTCGTGGTACTCGGGCGCAATGTACCATGGCGAATAGTAGGGGTCAGAATGTACACCTAGTCGGCGCCATGACGAAGAATTGCTTGATAGCTTTCTCCGTTTTAAGAGGCAGCTACAACAAGAATAGGTGTGCTCAGTGGGTGCGTCAACTGCTTGCTACTAACGGTTCCGTATTAAGCGAAAGCTGTCTTTCAATTTGCAACAATACGCCATGCCACACGGAACTAATGCAAGTGTTTGGAGGAACCTAACTGATCAAAGAACCTTCTTCGACCAGCCCCATACTCTCTATTGCTTAACCGTACCGAGGGCATCAGGGTTATTACAATGTCCTATGTGAAGCACAGCTTAGGTTTTAGAGCTCAGGGTGCTGACCTTACAGTTGGTCACAGTGTAGCGTTCTTCAACTCTAGTTGAGGTACCAGTGACACCGAACACACCTAGTTGGGAACGTTTTCGCATTGGTCGAGGTTCATAAACATGGCTAAAGGTCATTTCTTGCCACTTGTGTTTTACGTTTGTGTGGTTGCACCCTACCAATGGCACCTCGGTTAAGTGATATATATTTATATACATATATATATATAGCCCCATAAAGCTTAGCATATCACTTCAACTTGGTTATCTTCACATTCGCACTCTAGGTCAGATCGACCAGCAGGCAGCATTGTGTCTCACATTTCATTAGCTTGGTAATGATGTTTGCTGTGTCTCCGAAAAACTTGTACGAGCTAACAGCATCGTAACGTAAGTTCGATACCTGATTCTGATTTTTACGTGGATGGGTATCAGCGAATGGCTCATAACTGTCTGTTCCGCGAATATGGACGTAGAAGTGGCTGCCCAGGTGTAGTGAATGGTCAGCAAAACGAACTTAACCCACGTGCAACCGATGGTGCTTGCATGGCAGCATGGTGTCGGTAATTCGTAATGACATACTGCTGACGCTTTTCTTTGGTTTCTTAATTCGTCATGTGAATACTATACCAAACCGGACAACTGACATCTTGTTCCAAAGCTTCGAGCCTACCAACAGGTGCGATGAGGTCCAAAATGAGAATCACCATATGCTTCCAATGATTGGCATAGAATAGGTCAGAGAGTTGACGGTAGAACCCACCATCAGATGAGTCCGCGCCACAACACGTGGAAACATTCATTGTTGCATAAAACAAACAGTGTTTGGTTACCTCGCGGCTGCACAATCCTATGGAGACCTATACTTAAATTACACAGGATTAGACGCTAATACGAATAAATGAAGCAGAGCTACTTCTGCGTAAGTACTAAACACAACTCGTTCAACAGCTGGGTCCGCGGCCTCTTCAACTATCCATCTCCTGATAATTTTGGCTTGCATGTGTTCTGCAAACGATCCGAGGATTCCGAAAATTCATGTGCAAGTGTGTTGTCTGCACATGGAGCATTTCAGTTACACAGGTAGGCAAAGCGCTTAATTTAACTAAACCGAGCCAACGCCTTAGTTCTTAAAGGCCTTACCCGCAAAGATCTGAGGCGATTAACATGGGTTGCGAACCGTCCAGAGCCGACAACACGACTTCTGAGTGACATCAAACTAGCTATGCCGCCGGAACAGTATGCGTCTAGCAGTAAAGGGACAATGAACCGTTTGCTGAAAAACACGACTCATTGCTGAATGCGAACACACTCGACAGTCAAGTGGCACAAACGCGTTCTTAGTGCTGAATGGTTGTCCACACGGAAGCAACTAGTAAAAAAGATGGTTCATTCACCCTTATTTAGGTAATTCATTCCGGTTAAAAAGCGATTGCTCACTGAGAGTATATCCGAAAACATTGGCTTGGTGATATTTACTACATAACCAGAAGGACAGCCTCGAACTTCCCACGATCTAATATGCTGTGCTGATTACGCGCGGCTGTATATTAAACCCACTTGCGGAACAAGCGAGACTCATTTACACTTGCCCTCAGTAAGGGAGCATTCTTCGATTCGCAACCTGCGGGAGCACGCGACAGCGAACAACAAGCCCGTAAGCCGCTACATATATAGGCAACCCATTCTCAGCCTCGTCTTACATCACTACTTTTCTACCCATATTACATCGTGGTATCAACGCAGCATTAGTATACGCCTAACTGTGCTTCTACAATAATGTTTGGATTTTTGGTCTACATCCTACCGACATATAGGACTGGTTAAACATTCACTTCATTGCTCCTACTACACAATACTCAGTGTAACGGTTACACGTTGCTTTGAGGCGCGTTACGGGCTAGCCGTGGAACAAACCCTAAGACAACTCAAATGTCAGCTGCATTACAATCTTATTGTCTACGTCGATACTTCCCCCATCGTAATCACAGGAAGTCAGGAAGATTTATGCGCTGCTATCATCGCACAAATGTCCACCGGTGCGCATGCGATCTAGCGGAGTGACCAAAGCACCCGCAGCAATTT